>CM056829.1:14349600-14949600 GCA_029853015.1 Chelidonichthys spinosus
GGCTGTACTTACCATTTTGACTTTGGAAGGGAGATACGTCAGGTGAAAAGCAGCCACTGTAAATGGAGGAGGCAGACTTTACATGGAAATGTGATGGAGACACGGATGGGGACATCAGCGGGGGTTCTGGCTCTGTTGAGAAAAGCCGGAGTTTCCGACCACTGATGTTGAGGCGAGCAGGGCTGATAAGGGGTCGCCTTTGTCTGGCAGAACCTGAACTGGATGTAACTGACCCAGCTACTGATGGAGTTGGAGAGGGGCCTGGGGATGATGGGCGGCTCCCAGACATCAGTGAAAAGTAGTCTGTGCCAAAGAAGCAGGGGAAAATGTCAGTCACTTACTCTGAAAGGGTATTTAGGGTCGAGTGGAGATCATAAAAACACTTAATACCTGAGGGCGGGGAGTCTTTGTATTGTGAGGCTGGTCTGCTTCCACTAAACAGGTAACCAGAATCTGAAAATAAAGAAATAAATACAAACACTCCAATCATACAACCATGAACCAGGGCTTTCCTTAAATCTGCACAATTAAAAAAAAAAAAAAAAAAAAAAAGATTGTGTTTTGTGTGTGAAAAATCGAAAAGTAAGTAACTTTATGCTAACATGTCAAACCACAACATGTTTAAAATTTAGTGGGTTGTATGTCAGGTTGTTTTTTATTCATTTTAGCCCCCTAGTGAGAAAAATAATAATTGCAGCTCAGCCTGCAACTATCCATTTTCATTACTGGTTAATCTGGAATTAATGTTCTTCATTAATTACTCTTCTACAGATGGTCAAAATGGTGAAAAATGGCAATTATGCCATTTTCTCCCCACATAGCACTTTTGTCTGGCCGACAGACCAAAATCCAAGGATATTCACTTTTATAACAAGCTGCAGATTATCACTACTGAGAATCTAGAACTAGGGAATTTTAAGTATTTTTTGCTCAAAAGAATACCTAGCAAAATAATTGCTGATTAAGTTTCTGTCAAACAAAATGATTAATTGACTAGACATTTCAACTATACATGAAGCTTTAAATTCTGAAACTGCCAGAGATATGGCTGAGGTCAGTAAGAAACATTTGTCCATTACATAGTTTGCCCTCCAGATGGCACCGACACATTTAAATTGAAAATGTAAAAAAAAAAAAAAAAAAAAAAAAAAAGTTGGCATAAACCATCCAGTGAGTTACTTCATCTTTCCTCAGAAACACCAATCATTCACAACCACCATCATCAATCATTCATATTTTCTAGAAAACAGTGAGTCTCTACCACGTTTGGAAATAGTGGCATGACACAATAGTATGCCCAGCAGCAGAAACTAAAAGTAAAGCTACTGAATCATATCAGATCTTGGCTGCAAGGAAGCACATAGCGAGGAGCAACTCATGATCAAACGTGTCTGAGCAGCTATGGGAACCCATGCAACAAGAACTGAAGATAGAAGTGGGTCAAATATTCCCATCTGCTCCTGATAAAGGGAGTAACCACTTACTTCAAAAGGGCTTTGCGCTACTGTATCAGTTATCTTCAGTGATTTAGGTTTTGTTTTTTTAGGTATAAGAAAACAAATGACAATGCACTTAATCTAAATCACATTAGTCATGTTTTTATGCAAAAAAGGTGTAAAGTATCTGATGATTAATTGCCATCGTCTACTCAATCAAATAAAATCATTTGAATGTTACCTGTCCTGGTGAGGGAGGGGATGGTGCCGAGGCAGAGGGCTCTGCTGAGGCGCCCAGGCAGAGAGGAGGGGGAGGCCTTGCGTTCGCGAGGACTCTGTTGGCGGTTGATCAGCTTGAAGATGTTGGGTGGTGGTGTCGGGACGAAGGACTCTGCCAGGTCCGGGGAGAGAAAAGAAGGCTGGCTGTTGAAAGAGGGGACTGCAGAGCTGCCTGCAAGGAATCTGCAACACAAGAGCAATGCAGCGGTCTACTAACCAAATCAAAATTATAACAAAACTGTCAAGATGATTTAATACTACAGAAAAAGCACAATTTATGTAATGCAAATAAATGGCACCACTCCTCCACAAAGAGCGTTACAAATAGGGCTTTAAGGACACTTTTAAGGACTGTTCAATTTGTGTTTTTTCATGTAGAGAAAGTAGCCTTCAAATGTTCCACACCAATGTCAATATACAACATACTTGACATTAAAATATGAACTCACACAACAAAAATCGATACACAAACAGTCTACCACACGTTTAATGTGAGCACTTTATTAATGTCACTGAAAAGCTGCTGCAGCTGTCAGACGACTTGCAGCAGCTGAAAGCGCCAACAGAACAAAAGCTCTCACATTTCCACAACAGACAGCCAGTGGCCCTGACAGGTTATACACAATCACAGCAGGATTGGCGAACATTAAGGTGACATTTTCCTTCGACTCTGGTGCTGTGTAATATAGCTTATTTTCTTTTTTTTCTTTCTAAACTGAAGAGAAACATACAGTGGTTCGTGTTGAAAACAAACAGAGAAGGCAGATCCTTTCAACAGCTGTTTATTACATCCCATGTACAGTGAGGATTCCTACAAAGTTGTCAAATTGGAGCCAGACATTAAAAGAAAGACACCCAGTTTCAGAATTTGAGCCCCCAATACGCGTACGTTTCATTGGGCCCTGTATGCATGTTGCAGGAAACCTTCTTTAGCATGGACGGCACTCCATTTCTGAAGCTACTACACACAAATTGAGATGTAGGTCATTAGCATATTTACGCTATAGCTTGCAATCGCAAATTATTGCTTTGATCATCTTAAGTACATAACCTTTTTTTAGTGTTTCTGCAACACACACACACACACACACAAAACTAATACATTTAGGTGTCACACAATTGTGCCAACTACATATCCATTGTAAACAGTGCAGTAAAAACTTTGACATTCACAACGGCATTAGTAAAAAAATACCACAAAATAGGTCTGTGGTAGTGGCATAATGTTAAAATTACATAATAATGAAATATTTGGATGTAGTGATTCTAGAGCTAAAGGCTTGATACATAAATTAACAGTCATACAGCTTATCAGCTAGATACAGTGATTTTCATCAAAACGGCCAAATACTCGGGCTCGATATTATGAATATATCATGGCATAACATGCAAAGGTAAAAAAGTAACTCTGGGTAAATACTGATAGATGCTATGGCACGTCAAATCAATAGTTATCACTGTTAAAACACCACAAAACACCCTCTCAGCAACATATAGCATTGCAATATAGATTTTAAAGCACAGATTTCAAAGATTGTGAATTACTCTGTAGGTTATGAGCAAAGTACCTTTAAACTCTTATATTTGGCAGCACTTGTGTTGCAAAAATTCACAATTTAAAGCTTTGAGACTACACCACCTAAAAAGGCGCGGATTTGAGAACATAAGTCCAACTACGGGACGGCACAACATGCAATTTAGTGTTCGACCTACTAAATACAATCTATAAACACATTCTACAGCTATCCGTTTTTCACATTACTGTCTAATAAACATTTTCCAATAAAGTCAAACAAAAACAGGTCAATGGATATAACACGTGAGAGGTGAAATGTTAGCGCATGCAACTAGTGTGGCCATCAGTGTTTTTTAATACATGAACCTGTTTGAAATGTTCAGTATTACTGAAAGTGATCAAGAGAAGCAATAGGTAGGTATGTCTTATTTTTAGCTGCATATGGCAATGCCATGCTTTCTTTCTTCTTGTTTTATTGAAAAACAACATGAAATAAAAAAGAATACTGTCCAATATCTCCCTTGAGACCAATGTCTGGTTCAGACTACACAAGAGCAACAACACCCCTGCCTCTTTGATGTTTCCTCGGGGGACTATCGCAACAGATTGAGGAGAGAAAAAGCTGGCTAGAAATAGCAGAGGTATTTGGGCGCCCAATGAGTAGGTATGACATCACGCGCCGTGAAAGACGACCAGCAATGATTGGTCGGGGACCGATGTGTAGTTTGTAATGTCTCTTGGCAAAGTCACGACAAAACCTTACAAAACTCATCTATTATCTATATTGTTTCGACAGATTTCAATTTATCTGATTCACTTGCTTTCTGCTTGCAGTTTTACTTTACACTTGAAAATATTTCGCCGCCATTGACCATTTTCAGTTGCAGAGGTGAGCACTTCATAATGTTTGCATGTTCCAGCACTGAAGTCTGTCAGAAACTTCTACTAAGGTAGAATCACCTCAAACAAATACCAAGTTCCTGCTTGGTAGGCACTGATTTTAAGCATCAGTTTTCAGCACAGCAGAGTTTAACAAAATCCGTCAAATACAAGTATACAGTGCAAAAATGTTTTGCAGGCCATTGTTGGTTTACAGTAAGAGACCATGCTTAATTTAAGGCAGAGGAAATTGAAATATAATTCAAAAAGGAAATCACACTATGACACTAAGTTCCCAACAATGGGGATGGGAGAAGAGCAACAAACAGCATGATCCTTTCGACTAATAACAGAATTTGGGGAAAATATTGATTAACTAGCTTTTCCCAGGTAGTATGAGTTACAATTTTTAAATAATATGCACATGAACCTCATATGTTATAACATCACAAAAAAAAGGAAAAGAAGACTTCACTAACCAAGATCTATAGCATGGAAAAAACGTCTAGCTCTAAGACTTTTTTCATAATGTTTTTGATGTTGTATTCCCAAAAGATTCCTTTCAGAAATCAGTTATAAATAAATAGAGGCCCCAAAGGACTCACAGTGGAACACATTCTGGAAATATCCAAGGTTGTTCATTGTTACAAAATTGCAGATGATGTGGCACGATACAAGAGAGATGTTCTAATTAAATTAATCTGGCCAGTCGTCTTCTCTAGTAATCATGCAATGAGCTGTAGTTAATAAATTATTTTCAACTAGTTTGCCAACATAGTGGGATTTTAACATTAAAAGTACCAGTCAGTCCATCACACATGTATTACAGTTAATAAGGAGTCATCAAAGTAATTAGTCATAGATTAATAAACAAGATGCATGCGAGAGAAATTGTGGCACATGAAGGTTGGTAACTGGTAATACGGTATTAGTGTTTCTCATACATATTTTAATTACATGATTCCTGAAAGGCTCGTGTGAGTTTCCCTCATGAAGCAGTAAAAATGTTTTAAACATATCAATGAATTAAAATAGAGGGATTAACAATAGTGAGCTGTTCGTGTCATACAATTGTATTAATTGCTGAATCAATGTAAACCTACACACAGCAGACAACTGTGTGTACCTGGTTTTGATTTGATTTAGCAAGGAGCATTAGTGTATCCTATCATGGGCCACACACACAATCCTATACTTCAAGTTTGCCATTCATGTCACAACCTCAGCCATTCGCACACAGCAGTAAAAGAGGAGGGTTGCGAGGTAAAAATTAAATTAAAAACAGCTTGTTCTTTGCTCGGTTTTAAAACATTTATAGATTATAGATTGTGTTTTGAACTGGTTCTAATGAACACCAACTTTTCATGGAAAGAGGAGTCTTAATGTCTCAAACGTAATTTGAACATTACTGCTGGGATTCTGACCTTCGATATCTGGCTCTTCTGGGACCCAGCGGTTTGCGAGTTGCCACAGCAGCGGCAAAGCTGACTAGACAACAGAGGGAGACGGCGCTGAGCTTGGCTATATCCATCCAGCCCGAGGCATCCGTCACAAAGCCCTCAGCCAGATAGAAACACAGGATGAGGAACCAGAGGACCGAGGCCACGGCATCAATTCTCCTCAACCTGAAAATGCAGTGACATGTAAGCAAGCTTGTTTTTGCTTTAAGTAAACTTGTCTGGGAAGTTTTTACAAAAAAGGCAAATAAAGAGGCAGTGAGTGCTCACCTCACAGGTCCTGCTAAGAAGATAGCGGTGAGACAAGTCAACAGGCCAACAGAGACGACAGCCAGCTGGTTGTCCTTTCCATGCTGCCATACCAGCTTGGCATTTTCAAGAAAATTGTCAGGGACCAGCTCCAGGAGACCCTCCCACACAGGCACGGCTCCATTGCTTCCATTGTTTGGGGTGGATTCATTGTGGGGTTTGGGCTTTGGAGGAATGATTCCACCACTTAATGACTGTAGGCCACTAAGTAAAGTAGGCTGGTAAGGGAAGTCAGACAAAGATGTAGCCACTAGGAAAGTACATATCAGGAAGGCGAGGGTCCGTAACAGTATGACTCCAGAGGGAGAAGACACAGGATAGGAGCTCTGTGGGAGAGAAAAGATGTTTTCAATGTGTGTGTGTGTGTGTATAGACATTTCATATCCATATAAACATTCATATGGATATGAAATGTCTAAAAAAAAAAAAATAAAAAAAAAAAACAGTAAGTATTTAGGACTGTTATTACTCCTGGTGTGGCAGAAGAAAAGCCCAACCCTATGCACTCCTGTGTGATATACATATTTAATCAAAGCATGTAGTACCAAAATAAACAAACCGCCCAGAGAGAAAGTAAACAACCAACTTTTTCAACCAGAACATCATACAACATTCTGTTTACCAAGCTTGAGTGAAAACTTTGGAAATGCAAAGTTTAGAGAAAATGAATAAACCCTTGATTAGGTCAGGTACAAAACTTAAAATGTGATGATATCTTTCTTATGATGTAATCTGTTGGCATACCTTTTATTTATCATCATCATATCATCATCATCATCATCATCATCTCAATGAGTAGACAAAGAGTTTGCATTCAAATTGTCTACTGAGCAACAGTGATGGACAAATTAAATTATCTGACAGACAAAAAGGTTCAAATTATATACATATAATAATTGGTATGGATTGATTGGGTGACAAACTGTTGTTACTTCTTGGCTAATGATCATTTTATTAAGCCTAATTGTGTGTCATGTAAATTCTTTAGCTCATTCACATACTGTATTTTCCTCCAGGTGTCTGCAGTTTAAGACTTTTGATTGCACTGACCTTTATGACGCTCTTGTCCGGTTCTCCGCTGCGCCGTACAGGGTGGTTTAGCAGCACCATCCGAAGTTGACGGTTTTGATATTTTATGTAGTATTCTACAACTGTCTGACACGGCCTACATAACTTATAGGTCTGCTCCAGGTGGTGCTTGTAAGCCTCAATTTCCTCATCGTAGTTCTCCTACAAAGATGAAAAAAATATATATATATGAATGTAGTGTTTACAGGCGTCAAGGTAACAATATAAGTGTTGTAGTTAATAGAAAAGGAACAAAGTACTTACATCATCACGTGGGACAAATGAGGCCAACTGCTTTACCACTACAGTCTGGTTCTTATTGCACTTTCTGCATAAGAGCATCTGAGTGTTGACCCCCTGCTGCATGTTGGTTGCCGAGGGAAGGCTACCAGACACTCCGTGGTTGAGATGCTCCATGTACTGAGCTGGGATGGGTTTGTTGTAATCCCCATTCTGAGGACAGATCAACAAAAACAATAGTATTTAAAAAACATAAGATTTTGCAGCACTGGCAAAAAAATAATAATAATTTACTGACATGCTAAGAGATCAATTCATAGGCGTCATGTTCTTTTGAAACGTACCTCCTGGAAGCCATTGTATTGATCACAGTTGGGACAGTCCCAGCAGTTCCTGTTCCCAAAGGGCACCACAGAGTTCTGGTTACAGAACCAGCAGTTCACATCTGCATGGGTCGGCTTCTTTCTGTAAATAAATAAGAGGTGGATTTCTTACATGATGCAACACGATACTGTTAATCACAACAGTGTTTCTCACAGCGGGATCCGGAAACTACAAGGTTTCTTGAGGTGGATCCAGAAGCTCCCCAAGTAGGCACTATTTGCCTTATAGACTGAGTAGGTAAAGTACACAGTGAAATATCATGTCAATCTGTTTGGAGGATGTTAATGTGCAACAGTTTGGGAAACCCTGACGTAACTTTGGTAATGCATGGACTAAAAAAAGTGTCAGTGCAAGTGTATTTATTTGGATAAAACCCTTTGAGAAACCATCTCGTTTTCAAGGGGGTCCCACAATCACTGCCAATAACAGATGAGTGACAAGAGAAATGATATGAGAAATAAATAAGGCAACGTGCTAACACACATCAGAAAGATAATCCACATTCATCCATTTAAGAAAACATAACCATATGGTGATCAAAGTAGCACGAGAGTGGGTCTCCAGATACAACCAGGTATACATATGAGACACGAACACATGGTTTAAAAAATCCTTCTCAAAAGTAAGAAGACAGGGCATACTTGAACATACCAAGTAGTAGAATGGCTCTTATATCAACAGACAAATTATCACAAAGTGCTGTGGCTTTAAAACAGAAGCACGTTAGTGGTTTGCTTCTTAAAACGAAGCACAAATAACTAGAAAGCTTTTGATTTGATAGCGTCATTTAGTTGAAAACAATTGAATCAGCAGGTTATACGTATGCACACAACAGATTCTTAAGACGAGGAAAACGTAGAAATGTGTCCATTCAAAAGTTGAAAATCCTGCTATTTCTTAGTGTCACGAAACTATCCGGATTCAAGTTGGTTAGCATCACAGCTAGCAAAGTTAGCGCCCGGGCTAGCGGGGATAATTGCCGGAGACAGTTCGCGGGAAATAGGGAACGTATTTTGACATTTTGTCGGCAACGTTATAAGTTTAACCGTCACATTTTTAAAAACACGCCATTCGTCAGAGTCGCACTGGGAATGGCGTGAATGTAGGTGAAAAACACACGCTAAACCTCGAAGTTGCCGTTACCTGGTGGCGATTTTGTATACCAGCGCTCCGACGGCGACGGACGCCGTAGCTCCGACTCCGCTGTACATTAGCTCGGGGTACTCCGACAGAAGTTGTCTCAACGCCTCCATTTCCACCGGAATTTGCGAGACGAGCTCACAAAAAAACGCGATAAAAACGTAACGTTAGTGTTTGGTATCGCAAAAACACGGCGCCAGGGCGCACGCGGCAGCGATCTGCTCCTTTTGTTCACGCCCATGAAACGGAAACGGAACGTGCGTAGCTGGCTGGACGCGTCCCAACATGTGTCATTCGTTCCTTATGGGGACTGTACCGTTCATTAAAACGACTGTTACACTGATCAAACGGCTTTTACCACACCATGAGTGTTTTAGGTGGTCTAATGTATTTTAAAATGTAATTATTATAAATAAAACACGCTTTAGAGTCCATAGTAGTAGTGTTGTAGACGGGGAGTGTGAGAGTGTTGGAATGTGTGTTTCTGTCATAATTCCCCTCTCAAGGTTTAAGCATCTGATACATTACGATTCTAAACAAATAACATCTGTCTTTCAATTTATATTCTGCCTTCTGAAACGGCGTCCTATCATCTCCCATGCCAGATATCAAATGTCATGGCCATTGGTCTCTATATGCTAATCTATATGCTTCTACTGCACTTTAATACAGAATAAAATATTGTACATTTTACTCCACTACATATGCTTTACAACGTTAGTTATGCATTCCTTTGAAGATTCAGAGTTATAATATAACGATAAATATAATATACAAGCAAAATGTATGATTATAGGTTAAAATAAGATTTTAAAAAAATTGAACCAAAATTAGCCTAAAATTATTAATTAATAGGCTAATAATAATGTAAATATTATTATACAAAATATCAATTTTGAATGCATTATTTTAGTATTTCAGTAGAAGATCTGTACTTCTTACTTGTATCCGTTTTGAGGACAGTTATTGTAATCATTTTAACAAAGCTTATATTTTGAGTGAAAAGTGTACCACTGTTCCATGCATCAATTAACAGAAAATCACCTTTGAAACCTGTAAACTTTCCTATTTTTGTACCGCCTACACTATTAGAATGAATGAATATAACACAAATAATACAGTAGAGGAGTAAGTCAATCAATGAGGTTATTTGATCCAAAAATAACTTTATTTGAACAAACATGATGTGTTTTACATCGAGTAAACATTCACAATCGAATAAGAAATCTGATCAGTGCTTCGGTGTCACCAACTGTTGCATAGCAGCACGGAGAATTGGATCAAACCAGAGAAAATAAATAAATAACATAATAACAAATGTAAAGGCATACTTAAAAAAAGAAAAATAATGTCAATGTATAAAAAAAAATAATAAAGTACGAGTTAATTTGATCCAACAAAATAGGCACAAAATAAGCCTGAGAAATAAAAATCAACTGCTTTCCTGCAAAATGTACTCAACTCCTTGGCATTTCAAACTGCAGCACATCAATAAACATAACCAACAACTTATTAAACAGTTAATAAACAAATGTACACCTCGGCAAGCTACCGAACAATCCAGGTTACATGACAGACTGATGACCGACTGAACCGGTGAAAGAGATGAACCTTGAGTCAGTGAACTTGGCTGCCGACGGTGAGAAGAACTCGAAGCCCTACTGGTCGAAGGAATAACTCAGTGGCAGCTCCGTTTGGCCCCCGTAGACGCTGAGCTGCTGGTAGGTGCACGCCACCGACACGGTACCTCCGCCGGGGCTCATCGGCGGTGTCACCCCGCCGTACTGACACCCGTTGTGGGGCACCAGCACGGGTGCATGGCGGTGGTACGCGCCGTAGGGCGGGTGATGGAAGTGGGGGGGCGAGCAGTACGAGGTCACCGGGCCGCTGAGGGACATGCCGCGGGTGTTCCCGGTGATGACCGGGGGCGCCAGGTATCCGGACGGCTGAGACAGACTCCAGGAGGCGCTCACGTGAGGCTGCAGGTAGAGCGGCTCGGGATAGTCCAGGGGGTTCCCGGTCCGGTAGGGCGCGCTCGGGGGTCTGTAGGGTCTCCTCACCCTCCTCCGCCGCCGGTAGTTCCCCTTGTCAAACATGTCCTCGAACGCGGGGTCCAGCGTCCAGTAGTTGCCCTTCCGGTCCCCGCCGTTGTCTCGGGGCATCTTGATGAAGCATTCGTTGAGCGACAGGTTGTGTCTTATGCTATTCTGCCAGCCCTTCTTGTTCTTCTCGTAGTACGGGAACTTGGAGACGATGTAGTCGTATATCCCGCTGAGCGTCTGCCTCTTGTCGCGGCTGTCCTTGATGGCCATGGCGATGAGAGCCACGTAGGAGAACGGCGGCTTCTCCGGCTGGCCGCTCTCCTCCTCCGGGGGCGAGCCGGAGCTGATGTCCAGGAGCAGCGCTCCTTCGTCGGCGGCGGGTTTCTTCTCTGCGTCCATGGCTCAGGTGTGTCGGCTCAGTGTGCGCGTCCTGCAATCTGCAGCGGCTCGACGAGGCAGGCAGCGCAGGTGCACACACTCCTCCCACAGGTAGAGAGGGCAGCAGTTATCGCCCTCTTTCATCTTTTGCCATACTGTTTCTGCGCCTCTACGCGACACCTGCACATGTGTTTGGGTTGAAGCGGGGGTCACAGGACCGTGTTTTCAGTCTACGGACGCTGTTCCCACTTTGGTGCGCGGCGATCAAAGAGCCATGTGACCCATTTCAAAGTGCCCCAATGTCGTTTCACACGGTGTACATACAGTACACACACACACACACTCACACACACACACACATACACACACACACACACACACACACACACACACACACACACACACATACAGACACACACAGACACACACACATTTATATATTGTGGTCAGTTATTATATACATAGGAGCTATGATTATCAACATATTCCTATATCCATATTCCTGAAACATACAATGAATGAAAACACTTCACAGTAAAATGAATACAGAAGACAAATAAGGGTTGATAAGATATAAAACACACTAACAAAAGTATCGGTTACACAGTAAAAAAAAATGTTAAAACATGTATGACAAAAGACTCATTCTAATAACTTTATATAGGCGACTGCTTGTAAATTAACCCCATGGATGAATAAAGTATTTATTTTAATAAATATGTTATTAATCTCAATCCGCAAAGTACCTAAAATGATCAAATATATGTAGTGGAGAAAAAAGTGCAGTATTTGCCTCTGAATTGTAGCAGAGTATAAAGAAAATGTGAATACTCAAGTTAAGTACAACCACAGCACATGAGCTTGTTTCCTTTTTTTTTGTTACACATTGTGTCAGACATGTGATATTTGGGTATTTCCAGCACTGATGTTACAGAGAAGAGACCTGCAGGTATCAGTGCAGCAGCATGCCACCCACATACAGTGAGGCATGAACAGCAAGCCTGTCTGTCTGTTGAGGATGGGAGATAATAATCAGCTGCTCTCACCAGACAGTCTGTCTCCCCTCAACTGATAGGACAACACAGATCTCAGAGAGTGAGCAAGTGGAACTACGTCTTTGGCAGGGATTACAGGGCTTTTTGGGTCGGCCATTGTTACCACTTTGAGGGTATTATTTGTAGTTAGACAGAGTGCTTGTTTTAAATGATATAAGTATTGGCAACTTATTAAGACTCAGATAATGTCTCGATATTTTTTTTGAAGAAAGTTCAGTACAATACATAATTGAGGAGGCCATGACTCATGTCAAGTGATCCATCATTATTATAGTTATACACAGTGCTGGACTCACATGTCTCATCTGCTCTCCTCAACTTCCTTCTCTGATTTCTCAGTTTTTCCACTAATGAAAATTACAAAAGGAAACTGGAAGGCTTCTGTCCTGTTTCTCCCAGAGAAAGCTAGATTTACCTCCCAATGTCATGTGAGCGAAGCCAGGCGCCAGGCTAAACACAATCTGTGTAGTTTAAGCTATCCAAGACTAAAAAGAATGCAGAAAAACTGCCAAAAAGAAAGATCATGAATGCTGGGTTTAGACAATGGAAGAAATGAAGAGCTGCAGTCCACAAATGTCCTCAAACCTCAAAAGTCTTAATGTACAGAAAAAAAAAGACGACTACAGAACTTGTTTTCAAGTCATTCAAACACACATTTAGTGATTTTCTTGTGTTGACTTCCATTATTGTGATTGGTTCATTTAAAGATCTTTCTTATTTACTTTCAACACAGAACATCTCAAATGATCATTATATAATATAAATAAATATGATATATTTCTTTCTTTTCTATTGCAAACACGCCGTCGCTGTTGCTTGGGAGGATGGAAGACCAAATTTATCGATGAAATATTACTTGGTGATTTGGACGATGTCCAACAAACAAAACAATAATTTGAAAATAGTTTAAGAACTTGAACAAAACGGATGTAATTTCCAATAAACCATGAATGCAACCTTACAGTTAACAGACTATATTCCCTATTAGCAATACATTAAAATAGCATTACTTTAAGTTAGTTGACCATCAGTTAATCTCACTATACATTGAGCATTGAGAACATACATAGGGATGCAACCGTGTCTCCTAAAAATATTTTCTGTACAAAGAAATATTATTCTTGTTCAAGTGATGATTTTAGTGTTATTGTTATGGTCTTGTTCCAGATCAGGGGACACTGATTTGATTTCAAAGAGTTCTTGTTTATGTCTCGAAACCCAATAATACTGTATATCATCATCTGAGCAGGAATGACGTTACAATGAAAATATTAAGTGACCTCTATTCAATAAATGCATTAGTCGATTTGGCTTATTATAGAATGAAACTCAGATTATCTAATGAAAGTACACATAAAACATGTGTTTGTGATCATATATTTATGTGGGATCGTTTTCTTTTATGTTTGGAGATTGAAAAAAAGTAAAGTAACTAAGTAAGTTTAATTAAGCCAAGTTTTAAGTACGGGTGCTTAGATATTTTCATTTGGTAATACTTTCCGCTCCATTAACTTTGAGAAGGAAATGGTCTTCTTCTGAATTACATCTGAATATCACTTGCCAAACAAGTAGGTTTTGCTTTTAAAGTAGCTAACAAGAACCAACAGAACCAACATTACAATTACTCATATAATGTAGCAATTGTGTAACCATCTGAAAGACGTCATTCTTTTTTATCCTTACTTTTAATTTACGCTAGAATCACAATTGTTGTTTGTTTATGTCAGTAAAGTAAGTATATTCTATGTGTTGTTATTAGTAATGTAGTATTTTTACATTCAAGTATTGAATAAATTATGATTGATCACTTGAAAGAAAAACAACAATAAAAAAACATTGACCATGGACCTGCAACAAACAGGAATTTTCCTGGAATCATACCACACATACCTTCTATGCATGGATGGAGTCTGCAGCTGCACCAGCCCAGAACTCCTCTTAACAGATCAGGTGGATCAACACCTTCCCTGCTCTTCTTCCTGCACGCTGACGTGGGTAAAAAAGGTCGAGGCAACCGGATAGCCTGATGTTTCTACCTGAGATGAGTGATGCCCAGCTGCAAGACATTTTCTCAGCTCCGGGCTTTTAAATGTTTGCTCCTCCGGCCTCTTGAGAATCTCACGACACAGATCAAATTCAATCAGTTCAGCCTTTACAGTGGGTTAGGGTAGACATTTTGACGTCACTAATAACACTCCTGATGGCTCCGTTGCGTTCAGGTGTCCCAGTGAGCCATTACAGTTAGACAGAGAGCCAGCATGCACAGTGCTGACACCTCATCATTTACACCTGCGTTTGTTCCTGCTGTGACGTCCTCTCAAAAAGACAAATAAACATGTAAATTATATTCTTTTGAAGATTTAATTGTGCGTCAATCAAACGGCATACTGTAACATGTTACAGTACTAAACAAACAGTGATTAAAACAATGCATTATACTTTATATTACTTTATTTTACAATCTGACAAATGTAAACGTTTCATTTGTAGGTTTCGTGGAACTGATTACCAAACCAAATCTACATGCAGAAAATAAATGTGCAGCTTTATGAACTCTGACTCAGTTGGGCACCTGTAAAGCTGCCATCGCTGATAAAAGGAAATGACAGTTTGTGTTGTGGCTTCTCTCTGAACACAAGAGCACACAGCCAACTCCTCGATCCAGACACCACTCCCAAAACCTCTCTAATCCACGGATCAGAAGAAACCTGACTTCCCTCCCTGTCAGTGACAGAACCAACAACACACTTGATCTGACGTGATGGGCATCAGGAAGACAGAGAGTCAACAAACAAGGTTTTAGGCATAAAACACATTTCACATGACTCCACCACCCTGAACAAGATACGCATGTTAGAAAATAGGTGCAGGTACGGACATTTCACAGGTTTCCTTCACTCCTCAGACTCTGCTCAGTGACTGAATTCCCATGCTAGGTGCGGCTCTCTAGGTGATGAGACGCTCTAGTTCCCTGTTCGGTTAGGGTTCCACTGACCCGTGCCTCCTCCCACAATGCATCGCTTTGAAGCGTTGTACATGATGGCCTGTCAGCCAGCCCCGTGCCGATCCGGCCCTGCAACCCACATCGACAGTAAACCTCCAACATATAGTGCCGAAAATATGATGATGACACTAACAGAGACTCCACACATAAGATAAAGATGATGCATTTTAATGTGAGCTTTGTTCCCACATGCAGGACATCTTTATGAAAGGTCTCTTATGATCATCATTATCAATCATGGACTGAACTTGCCTTCGTGGTGGAGAAAAAATATCTCAGTCTCAGGTAGAAGGTACAAATAACACTCACCTGTCAATCGCCAAATATGATCTTTGCCAAGATAAAGTCAACAAGGATTCCTCAGTGACAGAGAATGCTGACAGCGCTACTGCAACAATAAAAAAAAAAAACCTCCGTGTATCATTCAATAGCCTCACACTGCTTTGTTTCAGTGTGCACTTTAAGTGTTAGGTGGATGTTCTCCTCTTAATCTTTTTACTTTGAAATATCACTGGACAGAATCAAGCGGATGATGTTGCCGTTGGACTTGTTTCCCAGATCAACCTGTTGCCACATGTGTGTTTATTTGAAACTTCTGTGCAAAGTGCTGCTACAGTTGACTCCCGTCCTCTTTCCAAAGAACAACTGATGTCAGATAGTAGCGAGGTCTGTGACACCTCACTGACAAG
This sequence comes from Chelidonichthys spinosus, assembly GCA_029853015.1. Taxonomy (NCBI): domain Eukaryota; kingdom Metazoa; phylum Chordata; class Actinopteri; order Perciformes; family Triglidae; genus Chelidonichthys; species Chelidonichthys spinosus. The sequence continues at coordinate 14,365,477 of CM056829.1, forward strand.
TGATTTCTATCTGCTAGCTATTCACCTCAGCCTCTCCCATCCAGCACGATTAGTCATGTGAATGAGTTCAGATCACATTTATGATAAACACACTGCCAAATACCAACCTTGCTTTGTTTCTTGTGTTAGGCTTTAGGGTTTAGGAAACGAGACAAAGATAAAACAGGACAAAAAAAGGAGAAAAGCAGGTTTTACAGTATAAACAGAGAAAAAATGAGCTTCACCTACAATTATAAGATCACACAATACAAGATTACACCCATCCAAAAAAAGATCTGTATTGCAAATCCTCACAAAGAGGAATACGGTCTATGTACTTTCTGTACCTACCTGGGGGTTCATGTGCTCACTATTCACATCCAGTTCTTTGAATAATGAGGATGAGTATGAGTATGAGTTCAGGAATTGTCCAGTTGTTAATCTCCTGTGCCATCTTGTGGAGGTGAACAGGAAACGCAGTTGTCATTCAGTTAAAGTCGGTTAGTAAAGGACTTCAACCCCAGACACAATGATATGTGAAATAAGGATCATGGAACAAATAGACTACACATCATAGAAAAGACATTTCAAGTTTAAAATCAGCCTTTACCCAGAGTGGGAATGGGTTGTGTTGCAGCACCACAAAGGCACAGAAGTTAGAACAAATACATAGAGAACAAGTTTGAAATAAATTAATCAGAAGTAAGATAAAATAATAGAATATTAAATGAAATACACAAGCCAGTACATCATACTTATGACCATGTTGCACCTTCAGATAATTGTGTGATCCCGTCTCGAATCAAAGTGAAATACCATAGTTGTTTGCTTAATTGATTAGCTATGATAATACATCTCATATACATACTGAGGTCAAAAACATTCTTATTACCTTTATGGAATAAAACATAATTTAAATACGTTGGTGTTGATATTCTGCTTTACTTGTAATTCCAAATTATGGCAGCAGAGGGCAGCAGACTGACACTCTTCAAGGCTGCATAGTGTCCAGTCAAACTTTATTTCAGAATCAGATTCAGAAATGAGTTTATTGCCAAGCCATGATATTTACAAAGAATAAGCAATATATAATAAATCAAAGTACTGCAGTCAAGAACATAAATAAAATAAAGATATTACCCTAAATGAAAAAACACATTATATACATGTGCAGCCAAATATACACCGTGATATATTAATATGTATGATTTTACAGTTATTTGTATAGCACATTTATAACAACCACACTTTACCAAACAACCATAAGATAAAAGCAAACAACAATAACAGAAGAGAGGGACACACAACAGGAGCAAAATACACACAGCACAGAAAAAAGTTGAGCCTGAATCTTTTTGTAGAGTTTAGTGTTATCCAATGTGAGGATGTGTTTCATATATTTTAAATATAATGTAAAAGCGGTGTAGTGTGATGCATGAAGGTTTTTTGCATACTTCCCCCCCAGTGAATGTACCACAGCAGTCATACTAAACATAGGGCAGATCTGCATATTTCCAATAAATGTTTATGTATAAAATGCTACAGATGAAAGCCTTCTCAACCTTACAATGACCAGGACTAAGGATGTAAGCCGGATGAGCCTCTACTGGTTGACACACCATAGGGTGTAACCCATGAATTTAAAGATGGTTCCAAACAAAGGGGCCTTCTTTTAACTCGGGCAAAAAAAATCAGTCAATGCTTAAAAAATGTGTTGTTATGCCCCGTGGTGACTCCATGGTTTTAAAGCTCTCTGACACGGTGAGAAGGTTGGTAAACAGCATCCCATGTTGGACCTGGTGACCTCCTCTGCTCACTCATTCCGACACGTCCCGTTCCAGATAACGGTTTGTCAAAGACAAAAAAAGAGGAAAATGTATCCCCGGGGTCTTTGGAATTCATGTAAGGAACCACAAAAACAACACTTCATCAGGGGCACCGTTCAGAATGGTGATCAGCAATATATGGGGAAATTCAAATGAGAAGCATTGTGTGAGGGAGAAGCCAAAGAGATTTGTCTCGTCCATGGCCCCTTCTTCTCCTGTTTACCGTCCTCTGGTGAGTGACTTTGATGTGGACAAGATGATGGAAAAACAAAAGCGGCGTGGCTCGGTTCCATTCCGGCAGAGAATAGGTTAGCGGGATGAGTGGGTGGGACGAGGGGCGGGAGGGGGGAATGCAGTTTCATAAGGGAGTCACAAGAAAATCACATTTCACTCAGTGTATCAATCTGCCATGTGAAGGAGGGGAGCGTAGCGGAGAGAGGGAGGGAGAGGAGGAGATACGGAGCAGGGTAAAGTGAGCGGGGTGTGAGAAAAAGGAGCTCCAGTTGATCGCTCTTTAGAAAAGGCCCCCCACTCTCCTGCTGGGTGCTGCTCAGCTCTTGTCCTCCTGGTACAATGCTGGTGGAGGGGCTGCTCCCACCACCACCACCACCACCCTACCACAACCCCCACCCCCCCCCATGTGCCCCCCAACTGCCCTCCATGTGCGGGAGCTACGCTGACAGCCTGGACCCAGACCCCAGCATATGGAGGCCAGACCACAAGGCCTGCTCTCCTGTGTGCTCCACAGCTGGGGCCCTGCTGGAGTGGGCAGCAGAGGTCCATGCAACCACATGCTCTCCTCTCCCACAACGCTTAACCTGCTTGTTTGGTGAAGACGATGACTTAGCAGGTCAGTTCACACTAATTGTGACAAAAGACTTGTTTTTTAGATCAAGCAATTTTTTTTTTTTTTACAGCAGACATGTCGACTTGTTACATAGTAGATCACTGGCTGGATTACAGTCTTGGTATCTCATTGCACACACACACACACACACACACACACACACACACACACACACACACACACACACACACAGCATTTATGTGACTTTGTCATAGTAAGAAAAATACAGGTGTTACTAATAACATTTAAGCCAGACAGTGAGACAAGGAGCCAGCATGAACAATAACAGGGGTGCATCCCAATTCTCTCAATTGGATCCACGTTTCGAGGAAGGGAGGAAATTTGTTTTTAGAGACATGAGACATCCCTTTAATTAATCATCAATAACATTTAATAAGCCGGAATATGATTATAGTGTCTTTTGAACAGCAGAAATTATTTATTAGTATTAATGTTTTGAAATTAAGTAACTCATATCATTGTGACAGACTGACACACTCTCTTTGACTTCAATTATATCTGTGAGGAAATAGCTGGGAAATAGTTGATCATGACATGTGACATGTTATAAATTAATAATAAAGTTGTTTATGGTCGTGTTGTTCAGGCCTTCAATTAACACAGATGTTTAAGATAGTGAAACAGAAAACAAATAAAATGTTACCTGTTATCTCTCTTCACTTACAAGATCCGACGGGTACAGATTCTGGAGTCGGGCGCCACAGTTGCTCTCCACCAACTGCAAGACCCAGGGCATGATGGGAAATGCCTGGCTGCAGATAAAGACACAAATCTAACCGGCATGCGGCATGTATCGATCGATGGTGATCGATACAAATAATGGGATGTACCTCAGGGCCCTGACACTGAAGCAGTGAAATGGAATCCAGCCATCGTTGAATGTATTATTTACACTTGTGATTTTCCAACTGCCACATGTCAAAATGACTTGACACACGTGTGTGAAAGGTCTGTGGAGGTATGTATGGTATTTTGTATGCGCTGCTGTATTTGAAAAATATTTCCCGACATATACATACTTATCCACTTTTCAGAGGATAAACTAACCTCTGAATATCTGAATAGAGATACATTTGTTGATACCAGAGTATCATTTGAGCCTTTTCACCCCCACACACCTAGCACTGCAACTTTTGGCAGCCTTTGAGCATTTTTCTTCTCAAAGCCGTATCAGTGTATGGGCCTCGTGATTAAATATGTAACCTGTGTGGCTTCATGCATAACCTGCCTGTCACCGTATTAAAGCTCCAGAACTTTAGTTTGACATGAATCCTAGTCTAAGCACATCGGAGAGAGATCCATTTGTGAGTCCACGGGGCTTTTTGTGTGATCAGATGTTAAAATCGATCTTTAAGTGCAGCTGTATGAAAAATAATGGCTTTTCATTTCAATATTTTGCTCAGTACAACTTTTACATGGGCTCAGTTATGCAGTAGGACTAGCTGATGCAGAAGGATGTACGGTATGTTATATGTTACACATTTACTAACCATCTACAGCCCAGGAATCAATATGAACCAAGTACACTTGTCTGTTGCTGCGAGAGCTTTTATTTTTTGGCTCGTCCTCGACCCCTCAATTCTGACATGAACTAATGTTGACCGTGAATATGTGACCATTTTCATGCTAATTGCAGCTTTAACCACCTACTTAACCACATAGCCCTCGCTCCCTATACAGCTCCACTCAACCTGATCCAGTGTGTGTGTGTGTGTGTGTGTGTGTGTGTGTGTGTGTGTGTGTGTGTGTGTGTGTGTGAGTGAGTGAGAGTTGAGTGTACAGTAATGCAGTGTTTCATACAAGACCAGTTGATTAAGGCAGGCTGAAGCCATGTTTGTTCATTGTTCTTCATGTTAAAGCTTTGTTTTCAGGATTGTGGTGATTGCGCTTGTTACCTGTCTGGGTGGCTTTAGCTGTCAGGCCTGTGTTGGTGGAGACAAGGGTCACCAGTTAGCAATATGACCCTTTAATACCACGCGGATGCTTGCTGCTTGGCCTGGCACGGCACAATACCGTGCCGGAGGCAAGGACAGGTGGTCATTAAAACGGCTGTAATCCCCCTCGCAAGGGCAAGAAAACCCCAGAGAGAGAAAGCGAAGGAGGAAGAGATAGGGAGAGAAAGACAAAGAGAAAGAGACAGACAGGGTGAGAGGGAGAGGTGAGGCTGAGGGTGGGGAGCGTTTGATGCTCGGACCGTGGGGCTCTTTAGCACAGTCTGCGAGCTGCGCTTCAGAGCGGATGTGTTAACAGTTTCGGGCTCAATGGAGGGAGAAATCCCCACAAAGGGAGGTGTACAAATATTGTGGGAAATCCGTCCGCTCTTTAATATTTCATGAAGGCCCACAATCTATTCATGGGACTCCATTCCTTTGGAGGGGCCCACATTCAGGCTCACTCCGCAGGCTCAATGGGCAGCCCTTAATTGAGTGCCCGCTCATTCTTCATCTCCCTGGCAGATTGTTCCCCGTGAAAGCCCCTGCCTCTTCATCCTTCTCTTCTTCTCCCTGAGAGTGACCAAAGAAAAGGGGGCATGCCTTGCTGGTGGTGCATGTGGGAGGGTGAAACAAGTTGGGGGGGATCGAAATATGATAATAGGGCAAGAGGGGATGGTAGTGCGCAGAGAGGTGGGGGTGTGGGGCTAATCCCTGGGGTGGGTGATGGAGAGAGAGGGTGAGAGGCGGGGGATGCATTTCCCTAGATAGCAGGAGTGTGTGTGTGTGTGTGTGTGTGTGTGTGTGTGTGTGTGTGTGTGTTGGTTGGCACAGAAAGAGCAAGTTGACATTCATTCTCTTGTCATTTCTGCTTCTGCTGTATAAAAATGATTGGGGATATTTTCAAGCAGAAGGGAACGACAGATTTGTCAGATTTGCTCACAACTCACAATCAGCTCCTAATGAGCAAAGCTTCTTCATTGGGCATCCCGTCATGGACACAAATCAATGGTGAATACGTATATTGTCACCTCACATGTCTAAGATTAACAATAGTCTTCAACACAACACAAAGGGCCTCATTTATCAATCTTGCGTGAAAACGGGCGCAAATCTGAGCGCAGATTTGGTCTTACGACAGGACACACGTGTGATTTATGAAACGTTCGTATCTGACCAATCTCAGCGTACGAATGAGCGGGCCTTGATAAATGCGGCGGCTGAATTCGATCGTCATTAACATGTTACGCCCATAAATATTCCTGTTTCGGAGGCCTCGCCCACTGAGGTCAAACATGGAGAGACGAAACATGGGTAAGAAAAGAAACTTTTCTGACACGGAGATCGGCATCCTGACATCGGAGGTGGAACACAACAAGACAGTGCTTTTTGGCAGCCTGAAGGGTGGCAAAAGAGGGGCTCACAAAAACGCTGTCTGGAAAAAGATAACGGAGGCAGTCAACGGACTCCAGCTGAGGTTTGAATATAATTCTCAATAACTTAACCCATGCCTAACGACTTAAATGAATCTTTTCATCCGCAGCCTAAAAGCTTATGTCTGCTAACTGATCAAAACAATTCTTTACATTTAGGTCAAGAAAAAATGGTCGGATATGAAGCTGGCCACCAAGAAACACTTTGCTGCGTTTAAACGCAGCATCAGGCAGACTGGAGGAGGCCAAACAGACTCCAGCCTGATCTTGACGGGGACGGAGGAAAAAATTGCCTCCTTAATTGGGTCGGAGTCGATCTGTGGCATAAGTGGTGGAGGTGACACAGAGATCCCTGCGGTCCCTGAAAACGCGCTCACGTCTGACACGCGCGTATTGTTCCTCCAAAATAAGCAAGTCTGCCATCATCAAGACTTGATAACTGTCAAAGCATCTGTTTAAATAGGGGAATGAATAAACATCTGACCAACCACAGTGGAACGATGATTATCTCAACAGGTGCTTTCATTTTTGTTCCAGTTCTGTCACACCCATCGGACAAAAACAAAAACAATTACACATTGTTGCCTTTAGTTAATTTGCAAACACACATTTCTGCTTGTATTTATGATTCTTTCACATTTTAATGTGTAATAATTAGTTGTCATCTTAGGCTATTTATCCCATTGTTTAATTTTTTGAAAGTGGTATCAGTAAAAACATGGGCTTTAAAATAAATGTTTTCGTTTTAATAATCCGTTTTGATCTGTTCTAAATATGTGACTGCTTATGCTTAATGACAGCTGAGGTTTGTTCATTATTTTACGCCAGATTTTGCTGTGCTGCACCGCAAATCCACAGACTCGAATTTGCGTACACGAGCTCAGACCTGGCGTGAGATCTGATCGCAGCTTCCGCTTACGTCCAAATTGATAAATGCCGAAGTTTGCGTGGAAATGGTCGTACGCACGGTTTTCGGTCGTACGTTCGTTTGATAAATGAGGCCCAAAGTGTTTTTGGGGATCTGCTTCACACGTCTTATGTCAAACGTCGAAACTTTAGACTGGTGAATTGAATAATGTCTTATCTGATAATGTGGGAGCTTTAAAAAATAAATCCTAAAAGAGGTGTACATTTGTAAGTGTGTTGGTGTGAGCTATATTATGGGAAACATTGTTTTTGGAGCTTCACCCATACTTGGGAGTGAAAGGCTATCTAGGCCTCTGCAGCCTCTGTAATACCTTCAACCTACTCTCCTTCAACACACTTTAGTGTATTACTAAATCTCCGGAGCACCTTCTTTAAGTGCACTGTTGGTATTCATTTGATGAAAGCTCACCCCAAGTGTCTGTGAATTTGATGCTGATTTATGTGGCAAATATCTCAACCCTCAAGTAGTGGAGCTTTCAGCATCACATTCTTTGCATTCTGACATCGCTCCAATGTATCCGATCGTCTTGGCAACGCGTTCAGCCATGATAACATTGAAAGCAAGTTCGCCCAAAAGTTATTCGTCAAATCGTAGCCAGAACATTTGATGTATTGCTTCTTTTTTCTCTCTCAAGAACCAGATCTCTGACAGGTGAAAACTTGCTGAATCGCGGATGAAGAGCTTGCAGATGAATGTTCAGGCTGCGTCATAAATGTACACCTCATGCTGCACTGAATGCTTCATCCAGCCTAAGGCTGCCTTGGTGTCCCGGCTCAAGGTGGACGGGCCAGCTTGGAGTGTGATCTAGGGGGGTTCCGGTATAATCGGGGTTCCTGTGGGCCTCCAGCTGCAGCCTGGGCTCCTGATCCCTGATTAAAGGTCATCCTGCTCCTTCCAAGGGCCTGTAAGACCCCGGCAGCCAGGCTCGCTCCCAGTGACTCCCCTTCACCCCTCCGATGTGTGTCCAACAGGCTTATGCTAGCTCATGAGGGACAGAGAGGACCTGCAGAGAGGAGTCCAAGAGAGAGGAAAATCCTCTACATCCACACACACACACACACACACACACACACACACACACACACTCAGAGAACACAAGAGAAGATATACACACACAGTGGATGCACAACTTATCCCAGTGGTACCACGCCTGGGATCCAGCCCAAGCACCCCCCTGGTGGAGTGTGGCAGAGCCATGCTAAATGGATTCTGCAGAGGAAGAGATTTAAAGCTTTCATAGCACTCAGTGTGTTCCAGGCGGCCGCATCGCAGGGCTTTGATGGATTGTTCTCAGGTTCATTCCTGAGAGATTTTGCAGTGGCGCCCTGGCTGTGATTCAATGCTGCCGAGGTTTATTGGGATTTGTACAAACATGTGATTCAATTTTGTTTTCAAAGCGAATGTTCCTGTATGTACTCTTTAAAGGCATCCTTGTAGTTTGCTGGTGTTTGGACCCCTGAAGGCTGCTTTCTTTTTCTCCATGTGACATCTTGCAGGAGGACAAAGTGACTGATGTGCTAGACCCCCACCACTATTCAAATATTTGTTTAAAAATAATCCAAATAATGGGAAAATGTATGCAATGTTGCTGATCTTAAGATACATCTTGCTTTATCATGATTGTCCAGCTGTAATATCCTTCTACCTACAAGCCACCCTTCAAAATACAGGGAGAAATATATAGTTTTCAGGTGAACAATATAGATGATCAGATGAAAAACTAAGTCTGGAGTTTGCTGCCATGCAGAGCGGAAAAGAAAAGGGCCATGTTGTAATATGATTGCACTTTGCTTGTTAACCTAACAAATGCAGATGATTAAATTCACTGACATAATCCCTGGCGGCCCATGGGCTCAGGAGGAAGTGGTTCAGGAACAGTCTAATCCAGCCATCTCCGGATATGAGACACTCTCACCATGCCGCTTCACTGGGCCTTTGTATCAGCAGGTATTAACGCCACAAGTGCCGCCTGAGACCGAGATGGGCACATGATTAGGGAAACTACACTGACCGGGTTGGCTGAAAGCTCTGGGAAGTCGGTAGAGGTTTTCATTCATCGATGCGTAACTTTGCACAACTTCTATTTTCCATGGCTGCATCTCAGAAAATATCAGAATAGAGCAAAGCAAGACTGTTTTTACTATTTTTAAAACAGGCTGTATGCATTCCCCCCCATCCGAACAACACTACTAAGTCTTGTTTTAAAGAGCTTGACCTGCCGCAGTCCTGGTCTATAAATTAATTCTGCTAAGTGGCAGCACACAGGCCCCCGAATTATTTATACTTTTACTATTGGTCAGGGTGTCACTTAGATAAACACGGCAGAGGTTCATCTCATCGCAGCCACAAAAAGCCAGAGTGTGCCGCTACCAATGGCTCCGCTGAACTTTGACCCCGGTGGGTCACAGAGAGCATTTGTCCCTCGGTAATTGGACAGAAGGGCCCTTTCGCTCTTCATTTAACCTTTGGGGTCCAAATCTTTCTTCCCCGACTATTATAAAGCCCCTGGTCCTGACCCAGTGTTTTCAGGCCTATCTTTCCACCCCCATCACAGGCCTTTGAAAGCTGGAGAAAAGCTGGAGTGTGCTTGCCCTGTCAGAGACAATGGCAGAGTTAGTGACCCCTGACCCCGCAGGCTGAGGCCTTTCTTCCAGGATCAGGCACTGCCTTTCGCTACGGTAGGTTATTGCTCCACAGCTTGGCAACAGCAAGAGGGTAAACACTTGTTAAGATTCTTCTTTTCTCCGCTCACCCCCCGCCCCCCAACTTCTTTTCTCTCTCTTGGTCGCCCGGCATATAGTTTTTTTTCTCTTTTGGGGGGTTTGTGGGTCTGTTTAAGGACGGACAGGAGTTAAGGCAGGTCATTTGTTTGAAATTCAGGCAGCAGCTTCATAATCCATCATTCTGACATCTCTTTGTCACTGGTCCAAAGGGGACTGGAGTCACACTTGCTCCGAGCATGAAGGAAAAATACACCGGCTACAGTAATGTAAATGGTTTGGACAAGCATCTGCTTGTGTTTAGAAGCATTTGCATGGTTCTTGAAAAAAAAAAGCTTTTCGGTCAAGAGCTTTTGTGAAAGTATGTCTGTGGTAGACGGTTCAATTTTGACGTGTGTACAAAATTTGCAAAGGTACAAGAAAACCCTTGGTGGTATACAGGCTATTATTGGTTAGGTTGTTGGGAAATGATCGCTAAGATATCAGTGTTGACTTGTGTCATTGCATGTGACATTTAAATCACATTGGTGAGCCTCTTTTAAATAACCTTAGCTTGCTATGTGTTTTCAGTCCTTTTTAGACTCTAAACCCCCTTAAAAAAAAGAAATTGGATTTCACTTTCACTTCATCCAGAAGTACTTCCTTTCCTTAATCTCCTGAGTGCTGCCTCTGAATCCTTGTGCATCCCAGCGGTGTTGCCGGGGAGACCCCGCTGCCCTCCCTAATGCTGCAGTGGTCACCGCGGAGAGACGGTGAGTCCATGTGTGTCCAGATGCTGAGCATGCGGCCGCAGCCAGAGGAGCATCCTGTGAGGCAGCCACAACCATATGGGCAGAGAAGGAGGAGTCCTCTGGAGCTGCTGGCCTTCTCCTCGGGGACAGAAGCCTATTGTCCTGCTTCTGCCCTCCATGCCACTTAATGGTGCAGAACAGCACTGTACAGTATTGTAAGCTGCTCTCTGCTCCTTTTGGCCCTGACGGGCCCTCAATAGCAGGGCCCTCTCCCTTTTTCCCTCTCACTCCCTCTCACTCAGTGGGTGTTTTAGTGCCCACTTCTTTCATCCCTTTCTTCAGCTGCCTCCTCCCTTTGCTACTTTTGCTGGGTTGCTCAATGTTCGCTTGAGTGATGGTCTAATTGTCAAGGAACAATTAAGCCATCTGATTTCTCCCCTCTCCTCTTGTCATGTGTGCTTTGTTTTAGAATGGGGCCGCCTGAGTACAGGAAAGGGCTGGAGGTCACTTCAATATCTGTCTGGGCTTCAATGCATACCCCCCCCACCATGTGGTCCTCAATTACACAGAACTTCCCAGGTTGAGGTCCAATGAAAATATGACACATAACCCATTCATTTCTGCTTGAGCTCAACAACCTTCTCATTAACGCCCCGCTGTAGTCATGGACTTACAACTCATATTCGTATCTGTTCTGACCCTATCAACAGCTTGTGGAGAACCAGACCTCCAAACCAAGGGGACAAGTGATTTATTGGTCCTCTAATAATCAATCCCCTTTAAAGCCTCCCCCCTTGTTGGCCCAATAAATATGTCTCTCCTTCTGTTGGGACCAAGAAATATGCTCCTTTTTAATAGACAGGTGAACCAAACAGCTGGGAGACAGCTTTGCCCAAGATGAGATGTCTGCACACTTTTACCCCCGTCCCGTCCCTGCCATTGTTAGTGTAATGTCACATCTGTGACCCTGTCTGCTCCCTGCTACCGGTTTGTCTTTCAACCTCTTCTCTGCTTGTACCTTCCGCTCCATTTCATACTGTCTGGGTTCCTCCCTACGTGTGAAGACAAGGCTCTGCACCGCACTGCTGCAAGAAGAAAAACCCTGTTTTACTTTGACCCCCCTCCGCAGGCGTGAAGCTGTTTCCCACATTGAAAAACAGGGAAACCTAAACGGCATTGTGTTTTGATCCTGCGGAAGTTGTCTGGGTAGCTATATGAGAACTCCTTCCCAGCCATGAGTTTTGAGTCCTTGTTGTGTTTGAAAGCAAAATATTGGATCACAATTTTACATTTCACATTCTGCAATCGCATATTTCAGCTCTGAACTTTTGGTTTGGACTCTTGTAGAAGATCAAAGGACTTTTTCCACATCAAATCAAAACTTACAGAAAATCAAAGCATTGTTCAAAACCGAAACGTTTCTCTGTGTTAGAGCATCAGCAAGTGACCGTTGTAGTTCTTTTCAGGATTGCATTGTTTTAAAAGTCAGTAGATAGGTTTTCAGTCTTGTGACAGCCTCCTAAATCATGCAGATAGAACATTTATTGGTGCATTATGGGAATACATTCCACTTCATGCAGAATACCTATACAATCAATGCAAACAAAATAAAATGCAGTTGACCGACTATAGATACAAATCTAGATTACAGTCTGTACACACTTTACAGTGTTATGATGTTGTCAAGACAGTTGAAATTTGCATTTTGTGTATTACTGGGTGCCCTGTGATAAACTGGTTACCTGTCCAGGGTGTACCCTGCCTTCGCCCAATGACAGCTGGGATCGGCTCCAGCCCCCCCGCGACCCTGAATACAGGATAAGCGGTAGAAAATGGATGGAAGGATGGTATTTCTGGGTCTCAGTGCCTTTCTCAGGGGCATTCACACGGCGTTTTTAACACAGATATCATGCCATTAACACGGAAAGCAGACCCCTCATTATGCCGCAACATCAATGGAAGGTGACCCGAGAGTTGAGTTCCTTTGGCTCGTCGTGCACATTTACATGACTCTTCAAACACAACCGAAGTTGCTGTGCATCATATACAACAAGTTGATACGAAGGCGGCCTAGAGCAAGCTACTGAGTTTTTTTATATCCCCCGGTGGCAGGTTGTGAACATTACACGTCATCAAAACGTCCTCGTCTCTTCTGGCTTCCAGGCTCTCTCACATTCAAACTGCAGTCGTCTCGCCTCGGCATTCTCGGGCTTAAAATAACTACGTTAACTCAGTAAATCGTAAGCAACCAAACATAAGTATGGGGAATACGTCACACACATCCTTGATGTAACTTCTACATAGCTGGTCTTGAACAACAGTCTCGTGGTTGTAATTCCTCAATTTGTTTGACACAACCACACTGTGTGGGAATTTTACGAAGTCATCACACTCCCGGGGGATTTTCTCATAATGATGCGGATGGGTTTAGTCCCATACAGACTCTAAATGGTCCCTTGTGCATCGGCATCAGATTTGTGACAAAGCCTTGGTATGTGACGTCCTGGGAGTGAGAATGGGCTGGAGATAACAGGTAAAATCGTAGTGATATTTCTCTTTATAATCTACAGTTGGTTCTGTGCAAGATGAAGCTTTTCTATGATCCATATTTAGCGTCTAGGGGCATCATTCGAGACCCAGGCCTGATCACAGTAAAAGTAAACTTGAAGGCTGAGAACTCCCGTCCCAGCTAATGGTTAATGATCAGCCTGTGAGGGCTCGCTGTGTGACAGCAGTGCAGGGCACTGTGGTGCTAATGAGAGAAGAGGACGGCCAAACCTCCCCTACCACACATACAGCCCTTTGTCTCTCCCTCTGCCCCCCATCATTAGCTTAATGTGGCCCTCTCCCTCAACTAAAAAGGCCACTGCCAGTTTGGCAGTGGGTTCACAGATGCAAATCCCTGCCCAGTGCTAATGGAGGTAAATGAAAATTAATTGATTCCCATTCAATGGCCTTTTCAGTTGCCTGTTCTCCCTCCGTGTTTTCTTAATATGCAGACCTTGCCTCTTCAACAATACACGCTCACCCCTCCACCTCAACAATTCAAACATATTGCAATGTGCTCGCCATTGCTATGCAGAGTGGCCGACACAAAGACGGGCCGGGGAGCACATCGTCCTGACACCCAGGTATGTATGAGATGTGTAACTTTGCTCTTTGACCCTGATCACAGCCCGGGGTGGGCCTACTTGTTAAACAGTTAAAAGGCAATGGTTATTTCTTTTTACGCTCATCTGCAGAGGGATAACGACAAACTTGTAAGAAATAAATAATGCGTTGTATGCTTTCGTACCAATTTCAAAGCTATTTCATCATGCTTGATTAAATATTGCTTTTTGCACATCCATAGGGTTGAGTTAAGTCAAGTAATCCAAGAGTTTGTTTAAGCCAAGTTTTTTTTACATGTGTGTACATTGTTACTGGTTTATCAACCAAAACCCAATCAAAACCTTTTACTAACATTTGGGAATTGACAGATGATACCTTCACGATGCAACGTATGCAATACCACACATTTTCCTGACGGGGCTTCACATCTGAGCCTGTCATTGTCACGGGCTCACGAACACCTGCTATCATAGCAAAGTCTAAAATTAAGGTTCTGGATCCTTAAGCAAGACATTAGGATTATTCTACCAGATGTATGCATGACGCTGAGATGCTCAACCTGACAACTACTATCCAGCTTTGCAAAGTTTGAGAAAATAACTCTGCCTGAGCACTGCATGTTTCTCTCTGTTTGGGTTCAATTTTCAGAGAAAGAAGGATTTGAATGAAGAGACCATTTATAGGCAAGAAAGGCCTAATTAAAGATGTTATCCAGTAAATTATGTGAAATGTAGGTTTTTTGGAGCCTGACTCGTATTAGAGACTAAAGGTCATGATAAAATTACTTCTGCTGCTCTGATTTTCTTACTCCTCCTTGTTTCATCTTGAGATGTCAATAGCAGGTAATCAGCCCCATCACCACCTCTTGATTCAGCTCTGATAATGAGGTATGATGGATGGATGCGAAGATAAGGAAGCTCCGCTCACCGGCTTCCTTCTGCTCTGCCTGTCCAGCCTGTTTGTTTACCAATCTATCGATCACTCCTCTGGTTTCCTATTGTGATTTACCAATCCGCCCTTTTCCTTTCTCCCCCCCTCTCTCACACAGGCAGAGGAGCAAGAAATGGAGAACCAGTGAAACATTAACCAGAAGGGGGAGAAGTGACAATGATGAAGTGAGCCTGGAGGGATGATGCCGTTGTTATCTACCAATGGGACGATTGTTCCTGAGCCTGTAAAGTGCTGCCCGGGGTCAGCGGAGGGATCACAGTGGACTCCATCTTCCAGATGAGACAGCAACTCATTATGCTGATATACAAGACCATATTAGACAAATATATGACGGTCAAACTAAAGAGACAATAAGAAAAGCATCACATTTTATGCCTTTCCTGAACGGACACGATGTCACTTGCAGCAATGACACGGTTTGAAGGAAGCTTTTAGGAGCATCTGAGTTGACGAGAAAGGATACAATGCCGTTATAATGCCTCAACGCTGTTTATCTGGTTGAATTTATGGAACGCTGTGAAAATTGCACACATGGTGTTTATCTCACCGAGTGAAAAACACCACGACCTCCCAGGAAGTGCCATTCATATAAAACTGAATCACATTCACTGGCTTTGGCCAATGACAGATAGCTTTACATCATTCCACAGAGCATACCGTGAGACCACAGCGCCCATCAATTTAACAAGCAAAAATGTACAAAAATACCCCCCTCTAAACACCACACACACAACTCCAAAGTTCACACACACATACAAAATCACACAAAAACCAACACGTTTCAGAATCTCAAACCAATCAAACCCAATAAAACTAACAAAGCTGGGCAAGTTTTTTGAGTAGGGTATGAAAGAAAACGAGAGATGGCCCTACAATGAAAGCCAGTGAAAGGAGGGCCATTTGCTAAGCTATCATTCATGAGGTATGGGTCCCATGCCTGTACAAGCTTGCTCCCAGCTCCACACACTTGTTGCCATTGTGACACACTGGCAGAGAGAAGCCTCTGTAGTCCCGGGGATCAATTCAAAAAACCTGACAACACCACACTAAACCAGGGTGCCATTTGTTCAGAGGAACCCCCCGAAAAACCCCTCTCCCCATCTGTCAGGGGGCCTCAGAGGCACTTTGTGTCCATGTGTATGTGTGAATGTGAGTGGGTGGGAAAGGGGGAGTGAGAGAGGAGGTTAATCAAGATTTGGATGCGGACGGGAGTGGGAGGAGGTCCCGCGCAGGCAGCGAGTGCGTATGTGTGCGTGAGAGAGTGAATGCGTGGTATGGGGAGCACGGTCATTATGCTGATTTCCCCCGTTTTTTTTTTCTTTCAAGACATTAGAAGAATACGTTCTTTTACGTCCCCCTTTTTTCCTTCAGCCAGGCAGTCCTCTGCCACCTATGCTGCCCACTGTTATGCTACGGCAAGGGTGGTCAGAGGGACAGAAATCTGGGAATCAGGTCAATTAATGGATGGTGGCTTGCTGATAAGAGAGAAAGAAAGCAGGCGAGAGAAAGAGGGAGTAAGCGGGACAGGGAGCGAGACTGCTGTTTTTTTTATCACTTAGTTGAATACTGCTGGGTCGCAGCAGCGAGCCTGGCCTGACCTGGCCGCCTGTTTTGTCAGATCTGTTGTGACGCTCCTAACTAGATCTGTTCTCACACAGACCTCCCCCTTGAGTGCCACATAAACTTCATTTTTTTTGTGTTGCACGGTGGTACTCCCTCCAGTCGTTTCACACGCATCCATGCACACCTGCAAATTCTTCAAACCGCAGCTTTTGTTTTCTATTTATGTCCATGTCATTGATGATGCAGAAAAGATGCAACAAAGCAGCACGACTATTTGTTCTGTACTTAATTAAGTAACCGTAAGAGTCCCTTTCAAACGCTTCCGTGCGGCAAGCCACCTCAAAAGCACAGCTCCCTGTTCAGTTCACACATCTGTGGCCCTAAAAACCAACCGGGCAGTGTTTCCCACTGACCGCAGTGTTGGATTGGGGTTCATGTTGGTTCTTGTTCACAATAGGACAAGTGCTGACCTCTGGCCCCGGTACTGACCCTCTCTCTTCCAGGGGTTAGGTGCTGAGACAGATGTGGGTAAACTTCCCCGACCGAACAAGAGAGTGGGGCCCACTTGTTAAAGCACTCTGTTTTCTCCCTCGTCTTGGAGAACGTAAACCCCAGTGTGGAAGGTGGGTCTAATTGGGAAAGGTCTGGATGTGAGGGTTCAAATAGCAGTGGACCAGCTGAAGAGCACAATGGATATCAGTGAGGAAATGGGAGACTCCTGAAAAGGTTTCGGTCCGTCCATGCTCCTAATTGGCAGTATGAATGTGTAATGAGTATCAAAAGAGGTTTTTACTAATAGGTGAAACTCATTACTCACCTTTTTTATTGAGCAAAAAAAAGGAGAATTCAGAAATTCTCAACTGGAAATGAAGATACATAGAATCATATAATGCACATATAGGTATATGTAATCAATATTGCAAATCCAGGCATAATGTAGAAACTAGAATAAAACTAAACTTAAGTGAACTTACATTCTTATATCAGAAAGCATATGTATTTTTACACTATGAATATGAACCCCTGCTTTTCTGATGTGAAACCAGTAGGTGGCAGTCCAGGTCTGAAGGCTGGTCAGAGACTTGAGCGCAGTGTCTCAACAGAGAGCTGCAGGCTGAACGAGGCCACAACAACGATCAAATAATGAAACATATCCACCAGCATGTACAAATAATATGTTAAAAAACAATGTTTGAACTTGTCTTCAGGTGGTGTTGTACTTTGTAAATTGTGTCAGTCAGTCTATTACATAGTTGATGCATGATCTGAATATATTTACAATTTATTTGCATTTAACTGTAGAGTGAGTTATGTAAAAGTATTTCCTGCTCGAGTCCCAAGAGAAAAGTAAATGCCCTTTAAAACACAGAAGGGATTATAGATAAACTAGAACCCCAAATGAACCGTGAGGGTCAACATCTCAACACCTTATTTTCATTTTCACAGCTATTTGAGATGATTTTATAATTTACTTGAATTGCATTACATTTTCTTTTTTGCAGAATATTTCATATGAGCAACATTTAGAAAGTGAGTCAACAATGCAGAATTACAATTAAAAACATAAAGTTCCATACATATTACTACAAACCTCTCCGCTTACTAGATTTTGGTGGGTGAGTTTGTCACTTTGGTTGCCTGGGTTATCACTAGTACATTTTTATTTACATGCCAGTGAAATCCGAAGCCAGGATTCTGCTGGCTCCTGTCTAATGAGCGCTGGTGAAACTAATAATTAAAGGCATCATAGCAGCGAAAGAGACAATGGCTGAGAAAGGTAATAAGAGGCCATTTAAATCACCCCGAATGGGACAGCCTGGATGGATTCAGGGGAGACCTTTTCTTCCACCTTTCAGACACGGCCCAAAAACTGTGAGGAGTGTCTGCTCAGAGCAGCGTCTCTCCCCGTGAGCCAGTGGGAGAACGAGAGCCGCGAGCGTCCTGAGACTGAACCTTTAATTTTTTCCTTGGCCGAAGAGTCATAAAAGTCTTGTTTCTATTGTGTGGGAACTCATCTTGGACATTGTCCCCGTGGCTCTGCTCACCAGTAGCCAATAAGTGGAACATGGTCTCCTATCGAGCGGCAGTCTAGCATTCCTGGCATTTCCAGTCAGCCGTCTGGCATAAGGTCGCAAGAGACACCATCAAGCCGAGAAACCTTGTTTTGGTGCCTTTTCCCCGTTGAGGAGGTCTCCAGACTGGAATGTCATTGTCTTCAGCACTTTCAGTGCAGCACAACATACTCATTTTGACCCGATGCAGAGACCGAACCAATGACACAACCAGTATAGTGCTGGTATCTTAATACAACCACAAAGACAAGCCAGGCACATCCTGCTGCACATTCATGACATTTCTTTATTGTCAAGATGCATCGTAATCTGTCATTTTAAACACCGTCTGAAGAGAACCCCCAGATACCTGTTGTATGGGTCACATTAAGGGTGTGATCAACACTTGTAACAAGAATACAAGACGTGACTTTGTAGCACCTTGAAATGCTCCTAATAGCAAAAAATGACTTCATACAGCAGCAGCCTTGATACTCCTCATAATAGGTGATTGTCTTGATTTGGTTGGAAAGTTTTTGCTGTATCAAAAGAGCGAAACTACTCTCATGTTTGAATGGTAAATATGAAGCTGCAGCCAGGAGATGGTTAGCTTGGGTTAGCAACAGACGGGTGGCCAGGCTTCAAAGTAAAAAAAAAACACCTTCCAACAGCTACAGCTCACAACTTAAGTTGTATCTTGCTTGTTCAGAGGTGCTGCTAGGTATATGTTTTCCACCTTTGGACATCGCTAGGCTAGCTGTTTCCTCCTGCTGCCAATCCTTATGCTAAAGTGAGCAAAGCCAATTGTCTCCTGGCTCTAGCTTAATATATAGCGTTAGCTTGCAGACAAGAGAGCGGTATCTAAGTCAGTGTCTCCCAACCTGCAATACATTTCTGTATAAAAAACGGAACAACTTTAGAAATTGCGTAAATTAACCACCCTGGGTCAAGAACTGCTCAGGACTCTTATATGGAGCTTGCTTTGTTTTAAGTGGCCGAATGTCCAAAATGTTTGCCGTCAGTGCTTTAAGTCAAAATCCTCAGAGTTTGCCACCGTTGAAGCAGCTCCTTGCTGATCACAAGAAGCTCTCGACTGATTTAGACCAAACATGATTTCTGTTTTCAGGGTTTTCCTATTCAAGGCCACCCCGCACAGTCTAATATCTTCTGTCGCTGGGGTTCCTTCCTGCCTCCGCTACTTCAGCTCCAAATTAAACGAGCAGAGAGGAGCGAGGGTGCAGCATCCAGGGTTGTGTCGGGGTCGGCCATGAATTACAGGGAATGAATGAATTGAGTCCCTGGAGGGCAGGAGACGGGCCTGACGCTCGGTCCCGTAGCCCCGGGAAGGCATCTGCCTAATCAACACTCCAGTAGGAGTCCGTGCTTCATTATGAACTCAACAGTAATTCCCATGAAAGGTAACCATGGGCTTTCTGGTCCTTAGTATAACTTGGGGATAGATAACTTTCGCGATGGTGCCATTTTGCCTCGCTGTTTTTAATGAAAACGATTCACAGGCACAAGATGGGGTTCTTTTTGGCCTTTAAAGCTCTGTTCATCAGCAGATATATAGTTACATAAAAGCTTGCATAAAAGTTTATTGAAACTAACTATAATTTGGTTCTTATTTTTGTAGTTGTGGACATCTTTCCTATTCTTTAAAACAATACGGAAAGTCTCTGTGAGGCTATATACTGTATATATTTATAAGCTATATATCTCTATATTTATATGCCTTAGGATATAATCAGAATGCCAACATGATTACAGTTACAGTGTTAAGGGTGTAACTTTGGTATTTTTCAACCTGGACCGTATTTTCTCTGGTTTTTGTGTCGTCCAAGGGAAGCACCCATTTGGACAGGCTTAGATTATTTTTTATAGACAATGTTTTTTCTTCAAAAATTTCAGAGAGAAGTTACGGTGTTGTCAGGGGTTATGTACACTGACAGCGAGGAGCGTTAAAGTTACTCTTTAACATGCTGATTGATGCCAAAGTATTAGTTTTGACAAATTAAGAATTTGGCTTGATGATGTAAATGACTTAACTTTGGTGAGTTAAGCTACCAAAGTTATCACAGTTCCCCCTGTGAGGATGTTGAATATCTCTAACATACTATTTACCAATCCATCCAGTAGTTGTCGAGATGTTTTTCTCGAAACCCTGAAACGTTAGCCTGTTCTGCCGTGCTGCTTTATGGCTTACAGCATTGTACTCTCCAAGTTAACTGCAGTGATCTTGGAACATGGTGAGCTAGAAAAACTCCAATCACAGACCGACTTTGTGGTTCAACTTTGACTAATATTACCTGCCGTAGTTTTCCTGTGCAACTAGGGATTATTTTGGGTGCCGTGTAATTTTTACCTCCAAGTAAAGTGTTAAAGATAACCTGGCTAAAATGTTGGCTTTAAACAAACAAAGGTGGTCTTAGTTGTTGTGATGTTTCCAGATCTCAGTGCTTAAAAGAAAGTCGGACTCCAGTAGAAATAAGTTGTAGAAACTCATAACTGTAGACTCTATTGTGTCATCAGGGGTTTGGTCCTCTAACATGCTGCACTGATTCAAGTTACCACATTTCTCCTACTATCAACAAATCATGCCTTTTGCTTGTGGATGAGGGTGAAAGTTGATGAGGAGCATTAACTCTTACTTGCAGTCATAAAATAAAGTGTAGTAAAGGGGAAATGCATGCACTGTGTGTAAGTGAACCCCGAGGCCCAGTGTTTTACAGCTCTGGGTTTAGAGTCTCGTTACCGGGAGATTATTAGACTTAATCTAGTAAAGAGGAGCGTGAAGTTCCAATCACCCCGAAGGCCTCTGGGAGTCTTTTGAAACAGTAGGGGAATTCATCTGAGCTGGCCATATGTTGCCTCCCTCGTGCCTCCTCTCGGAGGGGGGAGGGGTGTGGCTATTTCTAAAGCGAGGCCCATTCAAACATCACCTGAGGCTCTTAGCTGGCAGGTAGCGGTCAGCTAGCAGTCGGGGCAGCTTCGTGTGTTGTGAATAGGCTGAGATGTTGGTGACGGAGCACCGGGTCACCCTGCGGTGCGGAGGAGGGTGAGCTCTGCCTCGGGGCAGGTGGCGGCTGGATGGCAGCGGAGCGGTGAGGTGCAGTGGTTGGCCATCGTGGGAGCCCTTTGAACTGCAGGCTGCAGGTGGAATGTGCTTAGTCAGCAGGTCACTTTTTTTCATCCTGCTTAAGGGGTGAGCCTGGAGAGTCAAGCTGATGCTAATTGTCCTTGATGTGGTGGCCCGTGACTGAGATTTACTTGTCATCATGACCAATCCATTGTCCATATCCACCAGCAGCAACCCAGATTCTTCCTCTTTGATCTGCTAAGCTAAATGCTCACTGTAACCCAGCACGATCAGGTTTGCGTTCGTGATCGCAAAGAAGATAAAAAAAAAAGAGATTCAAACCAGGATGACCTGACCTGCATATGACTATTCCAGTGTTGGATATAACATTTAAAGTTCATGTCAGGCTAAAGGTCCCAGGGATGTTGTCTGGGTCTTCTTTCACCTGACAGTGCATGGCCAGGACCAAAGATGGGAAGAAGGCACGGCCTGAGGGCCACAGCTGCTGTTTTTGCTGGCTGAATAAAACCATGATGTCCTCCCTACTGTTTCATTCAACACAAATGTCAGGGCACGTGATCCTCAATGGAAACCAATTCTGCAAAGCAAATGAATGATAGATGAGCGGAAGAAACCACCTCACATGCAAGCATATCTACAGAACCATACAGTATTATTTGAATTCATGCAAATTAATTGAGGGAATGAAGGTACTCTAAAAAAAAACCCTGTGTTTATGTGTTTTCTGTGATCTTGGCATTATTGAGGACAAATTAAACCCCCCCTGTGTCTACTATTTGAAATAAAACCCCCAATAACTAAGGATGCCGAGTTTGTTTTGGTTGTTTGATCATTTTTAAGGAGAACATTTCTGTCTTGAAAAATATTTTTTAGAAAGAAAAAGCAAGAGTAAAGAGTAAGGCAGCTATTAAAGAGTACATATAGCCTTGTTTTATCACATTTCCACTCCATTATGTAAATTAAATCCTCTGAAATCTATTTGTGGAATTAAGAACTATTTTGTGACCGTGATGGTGAATGTTCAGCTGGACAAGCTGGATGATCAAAAAGCTCAGTAAATCTCATGACAACTGATCATTTACCGATTGATAACGATGGCTCGATATAGAGAAAAATACCTTCCCAAATACTATTACTACTACTACTACCACTACTACTACTACTACTACTACCACTACTATAGTGTGGCTACACAGGATAAGACTGTAATAAACTGACTGTGACAATTATGTATAGTTTAAAGGAAGTATATGTATTCAGTAAATCCAGTTGGGTGATTCTCAGGAGGCCAGCAGAAATTAATTAACAAAGCGAAACTATTTGAAAAATTCTCTATACGTACGTATGCAACTCCAAAGCTAAATTCCAATCAGAAAGGTTATCGTTCAGATACCGTGAGTCAAATGGCGTTGTGAGTCCCGGCATGCAGTCGTCTTGACTGGAGCCACATGACTCAGGAGACTCTTCCTTTGTGTCTGCCCAGACCCGGGACACCTGACCACAGGGGGCTCCAGACCAGTATTGCACCAGCATACCGATTCGCTGCATACCCCCCCCCCCCCCCCAACGAGGGCGTGATTTGTTAGTCAAAATGAAGAGTCGGTTGATGAGATATTGAAGTTGCAAACGCCGGCTAGACTTCAAAGAAGGCAACACACAAAAGGCGCTCGTTTCCATAATTGTTTTAGAGGCTGCGGTGATACCATCAACACAAACAGTTATAAAACTTTCTGTCTGACTTTTAAATGGGGGGGATTGGTGAAAAGGTGGCTCCCGGTGGGTTAACAGACAGAGGTGTGCCATTGCTAAGGGAACAATTAAACAGATTAAGCTTGATCAACTCAGGTCTGTTGGAGCATACATCAGGACGGTGCTCCGTGCTGTATACTATCCTGCAGCAGCCCCGTCCCCGCTGTGTGTCACACTGCTGCTCACAGCCAACACATCAAGGCCTCGGCCCCCGTGGTCCCCTGTTAGCCCCCAGCCAGCCTCCAGGTGGGCGCTGCTAATGAGCCCCCAGTCGCAGCTCCGGCATGGGCCTCTTCTTCCCAGGGTTGGAGGGGGCCACAGAGGGGGCAGAGGGGGTCTGCTGGCTGGGTCAGCACCAGGCAGGGGGCTGGGGATGGGACAAGGAAGAGAAACACAAGAGGGGAGAGCTGAAAATCACACTTTTCAGACCTTATTAATGGTGAGTTTGTATATGAGTGTGGGAAGATTGAGTGTGAAGTCCTTGCGGGGGGAAGAAGGTTGTGCCACATGGTGCATTATGGGACAGAAGTCCATTTGGTGCACTTTGATCTGTGTTTATTGTAATTGACTGCACAGTAGTCCACTTGTTTCTGCGCTCATTGAATGGGCCAGGCGGTAGGTTCTCTTTGCCTTTACAGTGTGAGATATTCCAGAGTAAACAACCCCCCCTTCCCAGTGATGTGATACACGTGAAAGAGACTGCGGTGACTAATGGGAGCGTTTGTCTGATGCTGCCAGCCTCCGCTTTTGTTTCCTGGGCTTTTGATGTGATTGATACACGGTGTTTTCAGGGACACAAATCGTCTCCTCCGCGATGTTTGGCCCAAAATAAAAGTTAAAGGGAGGGTACGCGCTGTGAAGTGTGTGAATCTCCACATCAGAGGCGAAAAGGAAGGGCGGCGGTGTTTGGGGTCCGGAGGGGACTTTGATGATGGGATGATGTTTGAGGTGACCACAAACACGGAAATGCCAGGAAAGCTTGGTCATTACTACATGCAGGTTATTCTAGCAACGGCCAACAGAGACAATAGTTTACTTTTTATCATTTTCCCCCAGACATAAAAAATCCCAACAACTTGTCCTGCTAGTCTGTTTGTCTTTGTTTCTGAAATGTGCTGAGAAAACGGTAACATTAAGCATCGACTCAGGGTTCAACAATCCACCAGTGTCTTGCAAAGTCAAAGTGGTAGAAAGTGATCTGTCTCTACTTAGTGTCTTTTTTTATGGTAAAATCTATTTTCGTGTTAATAAGGAAACTGTATTAGTAGTTTTTTTTAACTCAACCTGATGCTAAGTGGAGCAGCAGGAGCCAGTATAGTCAACGTCTCCATCTGGACTCTGGAAGTGTTACAGGCCTCTCAAGACATTAGTTCAAGCATTCAAAATCTATATTTGTCGTGGAACAATCACAGCTGACAAAGAAATGCTTCAATGTAAATAATAGTACTTTAAAATGCATTCTGTGAGGGATTTGGCAGCAGGGCAATGACGTCTAGATAGGTGATGTGAGTGTTGTTGTCAGTAGTTCTGCACAGTCGTCGTGTACAATAGTGTAAAAAAAAGTATCATAAGCGATGCTTCAGAGCCAGAGATGTAATCTTTTTACCCATGAAGCAACTCGCCTGCGGTTAAGTTGGAGATTCAGGTGTGATAGCAGCGACTAATGTAGCTTCAAACTGCTAGCCGAGATCCGGTAAGATCACTGTGCTTTCTAACTCCACACGAGGAGATTCTTTTTTCAGTTTTAAACTTGTAGTCTTCAGGGTCAGCTCTCTCTGGAGCCACAAAAGGTTTCAAATAGCTTTCCATAGGCTGTAGAACTTGGATTTGTAAAGTTCCCCTTTAAGACAATCTACAATAATCTAAACACAAAGATATAAATGCATAAATTGAACCACTTTTTTAAATATTCCTTAGCCGATAAAAGGTTTATCATAAATCAGGCTGCCACACAGCCTGCAGCCTGTCACCTCGTCCCTCTGCATTTTTTCGGTTCTCTAACCTCCATTACGGGTGTAAAAAGAGTTGGTTTTACTGGGGCACCGTTTTCTTACATGAGTCCGATCTCCTGCAGGGCTGGTCAGTCAGGAGGGAATAGCCTTGCGTCATGGGTTCACACCATCGCCATAAAGGAGTCTTTGTCACCGATGAGCGGGGTCATCTCTCTCCTCCACTGGCCAATAAACGCTTGCATTCTCCACTTTTCTTATGATTTTGTTTAGCTCACGGGCCCCAAACAAAAGTGCAAAAGACTCAAATTATTCACAGGGAAATGAATAAAGGATTAATTTGCATTGATTTCGCTCCTCTACAAAAGAAGTGTTTTTTTAGCAAAGCATTTCTTCAACCAACAAGCTGAACAAAAAGCTCAATGGCATCTTTTAATATAGCTATCAAGGAGGGAAATCTCAAAATTGGCACTTTGTATTATATTATTCTGAAGGATTTTCCACTTGGTCTGCAGGCATACACCAACTCTGACTTTTTGTGTGGAATTTGCGCTTTCGGTCACAAATTGAGAAAACATCAGTCTTGGGCCTGTGAGAGGTTCTTTATAAATCAAATCTGATTGAGGAGTTGGTACGTTATTGTGGTGACAAATGTGCCTTTTTTTCTGCTCTGTGTTTGTCTGTCTGACTTAATCAACAGCATTCACCACAGCCCGTGAAAAGTCTTGTTCTCCTTTTACGTCTGTTTGGTTTGGCTGGAATGGATTAGACACAAGCTCAGTTTACACCAAAAGAGAGAAATGGCTGATTTTCTGCCCGATTTTCTGTGCGTTGGTTGTTTGCAACCACGGTGACATTTGGTATAAATGAAAAAAGCTTGAATAAAGAAGAAACATTTTTTAAATGTAGTTTTCACAGTTACAAAGACACAAAGATGGTTTCAGCTAAAAACCGAACGATACTTGATATTTTTGACACCCAAACTGAAGCAAAGTTAAATCATGAAAAACACCTTCATCTTCATCAAAACTATTTATTGGCTCCTTGATATCGTTTACAAAGCATAAACATATTCACCTTTTATAATAAACTGTAAAATCTCTTGTATGTCATGTGTGAAGCAAGCCAGCACAGAACAGGACTACTCAAGGTGAACAGGAGAATATGCATATTGTTGCACTCAAACATAATTTCTTTGACACTAAGTCGATTTTTAGATTTTCTTTGCCCTCTGCGTTTGATCCTTTGTCTTTTGCGGTGCCCACCCTCTGTTTTAAATCCGAGAACTTGTATGCGGAGGGACGAGGGGGTTGCCAGTCCCATGGAGTGCAACCGTGTTCAAGAGTGCCCAAGAAGGCCATATCTGTCATAGCACATTCCACTGTGCAGCTATGATATGAATGAAGTGCTGTGGTGTGCCCAAGCTGCAAGTGTGGAGCTCAAAGGGCTGCTGAAATGCTGTAATGTAATTATGTGGACAGTCTCTCAGATCCATTAGTTTGAAATGGTTCTACAGCTCCCATTCAGCCGGTGGGCAGCCATGTCTTTTCACAGGGGGGGCTCCGAAGTCATCTGAAAAGACCTCCTCTGTACTCATTGTGCTCATTGTCTTTGTAAGCCTGTTATTCGTGGGGGGAATCAAGATACGGCACACCACTGATGAGAACTTCAGAGATTTTACAGTTACAGGTGGGGGGTATATTCTTAATTGGGCATCTGTGCGTATTAATCAAATCAAATTTAAAGAAAAAGAATTGATTTCACCGTAGGGTCAAGAACCTTCCAAACCTTTGCCTCCTTTGGTGACTCCCTTCAATAACTAAATCTCTTTAAATATTAATTATTTGTAATTCTTTAATGACTAAGTAGGCCTACACAATCATGATCAAATGTAATTGTACATTAACATCACTACTGTTACTATATTGTTTTTGCTAATTTTAATGATAATTCAGAACATAAAGAAAAGACAACAAAAAAAACTGTCAGAATAAAGAAATGTATTTGAAGGAATAGTCTCTCCCCATGTAATACGGCATATTTGATTAAATTTGAATGCCAAAGTTTCTGGATATTCTTTCCAAAATAAAGTTTGTTGCAAATAGAGAAAGATGCTCACAACAACATATATCTTTTCATTTGACGGTAGATATTTTTAGGACTGGTAATGACTGTTTTTATCCAACAGTCGTATCTCGTGAAACCCAAACAATAAAAGCGCACTTATTTTCACTTAAAAAACGATTTAACAAGTTGGCCGTGAAAACTCTACTCTCCTCCAAGAGTCTAGATAAAAGTGTAGATTGCATTAGCGTTGTAGTTTACAAAACTTCCCTCAAGCATTTATTTAGGAATCAAATTAAAGGTTCCAGCGATTTTCCAAAATTTGATTTAGCGCTTTGTGTTTACCTAATCTCTGGCACTCACACAGACACCAGTGGAAATGTCCAAATGCGTCACTGCACAACTTTAAAGGCCTTTTCCCATGCATTGCAGTCTAGTGACCCATTCTAAATAACCTATATCATTGGGGAACTGCGGTTTATAAAGGAGTCCATTGGGACCTCTGTTGAAAGGAGTTTTTTTTTGGGTGGAAGCCTGGATGAAAAGTGCAAAGAGGAGGATAAAGAAAAAGTATAGGAGATGTCAGGACGCCTTTGGAAGGAAAACAAACTGCAGAGACCAATGTGAGTTGACTTAATCTGATTAGACTAACCTCATCAACAGCCCACTTAAAAGGGAGAAGAAAGCCCTGAATTGGGGCGAGAAGCAAGAGAAAAGGGTCCCTCTCTGTTCAGAAAGCCAAAGAGGCTCCGTGAATACATCACATTGTACTGGACATGCTGGTCTGCAGATGGCAAAATGACAACAAGCCGCTTGAAAAGTGAGGCAAGTATAATTGATCTCAGGGTTTTTTTTTTTCGTCTGCAGGTATGAAAACAGCCAAGGGAGTAATGAGATTAAGGAAGAATAAAGTGAAAGTGCATGAAAAAATACCACTTTCCCCCGCGTTTGTGGTGCAAACATGCAGCTTTGAAGCCTTTGATTGAACGCACCCACCCTTGTAATGCCATGAGAAATATTTCCAAATTCATATTAATTTATTTAAATTCTAAGATCTTATAAAGCACCCCGCAGTAGTGATAATACATCAAACACTGAATAGTTGAACGGGGAAATAGCTGTTTTAATACCAGCACAATTGATGGGTGTAAAAAAAAACTTTTAATACATCTGGCCACTCCCAAATTTAAGAAATCCCTAGCAACAATGCACGTGAAATATCTGGTTCTTGTCACGGGAAAATCCCTCAGATCTTTTGCCAATATCTGTGAGGGAAAAAAGCATGTATTTGACAACAAATATTTGTTAATATTTAGTTTAATTAGACTCCGTAATGAATCGTCAACCCCGTGTTTGTGGTATTCTGCAAATCCCTCTACTTAAAGTGGGAGGTGAATGCAGCAGCCACAGGTGTCCTTTCACTCTGGAGCTTTAGATCTGCTGGTGTTGGGTTTCTGGGTTTAGTTGTTTCCTTGCAGCCTAACTGGTGCTAACAGGACCTCAGAGGTCCTCCTGTCATCTCCGATGAGGAAACAGAACATCAGGTTGAGCCCTGATCATCATCTTTGATCTGGATGTTAGCTTGTAAACCTGGTGGAGGAGGAAGAGTTCAAATCCTTTATAAGTAACTGTTGTAACACCACACTTTAAAAACCCTGCATTGAAAATGTTTCTTAAAGAAAAGTATGTACTCATGGAATTATATAGGGTCGCCCATAAAGTTTGAATTATTTGCAAATGTCTCGTCTTTTATAGCCCAAACAAATTAACAATTAATATCACCTGGATAATTGGGACACATAATGTAATCATTGCACCTGCTCAAAAGTGATTACTGATGCATTGAAATAGGAAGAAAACAAAATATTCCAACTTTATGAGCAGCAGTGTATATGCTATTATTGGACTTTTATCAATGATGCAGCTGTTTTAGAACCAGAAATCAGAAAACCAGAAAGTAATTTAAACATCAAAGAAATACAAAGTTAAATATTTGCCTCTGAAGTTAATTGGAGAAGAAGTAAAGGAAATAGGCCTACTGAATGACAAGCTCAATATTTTTTTTAAACTTTACTACCACTACTTGAGCACATGTACACATTCCACCACAGTGTGTTACAGTAGTTGACATCTTTTTTACCAACACATGCCCCAAAGTGCAGTTTCCACGGGTTTGGCAGCATCCAGTTTGTCCACTTTTCTGCTTTGTATCTCTGAAACAGCCACGGTGTCTGAAACAAAAGGGGAAAGCCACCCAAACAGCCATTGTGACAGCTCGGTGTGGGGATTCATCGTGGTAAATGCATCTACTAGCACTTGATTGGGGGGAGTGTGTATAAAGGGATTGTCCAACTGACACCGGCTAATGCAGATATAATTGACTCTCCTTCTGCATTCTGCACATGGATTTGGAGAAGTGCAGAGGCTCATTGTACGACAACAAATTAAGAAGGCGGCAGTCAAAAGGAGCTGCTGAGCATTCACCCGATCTGTACAACAGACTACTGAACTCTGCTAAATCTGCAAACACGGCTTCTCCCTCCTTCTGGGCCCTTTCATCTCCTCCCTGCAGACCTCCACCTCATAAAGCCAAGTCAAAAAAAAGCAAGTGCTTTTGGCTCTCGCGCTGAATGTTGATCGTCTCTTATAAAACAGCAGTGATTTCTACTCCCCACATTCCTCGGGCCGGCGATGTCGGCATCTGCTTTAATGATGCTCTAATGATGGAGTCACTCAAAAAGTTCCGTTGAAGGGGAATTCCTGCTCTCTTTGTTGTCTGAGCCCGAGATCTTTGAAATGCAGGAATGAAGAGGGGGAAATGATCAATGGATAGGGTTTGGAAATACCGGGAGTTGCCCGACTTGTTCTGACTTCGAGATCAGGTTCAACAGGTGCCGCTTCACCTATGCAGACTTTTTAAACCAAAATCGCATTAACTCCACTGCTGCAGGGGAGCAGTTGTGTAATCGGTGCGCAGCTCTGTAGAATTAGATCTGCATCATTTGGGCCCATCCGAAAGCAAATAAAGGCGATGTGAGCCTGAGCACACACAGCTGGCTCTTGAGACTCGGGATCCTGGGTAAACAAGGATCCAGCATGCCTCAGCACAGCTCACCCATGGAGGGGGGGACGGGGGACGGGGTCATGAGCCGCTGAACAATGACTGATACTCTACTAGAGACTGGACTGAAGCGGGGCTTAGCAAAATTTTATTACATTTGGCCTGTTTCAATAGACTGCTGCCCAAAAGAGGATCACAGACTTTGTCATCAGTTTTAAGATTACTATGACATCTATGCCCCTTTAGACTTTGTAATGCTCTTATTGTTGCAGCACTCCCACTGGTTTAACATGGAAATCTTCTGCTCACTCACATCATGTTTTCATTTGTGTTGCGGTTGCAGATTTATGAAAGGTGGCAGGAACTATTGCTTCTATTTAGTTTTTATTCAATATCAGACTTCACATTAGATTCCTTCAAAGCAGGTTGTGTTCAAAATTTGCATTTGTGGCTTTGCTCAGTTAACACAGGAAACCTCCTGTCTGCTTTTATTTTTGTCACAGTTACAGACCTTGAGTGTGACTCGTGATGCAGATACGGTACTAGATCTGTCTTTGCTCCATTACAAAGGATATTTACATCATCCACTATAAGTGTTATTTTACATTTTAATACATGTTTTAATTAAAGTGGCATGTACCATTGCAGTGTGCATATTCACATCGACTGCACATTTACAGGCACATGTAGATCTTTTTTTGTGTGTACAAGTTGAATGTTTGATAAAACATACTAAAAGATGTACACACAATATTTTGTATATAATGTTTTTCGGGGTATAAAACATCTACAGCACATAATCATTTTTGTAATGTGCAATTTTCTATCTTAATTCACTAGATTATGATAACATTAGGTGCAATATATATTATTATTCTATAAAATAGTCTTTGCATTTTCTTTATTATTTTTGTTTATTTCTTGTTTTCTAATTTTGGACAGTGATGTGCCACCTTGTGGACATCTCCATACAATGCTCATTAAAGAAAACCTTTTCTTGTCCTCATGATGTTGTATCTGTTTTAGTCTATATGCCACAAGACACATGAGACAAGAACAAAAGACACGTTTTTTTAAAGAACTTTTAAGGAAATGAACTGCTGAATGAGGAAGTTATTTGCAGAGCATAGGCAAGAGAATCATTAGGTCCCATGTAAAGCATAAAACATTCAGCTTCCATTCAGGCTTAATTTAAATTACTGTATACAAGCTAAGACCCTGAATGCGTGTGTTGTTTGTTGGTACTCTGTTATTTGAGACAAATCGAGTTAAGTTGATTTACTTTTTTCTTTTTTCTTTTACCAAGCAGTCGCTAGATGGAGCTCTTCTCCTTCAAACAGTCACTCAAGCCTTGTTTCAAACGCGCACACACAACCCTGATGAAAAGGACTTTAAAAGTTAGGGGGGGGGGGGGGGGGGGACATCTCTGTGTGTTACTCATGCATCAAATACTTCCTTTTCTTTAATACACGTATATAATATAATATAATAATATAATATATAATATAAATATACAGGGATATTTCACTTTCCTTCATTTGAATATGAAATCCTGCAGCCTAGATATATTTCTAATAAAACCTAAATGCCAACATAGTAGCCTAATTCTTCCTGAAATGTGCCCATTCTATTCTATTCTATTCTATCGCATTCTATCTATTCTCTTTAAACGTCACGCTTCCACGTTCCCAGGCTTGACAGTATATTCTCCTTGATCTCTAGGCTGTAATCTGCAAGTTTTGGCACGTGCTCCGCGCAGACCGGAGAAGACTGCGCGAATGGCACGCGGACAGATGTGCCCCCCCCTCCTTCCCTTCCCCGAGAGGCTACCGCGCCGGGATGATTGACGCAGAGCTGTTCACACAGCCAATCAGAGCGCGCCCTGTTTTATTTGCATAAAGTGGCCGCATGCCATTGGCTTGGTGCGTGCTACTGCAAACCGCCTCGCGTGCCATTACAGATGTCTTCTCCTCGGAGGCGCACGAGGAGTCTTAAAAATAGATTTGCAGAAAAGTAAAAGCCAAGAAAATCGTTATGCTTGTAATAAATAAACGGTGTTGCCATTAGTAGCAGCAGGTTTGAGAAGAGGGCATACACACATGAATATGCTGGATTTACTCTGGTCATTGGCAATTAACACCTACATTCTGACCACTATCTCTCTTTTCCGAAGTGTGACTCAATAATATTACAAAATAATTCATAATAATAGAATATAAACATTGTTATTATTGATCAAATACACAGACATCCATTGTTGTTCTTCAAAAATAAAACCACTGTTAAAAGTAGGCAAGTGTCAAAGAGTCAATACTCTACATTCTTCCCGTACACGCGGGCACGCGCGCGCGCGCGCAACAAGCAGTAGCCATAACGCTTTTTGACGAGCTCGGAGCAAAGTTGGAAGCAAACATCCAGCGCATTCCCCTCCCTTATCACTTCACAGCCCGACCGCCGCTGCTCGCTCGGCTTTGTTGTTTGTCCCTGCAGGGCTGATTGAGCAGCGCGTGACTGACGGCCCGCGGGGGTGTTGTCCAATCAGCGGTCTGCCCCGCGCCCAATGGGTGAGTCCTCTCTGCTATTGGCTGAGGCGAGTGTGGGAAAGAATGCAGAGAGGGTTTCACACGAACTGGGAGCACGCGAGCCGTCTATAAGTACCGCCGCGGCGTGTGTCAGCCGCAGAAGCGGAGACTCGCCCCGCACGGCGCAACGCACGCTCCCGCACTCAGATGACAGCTCAGTGATAACAAGCGACACAACGCGAACTGATCGGCCTCTCAGCCAACTCTCTTTATATGATCTGCGGCGGCTCGACGTGAAACTTACATTTCCCCGGAGCTTTCAAAGAGGATTTACTTCTTCACGCTTTCACCCGTTTTTTGGTCCACGATGCCTGCTGACACTATGGAGAAGCAGACGGCGTCCCCGATCGCCGGCGCGCCTGCAACCGGGACGCACACACCGGACAAACCGAAAAATGCCAGCGAGCATAGAAAAGTAATTGTTATTTTTGATTTATTATTCTCATGTGAGGACTTTACCTCAGTGGTTTTTAATGCAGTTAACAATGCTGACACTTGGCGTGTGCAAGACATTTATGTGTTATCCTTGTTTATCTTTGCAGTCATCCAAACCGATCATGGAGAAACGTCGGAGAGCGAGGATTAACGAAAGCCTCGGGCAGCTCAAGACCCTCATCCTGGACGCACTTAAAAAAGATGTAAGTTGAGGTTTTCGATGCCTTTACAGACTCTTTGGTGCTCGTGGATGATTTGGTTTATAAGTGGCCCTTTGGATGTAGACTCAACTGTCCCATGTTATGTCCCACAGAGCTCCAGACACTCCAAGTTGGAGAAGGCAGACATCCTGGAGATGACCGTGAAGCACTTGAGGAACCTTCAGCGCGTGCAGATGAACGGTAAGTTTGTTAAATCAGATAGAAGTAGGTCAACAACACAACAACGTGTGAAGTCACTGCTGCCGAGAGTCACAAACGCGTCTCTAATGTCAGCTCTCCTTTCCTTCTCCCCCCCAGCAGCGCTCTCGGCAGACGCCACCGTCCTGGGCAAATACCGAGCGGGATTCAACGAGTGCATGAACGAGGTCACCCGCTTCCTGTCCACTTCGGAGGGGGTGAACACGGAGGTGAGGTCGAGGCTCCTCAACCACCTGTCCAGCTGCATGGGCCAGATGATGTCCATGAACTACCCGCAGCAGGCCGCGTCGCAGCAGGCGCACCTGGCCCAGCCCCTCCATGTGCAGCTCCCATCCACTCTGCCCATCAACGCCGGCACCATGGGCTCCAAACTCAGTCCCACCGAGGCCATGTCCCCCAAAGTCTTCGGTGGCTTTCAGCTCGTGCCCGCATCGGACGGACAATTCGCGTTTCTGATTCCCAACCCGGCCTTCGCCTCCACCACGGCCCCCGTCATCCCCCTTTACGCGAACGCAGGAGTGCCTGTTGCAGTCAACGCCAGTCCGGTTCACAGCAGCTCCCCATCGACCGCGGCCTCTCCGGTCCACGGTATGACGTCCTTCTCCGGGGGGTCCCAGGCCGTCAGTCCGGTCGGAGTCAGCACCGGCTCGGAGGGCAACGAGCCCGTGTGGAGGCCTTGGTAGCGGAAGGGACAAGAGACTCAAGTCAAACCAGTTTGCATTACTTTTCCAGTTTAGACATTTAACTGACTGCACAAACAACTGTTGCAGGGTTCGAACCTGTGACTTTGTCGCTACGGGACGGTAACTCTAACCACTTAATGCCCCCCAAGTAGTTCTCACTGTTTCGTTTTATGGAACAAGGGTTGCCTCACACGGCACACGTTTCTTATCATTTATTGTCTGAATCCAACATTTGGATGTCGGTGATAAATATGATGTATGCGGACGATTTATAGGAAATGTTTGTTCTGAAGTACTTTTTTTATGAAAAGGTTTTTTTTTTAGTTTTGTACAGATTTGTTATTGATTGTTATACCAAAGCTGTGTTTTATATTCTTTGTCGTGTTGTGTTGGAAAAAAAGAAAAAACTGAAGTTGGGTGATGGCCCATTGTTTTAATAAATGACTTTTTCAGAAATTCATTTCTTGTCTACAGCCTGTTTTATATCATGTCGATATCAGGAGACTATTTGAGCGCGTTACAAGTCAGTCAGTAGGTTTTTGAAGCCATGCGTAAAACGGGTATTCATGCGTAAAAGTCGATTAGATGATGTGTGTGAATCTGTGAAACGGACTCACAGCTGTTTATGCCGAATCGGTGATGAAACCTATCGATTATGTTCCCTGATATGAACTTCTCTCTCAATTAATCTACCGAGTTTGGCGGGAGCTCCTTTACATCTGGCCCGCTGGAGAATGGCCCTGCGGACAATGGGGGTGTATTTTTCTATTGCTATAAAGGTAATTAAAAGTTTGAAAAGGGGGTCTCATCCTGTATGCAGCGGGAGCTTTAGAAGAAGTCTTAAACCCTATTCATGAGCCTGGGAAATGCGAGCAGGGGTTAATGTCACTAACAGATTGCCTCGGTGAAAGGAGAATATGGAAGGATCCTCGCTTCCTTTTGTGTTATCAATTGTTCAATCCCACTCCCAGTGGGGCACACCTCAATAAAGGAGGAAAACGAGGGAATTCGCTTTAATGGCGGGGAAACCCGAGGAGGTCGCGCTGGATGAAGAAACCTGTTGCAGGTTAAACAGTATTTTAACTTTGCTCTCACCCCACAAAACTCACTGACAAGATCATTTGAAGCGTTTATTTATATTAAGTCCGCGGCTTTCAGCTTCAAACCATTCCCCCCTGCGTCTTAAAGGTCTCGATCCGGTCTCCCCGTCTCTGTTTATCCCCGGGTGTAAACCTATCTCCCTCCTGTGAGTGGGGTCTGGAACTGAGCGGCGCGTCTCGGCCGGGCGGCGGTGCGCTAGCCGTGCGTCAGCCGCATGCAGCCAACGGGCCCCTTTCCTCAGGATTAGGTTACAGCCTGGTGACCGCCGGTCAAAACCCCTCGACTTTTATGACTCCACCGACGCCCCCGTGGGTGCTCATGACTGGCACAGAGCACGTTAAGTGTTTCTCAGCTCTGACACACAAGATATAACACATTCTTCTTTGGTTGCAAACTTTAAGTTGTACAGAAACTTCCACTTTAAGTCAGAAACCATGCGCTGGTTTAGAGACGATTAAATACGTCTTCTTAGAAATATGAATACATGGAAAGAAATAAGACCAAATTGTTCTTTTTACAGTAACGGCCAAGTTGTTGTTTTTTTCTTTTTTGGGCCAGATACCTTCCACAACTGTTGATATTCATCTCCATCTAACAGTTGGACCGTCTTACTATTAGTCGCGTTCTCACTTTCACCCCGCCGAGTGCCAGTGCCCCGCGGATGACACCGTCGGGAAACGGCACAGTGAAACCCCCGCTGCCAGTGATGCTACGCAGCTTCCTCCTCCGAGGAGGCATACTGAAACACCCGTTGGCAGCGTGTGTGGGTTCTGCGGTCGCTCCTTACTGCCTTCGTGTCTGAGTTAATAGTTCAGAGATGCCTTTGTGGAGCTGAGGTCGTGAGAACCGAGCGAACTAGTCTGCCTGCGGCCGGGCACCGCGCCAGTCAGTAAATCCCCGCTGGCAGGGCCGGGTCGTGTGCAGCCGCTCTGCGGAGGTGAGGAGGCGAACGCGCGCACACACACACACACACACACACACACACACACACACACACACACTCATATCACACACGCGACGCCAAGAAGCGAGTCCGGTCGGAGGCGATCCTTGGAAGTCGAGTCCGGCGTATTTTTATATGGTGACATGTTGCGGGCTGTTTGCAAAGCAGGTTAAAGCTGCTCCGGTGTTGGGAAATAGGGGAAGATAAATATAACTCACAGCTCTTTGTAATGAAGCAGGTAACCTAGCAACAACTCCATTATGAGTATGACGCGTGGAAGAAAAGTTCTAAAGAATCAGGTGAACACACATTTAGGCTGACGTTACGCAGATGTCAGCTGCAAGAAGTGTAGGCCTACATCCAGATGTGGGCTGGTTCGATCCTCAATGCTGCTTTGTTGGTTCGCTCCACTTTCTGAGGTGCAGCTCCAACACAGGAATGAGAAAATATGAAGGACATTTGGATTATCGCCCATATGTGTAAAACGAAATAGGCGGGAATCCCTGTTTGGTGGTGAAAAGGATTCCTATGGATGACTGAATGGCCCTCGGGGGTCTGCGCCATCACGTCCCTTGGGAGAAGTCGCTATTGAAGGGGGTCGGGGTCGTCAGAGGAGCCACAAATTATCATTCTCATTAGCGACTGAATGGGGGAACGCGCGCACAACGTTGCCGCCAAACAGCAGTTCTCCCTCCAAATTGCCATTGTTGCGTTTGGAGCAGTTTAGCCGCCACTTAATGCTTTCTGTGGGCAATTTCTCCAGTTACAGTACGGGTTGCATCTTTCATGTTGGAATGCAACACTCCAAGCAACGTTCACGTGTGAATAGATAATTACATTTATTGATTGTATATAAAATAAGGAAGGGTTTGGTTTCACTTGTCTTGATTGAGTTTTTTGTCTCTCTTTCTGATTTTTACCAGTTAGATCTACCCCAGCTACCATAATAATTAAAACAATTTACAAGCATTTCACTCATTTCTTTAAGAAATATAGATAGTTGGAAGTTATTATTGCCAGTTTGACAATATAGGTGTGTTTCTGGATCAGCTTCATGAAAGAGGTTGCCTTCATTGTTCAGCTTTGTTCATGATTAAACCTGGTTGGCAACCCTGTGCCATGTTGTGCCAAGGATGTTTCATTGCAACTGAATACACAATCAGGTGGTTTTGCTGATACGTGTCTCTGCTTGAAAATGCCAAACATGATTTTTGTCAGGAGATGCTACATTAATTTAGGATTTTTCTCAACATCTCTTGTGACCTCTCCTCGAGCCAAAACCGCCTTTTCGCTCGGAGCACCAACAGTTGTCCTCTATTCTGAGCGCGAATATAGGAAATAGGCTCCCCCCCGGGATTGTTTGCGAGTGCCACTGCTCTCACTTTCACACGGATGACAGGCTATATTTGCTCTTCAATTTGAAGACGCTGCAGCTACGAGGACATGAGGAAATGCTCTGCATGCTTTGGCTGCAGGTCCTGCCGAGGGGGAAGGCGTGGCTGAAGCGTGCATCCAGCATTTAGTGTTTTTTTATGTGCCATTCTGTGTTGCACACTGGACACTCCTCCCTGCACCTGTTGTCAGACAGACAGACAGACAGACAGACAGATTGCGACGGTGGTGACACGATTAAAAGGAAGGTGTTGAAACTGAAAATGGTTTCCCTGAACTGCGTGATTCAACGGTGACATCTGTGCAGGTGTTTGTTTTGAAGGCCGTTGGAGACTAGAGATTAAGTCGGAAGATTTTTAGTGTCACTTCACATTTCACTCCTTGACACCTTATTAACAGGTGTTCCCTTTTTCTGTTTCAGCCACACACGCCTGCTGCCACCTCCCGCCACCCGCTCCCATGGCTGCCTCCAGGCTTGCATCCTGTCTAGGTATTTATAGCGAGGGACCACTTATCCCCGGGCCCGGGTGGGAGGTGTTAGGTGTGTGCAGACGGAGGAGGTGAGGCGGGGTGGCTCAGACGCAATTGGACGCGTCGAGCCTGATCAAATATCACAGTGTCCGGGTGCCGCTTGGGCTCCGTTGATCCTCGCCGCTTGTCTACATAACGTGTTTCTGAGGCCAGGTTTGGCTTTTCAGCAGCTTCTCCTGTTTCAGGGCATGAGGCTTGTGGCTTACAGCCTTTGCAACGGGTGCAGATTCCACAAGAGAAAGTAAAGGGTCCTCTGGGCTAGAGGTCACGTGGCAAACTCTGAGGTGGCCTTGAGGGAGCCCAGTATACACATTTTATTCATGTATTATCTATCCAGGGGGGTCATCCCCGTCTCCCCCCTGCATCTCTGGCAGCTGTTGCTCTATTTTGGCTTTAAAATGATCAAACTCTTACATTATAAATGTAGTTCATAATGTTATTATTTATGTAGTACATATATACTACTCAATATCACCACCTAGTGTATAAAATAATACATATTCATGTGTGTGTGTGTGTGTGTGTGTGTGTGTGTGTGTGTGTGTGTGTGTGTGTGTGTGTGTCCCACCACATGCCCAGACTTGTCCCAAATTTGACATCAGAGCATCAAGCACAATGATTTGACTCATGATGTCTTTTCAAGATGCCACCGCCTGTTGTTTCTGTGTGAATGCATGTCATCCTCTTCCTCTCTTCTTCTTCTGCGTGTGTGTGTGTGTGTGTGTGTGTGCATGCGTGTATGTGTGTGGTGGGTAAACGCGGCGTATTTGTGTCTGTGCATTTGTATTGTGTGGTTGGGGGACAGGGTGAGAACGAGTCTCTGACCTATTTCACTAATTTACCACATCTTTCACATCACAGAAAGTCATGCCAGTGAGTCATCCTACACAGTATTAGGAAGTGGTGAATCTAAATGAGAACGTAGTGATAATTAAATACCATTAGTTACATCTGTGTGTTTCCTGGTATGACACATAGTCCTGCCATGGAAAGGTCTATTAGCTTCTTCTTCTGTAGTAACGAGCTGAAAACAAATATTTTGAGAATCATGCACTCAACCCTGCAGGCTTGGAACGTGGAATCTGTAGTCAGTTTGGATTCAAATCAATTGCAGTATAAAATGCCTATGAGGCTTTCACACACACACACACACACACACACACACACACACACACACACACACACACGCACACACATACATCTTAGCTGTGGCATAGAGTCATAGACTTTCTTGGAATCATTCCAGGCTGTTCACAGGTTGGTCTGTCTAGTCTTACAATGACTGCTTTGTCAACCAGTAGCTGGTGTTTGGCTCCTCTGGTCTTACTTCCTCATGTATTGATTGCCTACTCATCTTAGCAGGTTGGTAGTTGGAAGGAATCCTTCGTGATCAGGACTGTCCCAGTCTGGGTTGTACCTTATTGGTCTCAGTTATGGTAACAGTAGGGATCGTAGTACTGCATTCACATCTCCACACTAGCAGTCCGTACTGTGCAGACGTTTCTATGCACATTTCCTTTTTTTGCCATGTGCCACAAAGAAGGAAACAACAAACCTTTAAGATCCTCCCTCCCAGGGTGTTTTAGCCTAGCTTAGCACTAAATCTGGAAGTTACTCAAAACCTAAATGGAGAAACTGGTATGTTGTCATGGAACACGCATAAAAACAAGCACATTTCCCCAGAGCAATTATTGATGATTCATTTATTAGTTATCAGATTACTGAAGGCTCCATGAACCTTTACTACCAGCATGCTTATTATACATGATTACAACTGTTGGTTTCTTCCTTGTCCATGATAGCCACACACGCAATCTTCTAATGTCTTTCAAACTTTTTAGCTGTAATCGGCTCTCTAATAGATCCTTACACCATTCGGTTACAGTGGTCTTGTTGCTCTTTACAAGCTTTTGTTGCAGGGATGGATTTGTAATCACATAAGTTAGTATTCAAACAGAACCTACAAGTTCAACTGCCTTTTGTCTCTCTATTCCTTTGAGTCATGATCTCTTTACGTGACAAAAAATGCAAAGGTGGCATTCTACACATGTCCCTATCCGATTATTAAGATCAAGGAAACTCACAGTCCCTCTCCTATATTTAGCAAATGAAATACAAGCATATTTGACAGAAGGATATTCTACTCTGGGAGGTGTTGAAAAGCTGTATTTCCTGACCAACTCTCCCCACCGCCGAGCCCTGTGGTCATTTCTCTAAGCTAGGTGGTGACAGCCTCACCACTGCAAGAGCATTATCACTTTAGCACAGTAGAGAGGGGGGCATTGTCCCCTAAACAGGATGTCCTGGTGTCTGGTCCCATCTCATATGGTCCATCCTTTGTGTGTGTGTCTCTGTCTGTGGACATTGGGGCAAATCCTTAAAGCAGATGTGACCATCACCTCTATAAAACATTGGGCTCTTCCTTCCCTTACCGTGTCAGTAAATCAGCTTGTTTTTTCCCCTTTTCTTTATCGTGAAGTTTTTCCTACATATGGATTTTGACGGAAAAAAATCATACAGACTTGGACGGATGTGATAATGTGTGTTGCCGTGTCTTCTCACTGCATGCGGTGGGGAATTGGAGTTATGAGAGCTTTTTTTTTCTTTTTTTTTTCCTTTCTTCTTCCCTCTCCACCTCTTTTCATGCCCTGGGAAGGTAAACACTCATCGTCTTTGCTCTTGTTTTTCTTTTGGTAACTGTTGAACAGTGTGTGCTCCACTTGTGGTTTTATTGCCTGGATTGTCATGCAAGAGGCAGCGGAGACAAGTGTCAATAAGTGGATGGGATCACTCCAAACAAATGCACCCGGAGAATGGGCAACGAGAGCTGAGAATGCAGCTGGGTACACAGACGCACACACACGACACACACACACACACACACACACACACACACACACACACACACACACACACACACAAAACAAATGGTTTCTTGATGCCCAACTCCCTGAAGACATTAGTCAAATGTCATTCAAATAAGATAACAGGCCAGATTACATGAGGTAGCTACAATTTCTATTTTTAAAGTTCCTTTGAGGCATAACACTTTAGTAAAATGTCTGCTGTGATGAAGATTTTACATCAAACTTACATCATAGTTATATAATTCAGGCTGTTGAACAGATATCTCCCAGCCTTTTTCATATTCCTCATAAACCAGACTTTGAGATGAGAAACCATAACTCTAACTAATTTTCACATCACGTTATATAATACAAACAATATACATTCCAATGGATTCAAACAGTCTCAAGCTATGGCTGGATTTATAACTTTAGATAAGCTTTGACCACCTTCATCACAAATCCTCGCTATGGTCTTATTTTGGAATTCTGCTTCCTATAATTGAACTACCAGCAATCTGAATATTAGCAGTAGACAGATTAATATATGATAATTATGCAGCGTCTTGTCCAAATCAAAGAAAAAATGCTGTTGAGAAATGTGTTGGTGTCAATACTACAACTGACATAGCAGGAAACACATAATCTATCACCCAACTCCCCTGCAGACATCACTTCCCCCCTCCACTGTCATACTCTTATCTATGTAACAAACAGCGTTCTAGTGGTGCTTAGCAAAGGACTGACAGAAGGTAAACAGTGCCTCTGCATCCGCCTGGTGCAGCTCCGCATGTCTTTCTGTCTGCCGGTGGTGGTGATCACTCCGGGATGGATGACCCTCACATCCAGCCATGTTCTTCTCTGGAGAGCTGAAGTAACCGGGCCCCATGATGAATACGTGGAGCCTTGATAAGATTAGCACGGGCCAAACACACACACACACACACACACACACACACACACACACACTGTCTGGCATGTTATTCTCAGTCTCAGCTCATTCATGAGGGAATC
Source organism: Chelidonichthys spinosus (assembly GCA_029853015.1). Classification (NCBI taxonomy): domain Eukaryota; kingdom Metazoa; phylum Chordata; class Actinopteri; order Perciformes; family Triglidae; genus Chelidonichthys; species Chelidonichthys spinosus. The sequence goes on from CM056829.1 coordinate 14,407,438, forward strand.
CCTCCCTCTGTGAGTGTCTGGCTGTGTCTCTCACCAAACCTCTATGTCTGTTGCTTGATGTGGGAGGTTTCGAAGCGATGCTGCATTCTGTTCTTCTACTTTCTCTGTGTCTGATTGTCAAAGAATGGTTGTTCTCAAGAACTACGTTCTACTAAATACAGTACCGATATACCAGATATAAAGACATTTTGTGAGAGTCAAAAACGTCAATAAGACAAGACAACATCTAATTTTTTTCTGGGCTCATGAACTCTGATTCTTGACAGCTATTGTTTGCACGTACACAGCTACCACCTCCTTAGTTTGACAGTTTCAATTATAATAAGTTGTCGGCAATTGCTATCGGTGGGTAAACCTGCTTCTGGTGTTACTTGGTACCAAGTTGTGCTGTTCAACCGGAGCAAAGAATTAAATGTAGGCCAGTTCGTAAGCACCACGTGACTTTTCCCCTCTGCTGCAGCAAATGTTTCAGAGAGTAGGTCTCAGTTTTTTTGCACTGACCCATTAAAGTAGAAGCTTGAAGTTTCTTAATCAGCCACGTAGTTGTTTAGAAGAAATGATGTATCAGTTTTCAATTGCATTCTAATAGACACGTGTGGGTTCCTATTTCTAAGAAGCCTCGTACCTATCTGTAAGGTCTGGGAACGGCCTTAACTTGTGTGTGTGTGCGTGTGTTTGTGTGTGTGTGTGTGTGTGTGGGAGGATGCCCGGCCACCCCCTGCAGTGTTGCCCTGCGATGACTGACAGCACCAGTGCGGCTGTACAATAGCTGATCTTTGCTCTGTGTCTGACTGTATAAACACAGAGTGGGATGGCTCCCTCATGCAGAACTCCAGTATTGATCACTCCAGCGAGATCCAACAGCCGCACCCATTGTCCTCTTCCCCTTTCTCTCCTGCCAATCAATAGCTCTTTGTGTTGATTTTTACCCACTGACAAATCACTCTGCCCCATTGCCTTTGTTAAGCCGTCAATCAAGCGGAAGGTATTGCCTTATTTGATGCTCATTCAGTCCAGAGTTTTGAATCGGTCCATGGGAAGAGTACAATCGGTGATGCAGCAGGAACTGTCTTGGACTACAATTGAGTATCGCATATCTTATGAAATGCATGGATTTTATTTGTGGGAAAATAAACACTCTTGTTCAAGAAGGAAATTAAAACTTTAACTTGATACAAACTCAAACACACACACATTTACAGGACATGTGTCAGAGTATAAGATTGTTACTGATACGGTTCCTGTAAATGCCTACATCCTGTATGTGCCAGCTTACACAAACCATTTCCTTTTCAACGCTAACAGCAAATGAATAGCTCGTATTACTACATTCATGCTTTCCGTCAGACAATGCCAACGCCAATCAAGCTGTCAGCAAATACAAGTCTTGTGACTCATTAAACCCAATTATTTCAAATGAGGGATCTCTGTTGCTGAGAATCTGACCTGAGACCTGATGAAGTCGCGCAGAGAGATCTGATCTGCTTTCATCCACTCACATTAGCACATAGCTAAACTGCATATATTGACGGATGGATGAGTCAGCCTGAGAAACCTGTTTATATGACTGGTAACTTTTTCAAGAAGCCACTGAGGTGTCAGTCATAATGCACAGGAATTATACAAGTACACATCCATCTCCTGCAAAATATTTGCTTGGTAAATCTTTTCAAACTAAAGTAAGTCGGATGCTGTGCCTTTAAGTCGTATAGTCTGTCACTCAGTTTGCTTCATGTGTTCCTTCACACAGGTTCAACTGATTGACTGGTTGCCTTCTCCTGTCTGTCTGTCTGTTTGTCACCAGGGCGTGGCCTCTCAGTGTCCTCCTTCCACCTGTGGCTCTGAGGTTCCCGGCTGTTGCTCTGCAATCAGCCGTCATCAACTCACCTTATCCCCACTGCATATAAGCCCGCCCTGCTCTCTTCAGATCGTCCCTCTACCTCAGTGGGATAACATCATGCCCAACCTTTGCAGTCTAGCTCCTTTTTTAACCTTCTTCTTGTCTTGTGACTTTTTCAATATTTAACCAAAAACATGATCTTTCTCTGACTTAAACCTCTGAGTGCTTAAACATAACCAGACAAGGCGGGTCATTCTTTTGTTACAACAAGCTGCTTTTTTATTGCAAGAGATCCTGTAGGACCACAAATGACATACATTGACAGTGAACAAATATAAACACCAATTAAAGTGTTGAGCTGAACACATTGGCTAATTGCCATAAACCTTGTGTCATTATAGTCATATTTGTGGTGTGCTTGCCATCGTAGCCATTGTTTGACACAACCAAATGAACGACGGTGACGCACGAATCAACCACCTGCTCAGTCTGCTTTGGCTGTCATGAGTGGTTTCCGTTTATGAAACTAAAGCTTGATAACAGGTGGGAGCTACAAGAAACCCGTCACTGTCTCTGACTTTCGTGCCTTCACCGTCGTTTGCCATCCTGTGGAAACGTCTCCGCTGACACATTGGCTTCCACATTATGTGTTTATGTCATCTCCCAGCCCATTCTTTCACATATGGCCAGTTGCCATGAGTCAGCAGCGGCGGTCAGAGGTTTCCACTCCTAGACACAACAATCCATCCGGGGAAAAACAACTCTCTGATGCCTCCGTCTTCCTATATTGTCTGGGATGATTCCGAGTCGGGAGAGGCTTATTGTTTGGATGCCTTTGTAGTGCAGGTCCATTGCTGCGGAATGTGGGGATTTCCTCCCTGGCGGGTATTTTTAGAGCGCTGTGTGAATCCAAGGGAGCTCTGCATAATGCTGTGCAGTGTGGGGTCTAAGGGTGGGGTCTTCATACCCGTGCACATGTGTGGGAATCTGTGTCTGCTCGTGTGATCACAGAGAGGATGTTTGTGTGTGTGTGTGTGTGTGTGTGTGTGTGTGTGTGTGTTGAGAGCCGTGCAGTATATATATAAGATCATATCAGAGCACCATACTCATAAGTCTCATTGATTGAGGCGATTGATTGGTTCGTGAAATCTTCATGGTGTATTTACCCCTCTGTTTCCCTCTGTTTGACAGCTCCGGAGTGGCCTGCAGAGTGTCGGCTGAAAGCAGGTCTGGTCTGGACACTGATTGTTCGCTGAAGTGATTCGTGGGGGCTTCACCGGGTCACCTGGGGGTCTTTGACCTCCCAGGGTAATGTTCTCCTGTGTGACAGCGGTCAATGGAGGCATCCATGCAGGGGACAGCCGAGCGGATGGTTGGGGTGAAATCAGGGAATAGACGGGTCATATCCAGAAAGACCTGTCACCCCTCACTCAAGAGTGAGATCTCCTTCCGGGTCCTCGTCACCTTAGCTGACTTCAAGTGACACTTTGGCCTGACCCATCTTGTATAATTGTGTGTGTGTGTGTGTGTGTGTGTGTGTGTATTTCCATCTAATTTAACAATGTATTTCCTGCTAATTTACTGAAACCAGTAGAAGAGTCTCACATATGACAGAACTGAATGCTGACATCGCCACGCCAACATGCTCACAATGACAGTGTTAATGATGCTTACCATGTACTTAGCGTGTTAGCATTCTAACATCCGCCAATTTGCATTCATTTGATATTTCATAGCATATTTCAGAAGAAATATAGATGTTGGTCAATTTTAAAGAAAAGTTTGCATGTCATGAAAATCACAGTTTGTATGAGGTTTAGTAATTGCATTAAAGAGAATGAATTCAACTTTACAGTAGAGAGATCTGAACTACGGTTGCCACTAACAATCCTTCGCATCATCTGTTGAATATTTTTCCATCTCAGTTCATTAATGGTTGGTCTATAAAATATTTCCCTGAGCTCAGGCTAGTTCGGTTACATTTAGGTCTGTTTTGTGCGACAAAAACCCCAATAATTATACATTTACAGAAATGTCAGAGAAGAGCAGAAGCATGGAAAAGCTGCAGCCAAAAGAATGAATCACTGAAATATTATCTGTGATATCTTACCAGATTCGTATCAAGTTATCAAGTTATCACTTCAGCACTAATTCTGTTATTATTGAGCTCTATATTGCTTGGTTGTTACGTCTTTAATGATAAGTGAGTGTTTTAACTTAACGTCTCGTACCTTTTATATGAAAAGTAATTTCCTCAGTGTCGCAAATGAGAGGAATCGCTTCCAAGTTCCTGTAGTGCCAGTTAAAAGAACAGCATCTGCACTGCCTTAAGTGAATGGTAGACCCTGTAGAGACCCCCTCCCACCATTCAAAGACCGTGATGACATCATCACATACTTCAGTAGTGAGTAATGAAACAGGTCAACGCTTAAATGTCTTGTTCACACACTGCTTATCTTTCCTAATGGAATTAGGCCTCTTCTAGTCAAACGCTGGTTCTGTGAGGGTTTTCCCTTCAGTTTGCAGGTCTGTGTTGATGTCACATTACAGATTATGGTTTTCTTTTATTTTCGAACCACCAGATCCTCATTAGATCGTTACTGACATCCCACCATTTTGGTAAGAGAGCCAGTACTCACATAGTAAACCATAATTTATCTGAATTTGTGCATATACATAAAGAGATATAAGAAAGGATGGAAATAACGGGAAATTAAGAACTATACAACATATGTATATGTGTATATATCACACAATATATGCAGAGACTACAAGTAGAACACAAGAAATGAGAAAATAAATATTTGCAAATGTGTGCATCAAACATTCACAACATACAACCAAAAATGAAATCTAGTATATGAATAATATACAATCGAATACTTACTTTTAATCTACAGCTTCGCTTGCCATAGTTTTCACATATTCTCAGTCGCAGTGGACAATGTTAAGGTGTCCCCACTTGTACTGTGTAAGCATATGCAATTACATCATACAATTAACTGAAGACTATGATTCTAACAAATATTATTTTCAAGGAAGACGGTTCATGTCTGGATAAAACAGAACAGGAACCACAACTTAAATAACAACTTATTTGTAATTTCGACTGTTCCAAATTCTTTAGCAACAACAATTAAAATACAACTATTTCATATAATAAATTTACAAATTCCTTTCAATGGGAGTAGTGCTATCATTCTATTATGTCCTTAAGTCAATGCTTTCCCCCCTCCATCTCTTCTCTTTCACCTTAAACAAAAAGAGGGCCCATTAATGTCCGTATTAATGTAGAAGCAGGTGGTAAAGAAGCCTTTGTTAATCACTTAATGATGAATTCCCCCCACTTTACATGGTGGCTTTTTCACCAGCCGTTTACTTCTTGTGCGTGGTCTGTGGAAACTTTATAACAAGTTTATCTTACCATGAAATGAGTAGGCACGGATAAATGGCTACTGTGGGGTTTTGTCAGTCAATGCAGTCCGCGGATCGGGGGTCCAGCAACTGGGCAGGTTTGGACCATATGTCATCATTCCGACCCTTTGTGTGGGCGTGTCTCTGTGGCAACCGCATCAGCTGTGGCCATTGTGTGCTGGGATTCAATGGCCCATATATTCATTGCAGGGCTAGTGTGGGCTCCGCAACAGAAACAAATTGATACATACAAGCCCCGGCCCCATTTGGCTCGCATGACACATTTCAAATGGACAAAAAAAAAAGGACATTTTAGTCTGTTGAAAATCTTGAGAAAAGCTTGGTCGCCATGGTGACTGTGCAGTAAAAGCAGCCATGGGCCATTAAACTCCAATCAGATGTAAATTTGGGCTGCCTCCCCCCCCCCTCCCTCCCCCCACCAGACCCACGGACGGAAAGCCCCCTTCACACCGCAAACACAAATTAAACAGTTTGTTTGCCAATTCACATGTCATCTTAATGGGTTTTTATTCGTTTGCCCTTTGTTTAAATGAAGAGAATTACAAACCGTCATTGATTTATAATACAGGACCACTTCAGCTGTCTGCACGTCTATTATACTGACTGTGAGTTAGATGGTTAAAGAAGATAAAGGATACTTTAAAACTTGGGAAATGTTGAGCCAATAAGAAAATCCTTTTATCTTTTCAATTCAAGTAATTAAAAAGTTCTGATAAGATAATCAAATAAAATCCTGTCAAATGTATTTCTTTATAATTCAATTTAGGACTTCATCTCAATAGGACAGAACAGTATATTTATGATCATATTCATAGTATATTTTACTGATGAACAAGTAATACATCCTGATCTCTTTTTTTTATCAATATGCCTGTGTCTTGGCCATAGATGACCCGTTTCTCAAATTTCCAATAATCAGATTTCCTGTCCGAGTGACTCCAATATCCCCTGCTCTGTCAGCTGTTTAGTAAACTGTAAACATGGCATGAGTTAGTACTTGAAAGAATGGATTGTTTCACTCACAAAAAGCCCTGTAACACAGGAAACATGGTTTATGGAAAAACAACGAGCCGTTGGGTGACACTGTCTCCAGGACAGGAAGCAACGTGCCCTTGTGATTGGGCAGAAAAAATATTTTGCTTGACTTGATGGCTGGAGATTTGTCCGGGCCTGTCACGCCGTTGATTTCGGGTTCGAGGTCCCGTACGGCGTTTGATGTTATTGTAATAGTCAGGATTATTATGTTTCACAATGCCTGGCGTCTGTCGAAGTGCGGGCCGACAGAGGGGGAAAACCGGCTGGTGGACGTCCAGAATGAACACTGCTATTGTTTGCACACCAATTCCGGCTACATCACGTACTTTTTTTGGGGATCATATTAACAATCATTAGAAGGGGCGGATTCCTCTATGCTGTAATTACCATCCAAAGCATATAGCTGTAAGACCTATGGCAAGAACAACAAAAGAACTACAACTGATGTTTTTAGACAACAGTAATTATATGCAATTATGCACAAGATCACTTGCAATGCATTTTGCAATCAGTGTCACTTTGATTTATTGGGAACATCCAAATCGTCACAATTAATTCGCTGAAAATTGAGTGGAGTAATGTGTAATCTTACTTTTCGTAAGTGTCTAACAAGCTACGCTTTGTGATCCCTGTTGCTGGTAGGTGTATGTCAGACTATATGAAAGGGAAGAGGGAAAAAAGAAAGAACAAAAGCACAACTGCCGCCGACGTTAATGAGAAATGAGTGTGTGGTCCTGTTGTTCTGTCTGTCTCCAAGAGGCTGCAGCCGGTCTTGTCTTCCCTCTGGCCTCATACAGTAAAACCGCTCTATTATGACAACACCGGACAGGCAGAGCGCAGCAGGAGCTTCCACTGGCTCCGGACCAGGCTGACCCGGGACCTGACATTACCAGTACAGCGGCAGCCTCCCCATTGCTAGCTCTTTGTTGCGCGGTGCAGCTAACGATACCCTGTCTATCTGCGCTGGTGTCTTCCATGCAGGGCAGGGGGAATGCTAATTTGACAGAGGGATGATTAACTACAGCGGCCACAGTAGCATACCGCCTCATTTTCATGTGTTATTGTTTCCAGTGTCCCACCACCCAATGAGACTTGACTGCTCCATTAACGAGTTATCTCTTCGGGGGATATTCACGTGGCACTTTTGTCATGAACTCCTTGCATGCCACCCAGGATTTTGTTTGTTTTTTAATGTACATCTCGTTAACTGAAGACATGTTCCTCGATATTTGATTTAGAATGTATTCCTTTCAAAATAAATATAAAGAAAAAACATCAAGTAAACAAACTATAGTCAAATGTTGTTCCTCGCACTTTGCCAGAATGAAAGGGGCCATGAGACCAGCGAAGAAGAAAGACTGAAAAGGAGGCAGAATGGTGTACTGTCTGGCCGTCTGGTGTCCACACAGAGCCGCAACTTGTCCGCTGGTGGCTGTGGAGGATTCATTAAGCTCCATATTCACTCCCCCCTGCACGTGAGTGACAGGTCCCTACAACCAGTGTCATCCCGCCCTCTAAAGCGCCGTGGATCATCCCGCTCCTCCATCGCCCATCTGGCTGCCTGGATCTAACAAGGGGTGTCCTCCAGCTATAAGAGGGTATAAAGAGAAGGAGAAAAAGTTAAAGACTCCAAGATCCCATCAGATTCTCCGTGGTCTGTGGGCTCCAATTATTCAGAGCTTATCTTTTCAGCTTGGCTGAGCTCCAAATGAATAAAGTGCCGGCTGCATTACTGCCGGCCGGGTGCTCCCCTAAAGAGGCTGAAGGAGGATCAGGCTGTGGGTTATGGTGTCAATCTGGCCCTGACCCCTGGGGTAAGGGAGGTGACGTTATGTAGTGACAGCGCTTAGGCATCCCCTTGTAGCACCTCCATTTAGACCCGTCTGGAGAAATGGAAAAGGGCAATCACATTAGAAGAGGTTTCTTTCCATTTTAAAGGGAGAAAAAAGAGAAAGAGAAAAAAGAAATGTCTAATCACAAAGTGGGTGACTCTTGGCTTTTTAAGTCAGCTCCAGCTCCAACTCCAAGAGTCAGAGGGTTAAGCTGGCACAGTGAGTTCTGTCGCTGGTGTCAAGAGCTGCATAGAAGGCTTTTAGAAGGAGCCAACCACCACAACAGATGGCTGATATGGACGATTTAAACATAAAAACACACTGCAAATGCTATGTTTTAGTGACCTGAACATTTCAGAAATGCTTGCATGAAGGATTCTGTTTTTTTTTTTGCAAACATGAATATGGATCCCAAATCAATAAAACTAAGCATTTTGCATTTTGTATCTTTAAATCCTTAATCTCCCTAAATCCTTATCCTTAAAATCTTTAATTGACCCTAATTTGCTTTTGCCCTTCATGAACGAGGGGCTCATGTTTCACAGTTAAAGAAGTGAGCCAAACCCGGAGGCTGGACCTAATAGTGTTGTAATATCTGTGTCTCATGTTCATCTTGATTAATCCATTGATACTGATGTCTGAGCTTCAAGTGTTTCCTGCTTTAACAGAGAAAAGTTGACAGATTCAAGTCGGAAGCCAAGTATAAACGACATCAGTGCAGCATTTCAGGATCAATCTTCCCCCTAAACGAGCATCGCCCACTGTCCAATAAATGTCCCAGTAGCTTTTCCAAGAGGTTTGTTACATTATGCCACACCTCAGGGTCAAATGAAGTGACACCGCCGGACGGCTCCCACTCTGTACTTGGCACCGAGCCGGGGCACAATGGGAGACTGGTGGTCCTTCGTTTCGGGCCCTTCCCATCCCCGAGAATCTCCATCCCTCAGATCTCGCCGATGAAGTGTTGCCGATGCCTCTCTTTTCTTCTGCCTTCATGGAGATGGCCGGGAGATTCTCATGCCACCGCACAATGCCTAAACAAGCGGGTATGTCTAATTCAATTAAGTCCACAAGGCTGTGCCAAGTGGGCCCTGGTCCCGTGTGACAGGGATAATGAGCGGGAAGAGAGGAGGAGGAGGACGAGGGTGGGTTGTAGGAGGTTGAAGAGGGAGACTTTGCGTTCATTCAAATGTTCATACTCCATTCTTTTTATGTTCTCCTCGGGGCTCTAATGTGTCCAGGATGACCCGTCTCTTTTATTGTCCAATGGAATATTTTGAATTCCAGCGTTAGGCCTACTGCTCAAAAGGACTTGATGAGGGACATTGAGAGTTTAGGAATTGTAAGTAGCCTGACCTCAGAATTCCTACTATTAAGCACTTAGAAATGTTTCCAAATCTGAATTCTTTCCCACTGCTAAGGACGCAGTGTGCCACACAAAATGTTCGTGGGAGAAGGAAATCTGATTGATGCTCGGTGAGAGAAGCAGACTCACTGTTTGTGATCTCTGGAGTCGTTTGTCATCTCACCGTTCAGCTCATGTGTGTCCCTAAACTTTGTCGTTGACGTTGCCATCTTAATTAAGTGCACATTAAATTGATTAATCAAACCTATGATTTGCTGTTTTTTTCCCAAAGAACAACGGTATCACTCAATCAGCGAATTCTTGAATATGACCCATGTTTATATTTGAGTGACAAAAGTCTTCTATTGGCACGAGGAATCAACACTGTGAGTGAAGAAGGAGGTCAGGTGATGTAATTGGAGAGTGACAATTCAAAAAAACAACTTTGGAATTTTACACGGAAGGCGCCGCTGTATATTTCCAGTTACTGACACTGAACAATGGAGCTGAACCTTAACCAAGTGGTTATTAAGTCAATAAACTTAGTAACTTTGACCCAAACCTCAATACCCAACCAACAAAAAGCTAAAAAGCTTCACTGTAGCAGTGTAGGATCAGAAAACAATGATTTTAATGGTGTGAATCAACCGAAAAATGTCCTACAACCTATTGTTTAATTTGCAGGACTGTTTCATGGAATAACTTAAAAATGAAAATAATTTGTTATCGTGCCTTGTTGATGCGTTTGGAAGGCTTAATGACATTCACTTATCCAGTGTCCACGAGGAAAGTTGCTAAATAGCGCAGCAGTCATTGACATGGAGTTAGACATTGTTTAGGAAAAAACCTGCTTTTCTGCATTTTCAACACTTTTGACTTCAGCTGGGAAGTATCTCAGACCTGAGAGGCCTTTAGTTTCACTGATGTCTCCAAAGGACTCCTGCTGCTCCTCGGGGACCCTTGTCCCCGGACGGGCACAAAAAAAGCCCCTTAAACGTTTGACTTTCTCACAGAAACAGCTTGCTAAATGGCATTTCTGTAATGGACTCCTGCTAGGGTTCATATGCGTTGTATAGCTACATTGCACAAAGTTGAGTCAACACAATTACCATGAGAATGCTCCCAAAGAAAGGCCCAAAAAGAGTTTTTTTGAATAAAAATCTGAAACTATAGAATTCTTTGTTTTCCGAAGGAGAAAAAAAAAGATGAAAATCAAAGACATCGATGGTCATTTTTTTCAATCGGAAAAGTGCTGCCGAATGAATGTCTTATTTACATGCCAAAGGAAAGGGCTGCGGTTTTAAAAGGATGGGAAAGCAGGGGCCTCCATTATGGCGGGGCTGGTCGCAGAGGCCGCGGCTCCTCCGGCAGCCTCCCTGCCAGGCAGCGGTTAACAAGGCCTCAGCTGAATTAAAGAATGGCAATGAGTTTTTAATTGGTGACACATTATATTTATCAAGTTGACAGCGGAGTGACTGCGCTGCAGCCTCCTTGTTTTGTCCTTGTGTGCGCATTACTTCCCCCTATCTGCCCCTGCATGATACCCCCTATCTGCCGGGGTCCCTCACGTGTGAAGAGAGAAGAAAAACATAATAATCGAGCATCAAGTTGAATGATAACACTGAATTATTCATTAGGGGCTCTTAAAGTGTTGGATAAATCAACCCCCCCTCTCCTCTCTCCTCTTTTTTTTTAACAAAAGCTCCTCTTTGTCAATCTGTCCAATCACGCCAGTTTAAGGCTTAGCATAAAGATGAGTCCTTTTCAGCCCTTTTTATCCATCATGACAGAAGTTCTGGTGCAGGACCGGAAAAGTTATTAACAAGTGTTTAATATTTGGATGGGAGTGTTTGGTCACCTCTTCAATACATGGCATTTAAGTGTGGCCTTCTTATACGCCGAGCAGCTCACGTCTTTAACACTCAATAACGACTCCAGATGATGTTGCTAATGTGACCATATGTCATGAATATATTTGAATTTTAATAAAGTTCCCTTATTCAACTTTTATTATCAGCTTCAGTTGACTCAACACTCTTTAAAAAGTTAATTCACTTCACTTGTATCTGCTGTTGTTCACATGATTTCACCATTAAAATGGTGCATACAGATTCTTCATTTGGGGGATTGACTCGACAATCCATTATTTTATTCAGATACATATTACGCATTTTCAGTAGCTAAGAATACATTTAATGATCTGTGATTCAAATCACAGCATCATTTAGAAGCAATGGCCCATCAGAATAAAATCAACCGATCTCTGTGGATGCAGTTCGGTTTGGAAGGATAACACAAATATGACATTTGGGTGGATCTCAAGATGAGTTTTGAGTTTTCAGATGCACGATATAGAACTGAAAAAATATGTCACACAAAATATAAATGATCCAGATTAAAATAAGAAAATAAAACATGAATTCATAAAAGATCTGAAGATGTGTGTGTGTGTATATAAAATAACATTTGTGTATGGTGTATATATATATATATAAATACACTTATGTATGAATCCTTTATAGATATCAGTGTTTAGAATTAAACAGATATAATGTAGCACACGGCTTTATGCGACATTGTATCTGTTTAATTCTAAACACTGATTGTTTTTGAGTAAAGCAGGTCCAGAAACAGTTTTGGAAGGAGCCCTTTGTCCCCTTCAGGGCGTTGCTAAAGTGAAAGGGGGTTAAGAGTAGAGGTCCTGACGATGCTCTTTAAAACGGTAGTGAAAGAAAGGGAGCGGGGCGAAGGAGGCCTAATGAAATATTTAAGATTTAGGCTAAAAAGGAGCTCTGAAAAAGTTTACAACAAAGGAGTCTGTCGAGGGCCTCCATTGTCCCGGGGCCCGGCGGAAGCAGGGGCCAAGTTGCTACAGATATGAGGAGGGCCCATATTGAGCAGGGATGTGTAGGCTCTGCTCACAGCTGTGTCGCCGCACTCCCACCCCAGCCACCAGCCCCCTGCCTTTGTGAGCCTTTGTGTGGGCCACAGAGTGGCGATTTTACACCGAGCTGATTGCACAGCAACGGCTTTGTGTGGCCAACAAGAAGGCCTCGCCCGTTCCCAACCATCGGCGCTCACCCCCTCCGTGCCATCATGGACACAAACACGCACATTCATCCCAATCCCATCAGCCCACAATGACATTCAGCCTCATAGGTTTTTATTATTTAAGGATGACAAGGTGATGAATCCTCTTTCAGTGGGCTGATATGAACTGTGGTGGCTGGTCGGTCGGGTGTGGGGGGGGGGGGGTTATCGTTCCGTCCTGGACCCTCATCCAGGATCTGCCTATTTAGCGCCTAACTGCGTTTGATTAATGAAAGGCCCATTCCACGTAACATATGCCATTTTTAGGAGCCTTCCCAAAAAAAAAGGACCAGGTTTGCTGATGTTTCTGAGTAATGATGTCACGGGGTCACCGTGAGCCATTTAGACACAGAATGAGTGAAATGAAGGAAGAAATTTAGCCTTTTCAGTTGTAAAGGAGCCAGTCAATCCAACATCTGGTGGGAAGTAAATGTGTTTAAGTCACTGTTTATGTGTTTAAGGTGAAAAGATCAGGATGAGCTTAAATAAGCCGGTTTCACTGATCAAACAAGCCAGATCTTGTTCAAAGCAGTTTTTTCTTCTACTCTCTGGCAAAACGGAAATAAAATAAAAAACAACTTTCTCACTTTTCAACTTGGGTTTTATGCATCTGGCCCCTTGGTCCGTTAGTGTACTCATCCGCTAAATACAAATGCATTGCCTCAGAAATGACCTGACCCCTCTAATAAGAGTGAAACCTTCCTGAATGCTCGGCCAGTCCCTCTAAATCCCCTGCTGTCACTCAGGGTGCCGAGGCAAGTTCGGGCTTGAGCACAACAAGGGCGCAGCAGCTTAACACCAACCTTAACACTTGGCTCACTCCATCCAAGCTCATAAAGTCTTCTTAATGTGGCTAATGCCATGGGCCTTATAGACACACCCCTGGACAACGCTCAGGGGAAAACCTCTCTTCTCACACAACAGAGATATATCTTTATGGCAACAGTTGGTTTATTGTGTATGAACCTATGGTAATGTTATGTATGTAGACAACATTGCTGAGTAGGTATGTGATGGGAAACATGCGTGCAACACAATCACACTATAAATCACAAGCTGTCACCGAAACTCAACATTACAGCGTTGATCATAGACATTGTATTTTTACGGCCCATTCTTGCTGCCAAGGCGTCTAGCTTGGTCATACAACTGACGTGGTATAGAGAGCGAGATAGTTCACACATGTGGGGCAGGAGGGGAAGGAGACGGGACCAACAAACAGAAGGCTTATGTTCAGGAGACCGCTGTTCATGTCCCACATGAAAGTGAAATTAAAGTTTACATCGTTCCTTGGTTACGTGAACCGTTAGCTTCGACAGTCACAGGACTCGTTTGTAGCTTGCTCATTAAATGAGTTGTCAAGTCAACCACAACTGACACACTGTGACTGCACAAAGTGATGCTAGCGGGGTACGTGGCTAGTTCCAAGCTTTGGAGCGCGGACCAAGCTGCATTATTTGACGGCTTGGCAAGGAGAATGCGTCAATTCTTATTTATTTAGTACATACATTTGTTAATAAACAGGATAAAGGGCCAGTTCACCCATATTATTAAAAACAATTAAAAAGTTGGATTTAGCCAGGCAAAGTTCAACTTTAATTCATCCATCCATCCATGACTTGACATATCTGCCTCTGAGAGTAATCAAAACATTGCCATTTAAAGAGACGTTACTAGGTATTAATTTGTTTTGTTTTAAGTGAAATTCCATTCACCTCCATTATTTTAGGGTGGAATATGAAATTCTGGTTGAACTGTGTTTTAATCTTTATATAATTTCTTTTTGTAGTTTGGCCGAAATTGCCTTTTTAATACTTAGAACGAGGTCATTGGAATAAGACTTTTGTGTCTGAAGGTGTTTTCCATGAAATGAGAATACAGGGATGCAGCAATGACATCACACAAGCTGGAAAATCTTCCCTCTAATGATCCTGCTGTGTTGTGTCTGCTTGGATCTGCCCTGCCTGCAGTTATGGCTGGCAGCATCGACTCACTCCACCGGGATGCTTAATAGCCCCTAATAGACCTGAGACTGTTGGAGTGAGTCAGGCAGCACCGAGAGCTTGATGCAAACCAGACACCAGCTAACCTGTTAGCCTCCCCTTATTTCAGCAGGGGCTTGCTAGCTGCACCTTCCCGGGAGTTTGTCTCTCTGTTCTTCACAAAGACCTGTCACGTTTAATGGCCTGTTGGTTGAGTGGGCTGCTGTAGGCCGTCTAGAAGAAAGCCCCACGAAGAAAGGCTCATGGTCAGCTAATGCAGCTTAATATTCTTTAAAAAGGTTCGGGGGACAATTAAGAGTGTTTCCCATGGCTCTCCCCCCAGCGGTGCTCGGCTGCCTGTGCAGCAGCTCGTCTGTTTGATGGACTCTGAATGCATCTTATTGATGGGGGTCAGAGATTAGAAGCAGCCGTGCGAGGGGAAGAGGGTGAAAGGAGGGTCCCACATGGTGGCCTCAGTATGGCTCAGACACACACACACACAGAACCACTAACAGCTCTTCCACTTGTTTGTCTGTGAATGGTATTCATCTACGCTGAATGAGGGATTGAGTGTTGCGTGTCCTCCAGATTCACAGAACTAATGCAAAACTCTTCTATTTCGCTTCTTCTTCTTCTTTTTGCATCTTGAGCTCCCTCGTGATCAAAGTTGCTGAAAACATTTGCGATGAATTCACTAGTAGCTGCCAGTCTCTAGAAGACTCCAGAAGTCGGCCACCTGATACGTAGACATCATGCCGCCTCGCCGCCCGTGTCTGTCTGCACATGTCCTGTCGGCCATCTTGCCTGAGCACCGCTGCTGGTGCTGAGGCATGCGATTGGCATGCAGATGCCACATATGGATGTGTGCTGGGTCATGACCCCCCCAACAGCAGACGCAGGAAGCCAGAGACACACTGTATCTTTGTAGGGTGGTATTACTTTAACATGAGCATTGCATTGGATTTGTTGTTGGAGTTTACAAAGTAACATATTTAATGGGAAAAAATGCCTACCTGCATTTGCATCAGCATATCACTCCCCTTCCAGTCCCCTGTCACTTTTCTGCACACATCACGTTGCTGTGTGTCACTTAAGTAGATGCAACGTAACAGCACATTTTAACTTCAGGTAATAAGCCTGTTATGCTATAGAAGTATAGAAATAATTACATTCCCCCCCTCAATGTATCACCATATGTTTATCTTATGGTGCTGTGTGGAGTCTTCGGGGGCTCTACTATAGGATAGTCCAACTACAGCTGAAGCTGACCATGCAGAGGCAATTAGAGGAGTGTTTTGGGTCAAGGAGAGAGCAAGGGTTTTGTTTGCCTCCATCTCATGATTGAATGGCCATGTATAGAGCAATGAAAGAAAAGAAGCCAATTAAGTGCGGGGCAGTTAGAATTTTTTGTACCCTGTTGTAATTAGGCCCAGGCTCCAAAAAACTTCCTCAAGTACCTTTTGGGTTGTTTTGTTGTCGGGCCATATCATTAGGGCCAAAATGATCCGCCCAGGTGCTCACTGCCTGAATATGTCGAGAGACTATGTAAAGAAAAACTACCGTCCACAAGCATTCGGAGCCTTGTAACACACTCTCTGGCTCATACACAGCCACATAAGTGGAGTCCTTAAATTTTGCCAATCAAGCCGCTTCAAACAATGACAAAACATGTTTCGCATTCGGGCGATCAGAAAAAATACACAGACTTCTAACATCTATGATGTACATTCAGCCCGAGACTCCACACTGAGTGCATTTATCAAAAAACACGGCCTGAAAAAAATGAGAGTAATTATTTTTGTTACTCTGGCATTTCAAAGGCACTTCAGAGCGTCCGTTACCTTTGATGGTGCACAGCCAGGAAGTGAATCACATGCAGTGGCTTTAAATGTCTCGTTTCATTTGCAACCAACAGTCAATCAAATGTTTTTTTTCCTTTCCACATTTCCCACTGTTTACCCTTTCTGCCTCCTTAATAGAAATCTTAGTCTTGAATATTCAGGAATTCAAAAGCTGTCAAAAAATAGTTAAACTGCTGATTGATTGATTGATTGATTGATTGATCGATTGATCGATCTTTGGCTACTCTTGGTAACTCTGTTCACTGAACTGTGTCTGTGTAGACAAATCAGCCTAAACCGCAAAAAAACAGGAACCGTTGGTGCATGTATGACCGATTAATGAAATACCACAACCCCAGAAAGTCCCCACCCTGACAAACACACATTCACACACACACACACACACACGCTGACACACTCCCTGCTCCCTGACTCTGGGAAGCCGAGATTCCAGCAGCTGCTGTCAGAGCAGGCGGTCAGCGTCGGGGGGGCAGAGGGGCATGGGAAAGATTTGAGTGTGCCACGTTAATAACTCACAAGTGACCCGGGCCGGTGGTCACTCTTGTTATTAATGTGCTACCACACTCCTGGCATCTGACCCAAGGATGCATTCCTGGTGTAATGGGCAGCAGCTGGACCAAGGTTTCCGGAAGGACAGCTGAGAACGAGCGTGGGCGACCGTGGGGGAACACCCACCATTATTGCCCCCCTGAGACCCAAACCTGCTCCCTCTGTGCTCACTGGTCCTTCTCGGGCAGGAAATCGTTTCGGACTGCCTGTTTATGGAGGAAGGCACAACAGAAAAGTGCACTGAGTTTATATCTTGTGCTCAGTACGTAGTGGGAATTCTTGGAGACATTTTTAGTTTCCTGTGGTTGGATTTTCCTGGTTTCATTCAGTGTTCAGCCAAGCATGTGGCGTCCACATACAGTACGTTGTGTTTTGGGCCAATACATGATTACAGTATTAAACCACAATTACACATGAAAACCGTTGCATGGCCAACTCTACATCTCAACATTTAAACAAAATATAGCCTTTAGGTTTTTTACCTTGATGGAACTAATATTTTTTGAAGTTATTCTTGCAAATAGAATGTTTTAGCATGAAAGCTAAAAGTAAAGAAGTTAAAAGCTAGCTTCCATCTAGCTACAGAAACTGACCCAGAGAGGGGGGAGGGAAGCCCACTGTGGTTTAACTCGATTGCCAGGAATATTTTTTTTTTTCAAACGCACCTTCTTTTCAGTGTTCATGTGTACACAAGAAGTGGGGGCTGACACACAGACCTCAGTCTTGGCGGACGACCAGCGGCCGGAGCAGCGTTGGCAGCAGGACCGTGAGAAACAGGGGGGCGACACCCAAATGTCATCACAGCTGCAAAACTGCTGAGCATAAAAGCCAAATTACAGAAATATGTACCCCGAGGCCTCCCGACAATGAAAACAGAGCCGCGTTTGAGTGGCTGCTGCCCGAGGAGTGCAGTGGAAGTTGTCCTGCGTTATGTTACGTGGGCTTTACTATGAGCAAGGCACTCTCAGATTCCACAGCTGCTGGCAGACGTCAGGGTGCACGTGTGTTACTGTGTTCATAATGGGTCAGCCGCACTATTATCATGCCATGTTACCGCTCATCAAGCCTGATGCCCAACCAATGTGCTGTTCATATGCTGGCTGACAACTGATGCAGACGTTTATCCCTAATGGCATAGATTTTTTGATTCACAGTAGCTTGAATGTCTTAATCACCAGTGTGTATTATGAAGACCTGTGGAAGGAAGCATTATTTCTATTTCTCATCAAAGTGTATTTGACATGCTGCTCTTCAAACTTGTCTCCCTTATCAGATCAAGCTGTACACTCTTGCTAATATTAATATATAAAACTTAAAGGCAGAGTAGGCCATTTGGAAAAAAAACAGACTTTGAACTCACCGCTTAACAGACAAAGTCCCGCCCCCTTCATTCAGATGTCTGTTCAAAGCCGCTCCCTCAAAACTCCAAACAAGGGGTGCAGTCGAATAGTCTTTTTTGCTTAGGAAGGTTCCTAACTGAAGAAGTGACCCGGAAGTAAACAAGTGGCCGCCATGATAAGAGCCGTTCGGATTCTCTAAATGCAAAGGAAAGGAGCTCCAATGCTTCCTTTCAGAGCCGCTTTAGCATAGGATGCAACGGACCTTCCTATGCGATAGGAAAGGAGATTACGCCGACCCACAATTCTTTGCGAGAGCAACATTTAAAGTGCCGCACACCTCGGCCGTTCATGAAAACAAACGATATGTACATTTACATATTTAACATTAACTTTCATGCAGACATATAGCAATTGGAATAGTGTTGATAAATGTGTGTGGACAGTGATAATAATCGAATGTTTTTTTTTTATTTTATTTATTTCAATCATGTTACAAACTTGACAAAAACGAAACTAAAACCACAAATGAAACATAAATAAAGCAACCGGTCAAACAGGAAGGAGGAGCTGCTGGACCTGAAGCCGGTCAGTGAACCAGCTGTTTATAAAACCAACATGTGGAGAAGTGGACGATGCGCTTTTTGTAGTCCATCATTGTAGTTTCTCCAGGGCAGACGCACGTCAATCGCCGGTGCCGATCATCAGCTGTCAATCATCAGCGGCCGTGTTATAATGACGTAGCTTAGTGAAAGTCCGGTCGGATTCTCTGAGCACCGCGGTCGACTATTCCTAAGTCCTTTGAGTTCTCCTATCGCCTTTCCTTAACCCCGTGACGTTTTCCCCAGAGGTCAAGGAATAGGAGATAGGAATAGGAGTTAGGACCTTATTTTTTGACTATTCGACTGCACCCAAGTACTCAGATTGGCGGAGTGCAATCAGGAAGTAAGCATTGACAGGCAGGCCGTCCAATTATTTTCTCCGGCCCGGCTTTTTACATTGGAAGGAGGTTTCACAGTTCTGCTACGGCCACAGATGATTGATGATGAATTAAAAAAAAATGTTTTATTTATTTATTCATTGCTATTGGTATATGTAATACAGTATGTTACGAGGATTTCAAGTAATATAACAGAAAGTGTTTCTGAATAGAATGACTTGCTCAACCTTTAACTTAATAAATATGTATAACATTACACTCTGTCTCCCTTATGACGGATGATTGTTTTTCCTCATGGGAATGTCTGCATGAGTTTCCTTAAACAATTATTACACCTTGTGAAAATCTGGTAAACTTACCATATTCTATGTCCATTCTACTATGGTACACATGCGTGTACCCATGTCATTCCTGCTAATCTCACTGTTGCCCTATGGATTGTGTAGACAGACCAAACAGGGGGATTCACCAATTCTGTGACGAGGACAGAATCCTTCCAACCACCATGCGGAAACGTCCGTATTGGATGATTCAGCAAAACCTCAGAATATGTTCAGCGTCAGATGCAAACATCTTACATGTTCCGTTCATGGCGACTACCATGGATGAGGTTGGGGAATGATCTTGGTTATGAAAGATAAGATAAGTAAAATAATAGACGGATTGAATGATTGAGTTCACAAAAAGACAAACATTACTTGCAGGTCTGTTAAAAGGCAGAAACTCTGGTCTACTGCATAAAGGCCAGACTTTTCATGTGCAAAACCTTTGCCTCAACCTCCACACCCTTACTTCCTGGCTTGCTTCAAAAAGGGCGCACTGCTTCCTGCATTTGCAGAGAACCTCGGCATTTAATGTGAATTGTAATGTGTGGAAAAAAGGGACATTTAATAATTCCTAATGCATATTACCAAATGCGTCGAGCCAGGCTGGAATCTGCTTCCTGCTGAACCCTAATTTTTCTGTAATTTTGAAATTGCAAGATATAATCGCAATAATATTCAAAACACTGGGCTATAAGTTATTACTTTACATGCTAGCTCAACATGCATCTGGGGTCCATTAAATGCATGTTATGTGGCATCTGTTTTCATTACACAAAAGTTCTTCTCCAGCTCTCTCTCTACGTGAGTGTGTGCGTGCGTGTGTTAAAATAATCCTGCAGTTACAACAGCAACACATTCACAAGATAACAGGCGTGTGTGTGTGTGTGCTTGTGTGTGTGTGTGTGTTAAGATAATCCTGCAAAGTTACAGCAGCAAGATCACAAGATAAGAGGCGTGTGTGTGCGTGTGTGTGTGCGTGTGTGTGTGCGTGTGTGTGTGCTCATGCAGGTGTATGTCAGCATGTTTATATATGCAAGTGTACAATAGTAACACGGCACAGGTTGGTGTTTATTTGTGCTCGAGAGGGAAGCTGGGAAAGTGTGAGAGTGGCAGGAGCCGGGCGGACGGCTGCGAGGGGAGGCAGATTTGTGGTTTGGGTGGGTTGGGGGTGTCGGAGATGTGAGCTTAAGGAAGGCGGATGAAGAGAAGGGGTGTACAGAGAAGGGAGAGAGGGCCCGCGCTTGTGCCTTTCAAGGTGTGTTATTTGTTCAAGGCTGTCCAAACATTTACAGAGCGCTGGCAGCCCTGGAATGCAGAGGCAGGGCCGAGGCGGAGAGCAGCAGCCGTGGGAAACCGCTGCTCTCCTCAACCTCTGCAGGCTCGTTCCCCTTCGGGCAGAGTGTCAACACAGACAGCGCCAGAGATGTGTGGGCCTGATAGTGACAGGTCCCGTCAGCAGCCTCGCACACGCACACACAAGCACACACACACACACACACACACACACACACACACACACACGCTCAACTCCAGAAGGCATACAGCCGGGCTCACTGCCTCGCTTGCAGACTGACACACATTAACAGACAGAGGCAGAAGCCAGAGGCACGCACCCGCCCTCCCACACACACACACACACACACACACACACAACCATTTAATTGTTCATTCACACACCCACACACAGGTAACGCACTCTTGATTATTTAAGTCTTCTGACAGTGGAATCCAATATTTCCCTTACAGTGCTGGTTGCTTGTGTATCTGAAAATATATTCACACACATTTAGATGTGCTTACCTTTATTCCTTCTGTACGCAGGTACAGATGTGCAGAGAGGCCCGTGTCAGCAAGAGCTTTGTAAGTTACAAGAAATCCTGTCTGTTGTGTGTAGGGTACTGATGTACCTCTTTGTCTTTTTGTATAATTAATTACATCCTATTTGTTTGCACTACCGGTGCACTCTTCAGTGTGGATTGCCTCCTTGAGGACAAATAGCAAATCATGCATCTACAATGGCTGCAATGCATTGTTGCAGAAATTCAAATTCAAAATCAAATTCATTTAGCTTACTTATTTTGTTTTGTTTGAATGTGAGATCATTCGCCACGTTTCTTCTAACCTGAAAGTCACCATTGTGAGCCTCTAGCCTCAAGCGGAGACGAGAAGCTGCAGAGGTCTTGTAACACACACGCCAACCAACTCGAGTGACATCACTTGAGGCACCTTATCAGATTTCGCGCAACTCCCCTCTAGAGCCACAAACCTGTCAACATTTTCCCTTTTAGTCCAAAAGATTAAACCCAATTCATTCACATCCGCCTCATTGAGCGGAGTAACATAGCAGAGTTACTGTGCTGTGTGCAAATCTGAGATATGGTTTCAATCACAATGATGTTTAATGAAGTCTGATTACTTCAAGGGTTTCACTGTAAGCAGATTAACACTTAGTTCTCCCTTTTCATTATTGCTCCTCGTCAGTCAGGCCGAGGTGAGAGTAAACGTGTCTCCAGGTGGGAACATGTTTGGTGCCAAGCATGAGATACCGTGCCTCGTCAAAAACCCACACCAGGAAGTGAGTTGTCACTGTGGGCTGCTGAGGTGCTATTCTGCGATAAGAGCTTCAGGAAGCTACGCAGCGGTACATGTCGTTCCCAGGTGCAGACTAAGTTCACTCATATCTTGGCGTACCTGTTCCTCATTCAGAAAGAAACACCAGCCCTCAACTGCGATAATGCATGTCTGACCTGTTAAGACCTAGCCACACACCACACATAACTTACTTTATTATCAATGCCACAGTCGTGTCGCAATTCACACAGAAACACACCGAGTCAAAAGGGTTCAGCCGTATCAGCCAGCTGATTCTCTATATGAACTTAACTCCAGAATGGGTTTCCTCCTTTATACATCTGCAGATTAATTTCAAAAAACAAAACAAAAGGACAAACGTTTCCAACTGCACTGGCATTTTCATATTTTAGTAAATATTTGTAGTTAAGATGTGACATCAAAAGATGAAGTAAAACATGAAAAAAAACTGCCCCCTCTACTGGAATGCTGTTTACGTGTTGCTGCTGTCAACTGATTTTCAACTGTTTTGTTGTTTATAGAGCAAATACAAAGGAATAAATGGCAAAGGGAAATTTACTGAAAGCGACCGGATCTCTATGGACTTGAGGCTTGTGACCTGGACTCAAGTTGGACTTAAAGTCACAATACCAGTATAGCGAGGATGGACAACCAAAATAAAAGACAAACTGACCAAATGTATTTCCCAACTCCCTTCGACAGCAATAGTGATTGTGAGAAGTTGGAACCATCCACGTTTGATTTAAGATCCTAATTTGCCTATGTATTGGCTAAATATCCCGTGTTTGTGTACACCTGTCCTCGGCTTGGCGGAGCAACTGCTGAACACAAAGGTGAGGCGAATGCTCTCAAACACAGGGAGCTTGAGGTATACGGTAAAGCTTGAGTGAAACTTGCTCATCATCACCCTCCTCCTCCTCCTCCTCTTCCTCCTCGCACGTCTCTTTGTCTGGCACACACACTTCCGAGCTCCTTCGCCCGTGGCCTCATACACCTGCTTGCGCTGCCGGAGTGTCGTGTTTCACCGATGAGGACACGTCCGACCAATGGGCTGCAGTGAGAATGGTTAGGGAGCGTGGTGGGAACTCTCCTCCCATCGCTCCTCTCTCTACCTGGGAACCGGCGCTGCCTCGGGGGAGGGGCCCCCAGCCGCCCGCTGTCTGAATAAACACCAAACAAAAAAAAAACTCTCACCAACAGGTGAGTTACACGAGTCAATGTTGGTTTTTCTGTAGTCTATTATCTTTCCCTCCCCCCCATCATTTATTTTCATTCATGGTTGGCACACTGCTTTTCATTTTGGCAGGACTGAAAAAAAGAAAGCAAAAGAAAGGACAGAGAGAAACAAAACAGTCAAAGTGTGGGAACCTTTCCTTGTTCCTTTTTTCTCCTTCCAAGAGCTTTTATCAGTATTAACTCTGCTTACACAGGTATTTGTGCACCTGTGGCATCGGATTAGTGGGTCGGCTTCTGCTTTGTGCGCAAAAATAAGCACTGTCAGTTATTTTTTAATTCCAGGTTCCTGACTGAAAACATTTAATCCTGTGCTGAATAGTTTTTAAATGCTTAGATTTTTTTCAAAGCGGACTGCGTTTAATAAAGTGATAGAATACATTGAGGTGGAACGTGAACCTCTAAGGCTTATAGTGTATATATTCTTATAGTGTATTTACAGTAAGTTCTTTCTGATGTTTTTATTTCAACTCAAAATGACTTGTGTCCGACAGCTGTTTAAAAGGCTGATATTTTTTTCTTACAGCCGAAGGACCATTTCAGGACTGCCTCTTGACGAGCCAACAAATCCAACAGTGCCTCCCTCAGTACAGACACGAGTAATGCCTTAATGAAATAACATCCGGCTTTTGGCCGCTGCCTGCTCCGTTTGTTTATGACTGAATGTGGGAAAAGTTCAGAGGCTAAAGGTTAAGTGGAGCACGAGTTATTACATGTGATTTATTTAGCATCAAACACAAAACACAACATAATAATTCACCAGTGGAGCTGAAGTCATTGTTCTGCTGTCAAGTTGAGCTGAAGAGACGGAATGTAAATAAATGTTTTCCTATGATTAATTGAAGAAGACTATAAGAGTAGGTCTCAGGTCTGAGGACACATAAAGGATTATTGGGCTGATCATAGTCTTGTTGGTCAGTCCCCACAATAAAGAGGGGATAATCTGCTTGGACATGCTATCAAACAGATTATCTGTTTCATCTGTTCATCAGTGTCCGATCATCTGACAGACCTCATTACCAGTCATATCAAAGCTGTTGAATAAATAATATGCATTTCACCAAGATCATCAATGTGCTCCGAGTCTAGATTAAAGTGCGGGTTTAGTGCTTTCTCCCCAAATCTAAATAAGTGTTCTTCACATAACAGCTACAATGGTGCCGTCTATCTGGCAGCAGCTGATCTACTATCAGCTGTTTCATTCATGCTTCAGTAGCTCATTCATTCATGGCCTGATGAGCCATCAGCTGACAAGCAACATCCAACACACGAGCATCCAGGGCAGTCCTTATGTCCTTAAAGTAGTCGCCATGACTCTGCTGATCCCCTCATGCTAATGTGGTTTGCTGCTGTAGCTCCCCTCCCCACCCTAAAACCTCATATTCATGGGTGGAAGTGCCTTGATATTGAGTTTAATATAACGTCATTGTTAGGTCCGTGCATGTTTACAGCTATTTTGGAATCCTGTGTTTCTGTAGATTTCTGTTGCCGTTTCTTTTTCAGCCACATACAAGTTGTGACTGATGCAAATTACATCTAGATATAAAGCATATAAACACTGTTGTTTAAAAAAAGCTTGGTTTCTGCACTTGACCTTTATCAGAATATACAAACGGACTCTTTCACCATCCCAACCACAGCTCAATCCAGAGAGGCAACGATACCAGGTCCAGCTGTGTGTGTGTGTGTGTGTGTGTGTTAATGCCGCTGGACACTTCCATCATTAAGAATGAGCCTGTTAACAGGATAGACACCTAAGTGTGAAAGAATCTTCCATCCCTTTTTTTTTACTGCCGCCCCCGACAGAGCTGCACCATCCACTTGACTGCCCAATAAAAACAAGTAAAAAGCTGACATTGCACTTCATTTAACACCGCATGCCCTCCGCTCTGCCGCCTACTTAGACTATTGTCATCCGCAGGGACTTGGCTTTGTTGAGAGGTTCATGTTGTCCATAAACCAAAATACCAGACAACAATAGATGGGCAG
Organism: Chelidonichthys spinosus; assembly: GCA_029853015.1. NCBI lineage: Eukaryota > Metazoa > Chordata > Actinopteri > Perciformes > Triglidae > Chelidonichthys > Chelidonichthys spinosus. Next base: position 14,432,825 of record CM056829.1, read on the forward strand.
CTGTTTCCTGGGCATGCAGTGTATTTTGTGTCCGACAAGCAGGTGCTTTCTCATGATGTCATTTTGCGGGATGAGAAACGTAGTTTGGATTTCCAGGGTCTTACATGATACTTCTAATAGTGTACTTGAATTCAGCAAAAGCTGTTTTCATTTTTTTTTTATGGTTTTAAAAAAAGTACAGGTTCAATTGATCAATACTAATCTTTAAAAATCAGCAAGTACATATGGTATGATTATGAGTACCATCATACCTTCCCTTGCACTAATACAAATACTAATAACTAAGTCCTACAATCTAAATCTAGCCTGAATCTGACAAATCTGACAAAACTCGCTTAAAAGTGAGTTTCAGTGAAATCACCTCACTTCATTAAAAAAAAAAAAAAAAACTCAAATTTGAAGGCGTGACACTTAATTCAGCTCTCACACATGGGGAAAGAGGGGAAACCCTTTAAATCATGTCGAAGTCGAGTGTATAAAGTTCAGTTGATTTGGCCTGGGTGAGGAGGATGTGCACTCTTTAGAGGATCATTCACAGCGAGGTGTCAGGTGTTGGGAGTCAGGTTTTTTTGTCCGCCAATTCCCTGGGGGCGACACTCACAGTGGGCCACGACCTCATCCCACATGCGAGCAGCCTTTTGACTCCTTTGACTGGGGAGAGTCCTCAGAGAGGAAACACAGGAAGCCGAGGAGCCACAGACCCACAAGGATTATTTGGACACAACTCAGTTATTCTTGCGTACAAAGACAAGGTCTTTTATTTGCTACAAAACATTGACGGAGTTACTGTTAGTATTTGCATGATTTGTGCCATTTCTTTTCTTTTTTACCCCGCAGCCGTAAAGGAGGTACACCACCGGCATCAGTAGCAGTGGAGACAAACAGTCTATTTATTCTTTCTGTTTCAACTTCCATGCTTTTAAACTTCATCCCGCTTTTCTATACCTTTCCGACTGCTCTTTCTCCCTCCTTTTGTCATGCGTCTTTCAGCCTTTGCTTTACAGCAGGTCCACAGGGGAGAGGGCCATGTTTGCTCACTCTCTCACCAGAAGGGGCTGGCAAAAAGCTGGCAATCACAATGAGCAAATATGTTCATGCAAAGGCGCTCCTACTGAAGGGAACTGTGGGTTGTTTGTTGGCGTATGCAGCGGGGTGAGATGGTGAGTTGGAGGCTGTGACACATGCCCCCCCCCTCCCTTTTACAACTGTTATATTTCTTTCAAGTGTGCGTACTCACAGTGGCGACAGATGCAGTTATCGCTGCTTGCACTGTAGCTTTTTGTCCTCCTGAGTCAAACAGGCAACCCTCACACTCATCGTGTGTCTCTGTGCAGTCCGGGTAGAGAGGGAGGGTCTGTCTAGGGTCTGTCCAGGGTCTGTCCAGGGTCTGTCCAGGGTCTGTCTAGGGTCTGTCTAGGGTCTGTCCAGGGTCACATGGGACATGAGCAGACCGGACCAATGCCATACTGGAGGTCACTGAAGAAAAGGAAGAAAGAAAGAAGAAACATACTGATGTACCGTTACTGCTTCAGAAATTACACTGCTGTGTCAAAGTGTCCAGATATTATAAGACAAATTAGTTTAGTCAATTACTAATATTTGGGACACAACTTGAGTAATGGACTACAACAATATTACTTTGTCATGTTCTTATGAGACATTTTCCCAAAGTGAGACTTCTTGCAAGCCATGCACTGCCATGTCTCAGAAGATAAAGATGCCACACACACAGAGCTCAGTTGTGACATACTGTATGTGTTTATGCAATCAGTGATATGAAGAGTCTGGATGAAGCCTTGACTAAACAAAATAAGAACCTCGTCATTACTTTAATGTTAGTCTTGACGATATTAAATCCATGAAGACTAAATGAAAAATAAACTTATCGTTGGTGCTCACTGTGAATATCAGGAATACCAGGGTATCTTCTTGGTGAAGGTGTACGTTTTTCCTGCCACTGCTGCCCGTAACCTGCAACATCTTGTGCTTTTCAACAAGGCCAGGGTTCTTATTTACCTGACCCCGAGAGTGAGCTGCATTATGCATGAATTAAACCCAGTTTTGGGCAGGGTCACAGACTGGACAGGACTGTCTGACTGGTTCTATTATCTGCTGCAGCAGCAGAGCCGGTCTGCTCCTGTCCGGTTGGCCGTCCAGGTCTCCGTGGACTGAATAAACCTGCTGACCTTGCTACAACAAACGCTTTGCTACACAACACCCAGCATACACTGCTAGCATCCCTTCAAAAACAAATGCACAAAAACCAGACTTCATTAGCTGCAGCAATCGCATGTCTGTTTGCATTTGTGAATTCACATACAAATGTATTGTTTCCATGTGAGGTAATCACAAGCAGTGATAGAACTAAACACACAACAGGCAATTAGATATGTGAAATACAAGCGAGATGCACATTAGAGTGTAAAATAAATTCATGTTGAGGCATGGACTTCTGTTTCATAGGCAAAAGTTAGCCTTTCCCAAAAACACACTTTACAATTTTCTGTGAAAGCGTTTGCCTTTATGTGGCTTCTCCTCAGTATTTCCATGTTCCCTCCCCGTCTGCCTCCGGAGGAAGTGACTTGTTGCAGCAGCACAAAAGCAGGCCACCTAATAAAGTTAGGGGGAAATAGGTAAAAGAAAGCTGGGAGGACCAGAGGAGAAAGCAAAGAGGACGAGGGTGTGAAAACACTCAAGGAGGAACGGTTTTATGGCTTCATGTTAATTGAAGTGATTTAAAAAAGAAACCCATATTCCTGGAGGGCTGAAAGAGACAGGAGAGAGCTGTGGACAAGAGGAAGAGGGATGTACCGCTGTAAAACAGCTGCTCCTCACTTTTACCCAGTGGACCTCTGAACAAAGACACAGTGGAAAAGCCACATGCATATGATTCTGAAAAGACATCCTCAGGAAGAGATAAGGTAACGCATTAACGAACCATGTAAATATTCAGTCAGAGGCTATAATGTGTCATCTTATTATATTTACCTTTTGATAAAGAAACTACAGAATGTTAGTAAATATTAATAATCAGCCTGAAGTACATTTGTGCAGATCTTCCCAAATGTCAAAAAAGCACGACGTACTTCGACATTGTCAGAGGTGATCAAACAGTTTTCTGTATCTCCGTCTTTGTCATTTTAAGGTCTCTCTCCAGCTCTCCAGCTCAGCCTTTTTTAAGCCAGACCAGATCCTCTATGTCTGGGTTTTGTTCCACAAGCCTCCTGCTGGAAGCTGAGCCCTAAGACAAAGCCCTGTTTACACTAATGGCCCACTAGGCCTTTTTGCCACAGAAACAAATCACAGTGGGGGGAAGTCAATAGAATTTAACATTTTGACATTTTTCCTCCAGCTCTCAAAACCAATATTGACCTAGCTCCCCTGCATGGCTGTCTTTAGTCCAGGACCTTGGCATACAAATCAAGCCAATGCAGCCAGAACCACAGGCAGCCAGTCGAGGGGTGAGGCCAACAATAGCCTGCCCAGGATGGGGCTCTCCCACTGGGCAGGCAGAGTGGCCACTGTCCCTGGTCTCAAGCTGGTCCACAGAGGCTTGATGTATGAAAGAACTCATGCTATCCCACCCGCTTTAATGATTCCATCTGAGAGGGCCAATTGTGTCTGTACTCCAGACCCTGCTGGCGAGTAAGGTGGACAAGCAGAAGGGACAGTGGGGGCGCTCACATGTGCAGAACAACCCCATAGCGGGCCAGTACTTCTCAAAGGCCAGATTACAATCAATTAGAGCCTAATGAGCGGGAAGGCGGACTTGTAACCTGTTGCAGCAGGGTAGTTGTTTAGAAAAGCTCCCAGTTGGCGGACACATCAATAACCTCTGAAATAGCTCCAGACTGAAAGCAGGACGCAGCAGGACACGCCCGAGTCCGTGGCCGTCTACATCCGAGTCCTGCCTCTGTCCCTGCGCCCAACCCGACTGTGCCGTGCCGAGGTTGAGGGCAGAGAGAAGGAACACACAGCAACACGTTACCCGAAAACATACATTGTATTATGCATTTTGACTTCAATGGATCCTTATTTTAGTCATTTGACCATGAAAGTAATCAACAGGTTGTACTCTCTTTGCAGGCCGACATATTGATTGTACTGAAAAAGAAAAAACTATCTCACACCCTGTGTGTATCCCTTTCGATTTGATACAGCTGATGCTCCTATGGTTGGAAAATATATTGCAAAGTCGCTTTGAGGCAAAGGCATCGGCCAAGTGAACGCAATGTCATGTAAAACAAAGACGTTAGCTTCCGCCAGAGAAAGGGCAGGGTGTGTGAGCATGTGTCGCAGCCCAGCAGGAGAGCTTGTCCTCGGGTCGCTCTTACCTGTGGAGCCCCCTCTCTCCGCGGAGACAGTTCTTTACATGGCAGGTTGGCCCACACTGGGGGGCCAAAGGGATGGTCATTTAAGAGAAGGTGAAACAGCAGGAGTAAAAGAGTAAAAGCGACATGAGGTGGCCTGAGGTGGAACCAGGAAGGAGTTGATTGGATGGGGGTTTAGTGAAAGCAAGTTTGCAATAGTGAATTGCTTTTGTAAGTAAACAAGCTGACATTCTAATTCAACTATAACAAGACTAAACCAGTGAAAAAATATACATTGTAACTAATACCATTTAAACACCTTTGAACCCAAATGTTATTCATATATTTGACAAAGAGAGTGCACAGCTTCTTAGCTGTACTAGTGTTAGCTATCAGGTAATTTACATCTGTAGTCCCCAGGCAGAAACATAATACAATCTCTCTCTCTTAAAACTGTATGTTACAGGCTTCAAGACTGAGCATAGCGGATTACTTATCAATATTACTTATCAATATTTCATCTTCTTGAATTGATCATGCAGAAATAAAAGAATATTTAACCAATCAAACTGCGTCATGGTAACCTTTATCATGGTAACAGTAACCATTAATATGCTATTCATTTGTTTTGGGACCTGTTGACAAAATAAAATTATGTCAAACTAAGTGTTGCCATGGTAACCATGGCAATGGTTGACATTGTCACGCAACCCTGGCAACGGTAACGGTGAAAGTTACCATGCGGGTCGTCAGCGACTCAAGTCGTTCACCTCTGAACGTGTGGGGAAGGTCCGAAAACGGTTGTCATGGCAGCAGTAACCATGGTAACTGTTTCCATGGTAATGGTAACCACGATAACAGTTACAATGGTAACGGTAACCAATTTATACGAAATAAGTTTGCGTGGTACCTGTTGATTCTTTGATCAGAGAATCTGTGATGTCTGTAGGGTGTGTGTCTACTCATACACACAAACACACATAAACACACATACCCAAACCATGATCTTTGCCTGACACCAAACCAACTGTTTTCTGACTAAACCTAACCAAACCTTAACCACAGAGGTGTCGGTTACAATAACAGGTTTTTGAAACACTGCTCAGGGCATCTTTTTATTCATATCTACTATTAGCAGGGCGACCACAAGACATCCAGCCAGGCATCAATTATCAAACAACTCGGTTGCAAGTGTGGTAACCTTAAAAATGTAAATATCTTAGCCAAACTATTACTTTAAGCCGAGCATTCGGTGTAACCGAGCTATGAGCTCATAAACCTCCTGAAAGCTGACAGAGACTGACTCAATCCTTTCAGTGGGACGATATTAAAAAGACCTCACCCCTTTAAATCTCCGGCTCCACATGCTCTCCGTCTCGTGTTCTGATTGTTGTGGGAACGCTCGCAAGCCCCCATCTGATCATTGTAATATACGATGCTGTTAGTTTCCTCATTGCAAGCAGTTGGGTACCGCCGGTCACCACTGTGCTGAAACACTTTTAATCAACCAGAACCTACTGTGAAAGCCCGAGCCCCGCCCGGCTCCCCACCTGCAAAAACCAAGCAGTTCACCTCAGCAACCTCGAAGCGACAGCTAGTATTTAGTAATATCGTGTGGCAAGTCCAGCAGCTTCTACTATAATGTACCCACTGACAGCACTAACCTCTCACAGCCCTGGCACCCCCTTCTAAGGTTATATTACAACACAGTGGGAGCTCGGAGAGAGTAGAGGAGGGGAAAGGAATGATTGTTTGGAAGTTCTCAAGAAAAGCTGGCATTTTCCCAGGCTACACTGGGGGTAGGCTCTCTCCCAGCATGCCATGCACGGTGCCGTTTGATTAAAATTGTGAAGTACACAGAGTTGCTCAAGTATATGGTCTTTGTTGGTCTTTCTCTTCCAGCTACCCATCACCCAAGCTTTCTCAGTCATAACATTGCCACACATAAAAAACGCGCACTGTGACCCTGGAAACCTTTTTTCTGGGTTTTTCCCTGGTTATTCTTAGAAATAGCGTAGGCGGCATTATTCAAAGCAGATCTGTGTTTGTGGGGAAACATTACACCACATGGTAGAGCTGGCGGTACGTTATGGTCATTTGTTCCATGATGAAATATCACAGTGTGAAAAAAAAGCCACGATCTTGTAGCTATAAATTATTTGTGTCGGTATCCGAGGGAGACAACACATACGTGTAGGATTACAGACTGCTGAAGAAGTGCATTAGTGTGTTACCAGTATTTCACTTGTACATGTTTCTGTCCACTGTGGTTAACGATCATACAACATCAGGTGAGAACTTGCAGTGAACCCAGGGGAAGTAATGACATCATCATCACCAGTAGCGTGGACACACCAGGTGTTTCTTCCTCTGGGCTCTTCTTCAAACTTGAAATTAAAATCAAACACACAGCATTATCTAGATATTTTCTGTAATACGTGACACAATAAAAAAGCTATAATGCTGTACATCTGTTTAATAGTGGGGTCACCACCTTGAAATAATGCATGAACGCTCCTGTGCATGAATAACGAGAAGGTTTCCATTCCTCTGACATTGTATTGAATGCAGAATGAACCCGACGAAACTCATTCTGACCATTTAAACATACAATCCCAATAGTCAGTGTTGACTATTCTGCAGTATCAAGGAGTTGTAGCTCTGAGAGGATTTAGGAGCTGACAGAATAGGTAACGCTGACCTCTGACCGCTTGCTTTTGTTACGTCCCATTAAGCAGCGGGAACACATCAGCCAATACTACTTATTAACCATTCTCTTATGGCAACTACCAATATGCTCCGACTTGCCTCTTGTTACCTAAGCTCTCTGTTTGGCCTCTGGCATCATACAAGTGAAGAGTCTCTTTCCTTGGAGAGCTGCACTCCCAGAGACCCAGACGAGCACTGGAGCACTTGTCAGGGACCTGCAGTATTGTAGCGTGAATGCTGCTGCCTCAATGCAAATTCTTCCACACTCTCAGGCGGCATCGGGCGGCATTGACTGACTGGTCGTGTTAATTTAGCTGCCTTTCAGTCCTACTTGATCCGGAGTCTTCTGGACCTCAATGGAGAAAAAGAGTTAAAAACATCTGAAGTGTCGGTGCAAGAATGCACTATTCAGCCTCGAAGCGACGCACCATTAACACATGTCAGACCACAAACAACCAGCTGTGGTTAAACAAACCAGGGAGGTATGGCTCTACAGTTCACGTTGCCGTTGAAGCCTCTGTTGTCAGCAATTGATAACCCCGTGCATCGAGTGGTTTCAGGGGAGAGTCGTTTTAACACAGTGGGTGATCCACATCAACAGGAAGCAAACAAGTTGCAGGTTTGGAGGCTGAATATGTGGCTATTAAACCACAAGCTCGTGGAGTGGCTGCATCTTCGCGGTCGAGGGAGGGACTTTCTCGCTCAGTCATTCTGCCCAGTGACGGGGTTACTCAGGGCGACGGCCCGTGCCCTCGGCAGCAAAAACACCCACTCCCACAACCGGATGACTCAGATCCAGAGGGCAGACGGGGATCAGCACAGGGAAACGGGCATGTGACGTGACTTGTTGTGTGTAAGACTCCGCGCCTGAGGGTGTGCACAGCAGGGCTGCACACTCCAGCTGTGATTTACAGGCTGCTTTTGACAAGGTTGCAACCCAGCAGTACGCCTTTTCCGCATTGGTGAGAAAACACCCAGAAAAACTGACTTGATCATGTTACAGCCCAAATCTAAAGATAACACTTTTACAAGGGACGGGGTGCCGATCACGAGTCCATTACTGCTCTCTTTATTGCGATACTGGCTCCAAACTGACATAAAATCATTTTAAACTCAAGGAATACAGAAAGATAAGATCCCTGAATTCTAAATGCTAAACACTCCACAATGTTCACTGCAACTTAAGTCTCTTTGCCATTTGGTGCCATGCAGGTAATGTACAGTGAGGCTTTACGAGCTATTTTTCTGAAAGCTGGCACCTACTGCTATGAGAGCCATGGGAGTCAACCAAAACAGTAACATTTGCGGACAGCAGACTCAAAACAATGAGCTGAAAGACTTGGAAAGACTCACACTGAAGGGAACAGCAGTCAGGTGATAATTCTCTGTGAGTTTGTAACTCAAGGACAATTGCCTCAAAAGTGTGAAGTATACCTAAATTAATGTATGTCACTTTTCACCACAGTTTGCACTGAAGTAAAAATACTAAACGGTCTGATGATCCATTATTAGATTAACTTTAGCTTTGGCAGCTTCTTGGCTTGTGTTAAAGATCCTGACATATCTCCAAGTCATAATTCTGCCTGCAACAAGTATGCTGTCACTTCCAGAAGTATTTAATGCCTGCTGATGGGTCACACCAGGCCATGAGTGTCAGACAGTGAACAGGGGTAATAAACGCGAGGCCAAAGGACTGTTTCATGCTATGTGACACGCTGGCTAAAGTGGCGGCGGCACGGGAGCCCGAGTGTTTCACGTGTGATGAGAGCGGCGGACAGACGGCTCTGTCTCCCATGCAGCGGCACTCTGCAGCGTTGTGGGGAGGCATGCGGGAGGTGAGTGACAGTGCCACGATGTGATTGGTCCTACCGCTTCCTATTGTTCCCCTGTCGCTGATAACCCCCGGTGACCCGGGCCAAAGGAAGGAAGGCCATCACTCGGTTTGTGGTGGTGGGTTTGTCAGCTCTTTGTCCTCAGATAACTTATTAACCCTCCGAGTCCGCTGAGAGAAGAATGATTTCTCACACGGCTCCCCGTATGGTTAACCCAGAGTAAACAGCTTTTCAGGAGTTTGTCTGCAGAGAGGCAGAGACACAGAGACGAGGAAGGAAGGGTATTATTTGGTCTCCGAGGAACGTGAACGCCAACCCTGCCACGGTGAAAGAAAACCACAACTTTTCATGCAATTCAGTCTCACTGAAACAAACTGGAAGTAGAAGCCGTGAACACAGAGATCAACTTGCTAAATTGAAGCTACACTGAAACTTTTGTTTTAGATCAGATGACATTTTTTACAAACGCTGTGTGGGTTGTTGCAGAAGCAGAGAAAATCTATATAGTTTAAAAATGAGAAGTTAGGATAAACAAATGATTAAAACATATGGGAAGGTTCTCAAATTGCTTTCTTTGTTGGAAGTTTACCATTTAGTCTTTGTTTGTTTTGCAAGATGAGTATGTCCTGTTTGAAAAACTGGATTCTTTCACAAATCTGAAACGAAAAACATTTTGGGCTTGGGAGATTTTGGGAATATTCACATTTGGAAAAGTTTTGATTTACAAAAAAAAAGTTGATAATGAAAAGCCTTCACCCTATGTCTGCTGGGATCAGCTTCAGCCCCCTTCATGACCTTGACTGGATAAATGGATGTAAAGAACAATACTTTATAATCACTGAAGAGGTCAGGGACAGAGGAAGGGAAATTAACAGCAGATAAAAGCTAATGTATGTTGAACTTTGATTCAGTTTCTGCAGTCCAATAGATGGCAATAGTGTCACTATAACAATCAAAATCTGCTGTTCAAAGCAGATGAAGGGACTAGTGTTTCACTAATTAACCCAGCCGACGAGGCCTGCGGGGCCGTATGTGGTCGGGACAGACAGAGACCATAGACAGACCAGAGTCAGCCTGGGTCACCCCGCACCTCGGGCACATAGCCGATGTCATGCATCTGTTGCCTTAATTGTGCGCCATTCAGCTCCGCTAATGTGTGTAGGTTTCAGCTCGCTTTACAATCACTTCAGCTGTTTCACTTCAGGGGAAGAAGCGATAATGAGCTCAACTGTTTTATGTGCAAGAGTCAAGACCGCCTATAGCCTACAAACTGTAAGAAGAATGTGACCTAGTATGTGGAGGTCTAAAAATACCCTGACACCAGCTTGAGTGTAATAATGTAGATGTATGCATAACTGTGAGGGGGGAAGGAAGCAATGAAATAATCTGCCCTTTTCACAGCAGCCGTTTGGTCATCTAATAGCAGGATAAACATGTGTGTAATTAATGCAATTAATTATGGTCCCACAGTCAGTGTGTCACAGTCATTCCAGTGAGCCAGCAGCCACAATACCACAGTCATAATTAGTGTTATTAAAAACATTATTTTTTTTAATGTACCTGAATTATTTATCCCTTATAGCTGTCAGCAAGTGCAGACAGCTTCCCGTCACAAACAATATGCAGAGTAGGATTATATGTTAGCGTTGTTTTTGGGAGGCAATATATTAACATTTCGGTTTTTAAACCTTAAGTCCAACGTGAAACATACAAGTTAAAAATAATGTAGGCTACTGGCTCACTGCTCCATTAAGACTGAACTGAAGCAGACACAAAAGCTGTGAAATGACAATGAAATGATCCAGAGCGAGTAGTACTGATGGCAGTACTGCATTGGTTAATACATTCTACACCTTAGGCCAGATTACATTACAGCCTTTAATCAAACATGGGATTGAAGGGATTGTATTGTCTGTTCCAAACTAGAGAAAAATGTAGGTTGTATAGAAAAACACAGATTGTGCTGTCATTTGCTGGGTGGAAGTACTGTGTAGTAGTATCAAAAGTGTGTACTATTAAAATGGATAGAGGCAACGTCATAAACCTTTTATGACCTTACCTAAAATGACAACGGTGCGTTCCTTTACTGAAGGTGGAGAATCATTTCATTCAGTTTCAAATGTCCTTGAAAGACACCAGAGGAGCGTCACTGGTTTGGTTGGCGGTGGTCGCCATCTTGTGGCTGCTGACCGGAAATACCGCACTCCTGCGTCGACGTCATCCCATAGTCAACAAGCACAGAGAGGACTCGGTAAATTGATTTATATTTCCGGAGGCAGAAGGAATGCATGTATGTACGTTAAATGTAATGCGACACATCGTTATCAATTATTAGACGCGTCCTTCATTGATAGCTCCGCTGTAAGTTGAACCGCAAACATTTTTTGAAAAACAAGTATAAATTGCCAGGAGGCGCAGTTTAAATGCCGCGTTGTAGACGTTGTGGATTTCTGACATGACCCCCAAACAGCTCGAGCACTGATACTGCTGTGTTGTCGGTGACATTTGAGTTGAGGACAATACTGTTTTGTTAGTGCGCCTGATCAAATCTCACCATTGTCAGGACGCGTAATCCTCCCGATGCCTTCAGGGCGCCGAGCGGCTCCAAACCGCAGTGACGACGAAGCGGTAGGCCAGAGGCGCGGCCATCTTTAAAATCAGGGACTAGACTAATTCCTGGTGTTGTGAAACAGTTAGTTGCCAACTTTTTTACACTTAACTCATGTAAACGTAATGAAGCATTTGCATGGAAATTGTGATTTTTAATAAGCAGTACGTTTTGTTAGTGTTTAAAATTGAGGTCATATTGTGATGGGATTGCAAAAGTAGGCTAACTAAGGAGCATCAGTGTTTTCTACTTTTAAATGTTGAAATACGAGGGGGAAAGGGGGGTCATTTGATATATAAACTTAATGTGTTGATATTGAGCAACTTCTTTCATCTTACTGTCTCACATTGTTTTTTAATACTTTTCTAACTGTTATTTCCCTCATGCAAGTCTCCATCGACCTGTGTGGCATTTGTTAATTGCTTAACAGGCTGTATGCTTTCTAAACACTCCCCGAAGAGCCAAAATAGCAATCTTTGTCTACAGTGTTCTGTTTTTCCAGCCGGCTGCCATAATTAAGACTTTGCACCACATAAGATGCCACCAACCGAGGACGCTTGGTAACGGGACCGTACACAAACTCCCCTCTGTTTAAACACCATGTCACTGAGCTGGGGCTGAATGTGTCTGTTTACTGGGCTTTGTTTAATTGACGCTGAATTGCCGGGGCTGACATGGTAAACAATTAGGGTGAAATTATGTCGCTTTAGCCCCTGTGAAGCAGCCCAAACAGATTCCAATCTTAACTCCCAACAACTGAGTCATAAGAGCCTAATCCTGTTGATGGAAACAGAATCCCACCCGTGTCAAAACGGCCCGCTGCCCCAGGTGCAGTAGCCACACAGGCCCTGGCTTGTCTCCCTTTATCACAGCTGATGAATTGAGAGGGCTCTTGGGCACACAGCCCAGGCTGTGGTTTGGCTAATGAGAGGGTCTGTTGTCTCATAAATATCTATAGTGATGAAAATTAGGCAAATAAAGGCTGTCGTTGCAGCCTGTCAAAGTGCAAGATGCAAATTCTGAATGTGGATCGACAATGTGAAGGAACATCCGGTGAGAAAGACTCAAATTTCATTCTGATCTGTGACACTTAATGCTTAACATGCTTCAAAACTGAGATTTTTTATTGTGAAGAATCTACCAAATCCACAGGTTTTCTTATAGATATTTCCCAAAAGGTGCTGTCAGCAATCAGTAGAAAATATGACATAAGGTATTTTTTTGTTCTAAGTCTCCCAATGGGACCCCATCATCGTTAATCAATACATTCAACTGCAATTAAGGCACATTAGGCATCCGTTAAGTACAGTTTAGCAGTTGATAATGAGATCAGGACTGATAGTTTATCTTGGTATCTTTTTTAGTGTCAGTGACATTTTGACAGCAGGGATGGCCCCGTAATCACATTGTCTTCACTAAGTCTTACTGATAGCTGTAAACAAAGGCTCCAAACCTCCTCAGATAAGCCGTCCTCCCTAACAGTAGATTTCACATTAAAGCAGAATTTCAGCTAGTGTCTCCCAATGCTGGCCAGAATGTAATTTAATTTGTTAAATTAAAGTTGAGATTTGAGTGTGACTTTTTTTTTTTTAAGTAAATGTAGGTTACATTTAAGACGATTAAGACCGCTTTGTTAAATGATATACTAATATATACAGTTGATAGTTAAATACCAGATACTTTACTATAAGAAACTTAACAAGCTCCAAAATATATAAATATCTTTATTTCTTTTTTTAAATGTTATTTTATTAAGTGTTCTTTGTCTGTTTTTCTGTCATTGTCGACGTGATGCAGCTCACCTCATCCCATGATCGTTCTGACCTCTTCAGCGTCTGGAAACATTCAGCCCATGACGCGACGACAAGGTATCAGCTGACTATCACACACGTCACATGACACCCATATCTGCTGAAAGCCTGCCTGTTGTTGGAATCGGCAGATAATATAGTAACGAAAAAATACCTAAAACATGCATTAATTATTTACAAAGTTATAGTATAGATTTCAGTCATATGTACTAAATCAAACAATAATAACTCTTCTAAAATACTGTGTAACCAGCTAAGAAGTTTGCCAGTGCAGAGTCTATTTAAAGTGCTGAAACGCTATGCCTCTGTTGGAAATGGCTGCTGTGAGAACATTATGACTACTACGTGATCAGAAGCACCACTCTATATTTATCCAATCACATGGGCCTTATGAGAGGACTCACAACGTTGTGCTGCTGAGACTTCTGACTTCCTTAACCTGCAGACCAGGACCACAGCGGAAGCAGGACAGGTAAGAAGCCTGCATGGACATTCAGGTACATATGCAAACAACTAAAAAACAGACAGAAAATCAATACTTCCTGTTGTCCAAATACCTACATTTTCGTTTAACCGATGATAGTTTCAGTTTATTGGTAACTTTTCAGTCTCTGCCCTTTAAATATTCCTATTTTATCAGATTAGATATGATCGTATTGCTTGAAATGATATCACACGTTTTTGCATTTTAGCTATATTACTTACATATTTAAAATCATACCGCAAAACTTAAAATTAACCTGCATGCTTGTTTTTAATGATTGCAAAATGGCTTTATTAGTATACTATGTTTTCTTGTGGGAGCTTAGGTTTTTGGTGTTCTTGCGGTCAATATGTTTATTTTGTGTGTATTCTGATAAGCTCTATCATTTTATACACTAAACTTGCTTAAAACAAACAAAAAAAACACACTTTTATCATCTTTAACAATGATGAGGTTTGACATAAAGCTCTTTTGATTGATTTTTGCAGGTTATATTGGTCGCTCTGAATGGAGGACTTTGAATACAGTGTGGAGATCTGTGACCGGGACTGGGAATGCTTCTTTGAGGAGTGCGAAGAGTGTAACCTGCTTTCGCCTTCATTAGCAGGTGTGGACGACTCGGGGATGAGTGACATTGATGAGAAAGGATTCATTCTTGCTAAGAGGGTTCAGAAAGTCGACCTAACAGCGGGCTTTTCAGAGGCTGACAGTCCCATCGATGGCCCCCCAGACTGTGAGGGGTCTCCTGTGGAGAATTACCTCAGCGAACACGCCGTCGGTGGAATTGAGAGCGTGCTCTCCGGCAGTGAGGAGGATATACACCTGCAGTCTGTCAATATATTCTTTGAACGACTGAAAAACCTTACAGGGGCTGAGAAGCTTTCTGAGCCAAACCAAGTGAAAGATGGAAAGACCAGAGAGGCAATACGTGAGGACGAGCAGCGTTGTAGTGATGGGAAACAAGCCAGCAGCAGTTATTTGCCAAAGAACATCCACAAGTTGAACTCACTGACTGCCAACAGTGAAGCAGCAGTTGGCAAAGAGACCGCGAAGCCTGTCGACACCATCAGCTACAAAAACACAATGAAAAAAGACGCGCTTGGCTCCGACATTTCCCCTGAACCTGCTGCCAGTAACTTAGTGCTAAAGACTAACAAATCTGCTTACCTTGAAACAAGGTTATTCATCAGAGAGGAAGCCTGCACAGAAACCAGAGTAAATGAGGCAACACGGCTGAATCCGTCTCATGAGTCACCGGAGGGGGTTGTCTACGCCGAAACAACACCTCACACCGACAAACTGATAGCGGTGGAAACGTGCAGGCCTCTGGATCGTGTTAAGCAGGAAGACTTCTTGACAGGTCAATTAACTCTCAGTCAAAAGTGTAGCACGGATTCATTGAGTAATCAGGAAATGGTCACGCATGTTAAAAGGAAGGAAATCCAAAACTCTGATGTTTTACAGTTAGACGCAACGCGCACAAACAAAACAGCCAGCCAAGAGTCATCTCCGTCCGCCTCAATCAAGCGAAAGAGAAGGAAAAAGAGACGACTCAGTGTTGAGCCAGCGGAGAGTGTGCATGGATATGAGAGGCAGGTTTTAGTTAAGCAGAGTGACTCAGAGGAAGAACGGTATGCATGGAGAGGAGGAACGGGCCTGTGTTTATCTGAGGATGTTCATTTGGCTTATTTAAGCAACACACAGAAAGATGTAATGTCCTCTTTACCTACATATTCGGCCCCCAGCAATGTCCCAGTAAAGCTATCTGCTAAGGAGATCAAAGCAAATCGTCTTCCTCACTACAGTCCTCCATGTGGTCGTCAATACCAATATTTACCAGAGAGTATAGTCAGAAAGGTAAGGTGTAAAGAAATGGGGTCGACTAATAATAACGCAACTAACGATAGGTCAGTAAACTCCCTTAGTCAAACTGATGACATGGCATTGTACAGTGGTAATGTGGCAACATATTTACAGCCATACAGCAAAGTACATGAAGAAGCATTAACTGGGTTGCCAGTTTCAGTTACTGACTGTGTAACTGGGAAATCAGACCTGGTCACAGAAATGCCAATCGGTGGAGGAAAGGGCAGTCATGCAGGTCTTCGACAGTCTGCCAAAATGAACAATTCCATAATTTGTTGTGATGAACAAAAGTCAGAACCGTGTGCAGCAGAGGTCAAATCAATGAGTATTTTACCAAGCGCAAAGTCAAAGGATCCCTCAGTGGAAGTCGGCCAACAGGACAAACTATCCGCGGCTAAGTCGGTCCTGGCTGTGGAGGCTGGATATTCTGGCAGAGGCACCCACACACTGTGTCACCAAGCGGCTAAGCCCCAACAACAGCTGGAAGTTAACTGTCAAGACGCACACCAATATAGATCTACACTGGAAAAGGCTTACATTCCTCAGTCTGCAAGCAGTTCTGATGCTCACAACACAAAACACAAACAATCCAAAACTAGAGCCAGTCCATTCTTGGAGGAGGTTTCCAGTCAAGTGGACTGTGCTAAATTAACATCAGAAGCCTGCAATGCATTGAGGCTCTGTCCGACTAAAAGTCCCTCCAGTGAAGGTCTGAATATTGAAGCACCGCAAACAGAACATCCTCTGGGGCTTCACACATTCTCCAAATTACATGTTTTGCCCAAGAATAACACAACAGATGGGGGAACTAAATTGGCAGAAAAGCAAGTAATGGCTTTTCAAAGTGGGAATCCCCTTCAATCGTGTGAAATTAATCGAATGGACAAAAGTCAGGGGGAAGCCAAATTGTCCCCGTCTGATGTCTTGGTAATGAGCCCTTCAGATATCACACCAGTGTCATCCTGCTGCTCTCTGGACACAGAATCCGTCGGGTCTCTCTCCAATGAGAATATCACAAGTTCCTGTCTATCTGTCAATCAAAATAACACCGGAGATCAAGGAGAAAAAACATCCCTAATACTGGCAAAATGCGAGGAAGGAAATGGCACATCTGAACCCAAAAGCCAGTCTTCATCAAATGACCCAACAGATTCAAAATGTGATTTAGTGGTGAAAGAAGAAGACCTCATCACAGCATCTAAAGCAGAATGTGAACCTGAAAAGGCGCCAGGTTCAAACATCTTTGCCATGTCTTCTTTTTGGAGTGAGATGGAGAAAGTGACAATCAATGATATTCTGGGTTTACGAATGATCAGCAAAACTGCTCCACCCACCTCCCTCCCACTTCTACAGGAAAGTAATGAGACCGACATGTTTGGTGTGACAGAGTCAGGCTATTTTACTCAACTGGATGAGTCCAAGCCTGAACAAACGAATGAAGAAGCGCCCAGCGAGCCCAACTCCATGGAATCGAGTTCAGGCTCCGTTATAGCAGTTGATTCTTCGTCCCCGAGAGGTTTTATGTGGGAGAGTCCGGAGGTTGATATTTACCCTGAGAATATGATGTTGACATCTGCAGGGGACATTTCTTTACCAGTCCACCCTGAAACTGCTCAAAAGTGCCTCAGAAAGATTTCTAAAAATGTGAGCATGCACAATCTGCATGGCCTGGAATCTGAGTCTTTGAGATACAGAACGAAAGGCAAAGGTTTACAAACCATAGACGAAGGAGATTCACACAAAATTGAGTATCTTACTGATGGACACATGCCTAAGCAAGACAAAGACGTGGACAGCTACAGAATCTCCCTCACAGATATATTTCAGTATCTTTTCAGTGGAAAGCAATCGAGTCCCAGCCAATCGGTCCCAGATAACATAACCACCTGCTACGCTGATGGAAATTCTGTTCCTGAATCTTATGATCATTTCTTCTCAGAGTTTGATACAGAAAGCTTCTTTTACCCGCTTTTTAATGCTGAAGATCAGACCAAAGATGAGCCGGTTCCTATCTTCTCCAACTCTTGCTTGGCTAATAGAAATATGCAATTCCCTGAGGTGTACGACCATTTCTTTCCATCCTCCTCTTCTGATGAGTCTTCTGTGGAATCTGATGATGAAGACACCCGTGGCCCTGTGAGGGTGGTGAGCAGGTTCAGCCCTGCATCAAGCCCAGCTCAGATCTCGACAGACATATATGAGGATTTCTTCACAGATAGCGACGTCGGACAAAGTTTCTTTTGGAAAACCATCCTCTCCTTCAGGAATTTTAGTTTGACTGCACCTACAGTCCAGAAGCAGGCTCTGTCGAACTCTCTATCTTGTGTACCTGTGAGGCAACGTGGTAGATCGTTTGGAAGGACAGTTCATCCTAGGAGTGCTCTGAAAATTCAAGACATGTTTCAGCAGCCTTTCAGACACAAGGACTTGCAGATGGCTGTTTCAAATCCAAGTGAGTCAATTTTTACACAATGACCGTCTTTTTATATAGAAATATGTATTAATATATATTAAAACTTTGTCAGGATTTTAATCCAAGAAACACTTTTATAGAATAAAAGTAAAGCAAAGGGACATCCGTGATAATAAAGTGTAAATGTAAACAAAACTGTAGCACCACGAACAGGTTGTTGGGAATGGAGAATGAAGGTTTTGTGGATCCAGAGGGAACTCTGAAGTCTGATTTAAAAAAAAAAAAAAAAAAAAAAAAAGTAGTAGTCTTCCCAGACCTGCAGCACTCTCAAGACCCAAAGGGGCTGATCCCGGTGTCTGATTTTACAAAGATAGTGGGACGTCAGAGAGAGATTTTTAAATGAATAACTTGCACAGTTGTAGTCGTTCTTATCTATCTTAAAGGGCACTTTGCAGAGATTATTAATTTATTGTAACCATTGACTTGATGTTTTATCAGTGAAAACATTTAATAGTTAAAACAGTAATACAAATAATTATTTTCCTCTAGTCAACAGGTGATGATGATAGTTACCATGGTAACAGAACTCTTAGTATAATAAAACTTTTTAAAAACGACATATTTCACTGCAAAAAAATATAGTGTGTATGAATAATAATGTATTTAACCTCTGTCAGTTTTTTGTGGGGGTTTTTTCTCGCGGATAAAGAGTTGTACTGTAGGAACTGTCATCTGCTTCCCCATCTGTTACAGTCCGGGCATTATTTGTCAGGACGGACTCTCTTACCTCAGCTGTCAGAAGGGACTGCCAGGACTGCCGGCACGTAGTGGACTGGTTGTACGTGATAACTTGACTCCACGCAATGAGTGTCCTCTCTAAGCTCCCAGTAGAGTGCTCTAGTTTGTTTGGCTGCGAAGGAAAACAAAAATCCCTCAACTTTCTTTTGTACATGTAAATCCCTCTTCTTAAACTTTAACTGTGCTGTAAATCAGATAATAACTTGCAAGCTTCTAATATAGCACCAAATGTTCAGAAGATGCCCGTGAGGATTATCTATAAGGTCGAGTCACGCTTTCAAAATATCAGTAGCATTAGGTAGTCTCATACATTTGATTAACAGTAATGTGTGCAGGTGCCAGGATTTGACAAGTTCACAGTGTGACGGAACAGGAAGGACAACATATTAAACATATTATTGGGGGCTTGTGCTCAGCTCTCAGCCTGTGGTTGCCAATTATAATAACCTTGACCTCCCGCTGGACTCCTGTGTGGATTGTAATTATCATGACATAATCATTCAAGATGTCTTTTGTGATACACTTTCTCTAAAGGGTTGGACGCCTCCCTCTTGCCTCTCAGACAGTCAGAGATGTGCCTGGTTTGTATTGCTTGTGCTTCGTGGGTGCTGAAGACTGCAAACCCACAAGTTGGAGATACCTGGAAGGCTGGTATGTGTGTGTGAACATGTAACATGAATGACCTTTTTAATAAGCAAGATTTGCAGATTATCTGTTATTTGTTTAAGACTGAAATTCAAAACAGTTAATACAGTAAATATTGAGGCAAAAATCAAAAAAGCATTCACATTAAAGTAACCTCAAGATAATGTGAACTTATAGGAAAAGATCAAATCAATGTTGGGTTGCAAAGTCTAGTGAGTAATGCGATGACTCACTTTTAATGTCTATTCCCTCACAGTGCTGCTGGCGAATGTAAGTGCTCTATCAGCTATCCGATACCTGCGTAAATACGTCAGGTTGGAGGCGGCAGCCAGTGGAAAGAAACTGAATGACACCGAACCGTGTGATTCTTGATGTCTCTGCCTCTGAACACGTCACACTTAAAGTGAAACATTCATCCTTGAACACCTGATATAAGCCTGTACAAGAAATGTTTCTTGTGCCGTTGTGTGGTTGCATTACATATGTGCACTTTAATAGATCTTGTGTTTTAATGATCTGCCCATTGAAATGTCCGTTTTTTGCTTCTTGCTAGATTCATTTGCCTGACATTTTGACCATCCTTAACTTCTGAAAGGTTTCTTATGAAATATGAAAAGACCAAAGGCAAGAGAATATATTTTTATATAAGGTGTCTGTATGTGTGTACTGAGGGGAGATTAGAGGCAGGTTTACCCAGAGCTGTACAATGTTGAGATGTCAGATGGACATGTGATAAACAGATTCACTTTAGGCACTCGAAGGGCTTAGGATGGGGCGTTTCTGTTAATTTAGCAGATGCATTTATTCAAAACTATTGTGATAAATAATTACTAAAAAAATAATTGAACATATTTATATATTTATCTTTTGTAATGCTTTCCATAATGGCAAATTGACACAATTTAACATCCTTCAAATTTGAAAAATGAATTACGGGGACTGTTCTGTGCCAGTATCAGTTTTGTAATTTATAAAGGGCATTTGATGACTTATAATGATAATTGTATAGATGGCTGTACAGTATTTTGTCATATATGTGAGATGTGGATGTCTTTCAATTTAACTGCATTAAATGGACTCTCTGAGATGTGTGCGGTCTTCCACCCCCCAAACCACTGCAGATGACACTTTTAAACACTAGGGGGCAGTGTATGCTCTTGCAAGAATTGGACTATCACAGCTGAGTGAGCTGTAGTTTTCAAGTGATACAATATTTGATTTTCCATATGGACTCAAACTATTATTTCAAAATATTAATATAATAAAAGCTAATAATGTGCTTATTCAACATTATTGCGAAGTGTTCACAGAAGAACGTCCTCTTCAAGAATCATATGCATTTTTCTCCAGTAGATGGCAAAATTGAGTGGTAAATATGTGTCCTGCTGTCGAACATAACCCATGAAGCTGTTACAGTATTCTCACAGCACGAACATTAAGCCGATTAGTTTCAGATTCAGTTTTGATAAACCGTGCATGTCATGACTGGGTTATGCATTTCAAAATGTCACTGATTCACTCGGGCTTTACAATACTGTTCTATTCTTTTCAGTATATTTAATTTATATGCCACAGATTTAAAGGAGCAGTAATATTTTTGGCCACTTGGAGACAGTGTAAACAAGTTGTGACCACCAGATGGTTGATATGGCAAAACTTGTTTGCAAACAGTTGCGTATTTATACATCCAGCAGCTGCAGAGCTTCAAAGTCGGGTAAATAAGTCACTGAAGGTTTACCACCATGGGTGACCTTCACATTGTTTTTACCTCTTCTTTTGTTACAGTGAGACATTGATTATAGCCATTTTAACAGTAGCACTGGAATAAGACTGATGAAACATTATTTTTTTTTTCTTTCAGTTTTATTTCCAAGTATAAATAAACACCTCAAACAAAAGCCACACCGTTATCAGTACAGCACTGTAGTCGTACTGGAAATATTAGCACCTTTTAGGTAGTCGGTCAATGCCACGTCTGTTTGCCTTGATAATGTTGCATAATAAAATAATAAATGTACAACATTTACAAAAATATACATCCTTTACTATAACAAACCCCAATGGAATGTTGCTGATAGCTTTAAATACAAAAACAAAAGAAAATACAAAAAAACTGGACATTTAAAAAATAGTTTAAATATTAAAAAAAAAATTGGAGACTCTCTTGCACTATGGGACCTTGAGTGCAATTATATAATACATTGAAAATAACATTAAAGTGACACATTATATACACTGCTGTCGTGTGTCTTGAATGCTACATCTGTTATCACTCTCATGTTTTGTTTCCAGCCGGTTTCTCTTCATTCCTGCACTCATCATTCCTCTGCTTGACTACCCAACACTGACACTGCAGTCAATGCGATCGTTGGTTCATACTGTATGCAGCGGGAGCAACACAGGCTGTGCTGGTTGGCTTTTTATTATCCCTCTGATAGAGATCTGTTGTTTGCACACGTCCAGACGAGTGCCGGGCTATTGTTTTGTTTTATGACCATCTCTGCTGGGTTGCCATGGCACCAAGGCCTCTGGCCCCAAAGTCTAATCCTGTCCAGTGTGTCGAAATTCCAGACGTTGGCTGAATCATTCCAGTATCACAGTCGAACTCCCAAATGTTGTCATAGTCCATTTCCTGGTCATCTGGTTCTGTGGGTTCAAGGTACGATTGGCGATCTATAGGAGCGAGAGAAGAATGCCCGGGCATTTAGTTTCAAACAATGAAAGACAAACCGTGCCTTGACTGAATTAACACAGACCCAACATGCGTGTGGTGTGATTGGCCTTGTACCAACATATAATCTTACTGTAAAACCAGTAGTGTCAAATGCCACCCTCATTTGTTCTGCAGTAAAGCAATAATGCAGTCACAGCACATGTTGGATTTAAGATGTGAGTTAAAGTGGAGTGTAATCACCAGGTAAATTGTAGTTGTGTTTTCATTTGTGATCAAATAGCCTGTAGACTAGACACGAGTTGTAAGTCTGCACAGTTGCGCTGTCAATCACAGTGAAGGAGTAAATCCTGTCTGTGAAACAGTGTTCTCTTACACCCCCCCCCCCCCAAATGGGACATCTGCACAAATGGCATTTCAAGCAGCTCTAAACTCCATTTCATTGGCACATTTATGTATTGCCAGCGCTTTCACCCCTGTAGCCTTTAGCCTTTTGTCTACTCGCTAACAGAAGTGTTCAATCACTCAAAAGTGCATGCAGTATTTAATTTGAGGTGAAGCGGCGTGTGAGCAATGCTCCGTGTCCTTGTTGCTATTCAGGAAGGCTGCTGCCAGTGAAACTCTGACTTGTGAGCAAATATGATGCAGCAGTGTTAAAGCTGTGATTTGAAACAGTGGCCATTGTTTCTTAATATAAATCTACATTTTATTTAGCCATGACATAAAAATAAGCACTGCTTTATTTTGTTTGACAAGATGAAAAATCTGTATTTTTTTTTTTTTGTCAGGGCTGGAAGCTTATAATAATTTATTATAAACTGTTGAACATAGTCGGATTCCACATGCAGTCGCACTATACTGTACATAAACAGAGGAATGTGTGTGGGGTTAGGACTGCATGCCTTCAGTGCTTACCTGGTGAGTAACCATACGGCAACTGAGAGATGTTCCTCGCAGAGCTCGACGGGATTACAATCTATGAAAATATACAAAAACATAAGAAAGTTACTCCCTGTGATCAGCTATAACAAACATTCTCACGTTCCCGAAAATATGCGTTTCATCTGTGGCACCTGTTAAAATATCTGCTGCAGAACAAGTATGCATGCTCTGCTACCACACGGCGCATTACTGTTGCACTTTGTACCGCAGCATTCCAGAAACCAGAGCGTCCTGGAAGATGAGTATCTCCATGATTCTCACCTGCTCTTGCACTTGCATGGGCGCAGGCAGCAGCTTCAGCCTGGACACAGCCTCAGCTCTCTGCTCTGCTTGGCTTTCAGTGGTCTCCATCTCCAGGCCCATAGCCTGTCCCTGAGAGTTGGTCAGGACCAGGCTTCTCCTGCAGCGCTTGCCCATGGGAGGGGTGCAGAGCTGGAAGGAGGAGGGTAGGAGCTGGGGGCCCTGCTGCTGCTGCTGGTGCCGAATTGAATTTTGCCAGCTCTGCTGCTAAAGAACAGAGTGAGATGTGTCAGAGTAGGGAAGCTATAAGCATGTTCAACCGAAGTTTAGATGATTAATAAATTGTGATTACAATATTTTACTGTAAATGTAACTGAGCTGGTGTGAGGTGATTTAACCAATAACAGTGAAACAGGTCATTAATGGATTTATATGTACTAATAGTTTAATCTTGCTCGTGAATGAGCCCCCAAACCACATATTCAGCTGTCTTACATTCCCACAAGTGGTCAAGCGTATGTGTAGGTGTGCACTACTTGATATCGGACAGGCTGTGCAGGTGTAAATTGAACCTAATGGATCCAGTATCGTTGACCCACTTACCATGGGCCTGGCCTCATCCAGATGGTAGATTTCGGGGCTGCAGGGCTCATCATACAGTGGCGACAAGGGCTGTCGTGGGGTGCACATGTCTGAGTGCCGCTGGGGGGGGTTCAGGGAGTAGCCCAGAGATGTCTGAGGGGTGCTCCAGCTGTTAGACTGATCACAAAAGATTCAAACTGTTAGTTTAAAACACAAAACAATGAGAGAAAAATCAATTGCTAATCTTTCCATTGTCCCTCTGTCTCAATCTGTCCTTCTCTATCACACAGAAGGCTATCATATAATCCACACTGCAGGATCAGATTACCAAATACAGGTTTGGGACCAATACCTGTCATGACCTGCATGACTGGCAGATTTGTCTCAAAAATCTGCTTTCAGCTATAAAAATGTAACTCCTAACTGCCATAATAATGATAGGGAATGATAATATTTTCTAGTTTGTAACTTATACAATATAACATAATAGTGCTTTAATTGTAGCATCATCATTGATCTTTCAAACTCAATTCTCCACAAATGCGTCTAATCCTTAATTTGTAATGACCATCTACACGACCCCTTTCAGCCGAATGCTTGGTGAGTCTATTTCAATTGCTGCTCACATGGCTTGTAAAATAAGTCAACAGTCTCGTGGGGAATATTTGGTTATCAATCTAGACGTCAGACTGAATTACCTTGACAAGTGGGGCTTTCTCCAGCCGCTGTGGGCTGGCCCGGTGCAGGGCAGAGTAGGGCGTGCTGTAGACCTGAGACTGCAGCGAGCTCTCGGCAGGCTGGAGGTAAGAGCCCCGCTGGGGGGAGGAGTAGCGCAGTGACAAAGGTCGTAGGTCACGCTCTGGCCTGGTGTGCGAAGACACGCTGTTGTTCCTGCTGCCCAGGCGGGCGGTCTCCACCGAGGAGGGACGACTGGAGCTGTACTGTAGAGATAACAAACACGCCCAGGGCAAAAGTCAGCCAAGAGTCACAGCTTTTCCACACATTTGACATCAGGTATTAAAACCTTCTCTCTACGGCATTCTTTTTCTGCATCATTTTGTGTTTTTTAGTTTCATTTGGAGGATGGTGGTTCAGGTCAGGAGCTGAAGAACATGTCTTCTGGGCACTGAGCCCTCTCTCCACTTTAAGCTAATTGGATGGGCAGCCGTCTGTCTCAGGGGAGTCTAGGCAAAAGTCCTGATAGTGCTTCAGTACTTCTTAAAGACTTAAATTTTTCACTTCTGATTCAACAGCCTCTTATTTCCCTGCATCGAAAAGTTGTTTTGGGAGAAATGACTGACTTTGTTTTGATACTTTTACTGGATGCCTGAGGATCATAACCCGAGCCTTAATAATTAACTTTGGAAAAGAAAGGTGTTGCCGCTCAGCTCCTCCTAAACAAACAAGGTTTTTCTTAAGCAATGCACTGCTACCTCCATTTATATCTGTGCCACTGTAGTGCTGCTGTGGTTACTTCACTTTATCAGTTCAAGAATACTTAACCGGAGCACACGGCTGACTTACACAGAGGGGTTCGGTGTATCCTGGGGAGAGAGGGTTGTCTTCATGAATGGGTAACTGAAGGTGGTGAGGCCCGCATCCACTCAATGACTGGCTGAACTTAAGAGACTCAGTGCGTCCATGGCTGTTTCCACTCCACCTGTCAAACTGTGGAGCCTAAAAGTAGTAGAAATGATGAGCATGAGACTTGTAAAGACTTCTGTTGGACTGTAGCATAGTAGCTGGTAGCATGAGTGTTTGTAGTAGTTGTAAATCATGAATCATCAGTCATTAAATGTTAATCTAAAAAAGAGGCAGGGCCATGTTGTCGGCCTTTATCGCTTGACGTCACACTTAGCGGGTAGTGTGAGTGTTGAAAGGAAGCGGGGCGGGCCTCACCTCTCTGTGCGTCGGGGTGTAGATGATGTCATATACAGGGGGCGGGGGGCTGACAACAGGTACGTCAGCACTTTTAAAATGCTGGATCCAGTTGCAGAACTCGGCCCTATCCAGACAAGACACCACTATGGGGTTGATCAGCTTCCCTGTGAAGAGAGAGAGAGAGAGAGAGAGAGGGTACAAAGCCTGTCATTCGGTCTGTTCGCTCACTGGAATGTGCTTCACTCAGAATGTCATTCACTGGGGATAAAACCGGCTCATTACTGGAGGGCTCTCCGATTCATGGAAAAGGGCACTTAGCGTAATGCATGCATAAGAATGTACACTCATTTAAATCCCTTTAACATGTCTTTTCAAATGCCAGTGTGCTAAAGAGGCTGCAGCACGGATTCGCTGTATTTACCTTCGATCATAAACGTGTTGGGCTTGACATCTTGGCAGGGCGTAGTCACAGTTACCATGTTGAGCGGAAGTTTCCCCTGTAATGATAATGACTCTTTAACACCAGTGTTTAGATACAGAGGCTTGATATAATATATGCACTCACTTCAGGATATGATTGAGTTTAAGAGTAGAAGGTCGGTCGTACCTTATAGAAGAGCCTATTATTCTCCTCTGATAGGATGATCAGCGTTGATGGGTACATCGCCAGCAGTCTGTCATTCTGTTCCTGTGCACGCAGGATCACAAATATGTGTTGTTTACTTTTTCCCTTTCGACAGTAAACAAACTTTATGATGTCAAAAAACATCCGATGACAACCGGAAGCACACAATACACCTAAACATTTTTATGGCAATATGAGGGATTATTTCCTTGTGGACGAGTCGATTTCTCATTTGTGTGAAAGTTGAAAGGAAAGTTCTCAAGTCTGCAATAATAAAGTTATAGAGAAGCTTCGAGCCAATTAATTTTAAACGTCTGGAATGTTTTCACATTTTGATATTGTTTGAGAAAAAATTGTATATATTGTCAAACTGTCTTCTGGAGGTAAGTGACAACTGACAACACAGTGAACAGATATTCTGACTGTGTGAAGACAAGATAATGAGTAATGCAAAGCTAAGAGGTGACTGTGAGATGAATTTTTTTTTAAATAAAACGCCGGTGCAATCCTTTTAATATCCAGTTTAAATACCAGTAAGACATTCAGTTGAACCAGTTAGAGGGGCATTTGAAGGTGTGGCAGTTTATGTTTCCTCTTCCCTCTCAAAGGGTGTGTCTGGACAGACAGCTGACATTCCAGCTGTGAGGTGAGTCGAGTCACTGCGTGAGCCGGGCAAATGCCTCTCACACACCCAGGCCCTAAATCTCACACACATCAATCGGCCTGCCGCTATTTCCCACAGTGAATTAATTACCGATATCCATGCAAGCCGCATCATGACTACGGTCTTCTCCTTTTTTTTATTTTTTTTATTAGCAGCTATCTGAAGCTGCATCAGCTTTATTTGTTTGTGATTCACTTCGGAAGGGGTCATTTATTTCAACAGATGTAGTTGCAGGTGTCTGACACTGTTACACGCAGGAAAATAAAGATAATAGTTGAAGTCGTGAGCTCCACCCTTTTCACTGACTCCTTTCATTGTATCGAGATAATGTGTGCGTTGCACAATTTAAAAACTAGGTGAGTCACCTTGCTTTAGAGCCGATCATGTGAAAATTCCCCAGTTTAAAAACATGTATGTGTGATGACTTACAGTCTGCCATGCTGTGGATTTCCAGAAACAACACTACCTATATTGTCTTTTGATTCTGGTGATTAGTGAGTCACTCTTGATAAGCAGCGGTGACGTCTTACCTGGCAGGGCAGGTGCTGCAGTCGGACTTTAGTGACATATGTCATGTCGCCCAGGCTGTCCCGCTGAGAGCCCTCCCACTCGTAGATGGGCTCTCTGTTGATGGAGTTCCTCAGCTCCTCTCTGCCCTTGGGAGCCTCGTCCTGGTTTAGCTACGATAAGTGCAAAGGAGAATCATCAGCAAAGTAAATATGAACAGAGCTTTGCCCTGCAGGATGTTTGAACATGTTGATGTTTTTCTCAGAGTGTCACTCTTGTTTGGACACTGTAGAGGCTCCTAAGCTGAGGCTTATAAATGCACCATTCGTTCAGTTGTTTTCTTCCATGACACATCTAGGGGTCATGTGTTTCATCACACCTGTGGGTGTGGAGTCAGCACTTCAACTCTTTGCAGATGTGAGGGTTCATTTGATGTAGGTTGTGATGCGGTCAATGCCCCTCCCTAGTATCCAGGCCTCGGGCAGAAACCAGCAGTGACCTAGTTGACTCACACACACCCTGTTTTTTTATCAGAAGTTTTCTTGACTAATCTTCCAGGTGGATTAAAAGACGACCACGCTCAAGCGCATGTTTGGACTTTTAAAAACTATGTTAATCTTTGTTGCAGCATGGGGGCCAGTTGTCTGCAAGCTGAAGACTGTTTGGAGCACAGTGGCATCAAAAAAGTGCTGTTGCACTTACTTTCACTCTTGTGAAGTTTTCGAGTCCAATCGCGTTGCCCCCGTTGGCCTCGATGTTTTCTTTGAGCAGGCCAAACCACAGGTCCATTTCTTCTTGGTTAGCACAGTAGACGATGATGGGGTTAAGGCTGACACCTGCAGGGTGCAAAAGTCACAAGTTCAAAAAAAAGGAAGGTTTCACCCAGACATCCCCTTCTGAGCCCTTTTTTTTTTTCCAGAAAATCTTCTGCAATGGTGGTGAATCATTGATGGTATTCACAATCTGCTTTTCTGCCTTTTTAGAACACATTGTGCAAACAAGTACAATAAATGTTAACAGATGACGGCAAACCACATGTAAGACCTCTCATATAAGCTCCCCCTTGACCTGCCATGTTTGGTATTTGTAATCATAGCAGACTCTCCCTCCCACAACACTATCTACCCAGGAGGAACGAACAGGTCCTGAGATGAAAAGACCAGTCAGTCCCACACATACCAGAGATAACCGGCAGAGATAGCCCCATGGCTTGGACCGTAATTGTCAGCGACCATGAGACTGCTCCTTAATAAGCAGCCACTCTGGACTCATCTGTTGACTTTCTACTTTCTCTTAATTGTAGACCTTGACCATAGCACTCCCTTGAAATGTTATTTTTCCATGTATAAAGCAAGAGGGGGATGTGAAAAGTCTTGCGACTGGAAGCACATAATGAGGCTCTCTCATTCAAGCATTCAGTCACTTTATTGCCGTCATTAAACTATTGTTAAGTAATTAACTGTGATTTTCTAACTCTCACATCCATATTGACTCAAACTTAACACAAACCATGTAAGGGCTTCCAGGAAGTTTTAAAGATCCTCACATGCTATTTCTATTCGTCACTACTCGCCAACACCACCGCGCACTAAGGCTGATTCACATTCTCAGCTCAGCGGGAGCGTGTTACAGGAGGAAATCTCTAAATGAGATCTTTTACTTGACTCAGAATTTGGTCATGCTTCCTCCGTATGTTTCCTGTCAGTGATGCCTTCCCATAAAGCAAATAAAGGTTTCACACCGAACGATCAAAATAAATGAAACACGACGCCACAAAATAACAAGCTTGATCCGGGAAATTGCAAAGGCAAATATGAGAAAGAAACACCAAAGTGGGTGAATGTTGTGACAGCAGTAGATGTGTTGAGATTTCAGAGAGATAGTAATGACAGAGAAATACAAACACAGAAACCTTACACGGGATTGACTTTTCACACGTTGGGATTCTTTTTTTTACTGAGTCCTTTTACGTTAATCCCTGACCTCAATGATTGAGTGATGAGTTTCCCAGGACCAAGCCAAAGCCCCCTCGTCACCTCAGCAGCTTATTTCTACTTAATGAAAGGAAGTCAAGTTTCACATTGTTTTTGTTCATTTGGAGTTCAAAAGCCAAGTGGCATTGATTCACTGGACATTAACCTGAGCAGTTTTAGGAATGTGCCATAGATTATATGCAGTGACAAGGCCAGAGCGGTAACCGCGCTTTTCTCTGCGACAGCTGGGGTGCCTGAAGTGCACCTGTTGTCTAACAAGCGGGGCCTTTAAGGCCGGTTTGCCCCCTGACCAGGGGTGAAGGGGGCTGAGCTCTAGTTAGTCTTGGGGTTGAGTGGAGGTGAAGAGGGTAGCGGCACCTTTGAGTCACTGGAATGTGACAACACAGGAAATGCTCCAGCTTGAAAATAGCGTGTGGTTTCTTGCAGTTTTTTTATAAGTGGGGTGAATGTTTTACTTTGATCCATAACTGATGAGAGGGACAAACAGAACACACTAACTGCAGGGGTTAAAAAAAAACAAAAACAGTGGGATTATAAGCATTAAAGTGAAATAACTATGAGCAAAAAGACCAGGAAGTTTGAAGTCGGCTACTGCTGGATAAGCTGGTTCCAGTCTGAGTGATTCATTAGCTAAATTCAACACGACCAATAAAACTCAAAACAGCCGATAACGGCATTCCAGGGGGTCTGTGCCAACACCCACTTGTGTCCTCTCTTTTAAAGTCAAGCTTACCGTTTATTTGAAAGGCAAATTCCTGGGGTTGACTGTGGTTGCAGTTCTGTTGTAGGTTGCAGATGGTGAGTTCTTTCAACGGAAGAGTTCCCTGCACACAAAACAATCAGAAAAGCTCTATCATGCTTCTCTGGACAAAAAAGAATCTCATTCACATACCAGTACCATCTGGGCAACATCTCCCTGGCTCTATCTGAGCCAAAATCTATCAATTTTAACCAAGAAATGAATCACCTTGACACTGAGGTCAGCCTTATAAGTCGATGATGTATTTGTGTCTGACTGACATTTGCCTTGGACTACATTCTGACTAATACTGTATACAGGTGCTTAGCTGTCTCTCTGACATGGAGTTGAGCTCTCGGCAGACACAGTAAAACGATGATTAATGGCTGTTCATGTTTTATGAGACAAGCGAAGAAGCCTCATCATGTTTACCAAAACAATGCTGGTTGACAGGGTACGCATGTCATAAGGTATCAGGTCACAGGGATATCAAAGTATTTCTTTTAAAAAAAAGTTCTGAGATAATTGCTGCTACTGAGGAGGCATGGATTTGAAAGGGAAAAAAACTCACCTGGTATGTCAGTCCGGTTGTGTTGTTGGAGACAAAATGAAGGTGTGTCTGGAAGAGGTCCAGGTAGCAATCATGTACATCCTGCAGAGATAATAAGTGAAGTTAAGCAGAGATGCATTGGCCAACGAACGAGAATTAATCGTCTTTAAATGGAATCATATTGAAATGAAATCATAAACTGAGGTATCGTGATCCACAATTTAGTTCTCTAAATTGATTTAAAAAAAACACACATTCAATCTAAATGTCCCCAGAAAATCAGAATTGTTTAGATTCCTACTAATGGGGATATCCCAGTGTAGTTAAATCAAACAATCAAATTACTTACGTTATGCAACTCGGTAAGTAGTAAAGAAAAAACGGCTTTACCATGAGGATATTTTATATATACTATTGATTAATTGATTCCCCGAAAATAACTTGAAAATATTTTTTTTTCCAGCTCGACTGCAGATCCATTGTTGTTGAAATTAAACCTTGCATGCACATAGTCACAACTCTGGAAGCCCATGTTGAACTCTAATGTCTGTTCTGACGTTTGTTACGCGTAAAGAATTGTATACGGAAATAATTATTCTGTAAATCCCAGCCAGAGTTTATGTATTATTTTTTATTTCCTATTTAAACATCTTGTTCTTTTATGACCTGCTGAGTCATGGCGCACCGGAGGCAGGAAGTGTTCTAATTTGTAAGGTTGGTCAAGGATTGTCATACAAGCAGGAATTTCTTCACTGACCACAAAATGCAGTTAAAAGTCACTTATGATTCATGTGTGGCTTTCTTTTGTAAAAAAACTTAGCAATGCTCATTTTCCTTCCTGTGTGGAAGCATTTTCTGAATACAACATGTTCTTTTGCCATCATGACGCCATTCTTTCAATCAATCTTTCAGTGACGCAACAGCTCTGACAGATAGCAGTTCCCACAGCGAGGAGCCAATGCATCCTCTATCAGTCTCCGGGATCAGAGCAACTCTCTCTACCCCGGGGTTTTCACTCAGAGATGTTTCGAAACCGTAGCAGAAGCGAGCGTGTCCAAACACAGGCTGCGGCCCGCTTTGTAGAGAATGGATTATTCCCAGCCAGCCACCACATCAATACCAACAGTGAGTTTCAGCGTGGCCGCAGAGACATCCTGCTCTCCACATGTTATTTTTGACTGTGCAAATCTATGACTTGCACAATGTGTCAGTGTAGGCGTGTTCTTCGTTTTAAGACCTCATTAACCATAATCAGGACAGTGCAGTGTTAGTTTTGTTTTCTTTCATAGTTCCTCTCCTGATATTTCAACATAGCATCATTAAAAATAAATCTTGTTCTGCTCACCTGGCAGTGGACAAAGCGGAAACGAACTTTGGAGCTGTGAATCATCCGTCCGTAATTCTTCACATTGATGCTGCTCTTCTTCCAGCCGCTGGCCGGGTCGTAAGGGAACGGAGGATCCCATTTTATGTTGTCTATCGTGTGCAGATCTTTATGGGACATTTCCTGCAACAGGTCACAGTGTTAATGTTTAGACGTGAGAATACCAGTTAGACCTGCCAATAAAAATCAAATCACACACAGGTTGACATTTATAGGAGAGACCTTTAGTTTTGGGGGGAGATGTTTGAATTTCATGCTGCGAGCTGACGGAGGTCCTTACCTTCCTGGGGGTGACGGTGCATAGGATATTGATTATGCTGTTGGACTTCTCCTGTCCCTCTTGGGGATTCTTCTTGCGAAACAGGCGACTGCTGCCAGAGAGAGAGGGGGGAAAACCACATTACCATCAACTCTTTACCATCGATTCTGTGTCTGCTGTTCAGTTGACTTCCCAATGCAGTGTCAACAAGGAATATTTCCTGTTTATAGGAATTCAGTCTTTGCTGTACTGAGTTGCATTTCAAAATTCAGGGTCTGACATTTATTTCTCTGTTTTTTCCCCTTTTTTCCATAGTAATCACACACACTGAATATTGGACCACTGCCAGAGTTCAATTTTCACAGCAGATTTATGGCTTTGAATCGTGATTTGTGTCTAATGTCTTGACATGAGCCCCTTCCTTTGTCCGCATTCCATCAATGCCAGCCATTTAAATTATAAGAACAATAAGGTCTTGTGTTCCTAATGGCAAGGATATGCATAGGAAAATCAGCATTCAATGTCCCCCTTTGTGTTGCGTGACCCTGATCTGTTACCATTAGTGTTACATCATTATGAAGAAGCTCCCTCACTGCAATGATAAGGCTGTGGGACTGCTTTTACAATCCCAGCCTGTAGTTTATCTGCTTATCTCCCCATTTGTGTGCCAGTGTCCTCGGTAAAACAACGCAGGCTTTTGTTTGAACGCTGGGAGTCGGGGTCCGTCTAATCAGGAAGTCCACGTCCGGCAACAGTCATTGATTAGTGTTTGGCGAGTGATGCCATTTTACTACATCCGTGTTTGACAATGTATTGCACACAGAAACATATGAAAACCGTGCACACTGATGCAATCTGCATTTGCAAAGTGAAAGAGGAATGTAGATAATAGACGGGCAGTGAATTTGCACACCCAACATTCTTCAAGTCACCACTATTCACTCCTCTTCTCTGTGGGGAATACCTGAGCCTGAGCCGCATTCACCATCACAAAGAGTTAACTGGGTACACAGGAAACTGGAACACTGAATGCATTGTGCACGCTGACCCATCGATCCAACTTGGAAGGTGTGTCAGTGTTGAGCATGAGCCGTCGGGTTATCTGAGGGTGGCCCTGCTTCTGTTTTAATTAGAAAAGAGCTGCTTGGCACATTTAACAAAACCAGACCGTGAGTCATCATCCAGCACTGGTGAGAAGACTGGTGCAGAGGCTAATTAGAATCAGATGTGGTGGTCCAGCAGAGTGGGCTGTATCAATAACATGCCCAGGCATTTTATCCTGGAAGATTAAAGAAAACCAGATCGAATAACAAGTAAATCCCACTGATGTCTTTCAGCTCCTGAAGACACGTTCAAAGTCTTCAAATCAGACCATTACAAGCCATTAACCTGCATACCAGGTATCATAAACCAGATAAAATTATTATTAGCTTTTAACTAGAATTGCTCACATGTGATCCCTGATCATGAATGGGGTCGGGCTCTGATTTTGGAGGGAAACCAGATTCACTGACAGCTGGCAGATTATCTTCACAGAGATGTAAAGAGGAGGCAAATGGTAACTGGATCATTGACACCGTTGGCCAGACGAGCGCTGCTCAGGCACGACTCCGGGACTATCCTGTATTAGGATATGATCCTCATCCCGGCGTCACAAAATTCACAACCTCTGTTTCACCCCACGGCTCAAACCCTGAGAAATACCGAGAACTCCTTCCAGCTGAACCTCAAGTGTTTATAAATAACAAACGGCAGCCGAGGCAACGGCTCACCGACATGCGTGCAGTAAGAACACCTGGACGAGGTTGTTTTTATCTTACCTGTTTCTGCGTATGAAGCTTTTGCTGGAGAATCTGAAGTTGTGCTGGGGGACACATGACATGCTGCTCCCCATGCTGCTGAGCTCTGTGGGGCTTTGTGCTGCTCTGAGGACAAACTTTTCTTCTTGTGTGATGGATGAGTGTAATCCAAGAGTGCCGTGTGCTCCCTGTTGCAGTTAGATTTGTACTGAGGCAGAAGTGGGCCGGGTGAGGGCTGTATAGTCAGACCGGTGAGTGTGTGTGTGTCTGCGTAAGAGGGGTGGAGTTTGCTGCTGTGTCACAGACTGTATGTGTGTGTGTGGGTGGGTGTGTGTGAATAACCAATGGAGACGCCTTCTCAGAGTGGCCACTGTCTGTTAAATCAATCCCAACAACAAAGATGGGGGGGTTCAGGGAGAAGTGTGCCATTTCACACCTTCCAGGAGCCAAATGGAGCTCATTGTTGGGTCACTGCTGCAATGATTGGTTTCTAAACACACTAGTTGGTGTGTGTTAATCAAGGGGAAGATGGGAGCCTCCACCAACATGCCCAGGCATGAAAAATGCCTGCACATGTAGTCCATTTATTATTGTCCCGCAACATATTAGTGTCATTTTGAAACTGAAATATCTGGGAAATCTTGTATTGCATTTTTGTTTTTGTTCTATTTATTTTAAATGGAAACACAGTGTAAATGTTAAAAAACAGACAGAGCATCACGGTGTTAATTTAACTGAGGAGGTAAATGTATCAGATATCACATTGTCTTCGAACTAGATGTCTTTACTTTATGGAATATTTCCTTTAACCTTTCGTCTGCCAGCGGGATGGGAAGGGTGGATAGTTTAAACAGGACATTTGTGTATTCAAAGGCTCTAATTTTCATAATGCAAGAGGTGCATGCAAACACATCTATTTTGCATACAACTCTTGTTCTGGAAGGAGTTTGTTCCTAAATGGGATATCCACCACCGTAATAGCTAATAAAGTCTAAAATTGACTTTGAGTATATGTTTTAGTTGTTAAAAACAGATTTTCTTCCTCTCTATTAACATATTCTTTTGATGAAACGGTGAATATCATGTGACGTTAATCCTCCAACATAATCCAATTAGCCCTTTTTTATGTTGCAACACCAAGCATATAATTTTCCATGGATAGCGTCAAGTGGTTTTATCAAATCAGACGGAGGAGTTAAACACTGTCGTATTAATGAGGTCATTGTCTGAGCTGTTCATGAAACGTGTGCTGCTCGCTTCTAATGCCAACCTGTTCAGCCGGATCGTTAAGACGGATGCACCTGAGGCTGCATCAAGTCATCGCTTGTTTAAACCAACTGTCGCAGTCACCTTCCAGTCCTTCATACACTGTTATTGTTGTCTATGGGCCACAGAGCAACAAGGTAATTTAATCAGAGAAGCTACAGCTTGAATTGCATGTGGGGTAAGCAAATCTAAAGCATCTTTGTAAGTGACTGACAAGATATAAAGGTAATCAAAGATAATTACTTTTATCACATCAGTAGATGAAGTGAAGATAAATAATTTTTTTCATCTCACCTCCATTAGGTTAATGTCTGCCTCTCACGTGAATTGGTGGTTTTGTATTACAGCGTAGATACAGTAGTGAGTAACACATGAAGACGCGCTCCTTCTGTGTGTGTGTGTTATAATCCAGGCTTCTCCTTGCTGTGTTTACATAGCACCCTAGACGCGTGGGAAGAAAGAAAAGAATAACTTTATGATGAGATTGAGGGTACAAACAATAGGTGCACTATTTATAAATGACTGTCACTGCATTTCATTAACAAAGTCACCAAGCAAATTAAACCAGGGTCAAATAAATACACCAGGGAGAAGATGGCAGATCATGATTTCTCAGAAACAAAAGTAAAGATAATTAGAACTGATGACTATGAGATCCATACATCATCAGGAAAGTTTCCATGTTTAGTAACACTGAGGGTTTCGTTTTAAAGAATATGTTGAATGTTGATTGACGTCTACTTTCCAACTCTGGGTGAATACTCCACAGGTACTCCACTGGTAGTTGGATCGTTTGACAGTAATCTGATCATTTTACTGATTGGAATCAGTGTGGAATTATGTAGTAGTTTCTTATAATGTGAAAGCACATTTCTAGCCTGGTTGTGCATCATGGAAAAGCATGAAGATGAACGTGATAATACACGCAGCCAGCACAGTGACTCACCTCTCTGTTGCAGTATCAGGAAGGTGGCCAACTGGGAAAAACAACCTGGGATTTTCTACTCTGAGGACAATCCAGTCTTACCTAAAGTGCATCATCCAATCTTAACTTAAGTGACAATTATCAGGTGGGATTGATTTATTGGTTTAAGATCATCAGCTTACAAACTCTAGCTATACATTCCCCCCCAAAATACAATCAAATATCAGCTCTCACCTTAAACCTAATGACCTAGATAACAATAATGGTCTCTTCAAAGGTCTTTATTTTTATTCTTCACACACAGCTACTTCCATTGTTTTTTGCATATACATCCAGGTGAAAGATCACGGATACAACTTTTCCCATTTTATTGGTAAAAGTCTATATGACAGGCCTTTGTTTTCCCCTAGTTTGGAATGGCTTTTGTTGGTCGGACAGCGTCTGTGGGATTGTATGGAGTAGCTTGTTTCAAGCAACTATTACAGGACTCTAATGTGCCTGTTGATAGATAACTCACTTTGTGAATACATTTAGATTACTACTGTAGATGACATTCCTGCCGTTTTGGGTCACATTGCTCAACGGGAAGGGGGAAATACCGGGTGCCTTGCCAAAAGCAACACTATATCTAGAAAGACAAACAGTCCATTCATTTTCCCCCACTCCATTTCCTGAATGAGCTGTTTCCTAACAATAGCCCACATAGTTTCCCATTAATAAAATACTTTATTACATAGTATGTTTCAGTTGTCCAGTCTGTGCCCACCACAGTTATGCATGGAATCGAGCCCCTTTCTGCTCATATCAAACATGTGATTGGAGCCTGACTGAATGCAAGTTTTCCATTAGTTGTTCAAAAGAAGAGATGCCATCTTCGCCTCCACGTGTGGTGGGTTGAACTTTGGCTCTCCCCGAGAAGTCACTCGCTTGTGTTTGTTCAGACTCAGCGGGTGAGAGCCGCGGTGCTAAAGTCACACCTCAGGCCACTAAAACGGAGTCTGGATACGAAGCCCCCAACAGCAAGTGTCCAACAGAGAATCTGACGTGCCGAAGTTCTCACACAGGACCACCATAAAGGAATCTTAATTGGACCCCGGCCCTCTTTTGAAGGCAAGATCAGTCAAAGTCAGATTTATAAGTATTTAAACTTCTCAATTCAGTAATTCCCTGTTTTTTTTTTGTCAGACCACAAGTTTATCTGATTATAGTAAAGTAGCGAAAGCACAAATATAAGATTGTTTTAATTTTCAAAATCAAATTAGAGCACAAGTTGAGTTTGCACAAGTTGATCTCGTCAGTTTCACTTCCATGGAAATCAGGATCACGTCATGAGACAGGGATGTTTCGTGAAAGGGTGTTTTGGAAAACGTCACTATTTCCTTGGAAAGCTTGGTGAAAAAAGAAATTGAGCCGACCTGTATTCTAAACTATCAACATATATTGTAGGAATGTATAATATACATTATGGTAAATAAGTCCAACTAATGGACACCGGTAAAACCACCATGATTTCTTTTTTTTGGGCCCTTGTGCACAAGCAGGGAGTACAACTAAACCGATGAAGTGCTGAGAGCCACTCAAAAGTAACGCTGCTATCTTATAATCCTGTGTGTAGTTTACGTTACTTGTCTTTGTGCTTACTGACAACAAGTCCGTGTGTGTTTTGGTTGTTTTATTTATTGAATTAAATCCTTAGAATATAGGATTGCCCTTTTGAATAACTTACTTGAGTCGTTTCCCTTTGAAATGGGATCTGCGGTGTTTGCTACTTGGGCTATTGTGCTGTAACGCATTTCTGTTATTTTGTCCATCTACTGTAGCTCTGTTGTTCTCTACCTCTACCTCTGAACATGAGCTGAACAGTCTCATGAATAGTTTTGACGGGGTTGACAGATTTTCCATTTCGGGCCCAATCTTATCTTAAGTGGCTGGTCAAAGAGTGTTTGGCCTCTCACAGTTGGTGGAGTGGCCCAGTTGACACTTAGGTTCTTCCAGAGAGGGCGACAGCATCTCTGTGACCTGATAAGGACTGTGCAGCAGAGGCTGACACCAGGGTAAGAGGAGCAGCCACAGTGGCAGGAATGCTGGGACGACAGAGAGAAGTGACCACCGCCCCCCCACATAGATCAGTAACTCCTGTAGTGAGTAGTCCATGCACACCTTAAATCCTAACACATACTTACATGTATTCAAGTGATCCCATTCATGTTAATAACTGGACTCTTTTTTTTTTTTTAAGAATTCCTGATGACAGTGTGTTTGTTTGTCTGCTGTAAGAGAAACAAATGAGCACATTATTGCCCAAAATGTCACACTCATCCTTTAGTGTTCTGACAATGTTCATCTGCCAAATGTTAATACAAACATCTGACACTATGTAAGTTAAGTCTCATAAGTGTTCAGTATCTGCAACCATGCTTTTTGTTTTGTTTCTGCAGTCAAACACCTGGAGTTTAGCAAGTACTGTTAAACTAGCTTCATGTTTGTAGGCGTTTTTCCCCCATTTCTCCCATTTAAACTGTGGGTGGTTTGCATTTTGTGTGTCTGGCCTGCATTTCTCTATGTTTTGAGAGAGCAGGAGTTGATAGGTTTGAGTGTGTGCGGAGGCAGCCACAGGTGTGAATGCCATGTGACTGAGGTCAAGAAGGGTAAAGTGAGAGTGTTCAGCTGTCTGCTTAGATCACGATGAAAGAGGAGAATGTTGGGAAGGTACCAAGCACCAGTGTGTAGTGAGCCTAGCAACATACGGCGCAAGCAACACAACCTTCATAGTGTGTATGTTTTCATTGGGAGCGTTTTAGCCACTTGACACATAGTGAGTACAGTGAAACACTTCTGCAGATACAGGAATAAAACGGCAGGATACGTTCTATATTTGCACACAATTCTTCAAACCTCTTCGAAGCAGTTATCACATCTGAAAACATCTTTATTTCATGTTTTAACAGTATATTGCTCCATTTCTCAATAGTGCAAAATTTAACATTTTAAAGTTCCTCATAAATAACAAACATAATAAATAATTATTACCACATTTAACAAAAAAAAAAAAAAAAAATGAAGCTACAGTCACATTGGAATTGCACAGATGGATTTAAGATGAACATTTTTTTGTATTTACATTCCAAATCAGCAGAATGGAGGCCAAAGTATTTTGTGGTTTAGTGTGCCCTTCTCTTGTGACTCACAGCGACTTTACAGAATGACAGCATCTCCATGAGACCATCGCAGCCACTATTCTACTGGGTCCGCTCTGACAAATGGAAAGTAAACTTGATAGATAAAACCGAACTGGATCTGCAAAATCCTTCCAAAAAAAAGGAAAAAATAAAAGGCAACTTCTCAGAAGTTTGGAATAGTATCACTGCGCTACACGTGATCTGAACTGAACTCTGGTATTAAGTGCATCAAGAAGACTCACAGTAATCCATTTGCTTTAGACGATGCAAGTTCAGTGAGCAGATCACCCACCACACTTCCTGTAGCCTGTATGTCCGTTTGCAGTTAAATATACAGTTGTTCCTAGTTTCAACAATGAGGTAATATAACAAGACACCACACTTGATTATGTATGGAAGGAGATATGACAGCACCTAGTGTCAACAGCTTTTCTCATTAGTGTCAAGTGTTGGTATGCAGTAGGTTAAACCAGTACTTGCTGCTTTAATGCCATATTAAACTTGTCATGTGTCCAATGGTTATAGCCACCTTCATGTCCACTTAAAAATAATAAATAAGTAGGATTGAAGACAGCATAGTGTTGTTTCATTGACTGTTCAATAAGGTTTGCCAGCAACAAATCGTTTTGCACAAATGTAGGACATAAGGAACAGTTTCATGTGAGTTCATGCTTGTGGCAGTGGACAAACATTAAAGAAATGTAAATGAAATGCTGCATTTCAAAATGCAACAAGCTGTCCTCTTAACCAGGACAAACTCCAAATGCACGCAAACTAAACAACTACCTCCCTCACTCTTTGACATTCTCTTTGTCATTTCCATTGCCGAAATGCACATCACACACCTAAATATATATATATATATTAAAAACGCTCTTAAATAGGCATAAGTCTGATCTTTTTCCTTCCTTTAAAAGACAATATATTAGAATTCTTCACATTTTTATAAATACATATAGTTCAACATAACTCTTCTTTATTTTATAAAAAAAAAAAAAATATTCAAACTCCTAGACAGTTCTGGAGGCCCTGACTTGTCTCTGTTGTCTGTGTCCATGCCGTCCTGCAGTGTGGGAAAGGTTTATAACATTGCATGTTACTGCCACCTAGTGTAGCATAGCAGCACTACGACTTTTTCCCCTCCTTTTGGGAGTCAGTGCCAATAAGTGAACATGCATGGTATACCGATTCAAAAGCTACATTCCAAAAGGTAATATCATTCAGTTTCTCGTTTTCTTTTTTTTTTCTTTTCTTGTTTACATCAGTGCAGAAAATCCTGACTTCAAAAGCAAAATCTTGCAGAGGACAACATCAAACCAAAAACAAATACATTACACATGACAGAATTAAGTGTCCACAACATTTCATGATGAGTGTGTCAAACAAACACTGGAGTGTGTGAGTGTGTGAGTGTGTGAGTGTGTGTGTGTGTGTGTGTGTGTGTGTGTGGGGGGGGGGGGGGGGGGGTCGAGGAAAGATCAGATGAGAGTGGAAGCTGGTATCTGCATGGTGGAGCAGTACAGTTGAGTTTCAGCCATCCAGACCAGATACAGTAAAGCCCAGAATTTGGAGCAAACTTGGTAAAGAACAACCAGATTGGCATGGCCACAACATTTTTTTTTTGGATCTTTTATGAATCAGTCATCACTAATTGTTCATGAAGATTAATAGTTAGATATTTCGTCCCTTCATCAGGATGCTGCACGTTAAATGTTTTTTGTATTATGTTACATTTTTTTAAATCACGGTTGGCAACCTTTACCAAGAGTGCCAATGATTCTGTCAGGTACTGTATATTAACAAAGCCTTAACCACACCTTCCACTCCTCCATCCGTTTACCTGTCCACTCCCGTCCTCCTCCCCGTCTCAAACCGAGCAGTTGCGTCGCTTC
The DNA here is from genome assembly GCA_029853015.1 of Chelidonichthys spinosus. Lineage (NCBI taxonomy): Eukaryota > Metazoa > Chordata > Actinopteri > Perciformes > Triglidae > Chelidonichthys > Chelidonichthys spinosus. The sequence continues at coordinate 14,474,400 of CM056829.1, forward strand.
CCAGAGCCAGTCTGGGCTGTAGCAGCGGAGGCTGAGGTCAGCCAAGCGGCGACCCCGTGTCAAAGGCTAGTGGAGGAAACTGAGAGAGTAGGTGAGGAAGGTGGTGGGAAGTTCAGCAGCTCCAACACGGCCACGCCCACGCTGCTGCGGCGGGTGAACATGCAGGAGGCCGCGACCCATTTGTTGCTGCGTGGGTTGTACTTCTCGATGGAGTTGAGACTGGAGCTGCCGTCGTTACCTCCCACTGCATACAACCAGCCATCCATAGCCACCAAGTCATGGGTGCTCCTGGGAGGAGACGTGAAATGTAAATCATCATATGTATTGTATGAGTCATACTTTTTAATATGCCTTTAATATGCATTAGGATTCATTTATGTAGCTCTTTGATGGCAGAAAAAGATGCTCTCTTTATTGTCAAAGAGGATTTAGTCTGAAACAGTAGTTTTTCATTTATTACCACAATAAAGTGAGATTATTCTGGCCAAGAAAGTGATTCTAAGACAAATTGTTTAGATGAGTGATTGACTGGTGGTCAATACAGCATGATGTCTTAGACTGTGCAAATGGAGTCGCTCGGTAACTGGATCAGAAAGGCGCCACACCGCTGATAACACATGGGTTATTCATGGAGCTGGATAGTCGACTGTTGTCAGGTTTCCCCGCTCCTCCAGTGTACGGACTCACATGTCGAGGGGCCTGGGGAACAAGTGGATCTGCTGACGTGTCCCCTCATGCAGGACTGCTACATCCCTAAATCTCCCTCCGTGATGCCGATCTCATATCCATACAATGCTGTGTGTGCGTGTGTGTGTGTGTGCGTGCGTGTGTCTGTGTGTGTGTGTATGCACACTTGCTTTGACGATTACCCGCAGCACCAGTTTCGTCCTCTAAGACATAAAAAAGAGCCGACTGTTGTGGAAAATAGGTCATTTGATGTTTATGCTGTAAGAAGGTTTAGGCATTGAGGAAGACTTCCAAATGCCCCAAATCCTGCATCTTGAAGAGTTATGATTTTCCACAGAGCAACAGGGGGACCGTTTTCACAAGCTCCATACAAACAGTTTTGATCTTTAGATTTTCAATGAGAGATTTGTTCTTTTATTTAGTTTAAGGCAAAACTAGGAGTTCAACGTGTTTCTAAAAAACAGACACATTTGTCCCGTTGTTTGCATTGTTAGCGCTGTTAACCCCACAAGCTGAGAGCCGTTGGCTCAGCCATCTCCATGTTGACAGCCATCGAGAGGCAATAGATATGTTCTGAATTTTGTTTTTAGAACCTTTATTGCATTTGGTGAATGCAATGGTTAAATTAAATTAGCTTTTTCCTTTGATATTTACATTTACATTTAGGTCATTTGATAAGTTCCCTTAGTGAAAATTGGTAGAAAGTATAACTTTAAATTTTGCAATACCATGATATAATACTGTCTCTGCAGCCCTAAGTTAACGGCATCTCTTCCTTAATGATATTATAGGAAAGAATAAATTTGTCTGCAAGCTGCTTCCTTATTTGCTTTGATGGCTCTCCTCACACGCAGTTCCTCTCTTTCACATTTAAAATGAGTTATATTATTAGACTGTTACAAATTTTGTATTTGCCACATGGTTGATAGATTGGTTGATTTAACTTCTGACTTTTCCCCTAGATCTGGATGTAACTATTCTATTTTAATAACACAAATTCTGGTTGCAGGCTCACCTGCGTATGTTCATGGGGGCCACTCCCTCCCAGGTGTTGGACTTGGGGTTGAACCGCTCCACAGAGTTCAGGCAGCTGGTGCCATCGTTGCCCCCTGCCACATACAGCATGCCGTCCAGCACGGCCACCCCGGCGCTGCTGCGACGACTCAGCATGTTGGCAATCGCTGTCCATGTGTTGCTCTGTTCATGACATCAAGAGACTGAGCATTGGTCACATGTTCATAGATAGACAGCGGCTGGTTTTTTCTCCACATTCAGTTGATCCTTGCAACAGACGAGTTACTTTGATGATAAATTGAACACTCGAGTTACCTGTGGGTCATATTTCTCCACTGTTGCGAGATGTGATGAGCTGTCATAACCTCCCACTGCATACAAGCTGCCATCTGGACGGGAAAAGGGAGTAAACGCTCAGAATGTAAATATTAGCAGTCGAATACCAAGTTGGCAACCTGATTCCAGACATTAAAATGCAGTGAAACACAAACACACAGTAGAACAGCACGGTGACGGTTTTGTGTTTTCTGGCATGCTCCTACCCAGAGTTGCTACTCGGACATATCTCCTACGGGTGCTCATGGCAGCAATCGAGGTCCATGTACTGGTTAGGGGGTCGTAACGCTCTGCACTGAAAGAAGAGCCAAAGACTTTGTAGTATCCAGTATAACGACACTGAAAGGCTGCCCTATTTAAATAAACTGTCTTTGAGACCTAACCTAGAAAACAGCACCAAGACGAGCAAAAAGAAAAGAAATCTGAATATTATCACCAAAAAGTCATTCAGTCCGTACCTATTAAGGCAGGAGGCTCCATCGTAGCCTCCAGCAGCGTACAGCAGGCCGTGCAGGACCGCTACACCCAAACAGCTCCTCCGTGTGCCCATGGAAACCTCAGGTTGCCAGGAGTTAGTGATGGGGTCGTAGGACTCCACGGTTGCGAGGTCTGAGGTGCCATCATACCTAAGAATAGAAATGAATCAGAAAAGGTTTTTCAATGATTCATGTGGAAGCCTTACATTTTAAAAAAATGCAATAATGGCGATGTAAAAGGCTCCAGTTACAGAGACATCTGTGTTCAGGAAAGCCCTTAATAGCTTATCAGGAGCACACGGATGAAGCTGTTTATGCATCATCACTCAGGATTATTTCACATGGAAATCATCCACACGTTCGCCTGCCAAAGCTTCTGGTTTAATTACACATCATTCAATGTAGTGTTTGAGTAGGAGATGAGACGGTGGGTTAACTAGTTTTGGGTCAAAGGTCAAAGCTGTAGTTGTCATCACTCACCCGCCAACGGCATAAAGTCTGTTCCCAATGGCCGCCACGCCCACCCGTGCCCGCCGAGTGGACATGGACGCCACCATGTGCCAGCGATCCGTCCTGGTGTCGTAAGCTTCACAGTCTCCGTGGATGGCAAACAGGCTGCCGCCACCTGCAGACACACAAGAACAATATAAAACATTATAAAAGGAACGTTGCCGTCTTTATTATCCTGATTTACTGTTTGAATAAATAAGTGATGTTGATTGTAGACATCATTCAACTTTAACAGTCAAAGGAGTTCAAAAACAAGTTTCACTGAACTGTACTTTAGCTGTAAAATTAGAAAGTTTGTGGCCCCGGTTGCGATGTTGGATACAGTCAATATCTATGGCATTACATAACACTTGCTTTTAAGGACAATTATTCCTTGTTTAGCTTAACGTTAGTTGCGTTGTTTGACTCCCGGCATGCAAGAGATTCCGTGTGCATGAGGCAGACAGTTGCTACTGCTTGTTGCCCACAATCGCATATTCATTTTCATACACAAATATTACAATATATTACTTTTTTTTACAGATTATTTGACTCTACTACTACTATCACAATATAGTAATCAAAACAAAAAGTAATTTAGTTGTAGTTGTAGTATAGAGGAAATGAAGAGATAGAATGGAGTTGGCAAGAACAAAGCAGTGAATCAGAGTAATAAAACATTTTTTTCTGATTGTTCAGGTCGATTACGTTCTAAAGCGAACTCACACTACACCAGTAGTGATGCTACTGTGATGATTGAGAGGGATTATTTTTGTACGAGTCTATACATTGTTTTTGGGGAAATGCTGCAAAATATTTAAACAATTATACAGTACTTTAAAAATCCCAGATTCCTGTCTGATATAATCATCAGAGCTTTTTTTCCCCCTAGTTGTAAGAATGCCAATGTTTGCAGTGACATTTATTGACGTGTGGACTAAGTGTACCCTAGTGGGTACCTTCAGGGACACACTGACCAACGGCGAAGAGAACAGGGCTGGCGCCCTCACAGCGTCGTGGACGCGTCCGGCTGTTGCTCAGGACTCCCCTCTGCTCAGGCATCAGGTGGTACTTGAGAGCCTCGATCAGGAGGTCCTTGCACTCCGAGTGGTGTCGCACCAGCAGCTCTGTATCCACGTTGCTCATCAGAAAGTCTCGCCTCAGCAGGGGCAGCCGCACGCATTTCATCAGCTACCAGGAGCAGAGAGATGGTGGGTCAGGCTCAAGAGATGAGGAATGGAGGTGTTTTTTATATATGTATATTAAATCTAAAAAAGAAGCCGGATAAGTAAGAAAGTCTTACCCAAGGTACATGTTGCCTGCGTCCATCTATATCGTGTTTCACCCAGCTCAACACGGCCCGGTACACTTCCTCTTCAGACGGCACGTTGAGATTGTCACTGGAGATCAAATCCAGGACCTCGATGGACAAAGACAAAGCAGAGGGGCAGAGACATTTTTTTTTTTTTATCATTTTTATCATCACAGAGCAACATCCTCAAATTCAAACTTGTAGTGCATTTTAAATTGAACTGTGACCATCGGCTTGCAGGAAAAAGAAGCGGTGACATTTGGTCCCTGACCAAAAACATACAGACACACAGGAAGGAAATTGCGTTGCAGAAAGCAGAAAGCATGATTTCCTGCACTTTGTACCTAGTCGAAAAGCATCACTCAATTCAAAACGGGTACATTTTAACATTCACGCATATATATTTCTGTTATATTAGGGTCAGGATGTGCGTAGTAGTGCTGCGATATACTGTATGTAAGTTACGACTACGTGTATGTGTGTGTGTGTGTGTGTGTGTGTGGGGTTGGCACAACGAGTGCTGCAGTCAGGCTGGCACTGCTCTCAGATCAACCCAAAGCTGGCAGCGCTGGGTGGGGCCAGAGTGGCCAGCTGCAGCAGCTGTCCTGGCCAGCTCGGGGCAACAGAGTAAGCAGCCTCCCAGGAACGGCCTGCACTAATCCACAGTCACAAAGAAATACTGCTACTGCCCCGCCCTGCAGTCTCCCTTACCTCTACATGTGCTGTGTCACATTAACTCCAACAAGTGTGTGTGTCCTTGTAGTATGGCAGCAGGAATGAGGGATGTCTGAATGGGTTTTGGCTGCGTTAAGATGCTCAGGATGGCATTACATTGTCTTGGTAATATAGTATCATGCGTGGGATGCTCCATCAGAGAAGCATCACCGAACCAGACTTGTCACAACCCTGCCATGCCTCACCACTTCCTTCACAGAACATGGAAAGAAATATGGAGCGTATTTCACAGCTCTGTGAGCTCAGACCCGTTTAGAGCAGCCAGTGTATAAATCTAGATCCCATGCAGATTTATGACAGACACAAAACAGCTGCAGAGTAGGACAGGGAGCCACAGGAAATAAAGAGCCAGAAGAAGAGGAAACAAAGAAAAGAAAATGGTCTATTTTTAATCTGCCTTTTATGCAGCTTAACTTTGACTGTTTTAATGGACAGTGCCCACACACACTCCTATTGCAGATTCAGTCTCAGGGCTTTGAGTGATGGTGTTTTACTCTCGTGGAGCACGATCTCTTTAGTGCAGTGGGGATTGTTCCTTAGAGCAGCGAGAAGATAATCGGAAAGTGATGCTTTTCACTGCAACTTTAATTCATTGCCATGGGGCAAGGCTGGACAGGGCATTGTTGTTTTAAACACACACCATTTCATCCAGGAGATGATGCAGTTCTTTTATTGAGGCATTAACACAAACCCCTCCTACACCTGCTGGAGAAACCTGTTCCCCTGATGGGCTTTCAGTCTGATAACTTGTGGCTAATATGAAGAACAAAAAAAGCAAAAAATAATATATAAGAAGTGACAAAAGTTTAAAAGGTTTGGCTGGGGTATATGGCCAAAAATCTTCTATCTCAATGTTTTCTGGTAATTCAATAAATAAATAAATAGTCTACACGTAGAACCACATGGTTTTGTATACTTGTATACTGTGTGAATCAAATGCTCGACAAATGGAAACTCCTCCTCATTTAATTAAGAACTTGGAATGGAATGGAAATTTGAGATTGCATGTGCCTGTTATTTATCAATTAAGTAAATTAAACAACACAATCGTGTATAACAATATGATTTAATAACATAACTTCATCATTCAAAGCTGAGAAATGATCATATTAAATTACCACCCAGCCCTGATTAAAATGAGAACATTTCAAACATTACCAAATTGAGTTTAAATGTGACATTTCATCACTTCTTTGACCATTTAGGAATATTCAGTGGTGTTTTGATGCTTCAAAAATCATAAACCTGTTAAACTCCCCATTGACATAAGACTTCTAAATCAATTTTGCAGCTACAGCGAGTCCCAGTCCCATGTGTTGGATTAGGATGGACCTTGCTTTTTTTAAGCCTGCATTGTTTCTTTAACCTTAATTTAACTAGCATAGTCTCTCTGCTACATGCACATTCACACCCTTGACTGGTAATCTAACTAACACATGTTCGATCCAAAAAAAGAAAGCCTCCTTGATACCTCCGAGAAGTAAGCAATGCTGTTAGCTGCATACCAGCAGCTGTGGAAAATGTCACTGGCTTCGCCTAATTAACACTTCCAGGACAGGAAGCAGAGCGTTGCCACTGCTGAGCACAGCTGATGAATGAATGATGGTTTGGTTAAGTTGGCGTGCCGGATAAAGTGGTCCACGGCAGCACGGTGGAATGACAAAACCACAAGAGACAGTGATTGATGCAGTGAGCTGAGGAAGAGAGGTCTTCCTCACGCATGCCTGGAGACACTTCTGTTGGGGAGCCTCTATGAAAAACATACACAGAAATACACTATGCTCATATTAGGAAGGAAAGGGTGATAAACAGTGTGCAGGAACTTAATTAAGTCCTTCTAAGTATAACTCTGTGTTTATCTATGCTGTTTTCTTTGGCACATTTCTAAGCAATTAGATGAATTCAAGTTGAGTCACACTGTAGCAGCAAGTCAATAACTTTCCGTCATGAATTCCTAATTAATGACAGTAATATGACTCCCACCTGTTGTCTCAAAGTAAACAGAGACTGGGCCTGATGAGGAAATCATTTGTCTAATGGGGAGTGGCTTTTTACTCATGTCCCCCATGATGACTGAATATAACAAAACTGCTAAATCGTATAGGTAAGCAAATTATTGAAAAGCTGGGGAAGCAATTGCCAGTCGACAGATCTACAAACGACTGTTTCCCACCTTTATCATGCCACCATTAAAACTACTTAATTCAAAAGCACCCATTGGCAGAAGACACGGCGGGCGGCAGAAAAAGCATCACCCTTACCTGCTTCAGCGGCAGCAACATGAACTCCTCCGTCTTGGACACCTCCACAAAGTGCTGCAGGACGTACTTGTGGGCTGACTTGAGCAGGTCACTGCAGGAGTGCGTGTCAGCGAAGCCTCGGATGCCCAGGCAGTTGGAGGGGTCCAGCTGGCTGAGGAGGAACTTACAGCAGGCGTCCCGCACCCCGTTGAGCTGCAGCAGGCTGGCTGCCGGGAGCAATGTCTAGAAAGAATGCAGTTACAGGTGGAATTACACCGTTTGATGAATGGGGGCCTGTTTGATGAATGGGGTCAAATTTACAATCTAAATCTTCTACCCTACCTGCACGTTGCCTTCCCCGACCACTATCTCTGCCGTGTAGGCATACTGGACCAGCTGCTCCAAGGCCTGACAGTCGATGTCATGAAGGGTCACATGGGTCTGCCGACTCTCTGACATCTCATCTGCATAACCGCACAAAATGACAGCGGTTACATTTTTCCTGTGAGTTATAACCAGTAAAACTCTGATATAATCGCCTCCCTGTCCAATCCTGCCGACACTCGGCCGTTCCTAATGCATGCAGCGCCGCAGAGATTCATCTGTTTCAGTCCATTTCCAGCAAAAATGTTGATGTGGATGAGAAAAGGGTAGCAGCCGAGTCCCAAAGTCAGACAACTGACTGACTGACTATCTGGAGGCACATTGTACCCTCACAAAAGGTCGAGAGGAAATGCGAGACACACACGCACCAGACCTGACCACCAGTGCCCCAGACAGGAAGAGAGGGAAGGAAGCCATGATGCTGAAAGCATTCACTGCACACGCGAGTTGTTGTGTTATCAAACTGGGCTACAGAGACAATTGATGCACAGTTTGATGTCAGAGCTTAAAGTGTCTGAGGCATTAAGCATGCTTGGCTTCATGGATTTCGGCGATAACTGCACAAAAGCAAAACAAAGACGGCCGGTGTGTGTCGTCCGGTGTGAACTGTACTTACTGGTGAACATGGCGTGGAAGTAGGGGCTGCAGGACGCCAGCACCACTTTGTGCGCCTTGATTTCTTTGTTGGAGACGTGGAGCACGATGTCACACAGCAGGCCACGTTGCCGCATTCTGTTCATCGACACGAAGGAGTCGTGGTAGTGGCGCTTGGAGTTGTGCGAGATGCTGTGGCCGTCGCGGTTCAGCAGCTGCATGCCCCCCTCCATCATGGTGCCTGATGTGGCTGGCTCTTGCCTGCGCCGCACTCTGGGCAACTGAAACACGCAGAAAATCATGTTCACGTCGGTTAATAACAGTGTCTTTAACTTGTGAATATATCTGGCCATTGGAACAAAAATATTTCACCTGCGAGAGCCACGCTGATCTGCCAGGAGGCAGGTGTTATGACAGGTGAGCTATCATAGTACCCAACCTGACAGCTCTGACAGGAAGCCGAGCAGCATGACAGAGCTCTCAGGACATTTACAGTGTAGTAGGTTGTCTGGCCTGATTCTCTGACATTCAGTGTCATTAAATCGCAATATGACAAAAGAGTGAAGGGATGCACATTGTTACTTAAACTGGTTTCAAATCAATGGCGGCTTGGACAGTCTTGGTTTATCTAATTACAATGAGCCCTGGAAGGGAGTTTAATGGCACCAGAATTAGCTTGGACGGTGGGAGGAGAGATGGATATATACTCTCATCCTCCTCTCAGACAGAGAACACACTTTAGAAGGATGGATAAACCAAAATACTGGATACGGTAAACCAGACTAGAAATACATTTGAAACAGACTTCAAGAAGAGAATATTTAATATACTGTTTCCACATCATGTGTTTTTTATATTTGAATCCTCTAGTTTTCAATTTAAAAGCATTATTTGTGTTTGCTAATTTTATTTTTTTGTGACAATAACATGCTTATCAGATCAGATCATGCAATGCTCATACACAACAACACATATGATCAATTCTGGTAAAGTTTTGTTTCACATGTCTCTCTGGCTAAAAAACACAATTCACTGTGTATAAATGCATCATAATTATGTTGTCATCTCTTCAGAGGCACTCTTTCAAGTAAACTTTGCATCGCCCCACTGAGGACCATCTCAAATGTCACCACAGCTGCTTGCCAAATAGCTTGGGGTTCCATTTTCCAAAGGACAATGGACCACAAAAACACTCACTGACCATGTTACTCTATGAGGGAACAATCTGCTCTTGTGGCCAAGGGAACGACGTGACACACAATGCTGCACATTGAGATGTGGACACACACAAATGTCACTACACTTCCCCTTGTTCATTCCCGACATGTCTCTTAAAATATTCTCTCCCCTCTTTGGCTTAAAACCTTGGCCGACATCCACTCAGAGAGCTCTTTGACAAACAGGCACAATCTTGCTGGATGCACAGATATCCGTTTTGGACACCTTAAAAGATGTTTCTATTCCTACATCAGTCTCCTTGTGTGCTCTGAAGAAACCCCAACCCCCACATCTATTCCGGAGAACAGCTGCTGCAGCAGCAACAGAGAATGGATGTGTCATTTCTTTACCGGTGGTTATGTTGCGGTTATCCTTGGACGCAGCGTGTCTTCCTCAAAGTGATGTGAGATAAATCAGCACCTGTCGCAGTCTGATTGGTTTAGAATCGGCACCGGTGTCTGGCTATCTGTCCACATTCTGATTCAAGCATACGAAATATGAAGAAATCCTCTGTTTCGTGCTGTTTGAGGTTGACGTCAATGCAAAAAAAAAAAAAAAGAAAAAAAAAAAAGAAAAGCTGCATGAACGCTAACATCGGTTTGTTAAGGTGGAACTGGAGCCGCCGGAGGTGGAAGAAGCGACGCAGTTCATGCCGTTGAAATCAGAAGCCGAACGGTAGAAATACACAGCAAGTTATTTCTTGAGCGCAAATCTCAAACGTTTACAATTGATGTTTATTTATTAGTTCACGTCACACACACGCGACCTTAAGCGCCCCCTTTTGTCTGGACAGATTCAGGAAGTGCGTTTGATAAATGATGTAAGCGAGCGCGGGAGGCGGGGATTTTACTTGGAGGCGTAGCGATTGGCCAGAGTCTGAACCACCGCCCCCCTGCGCCGCCTAGCCCGGTCGCTAAATCAAACGTCTGGACTAAAGCGTAGTGTTCAAGATTGAACAGTTTGCTATATTCCCTTCCAGTGTTGAAGGCGACACGTACGTGGAAACTGTGCATTCACCAGTCTAATGTTAAAATACAAATACAGGTCACGGTTTTTAAATCATACTGTTGTTGTTGATGCGCTAGCCGGGTTGGCTAACGTTAGCTGTGCCCGACGGAAGAATTAAAAGCCGGACTCACCACCAGCCGTCGTCGGCGTCGATATGACAGCGATGATTCCTTCCTGTTTGTACGCGCACCCAGCTTTGTGGCCGCCTAACGCAACGGGCTTTACATTAAAAAATAAAAAAACTCGCTCCGTTGTCCTTCAGCTGCTTGTATCCCGTGAACGCAGCAGATCATTCAATTTAAACTCACGTGCAGCACCAAAACACTGCTCGTTCTTGTACGCGACCGTCCTGACAGTGAAATACTGAGGTTGCCGTGCTCGACAACTTCCTTTTTTTCTTTTTAATTTCGGATTAAATTAATTGTCAATAGCGTCACATTTTAACACTTTAACATATGATCCCAACAACAGTGTTTGATCACATGAGTTACGCTGCTTTTCTTACATTTGCCATATAGTTAAGCAGTTTAACATCCGCGAAACGTAAAACCAACCTTTTCGTTTTTCACCGGTGCATTGTGGGTAACGGGGTTTCGTGTGTCACGTTTTTGATCCAGCATGGCAGGGAAACAGAAAAGGCATGTGGATATGTTTTTGTTTACTATGTGCTGTATATTACGCGTTTTCTCAACACATGAATGTTGTTTGTTTACGTTAAAGTGTCGTTTATGTAGTCGGTGTGTTTGCGGGGTTTCAAATAAGCGTTTAAGTGCGAAAGTGTCTTAGCCAGCCATGCTATCAATGCTAGCTGAGGGGTTCTTATGGTACTCAGCTAGCTTAAAACAAACGCCAGCTACATGTTCAGTCCTTTCTCCTTAATATAAGTAGACTTAAGTTAACGAGCTTAACAACAAAACATTTGAATGGAAGCTGTAACGGTAGACTGACGTTGAACTGTTGTGTTTGTATTGAAGGAAATTGGCGGACCTCTCTGTGGAAGAGTTCATGCTCTCAGGTTTTGACTCTGCGAGTGAAGATGAAGGAGAGACCAAACAACAGAATGGACTCAAGAAGAAGAAGGATCTGAAATCTGAAGACTTGACGACGTGAGTCGTTTGCTTTTACATGCTGTTTCACTGTTGCAGGGTTGTCAGGGCATTTTTAAAAGGCTTTTCCAGACAGGGAAAGTCAGGGAGATGATCATTTTTGAGCCAAGTTATGGATTACCAGATATTTTGTTTAGAGCTTGTTTAGATTTTAGTTGCCATTTATCATACGTTTTATATTTCCCATTGTGTATTTTTCCTTACCTGGTCTAGAGTGTCCCCTATTTTGTGAGTGGTTATTTTGTTTTTTCAGCGAGTTACTACTGGTCAACAACAAATAACACAATAAATGTGCATCGTTCAAGCAGGGAAAACTCTAAGTTTTGTTCTTAAAGCAAACAAATCGATGGGTTAATTGGCAGCCTGTTGTTACCGTTCATTATAGGTCATTAAAATTCAGCTTTTTAGTCAGTGAAAGTCAGGAAAAAGCTGGGATTTTCACATTTGACTTAGAGTGGAACCCTGTTGTTGGGATGGAAATAACAATACGAAATCCTATCAAGAACAGACAAGAAACTCTTGCTATTGCCTACACAGAGCTGATGGCAAGAAAGGCACAGCCACTCAACACAAGGAGCAGCTGTCGAGGTTGAAGAACAAAGATCCAGAGTTCTACAAGTTTCTGCAAGCAAACGACCAAACACTCCTCAACTTCGACGACACGGACAGCTCCGACGACGATGATGAGAAAAAGTATCACAGATTACCAACGGCACTGGAGGTAGGCCGCCCGCTGGTTTGTGAGTTCATGAGTAGTTCCCTTGTGGGAAGAGGAGAGCTTCATACTGTGGTGTTGCTTGTAGGAGGCCAGCTCTGGCGATGACGATGATGAAGAAGATTCCGAGGGTCCAAAAGCTTCCAAGAAATCCAAGAAAGCAGTGGAGACTGTCAAAGTCACAGACAAAATGATTGCAGACTGGAAAGCTGCCATGAAGAGGGAACCCAACCCTCGTCTCTTCAGAGAGGTCACACAGGCCTTTAAGGCCGCTGTGGCTACAACCAAGGGTGAAGGAGGGGCTCAGTGTCGATACAAAGTGGCTGACAGTTCAGGTGGGTTACCATGTTTCATATGTGTAGTCAAACTGACACTGATACTTCGCTGATACATTAATTTAAAAATACCAATTTATAGCCGCTTCAAATTAAATGCAGTCAAGATCAAAAGTAAATTAATCTGGTGAGGTATTTGATACCAGCTTTCAGTACTTGGCAGATGTCAACAACATTACGTCATTACTACCAAAGTATTGAGGTTTGGGACCCAGCCAGCAATTCAGTTATTTTGTTGTGACTTGCATGTAGTGCATTTACAGATTGGTTATTGTTTAAATGAAGCTCACAAATGTAATTTTTCTAAAATGTTTGCCCTAAATATTATTGTGTCGGGATGCATTCTGAAATTGCCCGTGTGGTGGCGGTGGCGTCACAGTTTTATTCAATGTATTTAATACAGTAAAAATCGTGCCTGCTTATTATCAATAATAATGATGAAGTTTGCACATTTATATTCATTGTTTTATTTTCAGTAACTTTGTATTTTTTTATAAATTAAAATAGAAACTTGCTTTAGCAGTGCACATAATATACAAACAGCAGCAACAAAATCCACATAATTCTGAATGTATTGAATTGAGATACTTGAATGAATGATACAATTCAACATCATACACTCTACAAATATGCATAAACATCTCTCCCTGTGCTATCTGCAGTGTTCAATGCCCTGGTCCTGTTCTGCATCAGAGATATTTATGTGGCGCTGCAGAGGATGCTCAACCTGAAGCCAGAAAAAGACCAGAAAAAGTAAGAAGAAGCGGATGTCATATTTTCTGAAGTTACCCTCTGTTGATAGTTTTAATGTAGTCGTGGAAAGATGGTTCACTCCTCACCTTTTGTTTCCTCTATATGTTTTCAGGCTTGTGCTCCCGTCATCTAGTCCAAAGTGGCATAAAAATCAGATCGACATCAAGATGTATCTCAGTGGAGTAGTTCAGGTATTTCTTTATAAGTGCCTCTTCTCTGTCTGTCTCTGCTTTTCCTCCGTGGATTTATGCCTGTTGTTGTATTCTTGTTAGGTAGAAAGGTCGAAATACAGTAGATAAAGTGCACAAAAAAAAAAATTCCTTGACAAAGAACATTTTATTTTTAACCAAGCTCTACATGCCATGATATTTCCTTCTCTTGCCCTTCTATCTCCTGTAAACAACCGTATATCTGTCTATTTATAAATGTGTGTGTGTGTATAATATCTCTTTTGCTTTACTCTCCTCCTGTAGCTGTTATCCTGTCTGACCGAGTCTACAGTCATCAGCGCTGTCCTGCGTCACGCCAACCAGCTCGCACCTTATTACCTTTGTCTACCCAAACAGTGTCGTCACCTGGTTAAGGCAAGGCATATGTTTCCATTGGATGGTGTGGAATGCCATCCTCAATTGAATGCTGCCTCAGTGTTTCGTGTATTTTTGTTTGCTTATAAGCCATCTCACGTCTTTGTGTGCAGCAACTGATGAAGCAGTGGAGTACAGGGGAGGAGACAAGTCGGGTACTTGCCTTCCTGGCCCTCAACAAAATCTGCAGACACAAGCAGGAAACATATCTTAACCCAATTCTCAAGGTGAGCTAAAGGCAGAGTAATACAGGAACAAAGGCGTACACAGCAAACCTGGATGTACAGTCGACTAGAATTTGCTGACAGTAGTTTGTTGAAAGACTTGAGTTAAGAGAGAGTTCATTTTCCTTTTGATTTGAAGTTCATTCCAAATGCTTCAAACCACACCTAGCTTATATAACCAGTTATTTTCATCCATCCTGCTTATGATGTTCTTCTTTCCCTGTGCAGCAAATGTACATTTCCTACGTACAAAACTGCAAGTTCACATCTCCCAATGCGCTGCCCATGATCAACTTCATGCAGCGAACACTAACGGAGATGTACGCCCTGGACACGCAGGCCACTTACCAGCATGCCTTCATCTACATCCGACAGCTGGCCATTCACCTCAGGAATGCCATGACCATGAAGAAAAAGGTTGTTTTTGACTGTGTGTATGTGCTCAGGGAGATGGTCTGATTTTGTTTTTATGAAAGCTTCTTAGAGTCATACTTACAGCCACACTGACTGTCCTTGCTTTTGCTCTGTAGGAAACGTACCAGTCGGTGTACAATTGGCAGTATATCCACTGCCTCTACCTTTGGTGTCGGGTCCTCAGCACCTTGCATCCCAGTGATGTGCTCCAGCCACTCATCTATCCACTCTGCCAAGTCATAATCGGCACCATGAAGTGAGTATACTGGCATGCATTATTTTATTTTTTTTTTAGGTTGTTTTAAACTTTCGTGTAAATGTTGGACTATTATGCCACAAGAATGTGCAAACGGTTTGGGGTGCTGTTATTACGCCTGAATAATCCAAAGAAAGTGTTTATTACGCCCCCCACACCCATGTCATAAACATACATACATAAACATAGGGTCACACAAGGGTCTCTGCTTTGAAAAAAGTATTTGAATGACAGAATGACTGCTGGCAAAAAGTGATTATTATTATTATTAATAATAATAATAATAATAATAAGATTGCAAGATTATGCACAGAGGTTTGCAGTGATGCTGAAAATGTAGGCATGGAGGTTGTGAGTGATTAATGTTGAACATTGGATATGTCAATATTGAATAATATGGTGAATATACACATAAGATCCATGATGAATAGTACATCCATCCATCCATCCATTGTCTACCGCTTATCCTGTATTGAGGGTCGCGGGGGGGCTGGAGCCAATCCCAACGGTCATTGGGCGGAGGAAGGGTACACCCTGGACAGGACGCCAGTCTATCACAGGGCCTGAATAGTACATGAAGCTGTAAAAAAGGTCCCAATAAAAAAAGTGTAATCATGTTATTTATCTGTTACAAAGAATGTTTGCATTTTTTGTTCAGCTGGGAAATACTCTGCTTCGGTAGATATCTTGTATTCACAGAAAAACTATATATATATATATATATATATATAAACACACACACACACACACACTAATTTGTATGAAACAATCACATCGCTGTACATTTTGCCAACAGCAGGTGGAGACATTGACCATGATTTTCTCTCTATGAACAGACTGGTGCCCACATCGAGATACTACCCTCTGAGGATGCATTGTTGCAGAGCCCTCACGCTGCTATCCAGCAGCACCAACACATTTGTACCGGTGCTGCCTTTCCTCTTGGAGGTAAGGCTTCGTGTCATCTCCGATACCAGCACTCAGTGTTTAGAAATGTGGATCCGACAGAACGCATGCAGCTTGTGTCGAGTTTCCAGCTGTTTAAATAGTTTCTCTCAGCATTACAGTGCACTGAAAGACCTCAAATAGTTTTAAATGATGTAGAAAAAAAACAACAGTCAGTTGGTTGTCTTTGTCTCAAATGGAAACAATGAAAAGATAGATGTGATGAAATGTTCCATCGGTGGTTTGCTGTGGAACACATCGGTGGTGTGTGAGATGCATTTTGGTCTCAACGGCCACAACTGAAGGAGCCCAGGTGGAAACGCATCGAAGCATAAGACTCTGCTTGTATATGAGAGACACCTTTTGTTATCAGACCAATCACAGGTCACCAACTGACAACATTTTCCCTGGGTCAGGTGTTAAGCACGTGACTGTGCGGTGTGTGTTGTGTGTTGTGTGTTGTGTGTGTGTGTGTGTGTGTGTGTTGTGTTGTGTGTGTGTCCAAAGCGATAAAGGCTCGGTTGTGGTTTACACTCTGGTCCTAACATGCTGTGCAGACCACATCCTCTCTGCTTATGGCCCACTCCACCTTTCTTTTTTTTTTCTTTTTCTTCCCCCCCCCCCCCCCCCGTACACACACTCGGAAGCCCCCGCCTCCCAAAAGCAAACCGTGTTTATTTGTGACGCACGATATTTCCTGTGTTTTTTCTCCTTTTCTGTTCCCCTTGTTAAAGCACTGTTAAAGGCAGGCTGAGGTACGCTGCTACTGTTTTAATTAGAGCAGCAGAAGCAGCCCCTTCCTCCTGTGTGTCTCTGCCTGTGTGTGTTCTCGCATCTCCGAGGGGGGTGTATGATTTGGAGCTTCCTGCTTCGCTAGCTGTGTGTGTGTGTGTGTGTGTGTGTGTGTGTGTGTGTGTGTGTGTGTGTGTGTGTGTGTGTGTGTGTGTGTGTGTGTGTGTGTGTGTGTGTGTGTGTGTGTGTGTGTGTGTGTGTGTGTGTGTGTGTGTGCACCAGGGTTGGCCCATGCCTCCCCACTTCCCCCTGGCTCCCCCACAGACCGCCACCACATCCTATGTTTGTACAGACAGCACCGGCCAGGAGCGTTGCTCTGCCTCGCACTGAGCACAGTAACGACCACACACACACAAACGCATAGAAATGCACAGAGATACAGCAGTCAGAAATAGCTTGAGACAAGCACAAGCACAAGACAGAAATTCAATTGTGCATTGTGGGCAGATGTGAAAGCTAAAGCTTGTAGACAAATAGCCCACACATTGGCGAGAATGTACTTTTCACGGACTAAGATAGAAAGGTGTCTTCTCAGTTACACTGCATGATTTAAAATGAATCGCATAGAATATTTGTGTAATTGAAGGACACTATCAACATAGGGCTGTAATGTTACTGAATACTGTACCTCAAGTTGTTCACCTCCTTATGTTCAACTTATGAACATGTGAGGTCTCAAGGGAAGAAGAAAATGGAGCTTAATTACATCTACATTTATTTATATATAACAGCTAACGTGACTGAGTAGCAGCAGGAGCGATATCGAAGCTATGATTTAAAAAAGTTATTAGTTATATTGCTTATTACCTACTAACTTCTTTTGCTCAGCTTGACTTTTTTCATGTCCCTCAGTAGGGGACATCTTGATTGGGTTTTAGCGACAACAGGTCGATGATGAGTTCTTCCCGTTTTATAACAATGATAGGAAACAATAATACTAAATCCAAATAAGCACAAAAGTAAACAAAGTTACATGTTGCTTTGGGTTCTGTTCTCTGAAGATAGTATGTATTATTATAGTATGAGTTCAACATTGCCTTTCCTTTTTTATTCAGATCCTGCAACAGGTGGACTTCAACAAGAAACCAGGGCGAATGAGCAAGAAACCCATCAACTTTGCAGTCATCCTGAAGCTCAGCAATGTCAACCTTATGGAGAAAGCCTATAAGGTACGTTTTGCTGTGTCGGGCAGATGGGAGGACATATCATTTGGTGTTGCATTGTCCAGTGTGTGCGCCTGATTGTGTCTATGTTTCTGATCCCTCTTGCCCTGAGACGGAGCGGCAGCTGATGAGTTTAGTGGTTCAAGTGTTAGTTAATGTTATTTTCCCGTCGCTCCCTCTCACTGTGTGTTAGCTGCTTGTGTACATAAGGGGATTGAGGGCAGCAGCGCTGAAAGCCCCTTGTCAGGGTTTGAAACTTGCCCCCCGTCACCACGCTCAGTACTGCAGCCAAGCGGATTGCAGCACGGCCCTCTGGGATTATCAGCCACACTCTGCTCACTAAGGCTATTTCCACTGCTGTCACCTGGGCTGCTGCCACGAACCCCTGCCTCATAGATTCACAGCAGACCTGACTACACAAGCATTGCTTCATGGGCTAGCTGTAACCTGCTACAATTAACCATGATTTAAAAACTTCACGTAGGATAACCTCAATTATAATTTTTTTAAATGATTTAAAATTTTATAATTACACTTCCTTCTGCTTTGATAATCGTGAAAAATGTGAAACAGTGATATTTCCTCTGACAATAAGAGTGACACCAAAATTTGATATTGTGACACCCCTACTCCGCCGCAAATATTTGAAACAGTGTTGGCTTTGCTTGTCACTGTTTTTCATTAATGTAGCTAGTAGGTACCTTACTATCTTTTGTAGGAAGGTGTGTTCACATTTTTAATCGCTTCTTCTTACATCTGATTGCGACTTTAACCGCAAGAAGCAACTGCGAGTGGGCACGGTAGACCTGAATCGTCAAACAAATCAGATATGTGGGCAGAGATTCAGAGGTTTGAAATAGGCTTGGCTTGTTTAATCAATATATTGTTTGTCAATCTTGCTGTGCTGTTGCATTTTAGGATGGCTTGATTGATCAGCTGTATGACCTGATATTGGAGTACTTCCACACCAATGCCAGCTCCATCGGCTTCCCAGAGCTCGCCCTGCCCACCGTCATTCAGGTAACACAACCCTTAAACTGATCCTGGAATAGGCTGCACTCACAAGTGATCTAGGTCTTGCAAATGAAATGTCCTTGTCTCCTCATATCTACTAGATTCTACCTCTCACACGCACACGCACACACACACACACACACACACACACAGGTGTTGCAGAATTACATTGATTCAGTCTGAATTAATAAGGGACACTGAACATCATTATTCTAAGTTTAAATCCCCATTGAAAAGATGATCCAAGATCTGTCAGGCTGAATCTGCTCTACTCGGGGATAACGACCACAAACTCTCCTCGGCTGCGCCTGAATGCATCATATGGGCAGACTGGATGTTTTTTTTATATTCAACGTGCCTTTTTCTTTTCTCATCCCCCCCCATCCCCCTGTCCCTGCAGCTGAAAGCGTTCCTGAAGGAATGCAAAGTGGCCAATTACTGCAAGCCAGTACGCCAGCTGCTGGAAAAGGTACAGGAGAACAGCAGCCACATCACAGGACGGAGACAGAAGGCCGCCTTCGGAGTGGCCGATGCCACCGCAGTGGTGAGTGAGTGTGTGTGTGTTTGTATGAGTGTGTAAGAGTGTGAATGTGTGAGTCTGTGAGATAGAAACATTGGAAAAGCAGGACAAGACCCGTTCCTCCGGAGTCCTCACTTTACCTCTTCCATCCCTTTTTTTTTTCTCAATTTGGCTCTTCTGTTTCCTCTTACGTTTTTATGAACCCCTTTTTAAAATTAGTTGTAAATGCAAGCAGGGGCTCTTCCATTGAAACACAACAACAAACCTAGATAATAATAATAATAGTAATGAATGATACGTACAATAAGAAAAATGGAAACATCTCACAATGCAATAACATTTTTAAAATGTTTTAAAATGGAATAGTGGTTATAAATAGATAGCTATTTTTGTTCAGTTATTTAAACAGAAATGTAATAAAATAGATACAGCATATTTATAGATGAGTGAAGAACAGACTGTTATTATCAAAGATTTCGTATTTTAACTGACATGTAAAACCTGTACAGATTCATGTGTTCTGTGATTATGAAGGCCAATCGTGTATCGTTAGCTCAAGATTTAATAATATCTAGTGGGTCATAATGCAGTAAAATTATAGACTGTTAAAAATAAATTACAGCCCGGGTGAGTAATAATTATTGGGTCATGCAACAATATGTTTTATGATTTTCCATTCTCATGTATGAAAATTGTATTTATTGCTTTTTCTACGTAAGAGCAACAGTTTTATTACACTGGGACAAGTTATTTCATTATCAATTTCTTCTGGCTGTTTTATTGGTTCACCTTATTAACTGCTTGCTCATGTGACTGCATTTTCCTATTGCAGTTAAAGAGGTCAGAAAAAGAACAGCTGCTTTACTTTCTACTTAAAGACTTGGCTTTGAACCATTTTATTTTGGAATTTTAGTCCTTCAGTAAATCGGTCTCTAAAAAATATTGATTAACTTCTATTACTTGCACTTGAGTAGGGCGATACCACTTTCTTTCTTTTTTTTAGTTTCAAAGCTTCTCTTGAGGTTTTAAAGCTTTAACTGTCTGTTTGTAATTTTACGACATCGTCAGTGCTTGCCCAATGGTGGCGTTAGATCCTCTGAATGTGGGATTTCCCAATCCCAGTGGCACAGCTGCACTGGGAGCTTCCCTGAGAATTCTTAAGACAGGCTGAATTTTTTTTTAACCCAATGAAAATGTTGTTATGCTTCCATGGCATCGACATGTTTCACGTCGTTTGTGCCAACTTTTTCCTTCAGGACTGATTGCACGATGACATTTAAATGTCATCTCATACTACTGATATTCTTATGGCATAGTTTGTTGTGTATTGTACTATCAATAGTATAAACTTTGTCTTATGGTGTGCTTAACTAGCAGGGCTCCAGAATAACTTTTTACATTGGACGCACTGGTGAACGTTTTCATTTAGGTCCATCCAAAATGTTTCACTGTGCCTTTTGACTCTGCAATAATACACCTATTATACCTCATCTTTCTAGTTCCCACATACACTGGTATGTTCTTAACACATTACGTCAATGACGATAAACAGGAATAAAGGTGCAGATATTTTTTTATTTATTTATTTAAATCACAACACAAACAAGAAATCACAATACCTGCTCGACCGCAGACGGGACCAGCCGTCATGTGGCACAAGGGGAGACAGGTGGTGAAGCGGTTAGCTCCGCCGATGATGTCGTGCTAGGTGTTACGAGCACAGCACCTTTCTGTATGAAAAACAAAAACCATCTCCAGTTGTTTTTTTGACGCTCAAGTCGCTCTGTCTGGTTTATCTTCCCGACCAACATTCAGGCTGCCCCTACGCTTCCTCTGATTGGCTCAGACCGTGGTATTCTTTCTACGCTGTATGCTGGTGGGAAAAAAAAAACATCCACTAAATGTTAGGTGCGACCATGTCACACATATTCTACTATATTTTTATGGCATGCAATAATATGACATTTTTGTGACATACTATAACACTTTTTTGACATTTATGTAATACTATCTTATGACTTTAACATGCTATACCTATGACTTTTTAATTCCCTTTTTTGGACATATAATATGACTTGCGATACAATTACTTTTTCAACATACATGGCTTTTTTTTCTAAATACTATACTATGACTTTTTGACACGCTAAATTAATGACTTTTTTCAAAACAAAGTGATTTTTTTTAAATCTAATGTTCATGTCGTTATGTTTGCTTTGCACAATTTCACTTCTTCTTGCTTCACTTCACTCAACACTAACTCGTAGTGAGACATTCTTCTCTTTATTCTTGTCCAGTTGAATCAGAGGTTGTAGGCTGGCGAACCTTACAGTCAGAGGCTGATAATGGAGGCTACTTCCCTGTATAAACTCTAAGCCTGTTTAAGAATGACCCTTTGGCTATTGGAAGCTCTTATGGGCTTTTGAACCTGAGGCGCCTCTGCCTTAATGAGCAGCCATTAGTGCATTTTCTCTGTTGACTTGCTCCCTCTGTATGCTACCTGTCCACACAAACATGCTTTTATGTGGCTTTGCTGCTGCTGAGAGTCTTGACATGTACCGCTGATTAATATTTAAGAGGGTTTAAGGATGAAATTAAAGAGGTTGGTCTTTGTGTAATTTAGCTGATGAGAAAATGTGTGTGCGTACACGCGGAAGTGTGTGTGTTAACAAAGTACATCAGGCAGACAGCACGGCACCGCAGCAGCGCCAGCTCCTGTCGCCACGGCTCTGCTCAGCAGAGGCTGTCGCCATGGCATCCACTCCCTGGCATCGTGGCAGTGGTAGGTGTCACCGCAGGCGAAGGAGAGGGGACAGCCCTGCTGCTGCTGTGGAAAAGGCCACGGCCCCCCTCTGGCCACCAGTCCCCTGCTGACATGTCACCCAAACTGAGAGCTAGCCTAATTAATGATGCCCTGCCTCCATCCAAGTCACACTCTGATGTCTCTTGTCTTTCTCTGCTGCCTGGTTGTGGAAAAGTTTGGTTTGGTTTGTCTGAGTTGAGGCTGGATTTAGAAGTAGCTTTTTCAAGTTTAATGTTCTTATCCTGCCTTTTTTTTAAAAAACATGTCACCCATCTTAATAGCCACATGGTAAATTGTAGTAAATGTGCTAAGCTAACGGGCACATGAGACCGCAGTCTGCTTGGGCTATTGGATTTGTTGGTCAGATAATGTGATTGGGCCAAATCAATATCATCCACAAAGACCTTTAGGGGCTGGAGAAGATATGCTGGTCTCCCCTTTCAGGCACCTTCAATCTGTCTTTTCCACATCTTCTGACTCTTATCACTGTCTCGTCTATCCATCTCCTGGTCAATTGATGTAAAGTTACAGTGGAAAGCCACGTGTAGTAAGATAAGTTGAATGTGAATGACACTACTCAAAGGCTCCTCTTAATATAAATAACTATCAGGTGGGATATTCATGTTTATCAAAACGCTCAGGCACAGTTAAATAAAGCCGCCCACACCTGTGTTTATACATTCTTCAACAACATTTGAATCCTCTTGTCAGGTGACGTGGGAGAAGCAGATCCAGGAGGAGGGCACTCCCCTCAGCAGGTACTACATCCAGTGGAAGAAGCTGAGGGAGAAGGAGATCCAGCTGGAGATCTCAGGCAAAGACAGGGTAATTATCCAACCAAAAAAAAAAGCCTCATCCTACTCAGTCATCATGAATCACTTCTGGTTTTTCTTATATGAATGCCCCCTTGTGCCCACAACAGTTGCTCTGTTACATAAATCATGAAACAATCATGCCATGAAACGGAACGTTTTACCGTTTTTATGATCATTATAATTAATGCGATGCAAGCAGCTTTGTGTATTCACCCTGCTGTTTATGTGTTCTGTGAAGATGGAGGATCTGGATCTCCCCGAGATCAAACGTAGGAAGATTCAAGACAAGAAGGTGGAGGACAAGAAGGAGTTCAAGGATCTGTTTGACACCGACTCGGATGAAGATGACGGAGGACTCGAAATCAAAGGCAAGCTGACTCGCGTACACTCAGTCACACATTGGATTTGGCCTGCTAAGGTGTTTTCCTTGTGGACTAGTAGGCTATGATGTCTTGGCCTGTAGGGGGCTGTGTTCTGTTACAGTCTGGGGTTCTGTGGTGCAAAAACAAAGTTAAAGAGGTGATGACAGTTCAGCCTGGTTTCTAGGCTCTTATCTCTGTTTCTGCAATGGCCACTATCTTAAACCAAATCACCTGCAGAGCCGTTACCACAAAGCATTGAGTTATTAAAACATCCACAGGGGCAGATTCTGAGGAACTGAAAGTTTAATTTTAAATTAAAATTGAGAGAAATCTCTGCTCATCAGATAGCTTGGCTCTCTCTCTCCCTCTCCCCCTCTCTCTCTGCACCGAATGAACCATCAGTCTGATCTTTCTTTAGCCCGGTGTGTCTCGTCTTTTTTGGGATCGTCCACAGGTCACAGGCAGCTGCAACCTTGCTTTTACAGCTTAACACTCGGACACGCTCCAAGCAGAATAAAGCCCTCCGCAAGGTCACAGAGGAAAAGAGTAGGCGGCAGGGGGATTTTTTTTCTTCCTTTTTTTTTTTTTTATAAATGCATCTGGACTTCATTGTAGGGAGAGTCCCCACAAACGGATGGGCAGCTGCCAGCAAGCGGCGTGCTTCCGCCTCTCACTCTCCGTCCTCCCTAACTCCCTCCCTCCCTTTCGTTCGTCTCTCCTCCACCCCTCCCAACCCTTGTGCACATACACGAACTGAAACCCCCTGACAGGAAGTACAGGCTTGGATCCCAGCGGGGGTTCCTAATTCAAACCAGCCCAGTGGAACAGCCAGAGGTGGCCGCTCCCACTCCTCGCTACCTCTTTCATTCCAGCTCTCTCTCTCTCTCTCTCTCTCTCTCTCTCTCTCTCTCTCTCTCTCTCTCTCTCTCTCTCTCTCTCTCTCTCTCTCTCTCTCTCTCTCTCTCTCTCTCTCTCTCTCTCTCTCTCTCTCTCTCTCTCTCTGTGGGCTTCAACCAGCTGCCCCCGCATGTCCTCGCAACACGTGTGCACACAAAGACACACACACACACATCTCGATGATAGGACGCACACCCACCACCCTGTCGTCCAGTCATGAAGAGCCAAAAGCTTTTGGGCAGCTCACCAGAGCTCTTTGTGGTCTCGCACACTCCCGGAAAGAGGGGGAGTTTGATGGGAGGGAACTGATGATTTGGAGTGATATACGTCTGTGTGAGTGTGTGGGGGGGGGGGGGGATAAATCTTCCAGGTCATTTGGGGCAACGTTCCTACTGAAGTCTGCTAGCGCCATGTGAGCACGTTTTGTCATTTACATTTAGGTCATTTAGCAGACGCTTTTGTCCAAAGCGACTTACAATAAGTACAAAGTTTAAGTTTAAGTTGTCAACTTAAATTTAGATAGGAAGGGAAGTAGCTGTAATTTTAATAGTGTGTGTGTGTGATTTCAGTGGAGCAGACAGGAAGTATCTCTCCACGCCCCCAGCCTCTCATCACACCTCAACTTCAAAGCCTGTGGACCCCAGTTGTCCCTTTGGCTAGACAACACACCCTGTGTATGCCACAACACTAATTCGGACAAACTTCCACACAAACAGGCGCTCCCATCGTCCTTGTAGCTCTGGAACCTGCTGCTATCTCCATTTGCTATATTTAGGCCGTGAGCATAAGATGTCTGAAATTGCTGGTAGTAAACTGTCACGGGTGTTTGTGCAGCAGCGACGGCGTTCTGTAATCGGCTCTCAGTTCCGTCTCAGGAGGAAATAGACACTTCCAGCTGCCTCTGAAGCCTGGCCCACATATATGTCCTCAGACGTCAGCGATGCAGCAACACAAACTTAGGAATGTATGAAGGAAGACAAAATTCAATGTGATGTGTTTCACTGTGTCCCTTCAGGTAAAAAACGCCGTCATGGATCATCTGATGATGATGATGATAATGATCTTGATCTTGAAGATCTGTCCGACATGAGCGACGACGAAGGAGGGAAGGGCAGAGGTTGGTACAATACTAGTGTCCAAAAAGAAGCACACTGTGACTAATGTGTAGCGTTCAGACATTTAGAAAGGTGCTATTTGTTGTGCATTTATTCATTTGGAAAAAAGAAGCAAGAATGGCTAATTATTGTCTATACATACATACATACATAGCTTTTCCAATCTGGAGATTTGCTCTTTTTGTTTCATTTTATTGCAAACCAAAAATATCTTTATCGATTGAAAAGTAGATTAAACTACCAGTTTTCGATATAAATTAGTAAATTGTACCCTCAAATTAATAATAAATTCCTACCCCTCACTAATTACTGATTCAATTCCTCAAATTAGTATTTTATGTGCGTTAATGGAACAGAAACCATCTTCTATATCCACATAATAATAATAATAATACTTTATGTAACCCAACATTTATATTAAAAGTATAATCATTTAATCAATGATAATATTTTGTATATAATGTAGGTAAACTAAACATAACTAAGCAGATCTATGTTAGTGTCGAACTGTAAGTCCTCCCGAAGTGACCCATAGGTAGAGGCTGGTATAAGTTGTAAAAATATTGAAATATTAAATTTATAATAGAATTTTAAAATGCTGCACATAAACACTCAAATATCATATACATATACATAAAATTACATGAATGAATGTTTACTTCATGCATTCCATTTTGCATTTATGTGACGTTAACATGCTTCCTGTCTGTATTCTAGATGAGGATGATGATGATGATGAGGAGGAGGAGGCCTCCGAGCCTCCTCAGCCACTGTCCTCCTCTGCACTGATAAAGCTGGCAGAAGGAGACGATGATGTGGTGGAGGACCTGGAGCTGTCTGACGATGACTGAGGTTCATGGATGCTCACCGGAGACACTTTTCTGCTTTCCACCTCGTCAACCATCTATATTTGGAATAATATTGGACCTTTTTTTTTTTCTTATTTTCTTTGCTTTCCAATTTTGTATCACTTCAATTGTACAGTACAAACAAGTCTAAGATGTAATTTTATTAAGCATTGAAATAGATAAAATAAAAGTTGGGAAAAAAAGCCATCCTTGATTTCTTTTTAAAATACTAATGAACGTTGATGCACCTGAAACAAGTCATTAGCTTCCTCCACACACCTGTAGGCAGCCTCAGGCTGTAGTGAGGACGGGCTATTCGGAGACAGCTATGAGCCGGGCCGAGCCAGGCTGGGCCGGCCAAGGAGGGCCACAGAGAGGCGGGTGTTGAGCCCTGAGGCAGCAGTGCTGTGCCAGGCCGGCAGGGTGGTGTCTGATGGTGTGCCAAGACTCTCTGCCCAGGTGGTAGAGCAGCAACACAGGCTGGTCTGTTTCTGTGCCAACTCCGCGCCCAGACCACTGTCTTCTCTGTGTATTCATGCTCAGACATGGCTTCAACTTATCCCCCTTTCCTTCTCAACTTTACTGCACCTTTCGCCAGCGTTCACCATTAAACTGATGGCGATACCGGCCTTCATTGGGCGAATGGTTTTTGCATGCATTCACTGGTGGTACGGGAGGAGTTGTTTGACATGGATTTCAACGCCACATACATAACAGTGGATATTTGAGAAACACGTTTGTGTCGCCACTTATTTCCCTCTGTTGTAGTGTTCAGTAAATACAGAGCCTTGTAGTGCAGAGGCCCAGCCTAGAGCGAGGGGAAGTCCCAGCAGAGTGTGTAGAGCAGCACACTGCTTCGGTCTAAACTCTTTGAAGGAGGGAGGTAAGTGTGAGTGGGGGCTGGTTCTGGCCCTGTATGTGTGGGTGGATGAGGAGGGGTCAGGTTTATCCCTAAAGGCAAGGGAGGCCTTGGCCTGCGGCTGAACCTCACACTCTTGACAGCTGGTGTTGACCTGAACTGGGACCCCTCCTCTCCCCCTGGTTCACACACACACATCAGGAGACCACGTACTCCCTCCCGCACTTTTTACAAAAGAACCACAATCACCTGAGGAGGAAACGGTGTATATACGTTGTCTGACGCAAGCACACAAACACGAGAGCAAAGAGCAGAGGAACTTTTGGGGGGATTTATTTCACCTGTGGGGTGAATAGAAAAATAGGATGAAGACAAAACTTTCGAAGGGAAATCTAGAGACCATTTTTAATTAATTTCTTGCGTAGTTTAAAAAACAAAAAACAAATTCAAAACATTTGCATTAAGAGCTTTGTGTGCCTTTCTTTTCCCTGCAACCAAGAGAAAACAAAGTAGAAGTATCTTTGGAATCCATTTTAAGGGCTAATTATAATACATATCATAATCTGCTTTATCTACTACATCAAAAGTCCTATAAATATTTTTTCCTCATATTTATATGCTGAAGTAGCATTCAAGATTAGAGCGTTTTTAATATTACACTTTTTTTTTTTAAATGGCAGAACAAAAGAATGAACGAAAGTACCACCAAAGTTCAGCAAGTCACATTTCTTCAGTAAAGAAAACCTTATTCGTGCAACTACATTTAACAAAAAGTAAAAGTACCACGTAAGTAACCTTCAGGATATTTTCATCTTAAACATGATTCTGTACAATTTTGCATGTTCTTTCCTACCTCCCACAGTAGTCAACACGAGCATACTGACGTAAGCCGTACACACACCATAGCCCCCATTAAGGCTTGTCCATTTCACCAACGTCTGTTAGCCCAGTCTTTCTCTGAGACCATCAATGCAAAAAGAAGCAGAAACATGGTTTCAATTCCACACATCCGGTCATCTTTGGTATCAGGACAGTGGAATGCATAGTTGCAGTGGTAAGAGGGAGCTAGTCAGATCTGGCTGAGCATACGCTTCAACTCCAGTCCTTCAGAAACCTGCTCCACGCACACTGGCCTCGGGGAGCGAGCGCAGGGAGGGCATCTCTTTTAATTCCTGGGTTCTGCAGGGCTTGTGGTGAGAGCAGGGTCGTAGACAAGAGAAAGAAAGTGATGGAGTAGAGCTTACTCCAGCCCAGGAAGGAAGGGTTTCCGCTAGCGTCTCACTTGCAAGAATGCCACATTTGTGGCAGGGCTTCGCTCCTTTTTTTGGCAGGCTGTCTGTGACCAGCTGTCTCCTTTTCCTCTTTCTCTGTTCCTCCGTTGCTTCACGTGTCTCCCTTCCAACCCAGTTTGTTTGGATTTCGTTGGGCTACAGCCACGGCAGAGGAACTCAGAAGCTGATTGTGTTGCTAGAAAGGATCCAATTGTCTTTCATTCAAGTCCAATATTTTCAGTCATTTATAGGGGAGGAGGGAGACAATCTCCCCGGGTAAGGTCAGTTTGAGGCCTCCTCACCCCTTCCTGTCCTGTCCTGTCCTATGACGGAGTCTTGGCCTCGTATTGACCCACTACCGTGGAGCCGGTGCCGTTTTCCTGCTTGGGGGAGGAGCAACCTGGGGTGGGGCCGCTGTACGGAGAAGAGCTGCTGCTGGTGGAGGTGGGTCTATGGGGCAGGGGCATAGAAAGGGGCAGGGGGGTGTCAGATGGCGTGGTCAGGGGGTCCCGATCACGTTCTGGGTGGCGCAATGCAGCAGAAGGTGGAAATGGGAACGCCAGCGGGAATCCAGTCATGTAGAAAAGCCTGCCAACGCGGCGCGCTACCTGAGGAGACGAGAGGAGAGCATATGACTGTCAGCACAGCCTGCTGAGTCTTGTGTAACGGATTAATGTTGTGTACTGTATTTTAAACAGAGAGAGAGAGTAGAAGAGAGGCTGTGGGGCTGGCTACTCTAAGGGAATCATCTATGTTATGCTAGCAGTTCTCCTGCAGCCTATGGACAGAAACACACACACTCAAACAAATCCACTCGATCACACACAAGCACCCGCGCAAGTCAGTGGTGTGTGTACCTGTGAGCGGATCTTGAGCGCAGGCCCCAGCTTAAGTCCCATGGTGTTGAGCAGGTGCTCCTCAGTGAGCAGCGGTAATGTCTCTCCATCAATGGCCTGCTCCCGAAACACCTGGCGGAGACACAGCTGCTTCAGCCACAGCCCCGACATATACACACCCACACACACATACACACTCATTCACGCAACCTTCAAAACAGTGATTCTGTCCAAAAATGTAATACACCCATTCTGAGAGGGGGAAATGGCTCATTTAATTTACAATATAGGGTGCTAAGCAACATGTTATCACTTGATATAATATCCACATGTCCATATGTACATTTAGAGTGTTACTGGTCACTGGAATCATTCGTCCTGTCAATACTGGCCACAAAGGAAACAGTAAATTGTGTGACTTCAGTGCAAAAGCTTTGAGGGACAAATGGAACAGCCTTTGTTACTCCGTGCATTTCTGATGTTCATCTGAATCTAATAAAAAGGTAATTTCATACTAAGAAGACTACATTTTATAGGAGATACCCACTTGGGTAGGCTGCCTTAATCAGTTGAAGACTCATATTAGCTTCCACAGAATTTTACTAATTGTTTTTGCACAGAAAAGGGATTGTGGAATGTGATATCTGTTACGATGGAATCACTTCAAACCACAGGAAGAACAATTACTGTGAAAAATGTAGGCAAGATTTGGTTTACTTGTTCTCTCAAATTTGGGATGTTACATTTTGGAAAGTGTGGTCACACACACACACACACACACACGCGCATACACACACACTGCATTCACACA
Source organism: Chelidonichthys spinosus (assembly GCA_029853015.1). Classification (NCBI taxonomy): domain Eukaryota; kingdom Metazoa; phylum Chordata; class Actinopteri; order Perciformes; family Triglidae; genus Chelidonichthys; species Chelidonichthys spinosus. The sequence goes on from CM056829.1 coordinate 14,504,331, forward strand.
GAAGCTGTAGGTGAACATGCACTGCTAACTCAACCTCGTTCTCACAGAGCCCACCAATATGGCTGCGACGGTGAACATGACCGTGTTGGCCTCCACACACATCCACGTACTCTTCTATGGTTGCTAGTCAGCCTGCCCCTGGCCTCCATCCCTCCTCTCTCTCTCTCTCCTCCTCCTCCTCCTCCTCCTCCTCCTCCTCCTCCCCCTCTCCTCACCTGTGTGTATTCAGCACATCCAGCCAGGCTGCTTATGAAGCCACACACGTCCTCCACACTCCACTTGCTGATGTCCTCCACAGGGTTTGCTGTGGCTGAGTCCTCCCCATCCATGAAAAGACCTCCCACGGAGCCTGAAAGCAGCAGCGGTGAAAAGATTGTGTCAATATAACCAGCTATTAAGAACTTTCAAAAATGCAGCTCAAAATATTGTTTGCACAAATGTCACTTGGTCTCGAGGATGAACTAATTTGATTTTTGCACGTATTAGTGACCGCACAAAACACATTTTGGCCATAACTCAAGAATTGATATGCTAACTATGAATATTTCATTATAACTGTCTAATGTGAAGAAATAATGAATTAACATTATTTTGGTGATGTAAACTGCAACTTGACTGGTTGATGGTAATTCTAATTTTGTGACATCACACTGTACTATGAGTTTTAGGACACTTTTATGGCATACTATACTGTGACCTTTTATAGCAGTTAATATTTTTATGACACACTATCACATTTCTATAACATTGTGGCATACTATGACTTTTTATGACATACTATACTATGACTTTTTTGTCTTTTTTTGACATGCTATACTATGACTTTTTCATGACTTTTTGACATGCTATACTATGACTTTTTTGTCTTTTTTGACATGCTATACTGTGACTTTTTTGTCTTTTTTGACATGCTATGCTATGACTTTTTGTCTTTTTTTGACATGCTATACTGTGACCTTTTAGTCTTTTTTTGACATGCTATACTATGACTTTTTTGTCTTTTTTTGACATGCTATACTATGAATTTTTTGTCTTTTTTTGACATGCTATACTGTGACTTTTTGTCTTTTTTTGACATGCTATACTGTGACTTTTTTGTCTTTTTTGACATGCTATGCTATGACTTTTTTGGCTTTTTTTGACATGCTATACTGTGACCTTTTAGTCTTTTTTTGACATGCTATACTATGACTTTTTTGTCTTTTTTTGACATGCTATACTGTGACCTTTTAGTCTTTTTTGACATGCTATACTATGACTTTTTTGTCTTTTTTTGACATGCTATACTATGACTTTTTTGTCTTTTTTTGACATGCTATACTATGACTTTTTTGTGTCTTTTTTTGACATGCTATACTGTGACTTTTTTGTCTTTTTTGACATGCTATGCTATGACTTTTTTGTCTTTTTTTGACATGCTATATTGTGACCTTTTAGTCTTTTTTTGACATGCTATACTGTGACTCTTTTGTCTTTTTTGACATGCTATACTATGACTTTTTTGTCTTTTTTTGACCTGCTATACTGTGACTTTTTTGTCTTTTTTGACATGCTATACTATGACTTTTTTGTCTTTTTTTGACATGCTATACTGTGACCTTTTAGTCTTTTTTGACATGCTATACTATGACTTTTTTGTCTTTTTTGACCTGCTACACTGACTTTTTTGTCTTTTTTGAGATGCTATACTGTGACCTTTTAGTCTTTTTTGACATGCTATACTATGACTTTTTTGTCTTTTTTTGACATGCTATACTGTGACTTTTTTGTCTTTTTTGACATGCTATACTATTACTTTTTTGTCTTTTTTGACCTGCTATACTGTGACTTTTTTGTCTTTTTTGACATGCTATACTGTGACTTTTTTGTCCTTTTTTGACATGCAATACTGTGACCTTTTAGTCTTTTTTGACATGCTATACTATGACTTTTTTGTCTTCTTTTGACATGCTATACTATGACTTTTTTGTCTTTTTTGACATGCTATACTATGACTTTTTTGTCTTTTTTATACATGCTATACTGTGACTTTTTTGTCTTTTTTATACATGCTATACTGTGACCTTTTAGTCTTTTTTGACATGCTATATTATGACTTTTTTGTCTTTTTTTGACATGCTATACTATGACTTTTGTCTTTTTTTGACATGCTATACTGTGACCTTTTAGTCTTTTTTTTACATGCTATACTGTGACTCTTTTGTCTTTTTTGACATGCTATACTATGACTTTTTTGTCTTTTTTTGACCTGCTATACTGACTTTTTTTGTCTTTTTTGACATGCTATACTATGACTTTTTTGTCTTTTTTTGACATGCTATACTGTGACCTTTTAGTCTTTTTTGACATGCTATACTATGACTTTTTTGTCTTTTTTTGACCTGCTATACTGACTTTTTTTGTCTTTTTTGACATGCTATACTATGACTTTTTTGTCTTTTTTTGACATGCTATACTGTGACCTTTTAGTCTTTTTTGACATGCTATACTATGACTTTTTTGTCTTTTTTTGACATGCTATACTGTGACTTTTTTGTCTTTTTTGACATGCTATACTATGACCTTTTAGTCTTTTTTGACATGCTATACTATGACTTTTTTGTCTTTTTTTGACATGCTATACTATGACTTTTTTGACATGCTATACTGTGACTTTTTTGTCTTTTTTGACATGCTATACTATGACTTTTTTGTCTTTTTTTGACATGCTATACTGTAACTTTTTTGTCTTTTTTGACATGCTATACTATTACTTTTTTGTCTTTTTTGACATGCTATACTATGACTTTTTCATGACTTTTTTGACATGCCATACTATGACTTTTTTGTCTTTTTTCAACAGGCAACTATGACTTTTTTCAACACACTTACTCTTTTATGAATTTTTTTGACATACCACTATGTCTTTTTCAACATGTTATAATTTTTTTTCAACATGCTATACTATGACTTTTTTATATATTTTTTCGTCATATTTTACTTTGACTTTTTTCAACATACTACTTTGGCTTTACAAGTCATATACTACTACTTTATAGTATGACTTTTTATGACATACATTTTTTGCATTATATACATTTTTATGTTATAATAAACTATAATTTTCTTTGACATTCTTTTCTATGAATTTGACTGTTAATGGCATACTATAATATGGATGTTCTCAATATGGTGTTATATTACTTTTTTAAAGACATATTTACTATGACTTTAAGAGATTTCTTATTACATAACAATTTTTAGTGTGACTTTTTTTATGACAATTTAGGGATAAAATCAGAGATGCACCCATTGTAATTTTCTTTCACACGATACGTGCAAAATGTAAAATTCTAAATGGTATCCTTTAACTCTGTTATTGTTATCTGACATGCTATACTATTACTTTTTTGTCTTTTTTGACCTGCTATACTGTGACTTTTTTGTCTTTTTTGACATGCTATACTGTGACTTTTTTGTCTTTTTTTGACATGCAATACTGTGACCTTTTAGTCTTTTTTGACATGCTATACTATGACTTTTTTGTCTTCTTTTGACATGCTATACTATGACTTTTTTGTCTTTTTTTGACATGCTATACTATGACTTTTTTGTCTTTTTTATACATGCTATACTGTGACTTTTTTGTCTTTTTTATACATGCTATACTGTGACCTTTTAGTCTTTTTTGACATGCTATATTATGACTTTTTTGTCTTTTTTTGACATGCTATACTATGACTTTTGTCTTTTTTTGACATGCTATACTGTGACCTTTTAGTCTTTTTTTTACATGCTATACTGTGACTCTTTTGTCTTTTTTGACATGCTATACTATGACTTTTTTGTCTTTTTTTGACCTGCTATACTGACTTTTTTTGTCTTTTTTGACATGCTATACTATGACTTTTTTGTCTTTTTTTGACATGCTATACTGTGACCTTTTAGTCTTTTTTGACATGCTATACTATGACTTTTTTGTCTTTTTTTGACATGCTATACTGTGACTTTTTTGTCTTTTTTGACATGCTATACTATGACCTTTTAGTCTTTTTTGACATGCTATACTATGACTTTTTTGTCTTTTTTTGACATGCTATACTATGACTTTTTTGACATGCTATACTGTGACTTTTTTGTCTTTTTTGACATGCTATACTATGACTTTTTTGTCTTTTTTTGACATGCTATACTGTGACTTTTTTGTCTTTTTTGACATGCTATACTATTACTTTTTTGTCTTTTTTGACATGCTATACTATGACTTTTTCATGACTTTTTTGACATGCCATACTATGACTTTTTTGTCTTTTTTCAACAGGCAACTATGACTTTTTTCAACACACTTACTCTTTTATGAATTTTTTTGACATACCACTATGTCTTTTTCAACATGTTATAATTTTTTTTCAACATGCTATACTATGACTTTTTTATATATTTTTTCGTCATATTTTACTTTGACTTTTTTCAACATACTACTTTGGCTTTACAAGTCATATACTACTACTTTATAGTATGACTTTTTTATGACATACATTTTTTGCATTATATACATTTTTATGTTATAATAAACTATAATTTTCTTTGACATTCTTTTCTATGAATTTGACTGTTAATGGCATACTATAATATGGATGTTCTCAATATGGTGTTATATTACTTTTTTAAAGACATATTTACTATGACTTTAAGAGATTTCTTATTACATAACAATTTTTAGTGTGACTTTTTTTATGACAATTTAGGGATAAAATCAGAGATGCACCCATTGTAATTTTCTTTCACACGATACGTGCAAAATGTAAAATTCTAAATGGTATCCTTTAACTCTGTTATTGTTATCTTTAGTGCTCATCTGCATAAAACACAAAATTCAAATGATTAGGAAATGATTTATTGTATTTTTTATTTAAATGCTTGTTTTGATTAAAAGCAATTCTGTATTCTAAGATAGTTAGAGCTAATGTTAGTAAGTGGGTCATAATTCCTTCCATGATATCCATTTTATATTCCTCTGAATACATCTTCACAGCTGTATTCATTCAACTTCCTTGTCAAAACCTACATTAAATTTGTACACATCATGATAGTGTTATATTTTACCCAATGCAATATAATGCAAGTCAATCTAACATCTGTTAGCTGTTTCGTTCCATGCTGTTGGCAGACAAGCCAGTCATACACCGGAATTAATTACAACGTAATAAACTTAATAACAATAATAGTGATCATCTTTGCATCTCTAGATAAAAATCAACAAAAGGTTCAGCTCTACTGACTAGATTTCTATCGTCAAAGGTATTGTTTGGGTATTTTGAAGTGGGGTTTCATGAGGTACTTATCCATGGTCAGTGTATTATCTATAGTCGATGACAATCAGCAAACCCCCAGTATGGAGAGGCAGGCAAAAGTATGGACACAGGGGCAAAAAGATATATTGCTGCAGACTGGAGCAGCAGCAAAAAATATTTTAGCCTCCTAAAACAAAGGCTCATCTAAAAAAAATCTATATCCGATGAGGCATACACAATATTTAAAATATTTTCTGATGAGAAACTAAACTGAACTGAGAGGGAATCTTGTCTTCAATGCTTTGAACAGAGCATAGATTTTACTGTTACTTCAGTTCCCCATCAGAAAGGGCCTGAAGGCATGAAAAGTGGTGAACATATTGTAAATATAGAATAAAACCATTTTGTTTAGCTGTGGCTTTCTTTAGAGGGATGGGAAAAAAACATCCTTTCTCCAAATTGTTGGTGTGCTGACCATACACAGACTATGGATAAGTATCTCACAGAACCCCACTTCAAAACACCCTAACCATCTCCTCAAGTTGTTCATGTTGGAAACAATAGGATAAAGCTAGTTTATGGTAGTTTTCTTATGTACGTGCACAAACAATAGCCTCATCCCCCCACTTGCCGCCCACGTGGCTGTGCTGCTGCTGGTGTGCACGAGATCACACTGGGGTCAGAGGCAGGGCCCCGAACAGGGTCGCTCACACAAGGAGTGATGCTAATGGGTTTCACATGTCGACTGTGTGTGTGTGTGTGTGTGTGTGTGACTGAATCTCACCCGTGTGAAAGTAGGGGTTGGCGTAGGGGAATCCAAAGGGCAGTGACTGTCCATGAAGAGCAGGCAGCGGTGGCATGAACCCAGGTGGCAGGTGATACTTGACATCAGCCTTGCCCAGTCCAGGGGTGAGGAGATGGCGACTGGGTGACTCCGTACCTGCTGAACTACAAGGGGCGCTCAGCCTGCCTGAGTTCTCTCCCGTCTCCTTAGCTCTGTCACACACTCCCTTGCTGCCAGTATCTTTACCCCCGTCTCGCTCCCTGTCCCTGGGTTTACTACTGGACTTGGCATTGACACTGTCCTGCTTCTCCTCATACATCTCTGTTTCACTGTCCGAGTCATTCATCTCCTCATCCTGCACCTCCCTGTCACCCTCCCTTCCTCTGTCTTCTCTCCCTTCTGTGAGATCCCCGGCATGGAGCTGTGTCTGGAGAGCCCTGCGGGGGCCCTTCCTGGATTCTGCATCCGGCCCAGCAGTAGATCTCTGCGCCTGGATGTCTTTCGGGGTGGAGGGTGGTCCTGGTTGTTGATGCTGGTGGTGGTTCAGGGTTAGGAGGGGTGTGGCAGCCCCATGGCGAAGCACCAGCATTGCATTTGAGCGGCGGGCCAGTTCCTCACGGAGCGGATGGCCCTCTGGGATGTCATGGAGGCTTCGCAAGGCTGGATGGTCAGGTGGCAGGCCAGGAGGTAGAGCTCCCAATGGGTCGGAGCTCAGAAGACGCTGCTGCTGCTGCTGTCGCTGGTGGAGACTTTCCAACTCTTTCTGTCTCAGCAGCTCCGCCGAGATTTCAAGTCTAAGAGAGTGAAACACACAGGGACTTTAACATACAGGCCAAATCTTTACTGCGATGGAGTCGAAGCAAGGAGACCTCTGGAGATGGTAGATGTCTTATGCAGAAATATTTATTGATGCCCGATGGCCATGGTGAGAATCAAGGTTTGAGCAGTACAACAGCTATGAACTGAACAGTGTCGACCCCTACTGTCCCTCCTGGGAGAGCATAAAAGTCTAGTTATCTTGAGGAAGCTGCCACGGCGTCTGTATTATGTCTAGGTTTAAGGTAAGAACTTTGTGTTCGGTCCTGAGAGACACGCTGGTGTCTTGTTTGTGACCTTGCCTCGCCTAGAGAAGCAGACACTTAATAACTCAGATTAAATGTGAACCTATTCATAAGATGACATGTATTAAATCTTACACCGAGGGAATCAGGTACAGAGGAAATCCCCTCGCATTTCCATTTTATAAGTACTCCACATTTACAGCACCTCTTTTGGTGTGTATTTAAAATTTGCCCTCTCTAAAAAAGAAAATCACACTATTGTTACATAATGTAACATTCCAACACACACACACACCTGGCCAGATTCTGTTTCCTCAGCATCTCCTGTTGCCGAGCGAAGAGCTCCGCTTGAGCTGGTTGGAGGAAACCATATCCTGTGACAGAAATGGCAAGAAAACACAAACCTGTAAGCAAAGCTTTACAAAGTGACATGGAAGTTCCCAAATGATAGAAGCAGGGAAATGCAAACATACCAAAAGGTATCCTGCTAACCCTTTATACATTTTTAAAATAATAAAATATGATTAAGCCAACATTCCTTTTCATATTGGTGCAAATATGAGAATATTTATGTTTTATAAATATTTTTACACAGGTATTCGTAGGTTGCATGCATCTCCATCGGTATTGTGCATTAGTGCTATCTATTTAACCCTATCGTGATTTATGACTCACCAGGGGCCTGGCAAAGAGCAGAGGGCATGCCCAGAAAAGGAGGTCGCAGATGAGGTCCTAAGGCGATGTGAGGGGCAGTTGGAGGGGACAGCAGGGGTGGAGGGTGAGACAGATCTCTGTGGACACAAACATCAAAAAATGTAAATAAAGACAACATTGAGTCGGGTTTCACTGGATGCTTTTGAAATGACTAAAGCATTAAGCATGGTGGGATGTATAATGTGTGATTCCCGACGTTAAAAGAATAGCGTCTCTCAACTCTCAACGCATGCTGCCACACCAATGTATGCAGTGTATTTTTTATCAGTGGAGCTCCAGAGGCCCCTGTGTCGCCCCAGTGCCTCATCAGTCTTGTCACGCCGCAGCAAGCGCCGCTGGCCATTGCTGTACCCTGGACTGCAGCCTTTTCTTCCCCTGCCGCCGCCTCACACACACGCACACACACAATATATACACAGCCACACACATACACACAACTCTAGACCCACACACATAATGAGGGCTGAATGCACAATGCCAGTGTGTCATGCTCCGACAGCTGGGGCGGCCCTTGCGTCTTGACCGGGGCCACGGGCTGAAGGACCTTCTAATTAACACTCATCCCTCCTCTCTTCTCTCCCTTTTTTACGCCCTCCTCTCCGTTTCCCTCCCTCTCTCCCTCTCATTCTATAGGCTGCATTGAAACTGGTGAAAAGATGGAGCGTCCTGCAACCTGTGCTTCTGAAAAGGCTTCTCTCCATTATTGGTATCGTCTTTTGTCCTCCTTGAGGGGGAAAGGCGCCTCACAACTTGCTCCCCTCGCTTCATCTCTTGTTCTGTCTTAGCCATCTTTTTTTTCTGTTACTCTTTTCCTCCACTTTTACTTCTTTCACCTCTCTATGTATTTTCCCCTCCCCTCTTAGTCTCATCCTGTCTCTTTAACCAAGCCTTGCCTTGCCTCTATGCATTTCTTTCAGCTTCTCTCCCACTTAGGTTTTCACTGAATTCCACTGACAATCTTCCTAGTGTTTCTCTCGTTTCATGCACATCGTCATGGGTACAGGGTACATGGTTTTGAGAAAGCGGATAAAAAAAAACTGTCACAAGAGTGAGGAGTCTGCACCGTGACCCTTTGAAAGTCTCCAAGTGTGGATGATGATGCTCTCCGCCTGCCTGGTGTCTCAAACCACAGCTGTTTCCAGGGCCTTTGCCGAGCTCCCTCTCTACCCACACCTCTCCTGGCTCTCGTTTCTCTCCTCCTGAGCCGCTGCTATCACACCAATCAGAGCTCAGCTGTGTGTGACTGCCGCAGCACAAAAGCATACATGGGAAACAAGCTGAGGAAAACAACAAAAATCAAAACCAACACTGGGACGCATGCAACCGCAAATATTGTTTTGCAACTGTGTTCAAATTAGCTAGCGCCTGCATGTCTCCAGCCTCACTAAATGTTGAGGGAAAGGGAGAGAGAGGGAGGAACTGCAAGGAGGGAGGGCAAGCAAGAGCGGGGAGATGAGATGGGGGGGGGGGGGGGGGGGGGGTTGGTTGTAGCCAGTACTGAGACGCCGGTGTGTGTGTGTGTGTGTGTGTGCATGTGTGAGGGGGGGGGGATGAAAACCATTCATCGATCGCCTCCGCCGCTGAAATGTTAATGCTAATCGTATAACTGCTCTCTCCGGCGGTGCCTCGCACTCCAGTGGCAGCTCCAATTAATCTTGGGTGAGGGCTACAGCGCGTGACCCCGGAGCCGCAAGCCGGGGCCCCGCTAGCCGCTGCTTATGTAATTACACCGCCCAGTGTGTAATCACCTGGCCTAATCCCTTGGGGCTCGCAATTAGCCTTGCGACGCACAGTTCCACTAGGCCACGCTAAGGCGTCCGCAAAACTCCCATCCACCCCCACCCTGGCTCCCGCATGCCAAACTTCCATCCCCCCCCCCCCCCCCTTTCTGATACTCCCTCCCTTTCCTCCCTCTCCTTGCACCGCCTACTCTTGCCTAGCGTTAGCCCGCAGATGAATAACGGTCAATTAAAGCTGCATGACTGGGGCTGCCAGGCGTCTGCGCCACCATAATTAGGCCTAATCACGGGGAGTGAGAGAGACGGAGGGAAGGGGAGAAAGAGTGTGTGTCTGACACTCCCCTCCACTCCCTTCCTACATCTCTCCCTCTCTTCCTCCTTTTATAGGAGGCAATTTTAACGGAGGAGTGGCAGACATTAGTCATTTTGCTCTGGGGTTGTGTGTCTGTGTGTACATGTGTCCGTCCGTCTGTCTGATTTTCTTTTTGACCCCTCTGTGCATTTTGTAGGCAAACCACTAACATGCTATAAAAAGATGAGGCAAAAACCGTTTTGCATGAGACTGAGAATGGGCAGATTTACAAATGGTCGGGTTGATAATCACGTAAAACTCTATCACGGGATGCTGCTGCCGCCCTCCCTTCAACCCCCACCCCCCCTGCCTCCCTCCCTCCCTCTCTCTCTGCCTGCAGTGAGGCCAGGGGCTCCTGGGGAATTCACTGGTGTGTGACGACCTGTCAGAGTGGCGACAGCGGTCCCGTCCCGCAGCAGCCCAAGCAGTGTGTGTGTATGTGTGTCTGTCCGGGTGTGCGTGTAGGGGTTTCTGTGTGTGTGTGTGTGTGTGTGTGTGTGACAGGGCTGCCCTTAATGACGGGAGTGTGGGGGGATTAGGAGCGCCGCGCGACCGCCTTCGGCTCCTTCTCCGCAGGAACACATTTACACAGGAAGCTCATTAAAATGGATGAGGCTCCCTCCACGCTCGTTCTCTCGCTCGCTCACTCACTCCCTTCCTCCCTCCCTCCCTCCCCTTATCTCACTCTCTCCGTCACTTCGTCCTCTCGCCATCTCCTCTCTTCTTCTGTTTTGCTTACCTCCCTTCATCCCCATTTTAAGCTCCATGTTTTCCACTTCCTCTCTCTCTCTCTCTCTCTCTCCCCTCCCTCTCTCTCCATCCTTTCCCTATTTGCCTTGCAGATGCTTGGTGAGCTTTGCCATTTAAGGCCAGACAAATGGAGCGCCAGGCTCTAAGCCCATCGAGCGGCCCTAATGATTTGTTTTTAACAATGGGCCCTAATGGGCCCCAGATAATCAATGATGAGGGGTCGATGGAAAGGTGAGCCACGGAGAGAGTTAGAGAGGGGGAGATGGGGGAGAGCTTCCATCGCATCCTCAAATTCTCAGCCCTGGCTTTTTCATTGTTTCTCAGTTTTTTTGCTTTTAGTCACCAATTATCTTGATTTTAATTTTCTCTTCACTTAGCACTCATTCAACTCTCAGGTCTCGGCTTAATTTTCACCCTCTATTTTTGCAGGTTGTGTATAGTAGATTTTCAGGGGGGTAAGTAGTCTACCATTAGACACACATATACATTATGTAGTCAAATGCATGTTTACACCCCCATCAGATTGTTCAACATCTGATTCCACATCTATAGGCATTACCATGCTGCTTTAACAGGCTCTACTCTTGTGGGAAGGTTTTTGGAACCTGGCTGCTCCCATTCAGTCCCAACAGCATTAGTGAGATCAGGCTGTGATGTTGGGCCTGGTATATATTCTGCCATTCAGTTCGTCCTAAAAGTGTCTGATTGGACACTGCAGGCCATTCAAGTTCTTCCATATCAAACTGAGAAATTCAATTCTTTATGGGGCATTGTCATGTTGATGCATGAGGGGGGAATTCCCAAACTGTTGCCACAAAACACACCATCGTCTAAAAATATATTTTACGCTGTATGCTGCATCGATATAATAGTTGAAAACAGACATGCCCGAGACCAAAACAACACATTTCCACATGCTTTTGGCATGCTTGTGGAAAGGGCACTTCCACAACACATTTTCCTTATTAATCCCTATTTTTTATTGACTCAAACACAAAAACAGCGAGGCACGGGGAGGGAGAGGGGGAAAGTGAGGTGGAGAAGACGGACGGAGGGACTGATGGATGGAGGAAGGGCAAGGCCTAGTTAACTCTCCCATGTCCTGTGTGGCTAATTACTCTGTGCGCTGTCAGAGAACAGCCGCGGCTCACTGACTGCATTCACACACTGCACTTCTGGCCTCGAAAATACACACAAATTAGCAGACATATTCACTCAAACAAGCGCAAATTCAATCCGCAGATATGCACACATGCAGACCGCCAGCTTGAAAAGTGGAACAAACACACACGCGAACAATCAGCCCCCTCCCCCCCCCCTCGCCTCAATACACCCCCCCCCCCACAGCCTCCCAGAGCTGCACCACACAGCGCCTGGCCGCTCTGCTTCCTGCTTGTATCCCCACCCCTACCTCCCCCCCCCCCCCCGTCTCTCTCTCACACACACACACACACACACACACACACACAACCTCCCCCCCCTGCTGCCGCACCGCCGGCCCATTATCGATCCCCCGCTTCTCCCCGCGCCACATAAATAATCGACAAGCAATTACCCGCCCACTCCCGCTGCCCCCGGCTTTGTTTGGGAGGCGCAGGGGCCAACGCTGGGGGGGAGAGGAGGGAGGAAGAGCCGGGGATGCAGGCGTGCAGCTCCACAGTGGTAGCCAAGAGGTTATTGGATCCATAGTTTAGCCATGTATGTGGAGCTGCATGCACAAAACGTGCACTGCAGCACAGTAAAAAAAAAAAAGAAGCCAAATATGAGATCAGATCTTGCTGCGAAACCTCAAAATGAGTGGAAGAATTTGGTAGAAAAGTGCAGCGGTGTGGTGATGCAACCTGGCAGGTGATTTGCTCCTTCTACTGTTTCTCCCACTGACAAGATTTTTCTGTAAAATCGGAACATTCTCCGTTGTGATTCCATGTACGTGTGCTCACATCAACTGGTGCCTCTTATGTGGTGTGTAGAGGATGCAGGTCTTGGTCTTTATTAATGATTCATAATGCTGGCATTGCAAGCAGGGCAGGGTTGCCGTATGAATAGTGAGCTATGGCCGGGTTGACGTGGAGTTTCCAGTCGAGTGTTTGCATATGTTTCTTACCTGTCAGTGTAGTGTGCGTCCCGGTGCTGAGGCAGACCCTGCTTCCGTCTCTGGCTGGATGAAGAGGAGCTGCCTGCGGAGGGCAGGTGAGCTTCTAAGGCCGCTGGATTCCTCACCGCTGCAGCCAACACCTCCTGGCGAGCACGCAGCATGTCTGCATAAGGAGCGAAGGTGGAGGAAAAGCACAGGAGAGAGGTGAGAAGATAGAGTTGACATGACAAAGACGATGAAGGATTAAAGTTAAGGAAAAAATAGGGGGGGCAGAAGGGGTGGAAGAATTGCAGGGGGAGAAGAGGTGAGGATAAAAATAAATATCCAATAATAATATCCAGCTGCTCATGTCTATGCGGAGACTAACAGGAACTCAGCTTCGGATGGAACATTATTAAACAGGAAAATCCCGCTGACCGTACATTTCACCAGCTTATGGTGATGACTTATTTTAAGTGCGTTTGCTGTAAGTGTCAACATGTTTTCAACAATGTGAGGGTCACTCATTCATATTGAAAATGATTGTTACGAGTTTTCTAATCCCCCGTCCATTTACATGTACAGACACGCATGAGCACACGCTCATCAAGGATAAACAAAAAACAGACATTTTGGCAGAGGTGTAGGAAATCAGCACATAGAGCTCAAGTCCATCTGTTAGGCTTTGGAGCGGAACTGACCAGTTTCAGGCAAACGTGAGGAAATTAAGAGGTGGAAGTAGAGAACATGAAAAGGCCAGGAAGCCGGCATGAAAAATGATGGTGTGTGATGATGTGTTTTTAAAACATATAATGATGAGTGTGTTTTTGTACAACCGAGCGAAAAAAATGACTTCACCCACCAGGGGTGTTTTTACCCCATTGCACCTTCGCCACCATCACGCCTTCTCCCTCCGTCTCGGCCTGCCCCTCTCTCCACCTTCTGCCCTCTACCGCTCGCCTCATTCCATCTCTTTCTTTGCACTTCCCCTCTCTCTCTCTCCCTCTCCAAGCAGCCCCGGCTCTCTCTCGCTCTCGCAGGAGAAGAGGCCTCATCATTATCAGCCGAGCCAGGCCACACCAGGAGACATGGCTTCTAATGAGAGAAAAATCCATCCTGCTCTCTCTCTCTCCTTCCTCTCTCTGCCTCAATCTATCTATCCTCTCTCTCCGCTCTTCTCCACCTCCCCTCCTCCTCCCCCTCTTTTTTAATTAGACAGATCCCTCGGGAGCTAGGGGCCATTTCCGCCGCCGGTACGGGTGTGACGTGTTTGTGTGTGTCTGTGTCTGTGTGATTTAGGTGCTTGCATGTGCGCGCCTGCCTGTGTGTGTGTGTGTGTGTGTGTGTGTGTGTGTGTGTGTGCTGAAGCAGTTGAGCGGGCGCCGGGATGGGGGGGGTGAAGCGACAGATATTAATGCGGCCTAGCTCCGGTGTATCGATCTGTTTGCTGCGCCAGGCCACAGGGGACTCGGCTGGCGGCAGACAAGGGTGTGTGTGTGTGTGTGTGTGTGTGTGTGTGTAAGTGGGGGGGAGGGGGGTGGGGGGTTGTGAGAGATAAGGGAGGGATCAGAGGGAACTGGAGCCCCAGAGCGCACACACAAACACACACACACACAGTCTATTTTGCACTTGCATACACTATGCAGGGGTGACTACTAGGTGGAAGAGTTGACCTCTATGAGTTTCCTGTGGTCACAATCCCACCTCACCAATTATTTTGTATGACTGGGTCAGTTAAAGGAGCACTCCATTGATTTAGTATTGCACTTACGTAAAGTTTGGAGCCTTCCAAGCGACATATTTAAAAGCAACGGTGCAGATCTATTCTGTAGAGCCCAAGACAACCTGGCTACGGTATATTGCAGCAGAAATAGAAACAAGTAAGAACTCTGACTTTATGCTCCAGACCTTAATTAGTAGAGCTCTAAAAACACTGATTAAACTGCAATTCCCATAATGCAACTCAACAACTCTCCCTGCCTAGCAAATATCCACGTCTTTTCAATGCTGCTAGCCCAGTTTGTAACGCAAGCGTTGTACTTTATACAACCATTTCAACAGGATGAGTCATACTATGCCTATTAAATTGGCTTTTAGGGTCTTAAGCCAGAAAGATGCTATGAGTCCAAATTCAACCAATCAAACGCCACTGACCTAAACCTTGACCTTAGCCATGACCTCAACTCAGATGTTTCTGTAAGAGAGTTAAATGATGATTCAGTGGGTTATACTGTTAGTTATGTGGTCTGGCCAAGAATATTATTTGTTTGTTTTATTTCAGTCAGACAACTCGTTTATTGTAGCAACGGTAATAGTTTGAGTTTAGCGTCTAGGCTCCAGCATCATCAATCCCATATATGATTACATAGAGACGAGAAGGAAGTGATGATGAATAAATATCTTAAAATAATAATCTTAAATATCATAAATTCTCTATTATTTCTATATTATTTCTCATCTTCTTCCGTTCTCCTTTTTTTTTTTTTTTGCACCCTCCCACCCCCTCCTTTCTCTCTCCAATTCTCTTTCATGTGAGCTGAGAAGAGCAGGTCA
Organism: Chelidonichthys spinosus; assembly: GCA_029853015.1. Lineage (NCBI taxonomy): Eukaryota > Metazoa > Chordata > Actinopteri > Perciformes > Triglidae > Chelidonichthys > Chelidonichthys spinosus. Next base: position 14,519,631 of record CM056829.1, read on the forward strand.
CCTGGGGCTTAAACCTTCAGTGTGTGTTGTGTGAGTGTACAAAGTAGTTACTCGGATTCAGAATTTCCCCTCTAAAACGCTTGCTGTTGCAGAGTCCCTTCATCTGCAAATTGGGGTTCTAATTGAGGACCCACAAACACACACACACACACACACACACACACACACACATTTTACACAAAGTTATTTTGGGAGGTCCCAGTTTACCACTCGGACCCATCCCGCTTATCCCTCTTTTGTCCCCATTTTTCTCCCCGCCATCATTCCTGGTGTTGGGCTGAAATCCCCTCAGTTAAGCTGGGTTTTTCGCGTTCCCAGAATGCAGAGGAGCGCTTCACTGATGCAGCTTGGCCAGCCTTGTGATGGATTTGGCGGACTGGCAGGTGCACAAAAGCTGACATCCATCCACTAAAACACACCATATACCAGAAAATGAAGGATCTTTTCAGGAAGATGCATTCAGCCGCTATCATAGGCTTAGCTGGCAGTAAATATGTGGCAATTTTGTCGTACTGAAAGTCTTGTGGCGGTTCGTTGACCAATCACGTGCTGGAGTTTTGAGGGTCTTTGGCATGATGAAGAGATGTTGTGTGCAGCTTCATGTTTCAAATCAGACTAAAATGCAAGAGACAAAACAGAAGCACGCCCCTTCCATCCCACCCCTCCGTTCACTTTCATCTGGATAGCTACCCCCACCTCTCTTTTCCTTTTCTCTCTCCCTCACTCTCCTTTCATCATATCAAGAGGGAGGGAAAACCCTTCTGGCCATTTCTTCAACCCCTCTACCCCCAATTTCAGCCCCCCACTCCCCTTCCCTACTCTTCTTTTGCCCATCAGGTCCAGATAGAACTTCTCAACAACACCTTGCACCTACACATTCACACACACGTGCACACAGAATTCCTCCTTCACACACACACACACACACACACACACACACACTTTAATTTTCTGTGCCCGACACTTCAAACACATGAAAGGATGCTCTGCGGGGACCAAGGCTAAAGGGAAGGTTGGAGGTGGGGGAAAGGAAAAGGGGGAGGAGGAGGGGAGAGGGTATAAAAGCAGTGCTTGAGATGGAGATGTGTAGGAAAGATGGTGGTGATGGGGGCCCAAGAGGGAGGAAAGGAGGGGTCACAGGGGCCCCATCAGAGACCAGGTCAATGTCAAGGGGCTCTTGCTGAATTGATTCGCGGCTGCCTCTCAAGAGACAAAACAGCCGTCCCTCTGTCCCACCTCCTGGACCGTTTCTGCCTGAGAGTGTCAGTTTCCTAACAAACTGCGACTCTTAATTGGAGAAGGCGAGGATGTGACGGTAGTGTTATACTACGTTTTCTACATAATCTCGTAAGCAGTGTGTGACAGACGGAGTTGCCAGGTGTGGAAGAAAAGGAATATTAGCAACACAAAAGGCTCTGGGAGAGTTGGCTGTGATAGCGTCCTCATTTTTCCATTTATCTCACAGGCACAAATATAACAGCGAATGTAAACCACATGTGGCTAAATCTTATTGTATAATTATGTTTCTAATGTTAGTTATATGTGACCCAAGCATCGTCAATAATCGTAAAATTGTAAAAAAACAAAAAATAAAAAATTGATTTCCTGTTCTCCTCCTGTAGAACGTCTTTAAGTGCTGCTTAGAAGAGCAATGCATGTGTGCAGATAAAAGGACAGTATGGAAACTATGAAATGTTTTGGGATATGCAAGTATAGAAAGAGACCGTGTATATCTATATTGCGCCAGAGCGTCTCATACCAGCAAGGTTTCTGGGAAAGGAAGCCAGCGCTCAGACTGCACCCTGGGCCATAAAACCCCCACAATGCACTGCATCTTGCCTCTAACTCCTCTAAGACACAGGGAAAAGGCAATTAAAGCGTTTATAGGCTTCGCCCCCTAGATTTGCAGCCAGCAATTAAAAATCATTACTAATCAAATAAAAATAAAAGTGGCTCAAACTACGATTCAGCCAGGGCATCGATTGGATTTATGCTACCACAAAAAAAAAGCTCATAAAGACGCGTAAGACTTAATGTTACATTCTTTACAAAAATGTGAGAAAAAAGGTTAACATTTCATGGCAAGCACAGTGAAATAAATGTAAGGCCAACTTATAAAAGCGGCGCATGGCAACTTTTCTCCTTTTCCTTTTTCTCTATCAAACAACTTCTCCCAAGCTAACGCCAGTCCATTTAACGTGAGTGTAGAAACTGAGGGAAAACTGGGACACACTGGTGGTTTCCAGGGTGTTGGGAGATTTAGAGGGTTGGCAGGCAGCCAATGAGAGCTCCTGGATCAATCGTGGTGTTGATGCATGCAAAGCCTTGTGGGTGTTGTTAACAACAGAGGGCCGTGGTGGTCAGAAATCACCCTGAGTGACACTTTGACACCGGGTGGGCAAGCACTGCAAATAGAAACGTCAGCCGTCTCCATGGCTGGCGTTTTACAATGGCAGCAGTGTGGCAAAGCTTAACATGGCACCCTGAACACATCACAGTGAATTGGTGACAGGTGACAGAAGAGGTGTTTTTTTTTTATAGAAGCTGGGGAAGTGCTTCCACGGAAAACTCTTTTAGTTTGAAGTAAATCTCAAGTTACTTCAAACTAACTGAAGTTATTTCAAAGTTTGAGAAAAATAAATAAAAGGAAAAGAATCTCTAGATCTGTCATCAGTCAATTCTTACTTGTAGAGCAGGAGACACCGTTCTGAATTTAAAAATCAGCTGTGCAGTGAGGTTTATACAGTGGGGTGTAACATGATAACATATTTGAAAGCCAACATGATGAGAGCGAGCTTGATGACGACCATACACACACCTACAAATACAGAGCCTGTGGACTGACCATGGCCCGGCAGACCCATGCTGCTCGCCAGCTGGTAGAGCCGTTGCTGCTGCTCCTCATAGGACCCTTGCTCGCTGAGCGCTGACATCATGCGCCTGTAGTGCTCCTCAGGGCTCATGTGGCCGTGGCTGCCGCCTGCCTCTACCACCGGGCTCTGGGAGTTCTCTGAAGAAAGGAAGGAGACACTTAGATTTTCACCAATAAATGATCCAAGTCATCGGGAAATAAATACTAACTTGAAACCGCAGCCTCTACAGCTTAACTTTCTTTTCGGCATTTTATCATATAATAATGAACTCATCCAGGTCCATATTAATTTCCGTGTCAGGCATGTTTATGAGGAATTTGCCTAGAGAATATTCTTGTGTCAAATTTATTTCCCTGGTCACAGCTTTTGAACATTTGTGGTTGAATACCCGAAATCACATTTCATGACATCACTGAAGTGAACACAGATCACTGCTGTTTAGCAGCCCCGCCAATTATACATCAGTATATACACAAGAGAAGAAATAAAACTTGGTAGGGAATCCAACTTTTCCCTGAATGAGCTCACTCTCTGCTGCTCAGGATCCACTTTGTGTTTTTCATCTCCGCCAGGAGGATCATGCAACCTGTCGCGTGCTTGTGTGTGTGTGTGTGTGTGTCCATGAGGAGTGTGTGTTGTCCACAGCTAATCTCCAATTGTAGCAGACTGCATAGTATTTTGGCTGGCCAGCTATGGATGCATACTTGACTTGCATGGGGCTCTTGTGACTGACTCGTGACTCTTGTGCAGACTCAAACTTTCTCCTTTTATTGCCCGTTGACTGCCTAATGACTCCTAACTCACTACACTTAACTGGCCCCTGACCGGTAGGGGCCGCTAATGATAATAATGCAGCTTTTAGTGTTTTGGATTGTCTTTGGCTAACAGTTAATAGAACTACCAATACACACACACTGCTGAGTAAATCGCAGGCCTACAGCTTGGTGAGTTTCATTTTGTTTTTGGCAAGATTGTATGACGACTTGCCTGCATACATGAATGAAGTGTGTTTTACGACTAGTGTCGGGCTGAGGGGTTAGCCGACAGTGTTCATTCATTCACAAATACAGCAGAGCGGTCATTACAGACACACCTGGTGGAGATCTGTGGAGACGAGTGCACCTTTCTAGTTTATATTTGTTAACTCTTCGAAACAGTGTCTATACTTAAACATCAGAACTCCATTGGATCCATTCTGAGAACTCGGACGTATCTACAGGTTCACAATTTGGAAGGAAGGAATGTTTTTCTAATTCTGGATGATAAGAAAGGTGAATTTTTAGGATAAACAAAGACATAACTTCTTACGCATTTCTAAAAACATCACAAAATGTAGGACGCATTGCTTTTGCAAACAACTTCAACTTATAGCAAAGAATTACCCAGACTTCGTTTTATTTATTTATTCATCAGGACAGCATTGATGGCCTGGAAACCTCTTTGGATGAAGCTATACACATCCAGCTATGCATTGTTAATGGTCTGAGCCTGACCCTCACACGAACTCTCCATTTCTCTGACAGTAAGTACAGCATGCAGTAACGTTCACATAGGGTGAAAGGTTAGAAGTAGGTTTTACTGTTTTACTGCACTCTATTTTGACTTTTTTTTAATGCAGTCTACAAAATAAGGGTTGGCTTCTTTCATCATGTGTGTGTGTGTGTGTGTGTGGTGTGTGTAGCACGACTATGCTGAGTTTAAGGTGTTGTGAAGATGATGTGGTGGATGATATCTATCTAGCTGTCAGTCTCCACACTTAATCTTTCTCTCTGACCTCCCTCCTCCCTCTCTCTGTCAATAGTAACATGATCTAAGGTAAGGGTGGTGGGGGGATATGGGGAGGTGGTTTGGGAGTTAGAGGAGGGGGAAATATGATGAGGAGGAGGGAGAAGCAGAGGGAAACGGGGGTTATTTTTACCACCCTCCTTATTGAAACCTGAGCCTGGCCCCGGGCAGGCGAGCAGGAGTGGCGCTGAGGAGCGGAGGTGGGTTGGAGGTTGTGGTGGTGGTGGGGAGGGAGGGAGGGAGCATGCAAGCATATCTGTCTCCACCGCCAAGCTCCAGCTAATCCACCCAAGGTCCTCAAGTGTACGTGTTTGTGTGCATGTGTGTGTGTGTGTGTGTGTGTGCATGCAACTAGTCTGTGACTCTCTGAAGTTTTCTCGCTCTCTAAACACAGCGGGGGGTGCCGACTTTGCAACAGAAAGAAAAACAGACATCATTTACACAGCGGCATCCAATCTCTCCGGCTCCATCCCTCTACGTTACTCCCCCTCCGTCTCTCTCTCGCTCAATCTATTTCTCCACCTGCATTAGTCATTAAGGCATAGTTGTTTGTCGCCAAAGAGGCAAGAAGACATGCATAGATAACGCAGATATAGAAACATGCAGGTGCACAGTTGGGGTTCAAATGTGGACAGAGCTCAAGGTAAAGACACAGGATCGGCAGTGTTTTGAAAAGGCTTAGATACACTTCTCTGGCACACACTTCTGTCTTCCTTAAGCAAATATACAGCAAAGGAAGAATATATGCAGGGCATATAGAGGGGTTGTTTGCTTTAAAAACCTAAACAACTCAGGCACAACAACACAACTTCAAAATACAAACACACGAGCCCCATTTGCCTTAAAAGGAAGCCAAGCCTTACAAACACACAGCCACACAAAAAAACATGCATCTTTCAGAAGCTGGGACAGTGTCTAAGTAAGACTATAATGGCCAGGAATGAGTGCTTCTCTACACGGAGAAAGAGGCTCCAGGCAGGGCAGTCGTTGGTCAAAGGTCACCCAGTGGGCAAAGGTCAACACCAGACTCAGGCTGAGCTCTACATACAGCTAAATCTGCACTTGGAAAAACATCATGTTTACACTGATGTAACAATAACATTCTACGAATGTCAAAAAATCTGAGCTACTTGTGTCATGCGCTGATAATGTTTGGCTTGTGTGTGTGTGTGTGTGTATGTGTGTGTGTGTGTACATGCGTGTGTCTGCAGAGATGAGGCTAGATGTGTGGTGAGCTGCGCTTGGTTTCGTGGTTTTGCCTGCTGTATCATGCATCAGGCAGGAAGTCTTCTTCAGGAGGCCAGAGGAACCGAGCGCCCCGTTTCACGCCATATGAGGGAAATATGAATAATAGAGGATGGCGACCAGATTGCAGTGCTACAAAGGGACGTTGTCTCAACAACATATGCCATTTTTTTATGTTGTTCTCATGCGATAAAGAGAGCAGATGAAAAGGTGTAAAAGTATGTATATTAGGAATCGAACCATTTGAGGCTACCCTCTGGCAGTTTCAACCACCCATCATCTGTTTTCCTGTTAAAGGTTCAGTTCAACAAATCACGGTTTTCATTGGGACTATTTTCTATCGCACAATCACAAAGCCTGTTGAGTGACCTGAGTAACCTAGACATTGTATATGGGAGGGAAAGTTGCTGTAGAATTTTTAATGTAATTTCTCAATGTGCGAGGGTCACAAATCTTATTTTCTCTCTAAGAAAATGCAGGTCCAAGCACATCCGTAACATCACAACGCACACATACTCTGCAAGGTCTTACCTCTGGGAGATACGCTACGTGACTTCTTGCTGTCAGAGGGACACTCGCTGCTGCTATTGGGAGAGAAACTTCTTCTCTTGCCTAGAAGGTCATCTGTAAAGACACAATGGAAGAAAGAGGAGGAGGTGAAAAGACCAGAGTAAAAGCTTGGCTCTCTGTGGTCGACATCTACCTGTATACATGGCAGCTTTTTTACAAATGCAGAGAAGAGAAAGAGCGTTGGAAAAAAAAGTGATAGGTGGAGCGCCAAGTGAAGCAAGCCAAGGGCGTCTGGAGATGTACCTGTTCTGTCAGATATGAGAAGGGGCCTGCACTGCCGTGGATGACAGATCTGCCCGGCTCATTCACGTGTGTGTTTGTCTATCTGAAGGAGGGAGGAGGGCTCCGTCTCTCTGTGTCTCCTTCAACATCTCTTTCCAACAGTCTGTCCTCAAGTGTTGTCACTGTTCTTCCCCTCTCTCTCTCTCTCTCTTCTCTTTCTTCTCTTTTTCCAGATGTTGGCACAAAAAAAAAGCCTCTGACTGAACTAAAGTGCATAAGAGCCACTCAGCTGCTTGAGAAATCCCTCTCAGGCTACATTATGCCTATATCATGTGTTTATTTTTAGTTTTTGTACCTCTACGACAGCTACTCGTCTCTGTCCTCCCCTCATAAACACACTTCTGGTCTCATTTCTTTGTCTCCTTGTCCTCTAGGTGCGTTTGAAGCCTCCATCCCATGAGGAGCTCTCTCTCTCCTCCCACAAACACCCTCCCTGCATCTATCTTCCTCTCGGTTCTCCCCCTGCCTCCCCCCTGCCCCTGCCACTAAAGAGGAGCACCTAGAGTACAATTACAGCACCCCCTACTGCCTACTCCTCCTCCCTCTCTTCCTTCCCGCCCAATCGCTTCACCTCCAACCCCCTCAAACACACCTCAAATCAATACGGGCCTAATCAGAGGGAGAGGAAATGCAGAGCACATCGTACGCAGCGCCGACAGGAAAAGCTGTTTGTCATTGCTCTCTCTCTCCCTCTCTCCTTCTCTCACCGTTTTCTCCGACTCTGTTTCTTCCTCCACACAGACAGCCAAGCCACAGCAGTAACTGCTTCCCTTCTTTCTCCTGTTTTCTTGCTTTCTCTCTCTCACTTCTTGCATATTTTTAAGGATAGGGAGCATTTTTTTTCACCTCCCTCAAGGAGAATGACTGCGCTCTCTCCGTCTTTTTTTCAACAAAGCAATTTTTCATCATTTGCACAGCATGTGTAAACAGTGTGGAGAAACAATGAACGGGGGGTAACAAAAAAAAAAGGTAATTTTGAAGCAATACCCAAGCAGGTAACACTTGGCGATTTCTGTAATGAGCCCACTCCTGATATTGTTACCTTAGCAACGGGTTGAGAGTCATTCAGGGAGGAGCTGGAGTCGAGTCTGACCTATAACCCCTAACCTATCACCCAAACGTATGCTCTTTCTTTTCTATAACAAGACACAGACAGACAGGGAGGAGTGAGAGAGACAAACAGACATTTAGAAAGGACTCTGAGGATTTTGTTGGGCTGAAGGAGGCCTGGTGTTGATGAGAGGGCGAGCGAGCAAACAAGAAAGGGAGAGAGAGTGCGGTTCACTAATGATCTAGTGTTTGATGTTGCCTCTCTGGTCCTGAGGAGATCCACTCCTACCATCCTAAGGAGACACTGTGTTTGGGGGGAAACACACACACACACACACACACACACAATTTCTTTCACAATTTCTACTTTTTCTGTCATCTCCTTTATATCTCATTCTGTTATTCTCATTTTCAAACCACGCTCATTTCTAAAAAAACACGAAAAAGGTCTCCATCTAACCTATTGCTGGAATATTAAAGAGAAAGAGCCCCCATTAGTTAAACCCCCTCTTGTACCAACCAACTGCACACACACACACACACACACACACACACACACACACAGAGCCTCTCATGATCAAACACACACACTTGAGCCGTCTCTTGAGCCGACCTCACTCAAGACAGTGCGTCTCCTGAGCGAGTGCCCAAGGGCCAGAGATTTGAGGGCGGAAAGCTTTTAAAGCCAATTAAATGGGGCTTCTTAGAGCATCGGCACTCCCTTTTAATGCCGAACCCTGAGCTCTGCTAGCGTCTATGCTAACCCCTTTACTCCCACTAACACTGCTTACAGTCACGTTTGCTATTCTAGGCATTTCCCTACCACCTGATTGTTAATACTGCTGAAGAATTAGCGGTAATCGAGTCAGGAGTAGACTCTGATTTAAACTGTTGAAAGAGTGCAATGATTATGTGCAAAGAGCATTAGCTGCTAGATCCTCTTTTATACATTCCTGGTCAACAGATATTCAGATTTTTTTTTCGACCACCCAATATTCCAGCCACTGCCGCACATCCTCTTTGCTCGTTAACCTCCTCCTTATCTGCCATTTCTCCCACTGAGAGAAAAGAGGGATGAAAACAGAGGGGCGGACAGAGAAAGAGGGAACAGCAGGACCTAAACCTCTTCTCTTTCATGTGACACCACCAGGGTGAACCATCAGGCAGGCATTCCCCTTCCTTTTACTCTCTGATTTCCTTTCCTCCCTCAAACTTTAGTCCTCTTCCTCTCCACTCTCCATCCCATGGAGCGTGGTGACAGCTCAGACAGCCAGACTCCTTAATTCCTCTCTTACTCTGTTAATCTGTCATCTTTATCAGGCCGGGGAGGGGGGGCTGTGAGGAGAAAAGGGGGGGATGGGGGGGTGACAGGCGGGGACGTGGGGTGGGCCGCCAGCCGCAGCCCCCCGATCAATCTCCACATTACAGCTGACAGAATGGTGCTAATAACTTATTGATCCCCCCTCCGTGCGCCGGGCCCTCCGCCGGCCCTGAAAGCCCTGCCATTGATTGGCTTACAGGCCGATGCAGCTGGGAGAGGGAGGAGAGGATGGGGGAGGAACGGGGGTGGGTGATGGAGATGAGGAGAGAGACGCTTATGCTCACGCTGAGGAGAGGATGCGCCACATCCCAACACATGCAAATGTACACACTCAGTAACGCTGCCCTGCTGCTTGTTATGTTCTGTCTTTTCAACAGGAAGAGAGAAATTAAGAGAAGAACTCAACGAAAATAGAAATCGGCAGAATGGGGAAAGGAAATCCTGGATAAAGATTGGTACATGTTGTTCCAAGTGACTAAAATATGGCTGACCTTAAAGTGAAAATCGGTGACATTGTAGTATAAATAAATGTCCCTTTTGCAACACACTTTAGTTATGCAACACAATAAAAACTGAACCTACAGGCTATTTATGGAAGCTTTTATTTTTATCACTCTAAAGGGCCCTTTTCTTCTTTCAGGTACAGTAGTAGGTACTTCCTGTAAAACATCGTCTGGTGCACAGGTGGTGATGCGCAAAAAGTGACGTTTATAGCAACAGCGGTGTGTTTACGTGTCCTGGGCTGAGACAGTCATCGTTGCTGAGAAAAGGTTCTAAATCATTGTTTTGTCTACTTCAGCAGGAGAAAGAGAACTGTGCAGCACTTTGGAGTTTGTGGAGTCAAAATGGAAACATGGACAGACAGAAAATAAACCCTTATAAGAAAGGTGTTTATGACCAGAATATAACTTAAACCTCACAAAGAAATCCGGTTCCAGTTAAGTAAATTCAAAATAATAAAAATATATCTTGTGGTGTTTTCTGCCATTTTTAAATGTATTGCTTTCTTTGTCTAATCTCTCATTCCAGTGTTTGTATGTCTTCTTCTGCATCCAGTTTGTTTGGCAACTGTTCAAGTCAGAATATGCATATTTAGATTTGTATCAAATCAATGCAAAGTCCAAAGGTTAACTTTTTAAAGATTTAAAGAATGTTTTTAAGGCATGAAATAATTCATGAAATAATTCTTAAAAGTACCAGCATTTTCAAAAGTCCACTAACTGATGTAAATGTAACGATACGATGCTACGTGTTATATAGCACGACAGAGATGAACAGAAGATTTTTAATTCTAAAATTAAATAAAATTCTAATCAAATTAAAATTGAAGGATAAATGAGCCAAAGTACAGCAGAGATGTGCAAAATGCAAAGAAAACAACAACAAAAAACAGACAAACAAATAAACAGACAAACACGAATGACATTCTAAACACATGAAAACAGGACAACCTCCATTTAAACTTCAGTTTGGTTTCCTTTAACTACTCTGAAAGGAATAAAATTGTATTTTCCCCATTTACTGAGCAATTTCTTTTGGCATCTGTGAATTTTATCCTTTGACACGAGCATTAGCATGTCTTCATGAACAATAACCCTGAGAAGCCATTTTGTTATGGCAGAACAATTACATTCCTATTAAGCAGTTGAATGTTTTTAAATATTTACATCCCCATATTTCCCTTTTAGCTTCTGTATGACAGAGCTACTATCAGCTGCAATCCTGGAGTGTTTACTTTTGTTGAGAATTGCCTTTCTATGCTAATCGTGTAATAACTAGCTGGTTATACTTTAAAAGCAATCCTCAGTTACAATCAATTTGAACAAACAAAAAAAAGTCTTACATAAACACGCTGGGCTTTGCCGATTCACACGCAAGCAAACATCTGAAACCAGGCATTTAAAACCCCACACGGAAAGGTGCACATACACAAAAATGTGCTCAAGTCCCAAACCACTGCTATAACCCCAACCACACACACACACAACACACACACACACACACACACACACACACACACACACACACACACACACATATATACACACACATGCGCCGACAGGCTGTAACTGCCTCTGGGAGTCTGAGTGCAGGGAGCAGAGGAGAGTGGCGGTCCAAAAACACCTTATCTGCCTGTTTGAGTCTCCGGTCTGACCGCAGAGCCACGGTTTACAGTCTCCACAGGCAGCCAGACTCTCAGCGTCGGCAGCGCCGGCGCCCCTGTTTTCCCCCTCCCTCCTCCCTCCTCCCTCCTCCCTCCCCTCCGCCTCTTACAGAGCCTCTGAATAGCCGGCGGCTGGGAGAGCGAATGGGGGAGGGAGGGGAGAAGGAGGGAGGCAGGCCTCCTGTCTGTCCCTCAGATTTAATTAACGGCCCACTCCGGCGCTGAGACGACCCAGCAAGCCTGCTTCCTCCCGACACACACACACACACGCACACACAGAACCGTCCACCGCCATCGCTGCCGCCTGCCCTCCCCTGATACCACCACCGCACTCATTCATCTCTCTTTCGTCTCCCCATTTCCAAATGTTTCTTCCATCACCTCATCTCTGTCTTCCTGTTACATACTTTTTTTTATTTTTTTTATGCTATCCTTAATTTCTCTCCCGTCTTACTCCCTCTCAGATTCTCTCTGAATCACTTTTGGAGTCAAAGTCGAATAGAGGAGTTGACCGACAGAACAGAATAAACGCAATGTCACGGACATGGAGCTTCGTTCATCCCCTCATCTATCTCAAAGTCAAATAATCCACCGCTCTAAAACGTCATACACATCACACCATTTGACGTCAATTTTAACCCGTGTTGATTTTTGCACAATCACGCTTCTGTATAACTACATAATAAAGTGTTGTTTGTGTGTGTATGTGTCTTTGTGAATGTGTGCGTCTAATTTCACTGGCAGACAGAATTTGAGCCAGGGGCTGATCGGATTGGACTTGTTTACAGACCGGGAGCGAGCCACTTAGGCAGCCTGTTAAATCTCCCTTTAATGCTCAAACGGACAGATTTTAGGGTCTTGGACCCCCCGTGGCCTAGGCCACACTGGGCTCACCCATCAACCCCCACCCACCTCTATCCACTTGTGTCTTCCTCCATTAAGATAACAACCCAAGGCTCTGATTTCGCCATTAAGTTTAGCTGCTGATTAGGCCGGAATTTGGGTGGAAATCCGTCCCAAACCCGGGGTTTAAGACACTGGCTGGGCTGGCTGTTGAGCAGTCTAATACCCTCCACCTTCCACCCCCCCGCCTGATATCACGGGCACCGTATGGACAATTAATCTGGCAGACAGAGGAGATGAGCACACAGAGAGTGGCTATGGAGGTGTTGGCTCTGGACCGACAGTGGTACTAGCTGTGCCTCTGGCTAATGTCATAAGAAGGGTCGGGGTCAATCCCAGGGCAACGGTGAAGCAAGGCATTGCCTTCGCTGATAAACAAAGACAACCTAATTACGGGTGAATGTTTTGTTTTAAAAATGTGTTTGCTTTAAGAATATTTCTAATGGAATGTATTTTAATTCAGTCAATTCTTTTTTCATGATTAGTATTTTAGATAGACATTGTTCCTGTCTGCTTAAGTCAGCAAAAATCTTAACTATTATACTTTACATTGATAGAAACTATAATTCATCCTTTAATGACTTCCACAGGTTGAGCGTTAAGAAAGATTGAAATATATTATAAAATCAGTGCCGACAAATGTTCCTTGTCATCTACGGGATTGAGGACCTAATGTGTGACTCATGTATCAGTTAAATAGCTGTTTCTATTGGAAATATAACATTTCAAATATTCAATAAAATGATTATGTGTTTCGGTTACTTGTGAAGCATTGTTACCTTTAATCAAACCTTGTTGGAATACAGTACACAACGCAAATTAATGTAGGTAGAACTAACCCGGTGCGGCAGAAACATCCCGTTGAGATGTTGATCGCTGAATAATGATATCCACAGAGGCTGTTTTACAAACATATATCTTTGATGGCAACACAATCTCCTCATACAAAGCTACTTGACAAATAGCTGTGATTAAATGCTGTCTGTGTCCTGTCTGTAAGCTGTGAGAAAAGCTCTAAGCACATGCACACCATGGTTCCTCTGCTCACATGAAACTGGATTAATGGCAAACAAAGCTATTTATTCTGGAGTAATTTAAAACAGGGGGTTTAACTAAAATCCTGGAGTGTGGCAGAGAATGTAGGAAGATCATTAAGAAATCAACTTGAGAGTGACCTCCAGGAATTGGTAATAAGCTTATGTTAAATTCCCACCAATCACACAAATTAGGGTGAATTAAATGGGTAATGAAACGTTTACGTGTGTAACAGGAGATGTAAAGGGGGTTTATCATCAGCCTGGATGCAAAGGTGGAAAGAGAGGAAGAATGAAAAAGAACGAAAATATCCTGACAATCCTTTAAACACGCACGCACACACACACTCACACACTCATACACACACACAGCATCATTGGGGGTCCTACCTGTGTGTCCAGAACTGGTGTTGCGGTCAGAGGCTGACTGGCCCTCGGGCATGCCGTGCTGTCTGGTGTGGTGCAGGTTGGAGATGATTGTAGAGAGGTCACTGTCACGACTGTAGCACACGCAAACACGCACACAAACACACACACACAGACACACACACAGACACAAAGGAAAGAGATGACAAACACATTTAAAAGAAGTCCCAAACAAACTTAATTCCACAGCGCAATCCAAACTGGTGTGTGAGAAAGCAGCGGCGCATACATTCATATTTCATCGACAGCACTGTCTAAACCCTCTAAAATACATGCCTCTACAAAGACTCAGCAGCTACAAGTGGCTGTCCTGTCAACTGCCTCTTAGCTCTGAGGTGTGTAATGCACTCTGACAGACTACCGCATCCAGCACTTTTGGGTCTCATCCCTACTCATCTTCCACACTAAGATGTATTATCGAACATATTCACAACTCATAAGTAGTTTAGCAGCTTAAAACCTGATTATGGCTCTTTTTAACTGGGGCCGCCAACTGCTGTTTTAGAGAAATACGGCAATTGAATATTGTTAAAAAGACAGATGGTGAAAACCAAAATATCAATCAAGTCTTGAACACATGTTACGTACATATTAGGGATTAATATCTAAAAGACAACGCAATAATTCGGGTTATATGACACTGGGCATCAGGTATTCTTTTCTATTGTCATGCCTTAACTTCAACAGGAGGGGCTTCACAACAAAACAGTCCACAAGAGTCTGACAAACACCCTGTCCTGCCCTTCAGTACCCAAAGGAAGCGCAGGAGGAGGGCTTCCAGATTAGGCCCAGATCTAGCTGGAGCCACACTGCTCCTCCAAAGGCTGCAACAAGGCGCCTTCCGAACCTCCCCACACCAGTGGACCCAAACAACTGTATTTCACTTGCAATCTCATTCCCATCCTGATCACATTAACTGGCATAATGATGGGAAATAGGCGCTTAGAGTTGGAGGGGAGTATAGCAGCCGTGCAGTACCAGTGTAGTCAAAGTAATGCAAACAGCTTGTGTGGTAGGAGAGGTAGAGGGCTGAATATGTTTTAGGTTAAAGTCTAAATGTCATTTAATAAATGACTGTAACGTACGCTATATGGAGCATCCCAAATCATCAGTAAACGCTATGATTTTGTCCACAAAATAAGCCCCCCCAAAAAAATGCAGTACTTAACCATGTTAGCTTGATGGTATCAGCATCCTCTCATGTCAGCGGGAATCTCATTTATGGGCTTAACTCGTAACTTTATTGAAAGCAGAATTGTCTATGAAGGGGGTCTGGTGTGACAGAGCATGCACAGTTTATGGGACAGAAGCGGTGAATGGCTCTTAGCTGCCACCACTATGACGAGGCCACACTGTTTGCGGCTGCTGGATTTGGGTTTTTACAGTCCCATGATTACAGGCTCCTGCTGTAATGTCAGGCTGTCAGTCGCCAAGCTGTTTTCCACACGCTAACAGAAAAGATGAAGGAAAGCGTGGAGGGCCTAATGCTGGCTTCACCAGTCACCTTTCAGTCAGAGAACCAATGACTCAGAAAACGGTCTCAGACAAAACACCGCCGGTTGCTAAGCGAGAGGCTTGATTGGACTGTGAATACAAACTTTTTAGTCTAATGATAGACTTCTTTTTTTGGGAGGGTAAGTTGCTAAAATGAGTAGCTATCTGTGTCTGAGAGCCAAATGGTTTTCTTCAAAAAGAAAATGAGATGCAGGGTTTTTTTTTTTTTAATTGTGCTTAAAGTCACATAATAATGTATCTGCATCACCCGGTGACAACAGAACACACATCGCACACACACCACAGTTAAACGGTCCACTGTACGGAACCTGCAGTCACATCCATCAGCCAGCTAGCAGATAACACCACCCTCTGTCCATCATTTAAAGTGATCATGATAATGCCGTCCTGAACTTCTCAGAGAGGTGATGGGGTTATTATCCCATGGCGAAGTGGCCGCTTTAAGCCATGAGCGGCAAGGACATTGTTAGTACGGTAATTAGCGCACTTTTCCTGAGCTGTCCCGCCTCGGCTTGGGCTAATGAGGGCCTGGCCCTATCCCCACCCCATTCCCTACCCTTCTGCCCTCCCCCCACCCCCCCATCTGTGTGGAGCCAAGGTCATACTCAAGTCCTGGAAGATGAAGGGGGGTGGGGGTGGCAATGGTGTTTAAAACCCAGTCACCTGAGTCAGCGCTCCCTAAGGAGCTCCTAGGGCCAGGGTTAGCTGGGAAGGACAGGAGCGTCGGAGAGGATGGAGGGGGAGTTGGAGTGTGTGTGTGTGTGTGTGTGTGTGTGTGTGTGTGTGTGTGTGCGTGTGTGTGGGGGGGTATTTTGTGGCTGTTGAGCCTGATAGCAAAGAAGGACATGAGCTGTCTTCTTATCACCCAGGTGCACACCGGAGACAATCATCTCATCCTCAGCTCATCCCTAAACTGGTCAATACTGCACCTCTCATCTCCGACCACAGGAGACACACACTGACCCGACTGAGAAGACGAATATGTGTTAATACTCGACGTCGGTCACGGATACTACTGGTATCCAACATAACTGAGATGATACCACAAAGCCGGTATTACTAATCAAATTTCCACAGTCTGGCTATCAATTTAAAAGACTAGAGTTTAGGTGCTGATACCAAAACGATACCTGTTCATTACCTGATAGAGAATATAAACAGGTTTAAGCCTATTCTATCTCTGGTGAATAAAGTTTGAAATACATTGTCCAAACAGACATGTTTACTGCTTTAGGTCAGGAAATTCAGATTAAATAATTGGGGGGGATCAAACCAAACATTACATCCTTTAAACTTTGATACTCATTTCACACACATTTCAGCCCTAATTTATCTCTTTTGTTTTTTTCAATGGTTCTGGTGCAGGGTTATCACATCTGGCCCATCCCCCTCTCCATCCAGCTGTTTTTTACATTCAATAATTTTATTATTTTATACTTGTTTCATATCGATTGTTGAGCTTTTATTCTTGTAATAAAAGCTCAATTATATTTGGTAAAAAAGTGAAATACTTTTTTTTTGCACAATACAATGGCAAAGGGCAGAGGTCGTGGTGCTGCGCATGTCCAGCCTTGACTGTGCCGTTTTTCCAAAGAAGTCGCTTTCCAAGCAGAAAAGAAAGGTGGACTGGGAACTCAGACTGTTTTAATTTCTCATACTCTAAAGTCATATTTAAAATATGAAATAACAGCAAACGTACTTCACCATTCAATTGGGAACCAACTTTAAACAAAAAGAAGATGTACTAGACGGCAGGAGGGGACTTTGCAACCACAGCTTGAGTTTCTCAGAGTTTACGAGGTACACCTGAATGCAACATGAAGTCCATGCTGATGTCTGCATACAAACCATACAAAGTGATTCAGACAGATATTAAGTCGATTTACACGACCGCTGCTGAAATTGTCGGATGGTTTGCGGACTGCTATTTTCTTTTTTTGGCAGGAGGCTCCATTGCTGCAGTCGTTAAATCTTCTGTAGCCTAAAAACTCCAGTTTTTCTGTCAACGCTACGTTCAATCGATACATAACTCATAGGCAAAATGTCTCCAGGGAAGCAGGAGGATTGTTTCTCCGTCATCTCCAACTCCAGCAGAAGCCGTGGCGTCGCGGCTACCAATAAGCTACATTGTGTCGTCTTTGAAGTGTTAGTTCTTTTCCTCTGGTCACGAAGTAGGCGGGATAGAGAGAGGGAATATACAGAGAGGATCCTGCTTTTGTCTTTGAAGGCCTTAATATAAACCTAATTTTATCCATTTCAGATTAAGAATTAAAACCGTGACACCCCTAAACATTACAGCAGGCGTCACCATCCAAAATGGCACAAACAACATGAAAAAACCCTTTTCCTGGCAAAGGCTGTCGACTCAGTATAAATGCCCAGTAGTGGCCTGCTGTGGCATTGGCACACGGAGCTGCGGTGGTGGGGCTGGAGGTCACAGTGTGAGCTGGCAGAAGCTGGCAGTCCAGGCGCCCTGACGCCATGTCTCACACCACAACCGGGAAAGTGCTGACAGACAGACAACAGGGTTGTGAAGGTGGAGGAGGAGAGACAGAGAAGAGACACAGGTCACAAACGCTGGATAGCATCTGGTGCTCACAAGTTTACTGTGTATCCTTCTCTTCTCTCAAGACAACAGCTCAAACACACAGCCTGCTAGCTGCACAGCTGGCCTACAGCAACATTCAAATACCACCGGGCAATATGTAATATTCAGCAACCACAGCATGATAAGAACTTGGGCAAAAATCAAGAATAAGAAGGATGAGTTAAATTTCTCTGATGCTCCGCAGGGGAAAAATACTATGATGGAAGTATTTTATTTAGGAAATACCATAGGTATTGAGGCACGTAAAAAAATTAAAGCAGGAAAATGCTTCCGTTGTGTATAAATTTTATGTTTTGTCAGATTCCAAGTAGCAACGGAAACACAATTGTCATGCTGCTCACCGTTGGATCGAAAAGCAAACCACAACTGGGAACCCTGCAAGCAGAGGGGGTAATGAATAAATACAGAAATAGATACATAAATAACTAAGAATAGCCTGGCTTCACTTGGGCTTCACTTCCCCTTGTTCTTCTGCTGTACAGGCAGACATGAGGTCGATAAGGCAGCCAAGGGAGGAAAGGAAAGTACAATGGAAATAGAATATGGTAAGTCCGCCATGTTGTATTTTAGTTCCCCTGCACTGCACTATACTACCCACTGCTGGTTTTACGGTTCATTTTTTCATCATGGACCATTATCATTCTTATTTTTCAATTTCCATTTTTTTTTTTCATTTGTCCAAATTCCTTTTTTTCTGATTCAGAAATAATCAACCCTTTAAATGATCTGTTGTATTTACAGTGGGTGATGTTATCCTTTTGAGCACAAAACATGAAGCCAATGCCAAATCTGAGACTAAACTGACTACTACTGATCATCATTTGTTGATCCACTGTTTTGAATTTAATGAACCATACCAGTCTAATTCCAACTTCTCTCCATGAGCAGAGTTTCCCCGTCTTCAACACAACTTAGTAGAGCTCAGCCTACCTGTTTTAACCGCTATTCATGTTGAAACGGTGTGTAAAAACACTGCACAATACTGTTAAATAGCTGGTTTCAGGTAATTCAACTTTGTTTATTTTATCTAAAGTTACTGTTTTGTCTGATAAAAGCCATTAAAATGTGTGCACTGATACCAATTCACGTCTGCGTCCGAAGCTAGAACCAGGTTCTGGGGACACTTGTTGTGAATATCCGGCTGCTTCCAGTTTATGTAAGTGGCCCGGGTGGAGCTAGCCGGGAATATCAAGTTGACTTCCTTTTTTACTTTGATAAAAATAAAAAGCAATTTTGGTAAACATGGTAGGCTTATGTAAGCTAGGTGGCCGATGTTGTCAATGGACAATGACATGTAGTAACACTGGTATGGTCCTTCAAGAGGCAAAACACCGCTCGATGTGCAAACAACGAACATTAGCTGCTAGCCAACACCCAATCAACTACCAAAGTGCTGTGACTCCATTGCCATGGTAAAAGTGTGTAAACAAGGCCAAAATTCTTGAAGCGGAAAGCTCCTCTAGAAAGCTATAAAACCAAGCTCACTAATTAGTGCTTTAGGGGAGAGCCATTTCCAGTAATTTCACACTGTCCGTGACCTCCTACTGGCATAAGGCAATGACACAGTTGTTCAATAAAACCAGCAGACAGAATGTCAAATACAATAGGCATACAGTAGCTAACTCAGCATCAGTGTCTCTCTCTCTCCCTCTGTGGTTATTGCACAGTGAGAGAAGTACAGACCCCCATTAACACAATGCTGCTCCATGAAATACATTTTTTTCATACAGAAAGGTGGGCTGTAAAGAGTAACTGAAAAAAGCTGTAATATTAAATAACATCTTCTAAATGTTTATGAATGCAAGCTTTGATTCTAATTTCACAAATCAGCCTCCTGCAGCAAACAGTCAATACTGTTCAACATTTCACAGGGGAAAAAACACTATCACGTAAACCACAATTCTAACCAGGTTAGGTTTGGGAGGTGTAAAAGTATACCAGGGTATTTAGAAATCCAAATGATGACATATGATTTTGATACCATCATAAATACAGACACGCGTTCTATAATGCTGTCTTGATGTAATTGATTGCAGTGCACAGTACACGCCACCAGAGGTCATCTCTATATATATACTGAGGGTTATCTTTTGTTGCCTTAAAAAGCTTAGTTTATAGTAGGGATGTCAGTTTTGGTTTATTTTTCCTCTCTTGACTCAATGAGCTTTGCTGCTGCATTTCGAAGGGTTATATCCATCCAGTTTTAATGTTTTGTGTTGTAAGTGTCCAATATTTTATTTTATGTTGGCTATGCTGAAGTTTATTGCAGCCTTTTGATCAGGTTACGGGTGCCGGTGCAGCCACCGATGTGTCCTGTTTCAACAGCTCGATTCGTTAATATATAGATGAAAATAAACCTATAGACCGACTACAGACCATGAACCATCAAAAACTTCTGACTGTTGACATCCCTAGTTTATAGCCACATGATTTTATTCAACTGCCAGTCTGCCACCACCATCTGCTCTATTCAGCCCACTGATATGACGGTATCGTTAGTGCCCGCTGTGTGTGGCCGAGGGATAGAGAGAGGCAGAGAGGCAATATTAAATGATCAGCAACGTTATAGCGGTGAGTGTAGCAGTGCAGTCTTATGTGGCCACCGCATCCTCGACATAAACTGTCATATACCGTTACCCTGGTGAAATGTCAGGAAGGTATCAAGGTATAAAAATCAGATAGCACCCGAGCCTTAACCAGGTCAAAATTACAGCCACAATGACACCAGCTACGACATTGCTGCTTAAGACAGAGATGCCGGTCCAAAAACAATTCAATGGGATGTTAGGAGGTTATATTGAATTCAGTATGTTGCTCCCTGCTGAGTGGATAAGCACAGGACAAGATGGCTTTTATATGATGAGACCCAGTGACCGTCTCTGACAAGTGTTGAACAAAAACCAAGCAGCTTGGTCTTTTTTATACTTTTTTAGATAGACAATTGCATAAGGATGATCAAGAGAACGGCATGAAAGATCATTGGTGACATTAATAATTACGGTACATTTTTTAATCATCAAGGCGAGGGCTGAAAGGCTAAAAGGCAAACGTCAGCGGGTGTAACTTATAAAAACCATGGTGGTTGCCGGGCAATTACCCAGACTCTCAGTCAGCACTTTTCAATCAAAGCGTAGTTATCTACTGCCAACTGAAACAAACACTAAGGTAGGATTTGTTTTGCTCTTTAGTGAGAAAGTAAAATCAGAATTACTGGTATCAAATATTCAGTCCCTGAGAAGAATGCATAAATCAGTGTTAATGAAAGTCAGATCCAAACAAGCTGCAGCACTGATACCAAGGCAATACACAAAGGCGATAACAAAACTTGATTTTGTGTCTACCTTTCAGTTCTTGTGTGTTTACAGGAGCCAGGCTAGACTTTGGTTCGGACACCCCAAGGAGCTTCTGTATACCAGATTGTTCTAACGATTACTTGGTTGGCTCTGTGATCTGGCAGCACTTTAGTCTCTCGATGCTCTGTGCTTATTCAGCAGGACTCTGTGGAGCACCAGGTAAACCAATTGTCTGTAAAGCCACTAAATATGGACATTAATCTGGTTAAAAGATGGTGGACCAGTTCATATTGCACTTAAGAGGATGTCCAGGTGAGAATGATGAGCTATGAAGGACTATGAACTTGTTGACACTGACACACAAATCCTCTTTATGTAAAACCAGGCACCTGAACTAACCAAACAATCACTCTTTAAGTTGACATTATATATATATATATATATATATATATATATATATATATATATATATTTAGATATGCAATGAAAAACTGGAGTGGAGTTGAAAGAACACTATATTGCCAAATCTATTCACTCACTATCCAAATAATTGAAATCAGGTGTTCCAATCACTTCCATGGCCACAGGTGTATAAAAGCAAGCACCTAGGCATGCAGACTGTTTCGAAAAACATTTTTGAAAGAATGGGTCACTCTCAGGAATTCCAGCGTGGTACTGTGATAGGATGCCACCTGTGCAACAAGTCCAGTCATGAAATTTCCTCCTAAATATTCCACAATCACTACAGACCTCCAAACTTCATTTGGCCTTCAGATTAGCTCAGGAACAGTGCGTAGAGATCTTCATCAAATGGGTTTCCATGGACGAGTAGCTGCATCCAAGCCATACATCAGCAAGTGCAATGCAAAGCGTTGGATGCAGTGGTGTAAAGCTGGCCACCAATGGACTCTAGAACAGTGGAGATGCTTTCTTTGGAGTGAAGAATCATGCTTCTCCATCTGGCAATCTGATGGACCAGTCTAGGTTTGGTGGTTGCCAGGACAACGGTACTTCTTTGACTGCATTGGGCAACGTGTCAAGTTTGGTGGAGGGGGATTATGGTGTGGGGTTGTTTTCAGGAGCTCGGCTTGGCCCCTTAGTTCCAGTGAAAGGAACTCTGAATACCAAGAGATGTTGGAAAATTCCATGCTCCCAACTTTGTGGAACAGTTTGGGGATGACCCCTTCCTGTTCCAACATGACTGTGCACCCTTGCACAAAGCAAGGTCCATAAAGACCATGAGGAGAGAGTTTGGTGTGGGTGAACTTGACTGGCCTGCACAGAGTCCTGACCTCAACCCGATAGAACACCTTTGGGATGAATTAGAGTGGAGACTGAGAGCCAGGCCTTCCTGTCCAACATCAGTGTGTGACCTCACAAATATGCTTCTGGAAGAATGGTCAAAACTTCCCATAAACACACTCCTAAACCTTGTGGAAAGCCTTCCCAGAAGAGTTGAAGCTATAGCTGCAAAGGGTGGACCGACGTCATATTAAACCCTATGGATTAAAATGGGTCACTTATGATTTATATGCAAGTCAAGGCAGGTGAGTGAATACTTTTGGCAATATAGTGTATCTCCTAGTGTAATGCCAACTGAAGTGAATTTGCTGCATGAGGAATTATGTTAGGTAAAAAAAAATTTGGATAAATAATTACACTTCAATGAGCCCATGCAGATTAAAGTGCAGTTACAGTAGGTAACACAGTGCTGCCGCCAGCCTTGATGATGTGTGGAGGAGACGGCACAGATTCGCTCACACATGTATACAGAGGCCTGTATTTTTCACATCCATTGGCCAAATCCAATTTGTTAAGACCCTTCTACGACTCACTTACGAAGCTGCGGTCAATGGAAATCACATTTCCGTGATTGGACATCCCATTAACCCGTTCGTCCAGACGCGCACTGGGGGATAAAGCAGGGCTGAGACGGATGCCCAGGACAGACCGGAGCTACGGCTCCAGCGAGTCCGTCGCCTTTCAAAGGGTAAAAGCCTGACATATTAGTCATAAGTGTTCTTTAAATTCATTATCATCTTAACACGCCAGCGGCACAAGTGTCAGGGGGAGGGGAAGCCCTCTTAAATGAGGTTAGTGGATCCATTTAAAGCTTCACAGTTGCTGTGCTGTCCGCCGCGTTTCACGCAAGTCTCAAGACATGAAAAACATCCCCTCCTGTAATGAGGTTGCACAAGCTGCTTGTAATGCAGCTGGGGACCCTCCGAGGTTAATCAATGAACAACTCCTGCATTATATCTGTCCATAGCCTGTCATGTACATACCAAGTAACCACAAACCCATGTGATGTTTATTCCAGATTGAAAATGTCTGAATTTCTGTCACTTCAAAGCAAAGTACTGATTGCAAACGGATTCAAAAAAATTATAATCCCATCTTTTTGTAATTGAGCTGCACAATGCATATCAAGATGGACAGATATTCTAACGTGTCATTTCCTAACATTTCAAAATGTTTTTGACACTTAAGATGAAAAAGTGCAATAACATAACATGAAGAAGTAGCGGCAACACCTTTTGAATGTTGGATATCAAACACTCTGATCAATCTGCTCCCGAACGCAGCACAGGATGCAACGGAGCAGACATTGGTGAATCAGGTGACTGAGTCTTTCAATATCAAGTCAAGACAGATACACTGAGACTTGGCAGGAGCAGCGAAACGCAAATCAACAAACCAATTAACACTTTGAAAGCTGGAGCTACATCCTTCCATATGACATCCCAAAGCAAAAGCTGGAACACAGTTCTTCATCTGTTCATCTCAAAGAGTCTTTAACACCTTAAAATTATCCTGAAATTACTTTTAGTGACAAAAATAAACACACCAAGGTGTCTCGACAAGTTGCATCCCTATGCAACAGCATCTGTCAAAATAGAGGACTTACTACGATGAGTGTTTTTTTAAACAAAAATGACTATCGTGATATTTCCTTCTCTTGGTGATTTCACAGTACAGTGTATGCATTTTCAGGCAGGACGAAAGCCTACACAATTCCCACAATGTGCATCAGTGTCTTCTAAACACACAGAGGAAAAAAAGGAAAGAAAATGTAAGAAATTAAAAAAAAATAGGATATGCGGTCCTTCAAATTACATTGAAGCCATAACCATAGATGTGCCATGTTCCTCACCTTTTTCTCATTATACTATAATGCAACTCGTCCTCCTGTTTGATGTGGGCATGATCTCCACTAGCCCGCTCGCTGCCTTCACTGTCGTCACTGCTGAAGATGGAGGCCAGCTCCTTCTTGGGCACCCGGTTTGGGGGAAGGGGGATGGTCCGTTTTTCTGCCAAACGCCCGCGGTTCTGCACAGCAAGGCACACAGAAAAAGGAGAAACATTAACCACAGAATCCTTATATAGCTTATCAAAGTGTTGAATGTGTTTCTCAATTTGCTGCAGATTTTTCTTTTTTTATTCAATTTTCTTTTATTGCAGCACACTGAGTTCTCTCTGCAAATGTGTGCAGGACAAATCAAGATCCCAATGCTGACATATCATAGTAGCCGCTGATTGCAATTTGATCAAAAATATGTATCCACACATTAAGTCAAATGCAACACATAACACTGCCTGCCAAGATTAAATATACATGGAAACTAGTGAGTAAACCAGCACCTCTTCCAATCCAAATTAAAATATAAGAATGTAAACATGACCAAACTGAACAGAACAGACAAGACAATTCAATTGTATGAAAAAAAAAACACGTAAACACAATCTATTTTTATAAAATGAAAACAGTGTTAAATAACATCCAGTTCTAAATCAATTCACACATTTGTAACATTACAGGAGAAGAACACAGGGTCCTTAGATCAACTAGGTATAACTTCCTTTGGAAACAAGTGGTTTCTTTTCCAATCACTGACACAGGAGTCACATTGGCCATACTTTTCTACTGTTGGACCAAACTGATGGGGAGAAAAGTTGGTTGGTGGCGGATGGTGTATTTTGTTTCAAAGCTGCCAGGAGTAAGCAGAGAAAAGACGAGATAAAGGGGAGAGAGTGGCCTTAGGGGCATTAGGAAGTGAAGCTGGGCGACCTTTAATTTGACCTGAAGAGGTCACTGCAGATTAACATGGTCCTATCACAGAAAGAAGGGAGGAGCGGGAGAAAGGGGGGAGAGGGAGCCATAGAGGAGGAGTACAGATGAAAGATGGATAGTAGAAGAGACCGAGCCGGGGGAGGAAATTGGAGAAGAGCGAGGGAAGGATAGGCTGAGGAGAAAAGTTAACATGGGAGAGAGGGAGAGCAATGTGGAACTGTAGAGAGAGAGAAGGTGAGAAGAGAGAGAGAGAGAGAGAGAGAAGAAAGGTCTGTCCGGTGTGGAGTGGACTTGGATTTGGAACTATATTCCCCTCTCTCTCTGTGCCTATCTGTGCTCTTACTCCCCGGCGCCTTTACGCCCTCCAGCTATCCCTTCCAACACACGCAACCCCGCTCTCCTCCCCCCTGCCCACTCCCCTCCCTCGCTCCTTCCATCCCAGGAAACACGGCAGCCTGAGTGGCAGGCGGGGGCAGGAGGAGGGATTTGGGGGCTCCTAGCCAAGAGGCAAACAGGTGCAGCCCCTCTGGAGTCTCTCAAATGGCAGACATTAAAAAGAGTTGGGGAGGTGGAAGACAGAGAAAGATGAAAACATCCCGAAGGATGAGCAGGCCACAGAGTTCTGCACATTTCTCTCCTATTTTTTTTTTATTTTTTATCTTTTTTATCGTGCAGTGCCAGAAAAGAGGTTTTTCCTCCTTTCTTCTTTACCGTCGGAGCTTTCTACAAGTTCTGCTCCAGCGTTTGAGGACAGTGAATCACTTCCTGATACTTCTGCTGCTTGCACACAATGCCTCGCTGTAAGAAGTTAGCGTTGGAGGTCCAACAGGGCACACATTAGAGGGAGAAATGTGACATCACGTCGCAGCAGCACTTTTCCATGGATGCAACCACAGCGTCGTCTGTTAGACACACACATCTGTTAAATAAAAATGATCCACCTCCGAGTACAAGCCTCTTTACTGCTGTCTTCACCTCGTCGGGGGAAAACACAAAATTACACACACACACACACACACACACACACACACACACACACACACACACACACACACACAGACAGACACACACACACACACACACACACACACACACACACACACACCTGTTCCTTCATATTCCCCTCCAAACTAAAGCGGGTTTTTACTCGGAGCATGCTAGCAAAATAGTGTATACAAGAATAGTTTGTCTGAGACCAGTCGTGACTGAGGCTGTGTGAGTGTGTGTGAGCGTGCAGACAACCACCCACATGGCCGTGACATACCCAGGCTGACAGCCCCCCCCCCCCTTCCTCCATCCTCCATCCCCCCTCCCCCCTCCTTCCTCTCCTCTCCTCCCGGAAAGCCCCGATCCTTTCTTTAGTGGCACTGACGCAGAACTGGGGGTGAGCTCCCACTGCTTCCGGCAACACTTCCGCAGCACGGGGGAGGGCTCTCCGAAACAAAACATGAAGCAAAAACACACCCCTGGCAGCCCACGTAGGAGCGCTCAAAGGAAGGGCGCCTGAACGCTCAGGCATGTACGAGCACGCACAAACACGTGAGCGTGTGCACAGAGCTGAGGCAACCTTTCTGTGTGTGGTCAACCTCCTTTCAGCCATGGAAAAAAGTCTCTCATAAAAGTCCCACTAAAAGCACCTCTATGAATATCACCTCCCACGCTTTCTGTCAGTCAGGCAGCCAAGAAATATATCTGGGCTTCACATTTACATGCAAAACAAAAAAAAGACACCAATACATACAGATGCACATGCAAAGGGACACATTGACCAAAGTATTACCAAATCTAGACAGAAGGCCGACATGAAACACTTACAATCATATTCATATAATATCCAATCCAACAGCCTACGACACTAAATGGTTGAATGCTATTTTAAGATGGCTGAGATTTTGTGATTTATAGTACTGGATACGCTGTAATCTGGGTTGACTTTGGTCTTGAGAAATGGCAATGAGTCAAAAAGTTAATATGGTCATATTCACTATGTTCTTGTAAGGGCCAAGATATATAATCGGCATACATTCTCCCGGGTAGATATGGGTAATAAAGCTATAACAGTTCTAATAAAAGCATTACATTAAAAGCAATAAAAGCATACATGATTATGTATGGTGAGCAACAAGTTTACAACAGCCATATATCCTGGAAGTCATTTTGGTGGGTTCCCAAGTTCATTCATTTTGGACAAGCTTTTGGTTTAAAAGCAACAAAATTATCTTGTATTGAAAAACAATACGGGCTAATATAACAGCGACACATTGGCCAGCAAAGGCATTTAAATCCAAGCAGAAATTATAAGGCAATCTAGTGTTTTCTCTCTAAATTTATTTCAGACTTTTAAATGAGCTCTTGGTGGAAAAAGAAGACTAATAAGTGTGTCGGGTTTTTTTTCTTTTTCTTCCTCTTTGCGTTATTTCCTGAAAGGTGCAGTGCCCCGCCGCTGGCTCCAACTAGCATTAGCGAACACACACACACCCACACACAAACACAAACACACACACACACACGCACACAAAATCACATGCACACACATACAGCGGTAGCCGCCCGTGACATTCCTGCAGCTGCAGCGCTCTCTCTCCCTCACACGCGCCCCCCCAGAGATCTCCCTGGGGGACGAATGCCTAATGAGTCACGCGCCTGTCTGCCGTTACCTCGCAGCGTGTGTGCGTGTGTGTGTGTAGGCGGGATGGCGGGCCGACTTGGTGCGAGCGTTAGGGGAAAGGGGGAGGGGAACGAGTAGACGACAGAGAAGGAGAGAGGGAAAAAAATGAGTGTGAGGAGGGTGGGAGATGGGGGGGATGAAGCAGTCATTACCGTGCTCACGTAAGAGCGCTGAAACAAGGCCAAAACAAACAATTTGACTGCTGTGTTTTTGTGGAAGCCCGAGATCCAGCTATTCACAAAATATACATTTTTACTTTGTTAATCTCACTCTTATCTCCGACTCACCTGTCCTGACATTTTCACAGGTGCACCCACAGAAAAAAGGTGATTGGCGGCTCCCATGTCAGCTTTCATGAAATTGAGATGGCTCAGTATGCAAACCTCATCACGGTGAATAATCAGATTCAAGTAATAGCTTGATTAAAGCGGTTCACAGTAACCCACAAATAGTTAACGATGATGGCGTGTTTGATAGGCAGGATGTCTGCGAGGATTTGTAGTCGCCAGTGGAAATCCCCCTTATTAGTGCCATAAAACAAGAAAATGTAGAGACAGAGTTGATGTTTATCGGTTTTGCTGTGATTAATACCACCGCGCGCCTCAATACAACCTCTTTTACTTTGAGTAAGATGTCGCACAAATGCCGTTTTGCTGTCATCCTAAAATAATTTTGTTTTTTTCTTTTTCCTCACTGCAAGCCATGACAGTGTTTGTTTATAGAAACACCGATTTGCATGTGCTGCACTCCGTGACCTTTCTGGTACATGTCGCAGAATAACAACAGCGAAAGGACTCGGCAAAAGCAAACTATACTATACAGGCCAGAGAAAAAAATGGCAAGCCTTATATTTGCCTAATGTGGTTAAAATCAAATTATTAGTGTGCACATAAACAAACAAGAACAGCAAAGGCTGTGAATAAACTGCAGCTACGCAATTAGAGACACATTGCATTCGTCTGGCATTCAAATAAAATGCTCCCTACACATATTTAAGATATATGACCAAAACACACTGCAGGGCTTAGCTCTATATTTTCAGCCATCGCTTTCAGATCAAATTTGGTTAGAGGAAGTGGTAGATGTTTTTTTTTTTTAATTTAGGATTCTGTTTTGATGTTAAAATACTGCCTGAGTGGCTCCACATGATGCATTGGGTGCATTATTCCATGTACATTGTACACAGAACATTCAAGACATCAGAAATACAACTACTACAATTAATAAACATTATCATGTAAAACTCCTCATAAGTACAAATGTTCTTGGTACTTGGTAAGTGTGTGTGTGTGTGTGTGTGTGTGTGTGTGTGTGTGTGTGTGTGTGTGTGCGTGTGCACACGCAGTCTTAAGGCAACACTTGTTCAAGGCCGTGCGAGAGAAAGAGAAAAAAAAGTGAGAAAGCACTGTAGGGCGGACAGGCATGCGACCAACTCCCCCCCCCCACACACACACACACACACACACACTCATGCTCTCCTGCACCCTCAGCCCCCACGCGCTGAGCCGAGCAGGCAGTTGCAGCCCAGTGGAGCGGCACAGGGCAAGGAGGGAGGGATGGGTGAGCGGAGGGGGGAGGGGGAGCGGCGCACAGAGGGCGAGAGGCGGCGGAGAGGGGGTGGGGGCTCCTGCGGCGGCGCTGGGAGGTCAGTGGCAGTTCAATCAAGCGTGCTAGCGCGCCTCTCGTTCTCCCCTTTCCCTCGTTTCTTTCTCCCCTCCTTCCCCCCTCCGTCTCTCCGTGTTTGGATAGGCCCACCGAGGCCGCCGCAGGGGAGCTTTATGGACAGGTAACGACCGGGCCTTCCTCTCTCCAGACAAACACGGGGGAAATTGAGGCAAGCATGAAATTGTGGTTGGTTAATTTCAACTGATTTTTTTCTCCTGAGTTGGTCCCAGCAAGTTAAATTTGATCCAGACAATGATTAGAGATCTCACGTAAAGATCAATACACTTAAAATAGTTCAATTAAATACACCGCCTTTGAGGTTTGAGCATCTACTTTGCTGTGGTTTCGACAAGTCAAGCACAACTTTACATACGGCTACATTTCATTGATGAAATAAAGGTATAGGCGATTTGATAATGAGCATAAGACTGATTCATTTTTCTTACTACCTAATCATTCTGTCTTTACCTACAGTATGTGTGTGCTTGTTTAAGTGTACTGATGGATCTAAAGTAAAACCATGACAGGACATTGCTGTCTGCAAAGGCCTGCAACTATCACAGGAAATCACATGACCAACAACAAACCCCAACACACACACAGATGTTGGGAGGAGGCTTTTTTAGAAATATCGCCATTGGGTTTGGTGTGATAAACCGCTGATAGACAGATGCTCCAACTTATTTCAGCTGCCTGTTAACAGGGTCCGCACCCAAACACACACGAAGCCAGACGTATTCTGAGTAGCACCATAAGAAGCTCACACACAGCATGTACCCACGTACACGTACACACACAGCTTTCATTCCAATTTGTATTGAACTCTATAACATTAAGACTCACAATGTACAAATCCATAGAGTCTCACTTAATCTCCAATGTGTCCGATACTCAAAGAGAGACGCTCACGACACAAAAACACTCGTGACGTGACCACAGTTCTGCACACTTCTGGGCCAATGACCGATTCCGGTGTTACCATAGCAACATAGCCTTGGCAACACACATGCAAGCGCAAACACTCAATACATGGAACAGAAGCAGATTACAGTAGGTAGTTGATCAACTCCACATCACGTAACAGCTTTACTTCTATTATTTCACTCAATACGGTGCACTTTGATTTTAATCATCTTTTCCCCATTAACGCTATTGGAAGTGGCATTATGAAAATGTAATGAGGTAGACTATAAGTTATAGGCAAGAGTGTGTATGTCTGTGTGTGTGTGTGTGTGTGTGTGTGTGTGTGTGTGTGTGTGTGTGTGTTTTTAATTCCACTTTGCAAGAGGAGCCCTTGATTGGAGGAGGTCTTTACGAGCCGGAGGAGGGGAGTGTAATTTCCTCCCGGCCTCAGCCAGTTCCGCTAAAATAACAGAGCAGAGGAAGCCCAGCTCTCCTGGGAGGAGACCAACACACAAATGCACGAACACACACACACACACACACATGCACGAACACACATGCGGACACGCACGTAAGCAGGCAAGTTAGCCAGCCATCGCGGGCGTCCAAATAATCAGACATGCATACATTGAGACAAAGGAAAACTAATGTCTAGGTAAGTATACGGACAAAAACACAAAAGAGCAAACCAAAGACTGCCAAGAACAGACATAAACATGCATAGTCTTGAGTATTATATTGAATACATGAAAAGAATGACATGCGGTCCCAAAAAAGCTAACAAAATAAGCAGCGTCTAACAACTTCAAGGGCCATTTTAATAACGATTAAAGCTGAGAAATAATTTAAGCTCCTGATGATCACATAATAACATGCTTAATAGAAAACTAACACACCTTGGCAGCTAGTTATCAGCAGCATGTCAATGAGCGCGGATGAAAAACAACATCAACACATTTCAATTCTACACGGTTGAGCCTAACAACCGTTCAGTTTGTGTTGTGTCGTTATAAACAGCTTGCTTCCCGGCCGACGCGGCAAATTAACTTCCATGAGTTCTGAGCAGGCAGGTGAAAAGTCTCCCCACCAGCTGCAGCACTTTTTTTTTTTATGATTGCTCGCCTCATGCCGATAGTGAAACAAGATCACTCAAAGTTCAGCCGTCAAACTTTCAAAATAAATGGCCGCATGAGGTAATTCTTGTCAGTAGGCAGGCATAGTGAGTGAGTGTGTGTGTGTGTGTGTGTGTGTGTGTAGAGAGAGAGAGAGAGAGAGAGAGAGAGAGAGAGAGAGAGAGAGAGAGAGAGAGAGAGAGAGAGAGAGAGAGAGAGAGAGAGAGAGAGAGAGAGAGAGAGAGAGAGAGAGAGGAGAGAGAATGCTCATCAGTGAGGGAGTGCTGTGCTGGCTGCCATGCCCTGAGGGGAGTCAGTGGGGAGAGAGGTTGACACAGTACAGGCCATACAAGTCCCACTGCCCTCCCTCGTCCGCCTAACCCTCACCGCCTCACATGGAGCTGCCAACATACTTAGCCTATATGCGTGTGTGTGTGTGTGTGTGTGTGTGTGTGTGTGTGTGTATGCAAAAGTGTCACGGTGGTATTCACTTGGTGGGTTAGACTTCAGGCTTCACCACCAGACAAGGAAAGGAAGAGAGGGAGAGAGAGCTACAACAACCTCAAAACTCCCATAACCCTGCTTACGTCAATAACAAAGTCTTACTCCGTTACAGCTATAATTGAAGTGGAACTGCACAAGCCCTAGCAAGCCAAAAACCAATATCTGTGATGAGCCTAAACATAAGCAAACATGGCTCAAATCCTTCTGTTAAAAAAAAAAAAAGAAAACGTGAGAATTCAACCATCTCTTTTTCTCCCCCCAGGTAATTTGTTTGGCTGAACCCTATGTGTAAGGGTACAGGTCTTCATTCTTGGCTGTGAAAAATGTCACCAGTTTACCTGTATCACTCAAACACCTCCGGCTTATCTAAACCGCCTTTGCCTTGCGTGCCTCACACACAATAATCAGCAGTAGCCACGCTCAGTAGCTCGCTAAGCCTCTTACACCCATCCCTCAAGATTAGTGCTTGGGAGCGACGACAGATGCGCTCCATGGTGATAAAAACACACACGCAAAGACACATACACACTCACAACCCACCGCACCTGTGTGAACAGATTTGGCGACGGTGAGCCGGCAGTGAGCTCGCTCAAAGCTGACACACACACCACACACACATAGAGAGTGGTGATGCTGTAATCGTGACACACCTGCAAGGCCGCAAGGTTTGGCATGGTGCCCCTGGACGGAGTCCTGAGGGACGCACCAGGCAAACAAAAGTTCAGCAGTGAGGTGAGGAGACTGATTCAATGGGACAGAAGAGCTCTACCGAAACACCCAACATCGAACAGCCACACAGGGCAACTCGGCGCCTCGGAATCTAAAGGCCGTTTGATACCCTCCATCAGCGAAAGGCTGAAAGTAAATCTGATATTCATGCTGAGAAAAATTACCATCAAAGTTGACACGTGTGCCTGAAGGGTCTTCCCCACCAAGGTTACAGAGAAAGACAAAATAAACGCTCACACGCTGTTACGTGTCCATAAAGCTGCATAACCCAACACAAATCTAAAAATGAAATATGTGTAGGCCCAGTCCTGCTCTCACACAAAATAAATGTCATCTAAATGAACAGGATGCATGGTCTTTATGGAAAAGGAACCTTAGTGATGAAGGTACAGATTATAAAGACCAATATTTTACTATATAACAACAAAGCAAACACAAGCACAAATGTGTATTATGTCACTATAAAATACCACTTTTAGGATTGACCAAGTATTACGAGCACAAATACTTCTTCACAGTCTTGTCCCACAAAGTATTCTCCAAGATCCAGCATCTTTTAGCCCCATGTGTTCTATATATTGAACATCCACACTGAAGCAGTTAAACAAACTTAAACGATATTTTCCATGTATCTTCTCCCAGTTAACGCATTGCCTCTACAAGCATAGATGCAGCGGTAACACCGATATGAAAGCATGAAATGTCTTACCACTGGAGAGGAAATGCGACAACCAGGACAATCACAGATTGGAGGGTGCACCTGTAAGATTCCTTTGGACATAAGAGTCTTGAGACTTTTCCCTGGAAAAACAAGCAAACAGGAGAAACACTTTTAGAGAATGACCAACCAACACAGCACGTGATAAGGTATTAGCCAACTTGCATGAGAGTGGGACCTTTTCTTCAGCCCAGCATCAGGACTCAGAGTTTTAAAGATACATCTTCAATAAACACAGCATGCAATCTGAAGGAGTCAAACCCCGCAGACAAACTTGACTTCTCTCTCAACATTTCTGCCATAAAGTTGAATTCTCCACAAAAAGGTCAAGTGTTGTGAGCCAGAGAGACAGTAGCCTACTGTCATCTGTCTATAGGAATCGGTATATTCAACCATTAGGCTACCATTTTTGACCTGGGGCGACACCCTCCCCCCACGCATCCTAACGCGTGTCAGTTCTGCCTGAGTAACCGTGTGTGTGTGTGTGTGTGTGTGTGTGTGTGTGTGTGTGGCGTGTGTGTGTGTGTGTGTGTGTGCAATTATAGCACAAACAGCCCACACTATAAATATCCAAATAAAAACCGAACAGTAGAACCGCATTGATGCCGTCAAGGTTATTGTACTGGAAAATCTAACAAACACCTATAAAATGCGTCTGCGGATAAAAGCAGCTGTACAATTAATATTTAGTTCAAATTTAAAATCGGTGGCAGCATCTTCACATATGTATCACATAACTGTGACGTCAAATGGACAAACAACAACACTAGAAAGAAAATAGCCTTTATCTCAAACCCAACATGCGATGCGTAAAAGTGTCAACACTCGTGCACCAGAGCAGCCGGACTTAACGGAGCGATCCGTCCCATAATGAAGGAAAAGCGTCTAACTGTCTCGCATTGAATTGTTCTATAACTAACTTTTCACCTGAGTCCCGGTGTGGTCTACTCCAAAAGTCCCGGTTTTGGTGTCTGATCGCAGCCCAAACGTCTTGGAGGCTATGTGGAGGATATGCGCCTTTTCCCCTCATCTGTCTCCTCGCGCTCTGACTGCTGTAACCCTTTCACTCCAAAACTCAACACCGAACCACGAGACCCAACTTTGTACCCACAATAAGCGGCGTCCACCAAAAGAGAAAAGTGCTTTATTGATGGCGAGGTGTCTCTCTCTCTGCCAACGAACCGTAAAGGTTGCTCTTACCTTTGTGTCTAATACTTCGTTTCCAGTCTTTGGCAGTCTCCCGTCCACTCACGAACTGGAACTCGTTGGGGGTGAGCCACTCGCCCCGGTATTTAATCGAGGGTCCCTTACTGCCTTGACACAATTTATTGATATAAAGCAAAGCCTTGTTTTCCCCGCACTCCACCTCGATGCACGGCTCCCCGTTGTCGAAGAAGGGCTGAAAGTCGGGGATGGAGGAGAACCTCTCCAGCATTAAGTCGTCCGTGTGGTGGTGGAGGTGCTGGTGATGCAGCGCCGAGTCGTGGAGCCCCAAGTACGCGCGGTGATGGGCGAAAATGTGGTCGTAGGGCGGCGGATGCGGGGTCACCACGGGGATGGCGGCGGCATTTAAAGGGGCCAGGTATTCGGACTGGTTGAACGCGGCCAGTGCCATGTCGTCCCCGTCCAGACGCTCTTTCTTGATGGCAGGCATGTTAGCGGGAGCCGAGCGCCGGTAACAAGTGAAAAGCTGCTCGCCCGATCCAACTTCAGCGTCCTCTCCGTCTGTGAGTTGGGCTGACCCAGACTTGAAGACGCGCCGCTTGGTTTTATGCAGAGCCCCCGTGTCGCCGTGAGACAGCGGTCTGTTGAAGTTGCCGGATAGATTCCCATTCAGTAGTTTCCAGCTCGCAGCGGCGGCAGCGCTCTCCGCCAGCCTCACAGCTCCTACCTCCCACATTTAATCACGCTCGCTCTGTTAATACCTGCCACGGTGCGCCCTGAGCCCCGGACATTATGCTTCCTACGGAGATCATTAGCAGCCGCGGCTACGCGTCCTGTCTCCTAATTCTTTGTCTTTGGGGAAATTAGAAGTAGCCGCGGTTTTTTTTTTTTCTACATTCACTGAGTAGAAAATGTTAGAATCGGTTGTGCAATAATAATAATAATATATATAAAAAAAAAAACGCGATTCAGTTATGGGGAGTTTACATGTGACCATGCAAATTCACAGCCAAAGACAAGAAAAAAAAGAAACTGGTAATAATAATAATACATCTCTCCTGTTACTTAAAACTATGTGGCATATGGCATTAATCAGAAGCGCGAGCCCAACACATCAGGTTGGATATTCCTGAGGAGGATTTACGCAGCATTAATACAGCTGAAAGTTTGGAGAGAGTTGTTTTTAACCCCTGTGTATGTCGTTGAAGTCACGCTGAAGTTCACAGACCCAGACCAAACAAGATTTGCACTCTCCGCCGCCGCTTCTCAACTTGGCCCATTTAAACAGCGGAGGCTCGGCGAGAACCACAGAGGGCAGGGGGGACTGCGAGGGACGGCGCTTCGGTGCGTAAAATGGAGGAGCCGTCATTAGCGAGCACGAGGAAGTACAGCGTCATTTCCACCCCTGCAACCGAATCTAAAACTCCTTTTAACAGCCGTGTCTTCAGGTCTAGAATGTATTAAGACCATACAAGTATGATTATTTTAAGCACCATTAATACAAGACTTACAGCTTCATCCCAAATAGTTCCAACATGTACAATTCCACCAAATACAACACAATAATAACTTGATTAACAGTAGGAGGCTTGAATCAGATGTTCACCTTTGACCATACACATGAGAGGTGTTCAGATCACACTGGACAGATCTATTCATGACATCAGGTCAACATTATTATATATTCTCCTTGTGTTTGAGTTCTAACACCTCTTTATTATATTCTACTTACAGTGAACACCTCGCTCTTTCTCCCCCCAACTTACACTCACCTGCTGCAGCCACTTCAGCGAGCCTGAAACCGTTCAACAGTGTGTTTAGACCCGTGAGTGTCGAAGCGTTTCATAACTTACACGTGACAAAACTTGAAACTCGTCTTTGAAAGCCTTTCTTTAGAAGCACACATGCGTTCTCTGGAACCTCTTCCTAACCAAATGCAAAAGGCGTTGAACTGATCATGTTTCTAAATACAACTGGAATTTCCTCAAGGCGCTGCTGAGATATTCACAGGACGGGATGATAAAGTGACCTTGAACTTCGACCACCAGGATCTAATCAGTTTGTCTGTAAGTGGACATTTGTGCTAAATTTGAAGACATTCCCTTCAGGCCTTCCTGAGATATGACGTTCACGGACCAGACAGATGGACGGTGATGCTGGATAAAGCCTCCATTCACGGTTGTCGCTAGTGTAGAGGCAAAAAAGAGTTAAAAAAAAAAGTCATAGTATAGGATGCCATTAAAATGTAACAAAAGGTCATCTTGTATGCCTTAATAAATATATTATAAACCAGAATTACTGCCTCGCGTCGCCTCCGCCAACCAGTCATGTTGCAGTTTACAGCCCCGTCTGTCTGAGATGTCCTCATTAAATCCTATGAAACTTCTGCTTCTGGTCATAATTAGTGTATGAATTCTTGCACTTTAGCCGAAAACCTGCTTTGTGAGATGAGAGTCACCTTTGACCACTAAATGAGTGTCAGTTCATTTGAGTGCAAGTGAATGTTTGAGCCAGATTTTAACACATTACCTCAAGGCTTTCCTGAGATATTGTGTTCACGAGAACGGGATGGACATGAGGCCACAGCGAACTTGACCTTTGACCACCAAAATCTAATCACTTCATCCCTGAGTCCGTGTGGACATTTGTGTGAAATGTGAAGTTCCTGAGATCTCACGTTCATGAGAATGGACTGAACGGATGGACGACCCGAACACATAATGCCTCCTACGTAGAAACGTACAAATCTACAGCGTCAGGAGACGAGATGTTGTCTGCTCGGATATTACTAAATGGGATATGTTTCACTTTGAATTAGCAAAATAGTATGTCAGTGCAGATGTGCTTTAGACTCTTAACCACTACCAACAATTGAACATTGATCAAAGTGCTTTGGTTGTTTATTAACAAGGACTCCGGTGGGACGAGAGGAGGTGGACTCTGTTTACATCAATGATGCTTGGTGCTCAAACATAGTCAATTTTGATAGACAACGTTTCCCTAATGTCAAATTTCTAATAATATGTTGCCAGCCATGATTCCTGCCCAGAGAAAAGACAGGAAAGCCCCACTGCTTTTCTTTTGGATTTTCATGGGTAGCAAATTATGTCCGTTGTGCATTCCTGTGTCGATTGTTCTTGAATCCATGAAGTTAACCTCTTAAAAAGGTCCCATATTGTAAAAAGCAAGATTTTTTTAATTTTATTATAAAACAGGTCTAAGTGTGACATTAAGCAGTCAGGTTTTCCCTCCTGTTGTGATGTCACGACTATATACAATATATAAACTATTTCACAGTTTAAAACATTCCAAATGTGTCCCAGTTTATTTCTGGTTGCAGTGCCATGTGAATCACATCAGCTGACAGGAAGTAAACATGAACCGAAGCTGTTGCCTAGCAACACAGTTACGTCACAACATGCTAAAATGGAGCGTTTCAGACAAAAGGTGAATACAGATATAGTCAGATGAGAAAAGAAAAGTCTTTAAAAAAGGTATATTATGCAAATATCAGCATCCATACAAATTAACCCTCTCAATCATCATTTAGGACCCGCGAGATGTTAGTGGGGATGTCTACTATCTACGAAGACTCTGCCCCTCTGCCTGTATATTCTATTTTCTTCGTATTTTGCTTTGTTTGGGACGTTTCTGGGCGTCAGCGCCTTTGCGCACCACATGGGGGTGGAACATTCAGCCAATCAGCAGGGTGTGCAGTCCATTCAGGTCGTCAAATACCGCTGTTTATCGCGTCCCTTGGTGTGAGACCGAGGCAAGAGCGTTACGTCCATGTGCACGAGGCCCACTTCAGCCCCGTCAGATACCGGGGGTCCGTATAGGACGGAAGAGAACGGGCTGTTAACGTTTTTCCCCGGCTCCTCTCTCCCTCTCCTCTGCTGCGTGCAGAGCAGCGTTGCGTCTGTTTACAGACACAAGCCGAGCAGACAGGATGAAGCCTGCCCTTCAGCTGCATTCATTAAAAACCCGGCAACGTGGCACCTTCCCGCAGGGCTGAGCTGAGGTGTGGGTGTGTTTATTAGTGCTTCAGAACGTAACCGCCGTGAAACAATTAGAAAATAACGTTTTATTTCTCTGACTCACTGCTGTGTTCTCGCTAAATGCCGCTTCCGCTCTCCGTTCACTCGGCCATCACTTTTCTCCCTTTCTCTCTCATTGAGCCTCAGAGGAGGGGCCACTTTTTAACACCTTTAAACATTAAAGCATGTAAACATGTTCTTGTTGGAACCCCATATAAAAATATGAACCTGAAAATGCGCAAACCTCTCCCTTAACAGTACCTGTATTTTGGTTAAATGTTGGGTAAGCAGGTGTTCATCACACCATAAATATGTGCGATCGGTGCTGCAAACGTTGTGCTTCAGCTAAAGTAACACCTCCTCAGCTTGGAACCACATTTTCTGAAAGCACTTTCTCTCCACATTGTCCGCGGGGTATGTTCCCCCTGAGCTCCTGAGGCTTACGAGCAGGACCACATCTGACCCCCATCAGTGGAGAACCACCCAGGTGGATCCACCACCAACACATGGAATAGTCATTCCAGCGGCAGAGGCGGGGTCCAAAGCGCCGTGTGTCAGGGGCCTATAAATCAGGCCAAACTGCCTCTGACACACACAGGAAGGAGGCACGCCACACCGCAGGCGGAAACAGTGCACGGGAAGGCCAGAGACCACAGCCCGGCCAGGACTGGTATAATGCCTACAGTCGACAGGCAAACACACACACAGCAGACATTTACAAAAACACATGCCAGCTACCTCACCAAAGACAGTGACGGACCCAAGATTGACATTTTGTCCTTTTGGGATTGAGGAGCTGTGAGGTCTGGTGGGAATGTAATAGAATTAGTGGGTTTGTGGATCAGGAAGAGAGTCTCATCCCGATCCTGATCCTGATCCCTTCAAGAGACACTCACAGCTAAAGGAGAACAAAGTGACCTGAAATCACTTACTCCAAAAAGCTAGATTTAAATGTGAACACGGCCTGTAAAATAAAATCGAAAGGTAACATTTTTCAACCAATAATGTCACATCCCACGTGTTGGTGAGTGCACCGAGCAGAAGCAGTGACAAATCATGAGCAGCTGACATTTATGGCATATGTTTACAAAGCCATTTCTAGGAAGTGGTATGCTACGTTTCAGACGAGAAGCCCTTTCATTCTCTTCTTCACCCAACCAGCCCTCGCTGCATCGAAATGTCTCAATGGAAACCTTG
Source organism: Chelidonichthys spinosus (assembly GCA_029853015.1). NCBI lineage: Eukaryota > Metazoa > Chordata > Actinopteri > Perciformes > Triglidae > Chelidonichthys > Chelidonichthys spinosus. The sequence goes on from CM056829.1 coordinate 14,559,469, forward strand.
TTGATGTGTGTGTTGGTGCTGGAAGTTGCACCATCGGGAGAGCCCTGGTGAAACCAGTCATAAAGGGGACACCCAACGCCCACTCCTACGCCCAGTCCCCGGTACCTGAAGGTGACTCACTCTTGATGGCTCATCACGGAGGGGTTCCCCAAACTTACGACATTTCAACTCTCATATCTTCAGAAATCGGTTCGGTGTAAACTGAGTCGATTTTTCCATCAGACTTTGTGTCTCTTTCAGAAAAATGTTTGATGTGTCGGGGAAACCTTATTTAACCTTTCTAGCTCAACCTTTTCCTGCTTCTTTGCTACTACGGTGTGAGTCCTGTGCATCTAGAAAGAAAGGAAATAATAACCTCAGATAAACCCACACCATTTACACCCCATGAGTTAACAATAAATTAGGAAATAACAGTTTAGTATATCATTATAGTTAATGATAATGATGTTAATATAGTTAATATAACCTGTATCTTGCCGTGTCTATTAGCAGATAACTTTGCTAGTTCATTGAATGAGCTTTTAATAGAGCAGGTTTTAAATTTGACAGAAAAACTGATCAACCTAAAAGGAAGATCCAAGCCTGTTGCTCAAAATGCAAGAAACTACACTGGTGTTTCTCATTCTATAACTGAATGCAGTTTCAGGAGTGATTAATCTGGTGAGTCAACAAAACTCCAACTCGGTTTCTCAGGGTCTGACACCAACACCATCAGCGAACACCGTTGTTATTTGCAGCAGTGGCAGATTTCATCAATATTCACACAAAGACAAACTATCAAGAAACAAAACACATTCATCCCTTTTAAGTTTTTAGGTGCGACAACTAATCGATATTGAGAGACATGATAACATACAAACATGTTACACTATCGCCATCATCATAATATGATTCTTCTGACAATATTGAATATTAGGCTATAGCTAAGTTGATGTGGGTAATGTAGGCTGTCTTCTAATATAATGGAAATTGTCTGGCTGTTGTCTGTACACCGGAATCATGGATCAACATTAACATGGACAAACTATGGTGATTGAGTATAGTAATTATTTTCCTTATTGATTAAATTGTAGATCATTTATTTCTTAATCATTTAGCCAATAAAATGTCAGAATAAACTAAAAATGTCCATCATGATTTAGATTCCAAGGTGACATCTTCAAATGGTTTAATGTGGCCGGTCCAAAACTCAAAGTTACGTGATTTACTGCCATAGGAAACTGAGAAAAGCACCAAATCTTTCCATTTAAGTCAAAACGATCAAAACTGTATCAAAACTTTTGGCAATTAATTTTCTACTTCTCTGATAATCTATTACTTTAGTAATAATGTCAGCACTAATGGTGATGTACTGTGATCTACTGAGCCATACAACATTCACTAGTTTGGGGTTTCACAAAAAAAATAAGACTCGGAACTTAATAAACAATCCAATAATTCACCGCCCGTCGGCCCCGTGAGATCAGTATGCAAACTATAAAGGATGTTTACTGAAAATGTCAAGGACGGTTCCTTTGCCGTGTTAGAAGCCTGCAAATTCTGTCCATCCTCGAAATGCATTACATGTCCATTCCTTTCCCCTCGCCGTCCGACGGGAACCCCCCTAACGCGGCCCCCGCCTCTGCGCCGTTGTTGGCAGCGGCCCCGGAGCCGCAGCGCTGGCGGCGGGGGAGAGAGGTAATAAATAACCCGGGGAGAGGAGCGGAGACCGCCGGGCGGTGCACAGTCTGACCTGACAAATACTCACTGGAAAACCATCAGAGAGCGAGAGCCCACCCCTGGCGCTTGGAGCCAGCCTTTCAGACATGAGCTGCAAAATATATAGGCCTGCCCCTACTGGAAAAAAGAAAGGAAGAGAGACAGAAGCGTCTCCGTCTCTTCCCCCACATCCAGACGCCGCCGGAGACAAGGCGAGAGTAATTAACTATTTAAAGCGAGTATGAATTTCTTTAGAAAGTCTAAGAAGTATGTCTTGTCCAATCCTCCCATATAAATATAAGAGATGATAAAGACGCTTAAGCCACTTAAGTTTTTTCTTGATGTGTTTAGCCAACGACTGGAGATTCAACCCAATTAGAGTTCATTTAACCCACGAGTTCTTCTTCTATAAACTTTCCGGAGGTCTGGACTTAAATATAGACCGTTCAAGCGGTACTGTGGCTCTCGGGCCCATGGGGTCGGGGGGCCCTTGGAGATAGCCGGCGCTCCAACAATTTATTGCCATCATTGCAGGTGCCATCTGCTCTATATGCCCTCAAAAAGTCAAACTCATATCTGTTATGGTATTATTAGATGTTTTTATTTGGTAAAATACTCAGTAGTGATAGTAGCTACATAATATGTTTATTCTACATAAACTATTAAACAAATATTCAAGTAATGTAAGTGTGTTTGTATGAGGGCCTGTCACAATAGTGTGTACTGGGGCCCATCGTAGGCCACTAAACAGGATTTCTGTAGTTGGTCACATGCTCTGCGAACCAGAGAGCTACATGAGGAGCCAGTCCACCCAAATTTGAAATTAGTAGTATTTTCTCGGTATCTTATCGGGTGGATATCACAAATAGCTTTGCTGATTTGTCAATGTCTAAGTAGATAAGTAACTTTTCCCCCTATGAGCTAATCGGTTGCATCACAGTTCAAATTAAATTCAGTAGGATCAACAGTAGGTGAATGCATCACCGTGGGTACACCTTACTTTCAGTCCAGTCATACATTCAGTCCGCTGAGAGCCCAAGCTGTCACTTTCACTTCACATACAAAAGTAGGGCTGCATATAAGGTTAATAGCTCAGCAGCATTATCAACGACAGAGTTATCCAATTATGATTGTTTCAGTGTTGTGTGGTCTTTTAACAAGGAAGGAAATGCACCCTGAGCAGTCACCTCTGAGCTGACAAGTGAGGGGAGCTGTGACTGGTGGTTCAATATAGCAGTTTACCTAAGATTAACTGACATTCGCTCGGAGTTGTACTGAACAACACCACTGGTATCGAGCCATGTAAATGGTTCTGGTGGTCTTGAACAGGTTATGGGACAGGCCTACTAGTGTCTGAGAGTTCTTTCACCACCCAAATGGAGAAAAATGGAATTTCATTTGTGGTGCTCACAGCATTGAAATATTACATTCTCTCTTCTAAAACTAGTGTACTTGACACTTACTAATCCACAGGGCACTGCTGATTGGTTTCGCAGGACAATTTCTATGAAAACTGCTGACATCCAGATAACAACACATTATTAAACACTCAATTCATTTCAAAAACATCGATTTCTGCACATGGCCACTACGGTATCGTTGATGTTAGGAAAATACTTGTTAGAGTTGCACGATATTGGGGAAAAAACAGGCATTGCAATATTTTTTTTTCTGCTCCATATATTGTGATACAGGAATACAGGAATTCCAACCTGAATTTTGTAGGTTACTTTCTAAAGTTAAATGCATCAATGTGATGCACTTTGAGAGCAATGAAGGGGCTAGATAAACCACTGTGTGCTCTAAACAATTGAATCATAAACACATTGGTTGTATGGATATAAATGGTGATGACGAGGCAAAAAAAGACGTGGAGGAAAAAAACGCCAGGCAGCACAAGGAAGAGAACCCTCCAGCAGCAAGGAGCAGTGTCTGGCCAACTAAGTTCAATCCCCCGGGGAAACCTGGACCCACCCCTTGAGAAGTGTAAAAATATATATGGTGTATTATGAACCTCTGGCAGGCCTACCTAGACTGTATGTAATTCATGGGAAACACTGATCATGGAAAATCAGAACCATTCAAGTTTTCCTTTCATATCAAGCGGCAAAAATGTTGTAGCGTGACATTTGAGATCATTAGTAGACGTCACGCGGGCTGCGATGTGACCATCGTGCATGCACACATTCCAGTGTTTGAAACAATATATTGTGCAACCCAAGTTGTTATGGCACACTATGGTTAAGGTGTTATGGTTAGGTAACTAAACGCCTTTACCTTAAGGGGACATTTAGGGTTACCATTGCACAGTTAGTTTAACAAAATTAAATATTGGTTTCAAACGACAAACTGTGGTCTCCTGTGTGAACTGGACACGCTAATCCACCACAACCTTACTTCTAAAGAGCGAATGACTTCCTGTTATGGACGTAATGTAACCAATATCTGCCGTGATATAGATATCACACTGCTAACCAGCACATGACAGTGGATCGCCCACATAATGAATGGATCTCTATTTCATCTTTCTCTATTCTTTATTAAAAAACAAAAAGCTAAACACCACCTCTTGCTTCAGGTCAACCTTCTGTTGTAGTCATTAATACTCGTTAAATCTATAAGCTCCCCTGCTACCTTTTGCTGACTCATTCTAATTTTATCTAGACATGATACTTCTCAAGGGTCCTGAAGGGAGGGTAGCTCTCCTAAATTGGAATTTGTGGAATTTAATATTAGAAAATGTTCCAGGGGATGGAGTCTCTGGGCTTGGAGTGTCCCATGTTAGCAGACATGGAGAAACATCATACATTAGAATGGGGAAAGATTTGTGAAAATGTGAATTTCCGACAAGAGAAAGCCCTAAATTTGGCATTTCAATACCCTCCATCTGGTGGTAGTGCTAAACATCACATCATATTTCAAAACTTTTTATCCTCAGTATGTGTCTCTAATTGCTCAGCAGGCTGTGTTTTTTGGCCACCATGTGCAGTATCTGAACACCAGCAACCACACCAGCCCCTTTTCCAATAAGGCTTAAGTCAAATTTCCCCTTCGTTTTAGGTTTCAAAACATTCTAGACGGCGTACGGCCCAGTGAGCACAGCGAGACCTTGGTGCTATTTTTGTGGTGTAACCTAGGGCCTTCAGCTAAATCTTCACCAAAGCTCTCGGTCAACTATTCTCCCAAAATCTGTTTTAAAACTGAACTAGTGTGGGACCAACACGGTCCTCCAGAATTTCAGAGTTGGCAAGCAGGCAGAGTAACATTAGACCCTGGCGGGGGCGGTGGGGGGGAGGGGGGGAGGGGTTGCTGTCGTGCCGGCGCCCTTGGCCTCCCCCGGCGGATCTGGGGGGTCAGGCGGCTGTCTGTGATCCCACACAGCGGCTCTTCCACATGGGATTTATTTTCTTGCTGGATGGGCAGGCAGGCGGCCCAAGAGGATTCTCATTTTAGACCAGCGTCTGTAGCTGTCAACGACCAGCCGACAGAGGCAAGCGGACACCCGACCCCGAGCATCCTCCCTCAACACTCCCCTTTGGACTGCCTCCCCCTCCTCCCTCTATTCCCTGTTCACACACACACACACACACACACACACACACACACACACACCGAAAATAACGATTTCACAGCCTCTCATTTTGTCTAAATGAAACTTTCACTCACATTATGACGAAGCCGGAAATTATAAAAATTAAAAATCCTACATCATTGTTTATTCAGTTTTCACTTCAGGAGTCCTCATCTTTGATTAGAAAGCACGGTGGTGAACTCAAAGCTTCAACGAGTAATGAGCCAGGTCTATCTAGCAAAAAATGCACAGCGTCTCCCCTTCCTCCCCAGCGCCGTTAATAATTTGTGCAGTAAAAGATAGCGTGCCTCTCTGAGTTTGTGGGAGTTATTGGCACAGTATTCCCCACCATATTTGTGCGAGGCAGTGATAGGAACATAAATTATTTCTTATCTCTTCCGCAATCCATTTTTCAAAGGGCTCACTCTGTGTTTGAAGGGTAGCAGCACCAGCAGCCAAATCCTAGATAGTAGGCTACATTAGCCTTCAAGAGATCCGACTTGGTGATTTCAAACAATGCAATAAGAACAGAACTCATTGATATGGGCAGTGCCATATATGACTATAATTTAATACCAAATTAGGCCCCTGGAATCTGTGGAAAAAAAGATCAAAACAATGGCCAACATTAGCAGCTCTAAAGGCGGACATTGTTGGGGTTATTTAGTTAAATGCATGGCAGTCTACTTGACGATCTAAGTGGTGAGGACTTGGATGTTAAATGGTGTTTGAGAGATTCAACGATATTTAGAAACCAAAGACTTTTTGAAGTGTGACTTCATTTTGTTCTTTATTTGTGAAGAAAACAAGCCATTTTAGGAAGTAAAAATATTTCCTCAATCGCAAATGTTAAATTAGCCATGCTCCGTCCACTGAACTGCAAAATGATCACTTACTACAGCCAACAATCTACACTGAAATAAAAGAAACGGTCTACAAGCACACGATGCCTTTGGAAAGCAGCGAAAGCTTCAATCTTGTGAATCGCGCTGCGCTGAAAACACAAGCAAAGTCCCTGTAAATCATATGAGCCACTTTTCCATAACGAGGTGCCTACGGTGCTCACCGGAGGTCACGAGTGTTTCGCTCTGTTGAAAAACACGAAAAAGAAACTCTGGAGAAGTTTTGAGGGAAATTGAAAAAAGTTGCAATGACTTGGCCTGGCCAGCCATGTGAATGCTGTACTGGATCTGGATCCTTTTTTTTTTTTTTTAGAAACTCTACACAAGTGGTGTCACTATCAGCAATTTAGATATATTCTCCAGCTTCGGGATGATCTGCAGAGACGAAATGACAAATGATAAATATCAAGCCCTCCTCTGTAAAGCATTAATGTCTGCTTGCAAAGAATAAACCCTCGCTCTCCCAGCTACTATTGATTTTTTTTCCCTCTGTGTGATGTGAAACCAGCAATCAGCACTGCGGTTCGAAATAGCCCAGAAACTGGAGCCGAGACGTCGATGAGTCGCCAACACATTTCAATTAGCGAGCCGCCCTGGCCGATCTCTCCCCCGGGGCGCAGAGCACAGAGGGTCGGGCACTCCCAGCCCAAGTCCACATATGGTCCTGCGTTGGCTCAAATGAATCTGATAAGACTCCCAGGGAGAAGTTAGACACACCACAGCCACTTATTTGTCTATTTCTACATTGTTTCCATTAGGTGCAAAACACAAATGTATGCATTCACAGGTCAAACCAGCTTCAGCCTCTTAAGACTGTGGTTTGTTGGGCTGTTTCCGGTGCAGAGATGGAGCAGTGGGACGAGACTTCACTGCTGAGCCAATAGCTGCTCACGTCACATGATTTTTAGATGTAAAATAAGTCAACTGTTTAACTTGTATTTATTCATACAGCCCATCCAGAAAATGGCTTGTCTGGTTAAGTGTGCCCATGGCGACACCATCTAACGCCTCGAGGTTTCAGCTACTTTTATAAAACTACATTTTTGCTTTTCCTTGAGCTTTTTATGAAGAACATAAGAACATCTCACATTAGCAGTACAGAATTTAGCTTTGTCTATGCGTTAAAAAGGATAGTATCACATCAGATTAATGTTGTTGAAGGATGTTTGCTGAAAGATGAAAATATGCAAAGGCAAGTGGTTGGCAGCTGAAATATGTGGTCTGATTCATAAACTCTTTCGAGTCAAAATCTTATTTAGGCAAAGCTCGCATGCAGTTTCTTGTGTTTGGACAATATTAGAGAATTTCAGTTTCTGATGTTCAAAAAAAAAAAACGTAAGGATACAGAATCCTAAAAGCAACGCAAGATAAGCAGATGAAAAATGTTTTGTGTGTTTGTCTCTCTCTCTCTCTCTCTCTCTCTCTCTCTCTCTCTCGTCATGTTGCTCCATTCTCTGACAGCTCTCATCAACAACAGCAGACTGATGCTGGCGCTGTGTGTGTGTGTGGTGCGCGCGTGTGTGTGTGCACATGCACGTGTTTGGGTGTGTGTATGTGCTTGTACATTCTCCACTGAGGGGCCAGGGGGTTACGGTGGAGCCACGGGGCCACAGCGACAACTCGCGGCCCCCCTCTTTCAGCCCACCGTACCCCTCTGGCCTTTTGCTCCTCGCCTGGCTGGCAGCCCTGCATCAGGCAGACACACCACAGGCTCTGCCCCCCCTCCCGCCCCCTCCCTCCCACCCACCCGCTCCTCCACAAACACACGCACCGCTCGCTCCATCACCCCCCACCCTCACTCTGGGCCGATCGATACGGCTCTTCGCCTTTCATCTGACCAGAGCTTTGGAGGAGCCGCACTTCCTGAAGAAAACCCAATACAGCACTCCCTCTCAGGGTAGCTTATTCTGTGTGTGTGTGTGTGTGTGTGTGTGTGTGTGTGTGTGTACGCTGCTTCTATGTTTGTGAATGATAACGTGTGGGTGTGAGAGACCGAGAAGGAAAGCTTGTTGTGTTAGGTGGCACATGATGAATCTATTAAAAGACAAATGTAGGGTTTGCTTGATAGCATATTTGTATGAAAGACATGTGACAAGTTGCTTAAGTACATGTATAGTATTATTGTTTAATACGTGCAATAGGACAGTTGTCGCGCCAGGACACCCTGGATCAGGAGAAAATGCTCAACGCTCAGTTTATGGGTCAATTTTTGCTGCTCTTAATGTTATTGAAATATGAATATCCTAAAGCTCGAGTGGGTGAAATAAATTCTACCTGGGCTGACGCTCATATCTGTGAGAAGTTCAGTCTTAGTGGAAGATCCTCATAAATACTTCCAAAAGCAGGCGAGGCTACATTCATTTCTCTCTCTCAATTCCTTGTCAGCTTATCAGACAGCTTCCTGTATCGTTTGAGAATTGGGAGTCTTAACCGTGTCTCTCGTCTCTGCTTATCCTACAGATGTTTGCGTTGTTTGGGGAAAGGGAATCACTTCCTGTGTGGGAGAGGGAGGGAGCAACCCTCCTCACGAAGCACCCAGGTGTTGAACAAGTGGGGCTGCTCAGGTCACGTTCAGGTCAGGTGAAGGCACGCCGTCTCCCGGGACGAAAACCTGCCACATGTGGGAGACCGTTTAGAGAGGCTGTTAAACCAAAAGACCAAAGAAACAGGTTTTTGACGGAGCTCTTCATAGGCCCACAACGTTGTATACGCTCCTGAATAACCCCATTAAAATCTGAAAGAAATTGTATTGGACTAGATTTTAAGTTGATTTTTACAGATAGATCTTTATTTACATTAAAAAATAAATCAAAGCCCAATGTTAAACAGAACATTAAACTCTGTTTAATTGCATTGCAAGAATTGAGGCACTAATTAGACATTCCATGAATATCAATTGATTAATATCTGCTGTATTTGGTATATTTGAGCTTAAATGTTTTATACTGAAATGTAGTTTTACTACTCAATAAATGTACATATACATACTGAAAGTAGAGGATCTGAGGGAAACTAGTTCTAGACTAGAGTTAATATATAAGCTGTCAAATGTGGTGTCTTCTGAGTTGTCAAACTCCGTCTGTGCTTGTTGTCACACCAATCTGTTAGTCAGGGAACTTCTCCACTCATCGCTTGTGGCTGAAAGTAAAAAAATTACCTCAGTGGTCAAAATGAGACACAAATGAATTCCACATTCCAGTAGTAAGAGTTTTATTGTGATGTGACAACTCAAAAACTCTGTTTTACTGCCAATGACACTGCCATCCATGTTCCAGCTCCACCACGCTAATCAAATGTTTTTTAAATGCCAAGTATCATATCAAACTATATCGTTCAAGTGTCTTACAGATCATTAGTAAACCATAAAGGAACAAAACTTATTTTAGAATAGGAAGAATTTTGCTGCATCACCTATATAGTCTTTTTGCTCTTGAATCAGGAAGCATCCTTGAATAGATTATTTTGCTGCCCTAGTAAATTATTATATATGTATAACTGAAGGCTTGACTAATTGTTGTAAAGAAGGAAATCCCTTTAAAAGAAAACCCCTTAATTCAACTTCATAAGTCAACAACAAATGCAGTGGAGGAGCCTATACTGTACTTTAGTGTAAGGCAGGTGGGCATTGCTATAAAGGTGCATGATTATCCTGGATGTTAGAATGCAGTGTGCATTAATATAATGGATTCACTAAATGTATATTATGTTATTTATTACATGACTAAATTATTGTGTACTACTATACTTCGATAGATCAGTATTATATATTTTTGCATGAAAGCTATGATGTATTTAAACTACTTTTGCCATGTAGCTGTAGGTTAGCTTGCTACATTTCTCTGGGGAGTAGCTTCAGCGTAGTGAAGCTTCCACTTAAAGCAGCATAAGCGGTAGCTTAGCTGTGATAAATACAGTCACGTAATAAGGATAGATAAAAAAACATGCTTTTACCTGGGCTGACCATTTTTATACAGGTGCAAGTAGATGCTTGCACACCATCCACTCATCAGAAACGCTCTACTCAGGATGTTGTCCGAACAGATGTTTAGTCTGCCCTGAGCAAACCTTGTGTTTTTATTGGCGCTCTGAATTCACTGGCTTTCACCAGACACACCATTGCCTTGGTCATTACGTCCCCCCAACCCACACAAACACAAGCTTTTGAGGTAGAACGTCAAAGGGTGGAAGAGAGGGGGCCGGAGGTAGGAAGTACGTACAGCTGCTGCCAGATCCACAAGGCCACTGATGGGTCTGTATAAACAAGACTGAGTGTGGCCACCAAGGATCGGTACGTTGTCCCCATGGAAATGTCAGGGCCCCGGATGACTCAGCCTCCGACACAGGAGGGGTGGAGAGACACCGCTCTGTCCCAAACAGTTTCCAGACTATCCAAAATAGGCCTGTTAATGTCCAAATGATGCTAACCAAATGTCAAGTGAAGGATGCGTGCGTTGCAACATAATTTCCCAGTCAAGACAGAAAACTTCATCGGCACATAAAAAGAAAGTACATAAATATTTAACAAGCATGTTCATCCTGTAGTTATTTACCACAAGCATAAATCAGGTAATAGCATGCCACCTGATTTATGTGTTTATGTAGGTGTGTGTGCTGCTTGTGTGTGTGACCGGGAACACTTCTTAATTATGCATTCCTCAGAACCAAATTATAATATTAACAACAATAAATATATGTAATATTATAATAAATACTGTGCAGAGATCATTTTGATGTTTTTTTTATTTTTATAAAACCACAGCTTTTAATGCATTTTCCCCAAGGACCACCTGCTTATTGCACATGATTAATGAGTGCCAATCAGACACCACTGAGATTAGTGCAGCCCTGCTCTCTGGTCGGAGTCAGGTCAGACCGTTAGCCGCAGTCAAAAGGGAAGGAGGACGGGGTTGGGAGGGAAGGAGTAGGGCATCCAGGAATGTACGGCAGGGTGCCTTGGTAGGTAGATGAAGTGAGGATCACGCGGGCCGGTGTGGGGTTGATTAATGCGCAGGGGAACATACGGGAAGGAAAACAAGGCCATAAATCAGCCGCTGGGCCTCCATGCTAATTGTAATTGAAATAAATTTGTTTGGCCCATAGAGCAGGGAATTGCAATTGCTATTGACCAATAGGGCCCAAGTGATCCAAGGGAAATGAAGCAGGGAGTGCACCATGTCGGTGCCAAGATCAATGTGTAACACAACGCTGGTATTTGTGTCCTGTAAATAAAGGTGGTTTGGGGAGAAAACATGTAACAGGTGAGATATTGTGTTGGCTTAAGTGGTAGCTCTGGTCAATGTGATGATGGAGCATTTACTCTATATACCACTTTTGGTCACAATTTAGATGCAAGTTGGTGTTGTTTACAAAATAATGTAAAATACAGAGAGGTAAGGCTACAGAGGGGAATCACTCCTGAGATTGCTTTAGCCTGGGCCACTTTTTCTCTACTTGACTCAAAACAAAAAGTGTGAGACATTGAATTGTGAGTGTAAGAAAACTGTAGTCTATAACCACACTTCTGCAAAACCTCATACATAAAATGTTCAGCCTGTTTTTTTTTTTCTTTTTTAATTCAACCCCTAGTCCAACTCCCAGAGCCAAGCAGGTACCTCCCTATTCATTAGCCCAACCGCTCACTCACTAATTGGGACATGCACAGACCTGTCTGTGTGCGTAGGTGTGTATTTAAAATGGATTTGAGGATGGAGGACGATAGGTCAGAGGAAATGCGATGCGATACATTGGGAGGTGCTCAATCATAGCCGTTTGAATGATTACAGCGAATGTAGCCATCTTCTCAAAAGCTGTTTGGTCAAAACTATCCTGTATTCGAGAGTTTGACAACTTTATGTCCACAACTGCATTCAATTAAAAATGTCATTCAGAGACCCCCACTCCCACAGACTTCTGGATGGCTAAGCACATTATGGGACATTTGCTTATAAAGATTATAATTTCTACAGAAAGAATCAATGTCTTTCAATTTTCTTAAAAAGATGAGATTACATTATCAAATTAGGCTCTAAATGAACAATCCTGTTCGACGTTAAAAGCATAAGTAGCCTTGGATAAGAGGGACCCATGTTATGTTGAGCACCCAGCATTCACAGCTCCTCTTCCACTGAGATTTGGGCTCCATGTTCTGATCTAATAAACTCCCCCATGCAGGAAAACGACATCCTCTTCCATTCACACGCAGAAGAATACCGAGTGTCGTAACATACTGTAAATGACGGGAACTAGACAGGCTACTCATTCGCACCATTTCCAGTATTGAATATGCAAACGCTCACCGTAACACACTGAGCAGGAACGGTAGAGTGGTAGAGCTTTGTGTTACACATGGGGCGATTCTCCGCCATTTGAAATAACTTTAGAAGATTTCACATGCTCTGCGACAAACTACACAACAAGCCTTCACCCCCGCAATTTATAGCTCTTTGAACCCTGTGGGTGCAACGAACAATAGGAACAAAGCATTGTTTTTCAATTGTCTGTGACAGTGTGGGCTGCACGGCGCAGAGGCCTTCGCCCTGACTACTGGGGATGTGTTTGCTAAACGAGCCAGAGCAACAGCGCGGAGCCCACAAGGCTCCACGCTCTCTGATACGACCAGGGGCTTTTCTCTGCCTGCACACTCCCTCCACCAACCTACCTCCTTCCCCCCCATCCTTCCTCTCCGCCAGGAATCTATATTTCATAAGCGAGCTGTGGAGCTCCAGTGCCCAATTATCAGCAGATAAGGCGCAGGAAGCCCTGGAGCGCCGGCACGGCTATTTAGACGGGGAGAGGGGGAGGGAGGGAAGGAGCCGGCGAACGAAAGGCAGGCAGGCAGGGACCCAACCCCCCAGGGGCACTTCGCCCTCACCACGCTATTTTTTTCTTCCTTCTCTCCACCCCCCCCCCTTCCTCTCCCTCGCTGACAGCCTCCCCCCCCCCCCCTTACCTTAGCGGCAGGGTTCAATTAGTGCCGGCGGCGGCTAGCACCCGCAGCCCCACTCAGCCCGGGAGTTGGAGCCTCTATCAGCACACTACAACAACACGCAAGGCTGAGTCCAACTAGCAAACGAACGTCAAGGCAAGTTCTACTGGCCCACACACACACACACACCCACACACACACTCACACACACACACACACACATCTGAGAGGTTTTTAGTATCCCAGCCACGAGCATGACAGGGTCATATGAAATTTTAAATAAAAACTGAGGTAAACTTTTCTGCTTTTTTTCTTCTTCCTGAAACCACAACATGGAGGTAAGAATGATTCCACTGCCGGCTTCAAACCACAATCTCTCCGCAGAGACATTCATTGTTGCAGTTCATGATCATATCAGATTAATCTCTGTGGAAATACTTTGAAGTATCCTTTGACCAAATGTGAAATCCTGGCAACTACTCCAAGTATTTCCTGTTATTTCGCCATTTCTCAGATACGTTGTTGCTGCTTCCTCAGACTGGCACATTTAAGTCAGGACTTTTCACACTCTTCCGTGGCCCCAGACCTCTATTAGCAAGGGGGTAAAACTCGATGTGCCTTGCACATTTTCAGACCCCAACTAAAAAAACAAAAAAAAACACACTCCTGCCGCCAATGCTGAGCAAGGTCGACCAGGGGTCAGGCACAACTCACGGATACGAGACGGATATCGATTCGCTGGGACAGGCCGCCACCGCGCACACTCTCACACACACACACACACAGACACACACACAGACACACACACACACTTTCCCCTCCTCTTTTTCTCTCTTTCTCTACAGTCACAGGGCAGGCATCAGCCAATAGATCAGCCAGGGGCAGGAAACGGCCTGGGTCAGAGGGGACAGTGTGACTGTGTGTGTGTGTGTGTGTGTGTGTGTGTGCGCGTGTGTGTGTGTGAGATAAGACTAACAGCCTGCTGAAAGCTGCTCTCACCCAGAGCTGTCCAGGACCTTTAGGCGGCGCCGATTCACCTCGTTGCGGCACAGAAAAAGAAAATAGCTCCGACCAAACATTGATGGAGTATTCATCTCACTGCCGCTGATGGACGTGCATTTACACGCATGAGGACACTCTCAACACACCATAGCCTGTGTTGGATTTCTGTAATCGTTGTCCTGTTTCAGGGCGCCAAGCTGTTGTTGTTTGTCAGTCTATCAGTTGGAAGTTGATATTATGGAGCATTTGTCACCGCAGGAGTGTGTGTGTGTGTGTTATTGTTATTGTTGTCGCATTGTGGCCTGTGTTGAGGGATCTGCTAATGGCAGAGTGAACGGAGTAAGGGCCGAGGCGAGCGGCGTCTCCGGGTAGACTGGAGGCTCAGCTGGAGATACGGACATTGCGTCAGCAGTGCACGGGTCGTCATGTGTGTGCACGTGCCGTGTATGATTGCTGTGCATGAGTGAATAAGTTAAGTGTATGCCTCAGTGTGTGTGTGTGTGTGTGTGCACCAAGTGCTTAAATGCACATGTGCGTCTGTACTGTATATGTGAGAGAAAGTCAGGGGGCAGTGAAGCGGAGGAGGGCAGGCAAAGCTCCCAGGCATAGAAAGCAGGCCAACTCCATCTCCCGCTATGGAGAGCTTCAAAGAGATGGGGGAGAAAAACTAGAAATGGTGGAGTACGCAGGTTATACTGGTGAAGTCGTACGTTGTATTCAAACTAATAAATTCAACACACCCCGAATCTGGAATAAAATTGCATATTTTTTGTATATTTTATATATATATATTTTATAGTTTCTAACATCTTTGAATCTTTTAGTATTTGGTTTCCACATAGGAATGGAAGATCATTATGCAAAAAGAGAAAATAATAGAAAAATAATCTTCATTTGGTCATGGCTATTTGAACCTTCCTGCTGTCTTTTCAACTGCTTTAACCTCAAACTATTGACAAATCGAGTAGTTTTGACGGAGAAAGTAGGAAACAACCCAAAGAAAAAAAAAACGATTCAGAGATACAAACAGAAGGAGAAGACAGCAAGACAGTCAGGGGGAAGTGAACTTCCCCCGCTGACGCTCTTGTTCCATGGTGAGAATACCCCGGCCGGTAGCCTCAGACATCTGGTTCCAGTTAGCTCTCAGCGCTTTGACGCGTTTCCTGTGCTTCTGCTACACACAGCCACGGCCACGACACAGCCCTCCCAACGCCACGACAGCCAAACTCTCTGGAGAAAATGGACTATAACTCTCACACACACACACACACACACACACACACACACAAATACACTATCAACCAGATATCTACAGTATCTGGAGACGTTTCCAAATAAATGTCTATAATATATCTATATAACAAGTGAGTGATACTTTCCTAAGCAGAGTAGCAACCATTTCCTTGTATAAATGCTCTATCAAGGAGGAAGTGATGTGTTTTATCACAGCAGCCTCAACAGGAAAAGCAGAACAGAGAAACGGATTGATTGTTAACAGGAAGGTTAGGCGACAGAGAACAAAGATAGAACAGAAGTAGACGGGCGAGTGACTTTAGTCTATTCTCCGCGCGTTCATTTTGCCATCAGTTATACATAAACCATTTTCACAGCAGGCATTTGGACTTTTCATAGCAGGAAAAGCAAAGTTGTCACCAACGACGACATTAACAATTGCATTAATGACAGCTCGGTTCCATTATGTGTCCCAGTAAGCCGTGACAGTGTGAGCCAGCACATCCTTAAACTGGGTCACCTGAATTTAATGTATTCGTTATTAATGTTATTAATTTCACCTGTGCTTCTCCTGCATTGACATGTCAAAATATCTGCTGGGGAGAAGCCAGCTGAAACGCATCACTGTGAGCCAGGGCCTAAATATAAATTCAGTTTACGAGATAGATAACTATTGATGCAGGTCAGGTGCTATGTTGTTAGCAGTCTGGTTTTGTCAGATTACTTTTCAGTTTGGTATTTTTGTAGAATCTTAAAACTATAATACATATCCAGTATTGGCATAACTAAATGTATCTTTAAATATGTATGTAATGTGTATTTATAGTTATTAATGTCCTTGTGGGTGTGGCAGGCACAGTTGTTCTCTTGATTTTCTATTACATTGGAATGAACTTCAAATGAGGTTTATTTGTAGATGGAAGTGACAGTAATCTATTGACCATATCTCACAAATAAATTATATAATAATGAATAATAATGAAGTGAAGTGTATGAAATGTCCCTCTTTAATAAATTACCTTTGCATGGATTCAGTGAGGCTTCCATACAGTCTAAGGAAAAAGAGATGTTCAGGAATTCACCTTCAAAAGACTGTTCCCTAGAATAAAGAGGATTTGTATTTTGTCCTTTTTGTCAAAAATGTTGATAGTAGTGTAAAAAAAACACAATGTTTGACTGTCACTCATAGATTCATATGATCATAAGAGATACAATCACCTGTGTGACTATGTTGGACTTCAGCAGTCGCTGTGTATGGCAGCAAATGTCACTGCTACTGTTTACATGTCATACCTGAGCAGCACTGAGGCTAATTCCTGCCATCTACACTGATATGGCAATAAAGTACTAAAGTTTGAGTTTGATACACAGTAACAAGGATGCTCCGAGGCATACGCTGTATTTTCACCCGTCAGTTTTTGTGAACTGACGCCACAGCATGCCATGCCACTCACACTGTGGAAGACTGTAGCGTTTCGGTGCAACTACCCACTAAATCAACCACAACGCCTTTCAGTGAGGTGATTCCCTGTGTTGGGGAGTGGAAAAGGGTGACCCCAGAATGGAGAAATACATAAAAAGGTGCCAAAACATGAGCCCACACAGTCCCGCTGCTCGACAGAGGAACACAGTGACCTGGTAGGCCACACTGGGGATAACAGGTAGTGAAAGTGAGAACGAGGGGGTGAGAGCAGAGAAACAAAAGTGCAATGAAGAGGAGGTGCAGAGACAGGAAGGAGCTTCTCAAAGGCTTTCCTGCGTTGGAGGGACTCCCTCCACCACACAGGTTCTCTATAAACACGCTACAAAGAGCATTCTCTGAAATCATAGTTTAACTGGAAATTTACCGAGCTCACCTACACTTCAATACAAAGGCCATGCTAGTTCATCTAAATGTACTTGTGGTATGCTGTAGACCTGCAATATTGACAAACAATTATCTATACAATTCAATCTCTTCTTAGAGCTTCATAATGTACAAAAAAAATACACTAATAATGCAATTCCTATGTATTTTACTCAAAGAAATACGAATGCATAAACGCCCTCTATTCAAATTAAGTTCAGGTTAAAAACATGTTGGGTTTTTTACCATCTCTACTTAAATTGCTCCCAAACGGGGGTGAGCACGAGCAAACGAGGACAAATGAAAGTTTAAGGAGGCAGTATTGATTTGTGTGGAGGTCAGGGGTAGGTCACCCCTATCAGAGGATCAACAAACAGCTGCCAGCACCCTCCTCAGCTAAGCCAATCACCTTCTGACCTGGTCCACTGTTACCATGGTAAATGACCCTGAACCACACAGACCATGTACTCAGCTTCTTACAGAGTGAAAGCCACAAAGTGGAGCTCCGTAAAGATGGTGGAGGTACAACAAATCCTTCAATAAAGCCTGTTAACTATGCTGCCGTGCTCGGAATAAGCCTTTATTTATTTATTTATTTTTAAATCACTCTTTTTCTACATTACTTTTTCGGGCTTATGCCCAAATAATGCCTTCCTTTATTGACGTTCAGAGGTACGGTATCATAGTGGGATGATAATTGTGTTGTTGTTTAACACATTGTACCGTAATGATTCCAACTAAACTGAAAATTAAAAAAAAAACTGCCAAATCACTCCCATGTCATGTCCTTCCCAGGATCCTTTTTTTCCAGCCATTTTGGCAGACAAACTCTCAAATTCTTCCCTTCACCCAGTCTTTCCATTTTATACCCCCTCCCTCCCTGGGAGGTAGGCGGGCGGTGGTGGTAACCAAGCCTCTGGCAGTATGTTCCTATCCTGCAGGAGCCCTCAGGTTCAAACCTGTCAATATCCCAGGCAGCGTCTTGGCTCTGCTGTGGCTCAGTTAACCTCCTCACCCACTGCAACCGCACAAGGGGCTCCTGTCCCTCTGCCAGCCTCGAGACAAGCACGATCAACCCCCCCCCCCCCCCCCCCCCCCAACCACACTCCCCCAACCCCGCTCACACCACGCTCACATCCGTAAAGGGCAGCACCCTGGCAGCAACAGCAAGCAATATGGCAGCTGACGGCAGTGTTCTGCTGGCTGACGTCTTGGATGCCTTGGATGATGGTCACGTTGTGAGCTCACGGAGGATAAAGAGGGAAACGATATTGGAGGAAAGTCTAAAGCCTAAAGGAGAAACCGTAGTGACTCGGTGACAAAGGTCCTGTCATCTTGTCACCGGTATCAATTTCAGGGAGAGGAAGGGTCAACGTAGAAAAGAATTAACGTATTAACACGTTGCTGAAAGGAATTTTAGAGTGATGTAGGGCATGGGTGTGTGTGAAGTTGTGAGAAAGACAAAGTCAATGGGGGTGTTGGTAACCGACAAACGCACACAGGCCTGATCCCCAGCATGGTAACAAGCGTGTGGTAGCATGTCACCCGTCCCCTTGCACCCAACACACACACACACACACACACACACACACACACACACACACACACACACACACACACACACACACACCCCTCCGTGCCTGACTGCAAGGCACCGCGGCTGTCTGCTGGGAGCTCAAGTTACGGCCGACCGGCGGGACAGACTTTATGAAAGCCTCTCTCCCACACCCACTCTCCCCCTCCGCACGGCTCCGGAGGAGGTATCGGGTTGCCGGTTCAGCGCCGGCCAGGCTTGGCGCTGGCGGCAGCTTGTGATCTTGGGTGCCTGTGTGTGTGTGTGTGTGTGTGTGTGTGAGTGAGTGTGTGTGTGCGTGTTTATCTCCCCGTCTCTATCGCCACACAACGTCGTCGTCTCCTCCAGGTATGTAGGTGTGATTTACAGAGTAGATGCTTTACACTCATGCACACACGCAACATCCAACCTCTTCCTGTCCGCCGTACGGAAGCACCTAGAATATTCTGTTTTACGCCATCCTAGGTGTAATAACAAGAGATGGAGAGTTGTAAACCCAAAGTACAACAAACTGTGTTCTCACTTCCATTTAGGGGTCTAGCTATGCAGGTAGTTTGATTTGGATTTTGAGAGATCAGTCCGTGCAATTTGCTGCCATCTGATTGCAGCAGAGAAAATTTAATATGACTGCATTTTCAGAGTAATTTTTTCAGTCAGAATTTACAGATCTTGCTATAAACAGTTTTCACTGGAACTACCTTCAACTGCAAAAACAATCTCCATTAAAACTGTTGATAAGAGTGTTAGGATTTTTATCAGGGACATTATTTCTGGAAAGAGATGCCGCTATTGATTTTTTAATTTTTCCAACGCCGTGAGCACTATTTCCAGTCACCTCCATTGAACTGGATGGCAGCAGAAATCTCAGTGAAAGACACGTTACAACCCATTTGTATGGGTAGATACCACAAAAGGTAAGTGAAAAACACGTTTTCCTTTGTGTCATTTTGGTGAACTGATCCTTAAAATAGGACAGGCCAGAATGTAGTGTTACAGTTCCATAAATTGTCCTTAAAGTAAAAAAAAAAGAAAAATCAATGCAGCAAAGGCCGATGTGTCCGACTCCTGACATTTAGCCCTTGTATGGGACAAACACCAAAAAACTGCATCCTACACTTACGCAGCAACCATAATGCTTTCTTTGATTGAAAAAGGTCCTCGAGAACTACAGAAGATAAACAGAATAATACAACTACAATAAAGACAAACACTGTGAGAATTTGGCATGTATCCCTTTAAAAATAATGAATTTTTATGTTTCACAACTATCCCAATTATACATACTAAACCAAAGATCATCACCGACAGCATCTCTTCCTAATCCCATTATGCTAGCTCTCATCTGAGAGCGCTACTTGCAGCTCTCCGTCTCTGAAAAGCTCGCTGTGGTCCATGTGTAGGAAGGAGTTGCAGGGAAGGTCAACATGGAAGAGACCCCCTATACGCTAGGACCTTGTGACGGTTCTGCCGCTGGCTCGCTTTCTAGACCGGCATGGAACGGCACTCATGAATAATGCATGGGACATCTGCCACCCCTGAATTATAGATCTGTGGAGGCCCAGCATATGGGAACAGCCCAGCAAGTGCTAATGGCTAACTCCCCATGACAAAATATGGGTTAGAGACATGTGAATGATAGTCGGGTCATGAAACTTTTCAGTCATGTGAGTGTGAGGTGGATTAATACATATGGTTATTTACATGCCTGTATGCGTGTTCGTCTATGTGGAATGAAGAAATGCTGCAATGGATAAACAAGTTAATTAGACCATTAAGCATCTAAATGAACGGATGGACACAAGCATGTTTGAGAAAGGCACTAAACTGTTTGGGGGATGTAGCTCTATGGCTAATGTTGAACTTTTCCCCACAGGGAACCGGAGAAATCTCATACAGGAATCAGAAAGTCATTGTTACATCACACGACACCATTATGCTTTTTCTTAGACAAATTCAGCTAAATCAGTAGTTGTAGCTTTAAAATAGCTTCAGAAACCTCCGGCCTAACAAGTGACAGCTAATGTCTTTTATGTAGGCTTCCTCCTGCTGAAGTGCAGCCTGCTTGAATATTCTATACTCCGGTTGTGAGTCCTGCTTTTAAAGAAGCAGAGACAGGACAGGGGGTTGGAGGAGTGATGGGGGGGCGGGGGGTGGTTCTTCCACTTCAGTCGAGCAGGAGGCCCGGTCTACCGGGGACGGGTTCGATCTCCGCCTTTCTCTCCAGGATTATCCTCTTATCAGTGCCGCAAAAGCCAGGCTAAGAAGCGCCAGTAATTAGCCTATCTTTAATTAACGAGCACCTCGCTCCAAAACCACCCACAGTCCGTGTAGGCTCCCACTTGGAAGTCAGTCAGTGCTGCGTAAAGATGAGCAGACTTAATCTTGTTTTTGTCTGAGTGAGAGAGAATGAACGTGTAGAAAAGGCCAAAGTTCATCTTCAAGTAGTTGGGGAGACGCAGCATGCAGAACTTCCCTCATGGTTGCGCTCTCGCAAACAAGCTTTTCTACACCGCAGGTATCAAAGGGAATCCTACCACCCACCACTGTTCCACTTTGTTGTGCTGGTGTTTGTGAGGTGCATGTGTGTTCATTTTAGGTGCATTTTCCTCAAATTATGCTACCGCTCACCATCGTTGTCTTACTGCAGCCGCCACCAAATCTACAATGGAAACATATGAAGGACAGAAATCACCTCCATGAGCTCAATGAAGATTAGAAGGTAGACGGTTCACCCAAAACCACTATTCAGAGAAGCTTCTAGACCGGAGGGAGGATGGATGCATACATTCAGATTCAATAAAGTAAAAATAATAACACAAACTACTGGTCTACCAATTATTGTGGTAATAGAATCAGAGAGATGGCCGTCTGAAGCGGAGTGAGAGCAAGATGACGGTCTGCAAATTAAAAGAGACAAGGGGAGACAGAGAGAGAGTAAGCCAACGGTGCCCTGGTCTGGCCTGGCCTGGCACCGCCAAGCAGGAGGGGTTGCGGTGGCCCCAGCATGCATACATTAACGGTGCTTAGGCGCACTAATTGCTTCTCACTTAGACAAATCTCCTGCAAATCACGGCTGCGCCGCCAGCACTGTCCAAGCCCCCCGGGAAGGAGAGACGGCAGGCAGGCGGACGGAACAAGAGGCTGAGGAGGAGGAGGAGGAGGAGGAGGGGAGAAGGAGAGGGGGAGGGGGGTGGCGGCGGCGGCGAGTGTGTGTACCAGAGGCGCCTTGGAGCAGGATGGAGGAGGAAGAAGAGGAGGAGGAGGAGGAGGAAGGGGGCGCTCCCAAGAGAATGAAGAGAAACGAAGAGAGAAAGAGAAAAAAAGCTCCAACACTTCAAGAGTGCCTCTTTCTCTCTACCCATCCATAGTCCAGGCTGAGTGCCCCCCCCCCCCCCCCACAACCTCTTACACCCCTAGCCTCAGAAGCCCCACCGCTGCTCGGCTCCTCCAACGCTTCAGCCCTCCTACCCCCCTCTTCCACCAGCTCTCAGATCTCTGCTCTGCCCCCTCGCTCGCCCCTCCTTTCTCTCTCGCTCGCCCTCCCTCTCCATCGTTCTATAGAAAAGTGGAGGAAAGATGAAACTCTACAAAGAGGGAAAAAAATCAATAACACAGATGGATAGCTGGATAACAGGGTCCGGCATGCTTCGGCGGTGAGGCAATCCAGAGGGTGCCCACACAACTTCCACAAAGGCGGAGAGACGGGCAAAAACAAGACGCTGGGAAGAGGGTGGTAATCAGCCTCAGGAAGCCAACATCACCCGCAACACACAAGTACACACTTGTTCACACTGGAGCGCAGACTACAACGTATGGCTGCATGCATACAGTAACGCATGTACATGAGCAAAAACAAAACCAAATGCACATCCACAGAAGCGCGCATCACATCCTCAGCCGCACACAGCTAATTGTGGAAATACTTCCAAACAACACTAGTTATCAGGTAACCTGAAGTGAAAGAAAATATCTCTCTGTAAGAATAACATAGATATCATATAAAAAATCAATACTATAGAAGGCTTTGAGTGATTTTAGCAGCGTTATTTGAGATATTGGGTGGCTAAAGGCAACATTTCTCTCGTTAGCTGTGGTTAAAGGTACCGCAGGGCCCTATCAAAAACCATGCATACAATATGCTGCAAATACATCATTATTAAGATGGGAAGAACATGGAGCCAATTCACCTGAGTATATTTATGTATTCATTTTTATCAGTTTGTGTAGTTATCACTGTTTCTAAAACTTTTTAGCTCTGTTAGTTGGAGCACACAGCTCTGCAGACAATGATGGGTGGAGGGTCAGAGAGGAAGTGGTCTGTTGTCATACCTTAATCCATCGCTCATCCTCACCAAAGGAAAGCCTCCAATCAATCAAAACGTAAAGCACAATTCCAAGGATTTCCTCAAGGAAAATCAAACAAGTTGAATCTTTCCAAAGGTTTACCTACACAACATTAACTCCCCCGACACCTTTGTAGCCTTGATGAGACAGATCTAGGTACGGGGATTATCTCATTTCAAACCCCTCTGGTCAGGTGGGGTGTGATTATCCTCACGCCTGTGGGGAACCCGGCATTGCTTTTGGTCTCCGTCACGCTTTCCAATGTGAGATTTACATCATCTAGTTTATTTTTAGAGACTAAAACTAAGCCTAACATTTATAATCAAAAGATGGTCTGGAAGGGACCTGATATCATCTCAATATAAATGCATGAATTTGCTTGGGTGCATTTTTCCAGTGATGGTTAATATTTACACTTAACTCCTGATTAATGACTGGACAAGCAATGAATAAATGATTTACTTCTAAGAGTGATATTAGCAGCATCAGAAAAACAGAGCTTTGCACAAATAAAATATGAAAAGTATATTTTTGTTAATAAAAAAACAAGAAAAGAAACTAATGCACAGCATCAGGGATGTTATCAGAGACATTTTACTTAACGGGATCCTCAACGGGATTATCGCAAGCTTGCTTCATATAATCAAATCATGTGAATTAGGCAATGCCGACTGATAATAAATCTGGATTATCCAGTTAGTTTCTGGTAAAACCCTCAGCAGCTACTCTGCAAGATGTCAAATGGATGCCAACGATGCAAGAAGTCTCTTAGTATTGCTCTAATTAATTGGATAATCAGGCTGATATCTCATATTCAATGTAGTGAGGAATTGTTAGTGGCTACAAGTATCTGTTTTACGGTACCTTATGACAGCCATCTACATTCTGACGTGTGTTGGTTGATCTGCTTGGACTTTCCTCCCATTGGAACCAGTGCACATCAGGTGTGAGGCGAGCAACTGTGGGAGAGGTGAAAGGGCGAAGACTTCATTATAATGAATGATGATGACCCCCCCCCCCATCACTCATAAACACACACACATACAGATTCCACCCCATTCCCCTCCTACAGACCAATCTTTGTGGAAATGACTATAATCCTCTCTTCAGCATAGTGGTGATTTTCTGACTCGAGACTGTGAGGTGGCCACTTTGAAATTCACCTCTGAAAGCAAATTCAATCCTGCTAGACTCTGTTTGACGCAACTATATGATATTTGTTTGGTTATAAATACATTTTACTGCTTGGAAATCATGTCTTTACTTTAATGGTTTAAAAAGACTTAATTGAAATACTCCTTTCATTGAGTAAAAATGACCAAGATGGGGTGATGATGGGTTTTTGGCAGTGAAATGCTCTCATCATGAATGCTATATTTAAGTTTTGTTAAGGATAGACAACCGAGGTCAAAGTTCAGTACAAGGTAAAACACTTGCTTGAATATTCTAGTAATAACAAACTCATTAATATGACATTACTGTAAACCATGAAGGGCGTTGGGTATGGAGGTGATGATGAATTTGAGCAAACTAACTTAACTTAGTTAATCAACAGAAACATTTAAAGTATTTATGATGACGAGGTCTGTTTATTCAAAGCTGAAACCTCCATTTATGTAGTTTACATGGTCTTTGCTCTGTGATGATAAATCACTAGCGCCACCTACTGTATGGTGTAATCCTGGCATGAGTGTTTCCTGGTCCTCAACTGTAAGGAAGAGTAACAAGAACCAACACACACAAAACAAAAGTATTTGGTTGGAGCTCCATCTTGTGGAGAGACACGGACATCTCGTCTCCCAACTGAATATGGAAACTTTTCTTTTTTTTTAATTCTACAACGAATTATAATTGTTAGAAATATGCTTTAATATTATAATGGATGAAAGGTCAAACATATACAGTACATTGAAATAGAAATAGAAATGTATAAAGTAATAGAACAACGTAACAGGCTGGTCCAGAGTGCTGCAGTGCGTGTTTGACGTCGCTTATAGTTCGTGCTGGCTCAGTTTGGCCCTGGACCGGATCTTAGTTCTGCTACTAAAGGCCTAGTTTTATAATGAAACACTGAGCTGCTCTCTCCTCGCAGGTTTCCCTGCCTCATGGTGGAACCTGATCCCGTTTAACGCCTACTGCTAGTCTTATTAAGGCGGCCGACTATTGATTCGAGAAATTGATTAAAACCTGCATCTCTATTGTTTCTAACGCAGCTCTTCCCAGGATTATTCCCAGGGTCATATCCGGTAGTCCGGCTGTGCTTTCTTGCCCGGCAGTGTCCACCGTGGTGTGACCCTGCTCAACATTGACTGCTTTCTGGGATAGATCCATCTAAATGTGGCTTAGTAGTGCTGCTAATACTACCAACAACAGATGGAAGCCGAGACCCTGGCCTGCTCCAGATTTCTGCCTGAACTCTGTTAAGGCAGTGTTTGTTTGTTTGTTTTGTAACGCTTGCTCCTGTGTGATGTTGGGACTCTGAAATGAATTGACTATGAAAATCATGAGCGTGTTTGGTATTTATGGCCTTTATTCGTGTGGTTACTCACCGTTTGTCGATGAACATTGTTTCATTCACCAGTTTCAAACGGGAACATTCTGCACCAGCTTGGCAATGAACGCCTGCCAGGCCGGTAGCGGCAGCAGCAGGTGACGCGTCGCCATTTCTTATCACCGCCGATCACTTCCGGTTAGATTTCAATGTAAAATATGCATTCGTTGGTTTGCTTTTAATGTGAAGGCAAAATGACTGTTATGTGTTGTCCTGTCCAGACATTAAAAGCTGCTTTCACCATGTTTAACACACATTCAAGGACTTATTGCCTCTACAACTGTGCTACATTTTAATGTTTTTGTGAGGCTAATTTTATCAGTAGCATTTAGTCACAAACAAGTCTTTGGTAAATGGTCAAAAACACAATTGAATTGCCCTGCTGTGATGTTTACTAGTATGCTGTTAGGACATGCAGTACCAAAACCGGCCACAAATATCAGGATTTTAAAAAATCATTGCGACAAACTGAGGCAAAACACCCTCCCGATTTTCTAATATGATTTTAACAAGAATATGATCTTTCAAAAAAAGTAAGTTTGGACCTGATACATGTCAGTTTTTTGGAATATGACTCTGAAGTTGGGCAAAGATGTGTTAACTTCCATTTTTGAGCCTTAATATCTGTGAAACTAATAATCTAAGAAACCATATTTTGTAGAATGTTTGAGCTAACACCAGAGATAGAGGCAGAAGTGATAGAAGTCTTTTATCTGCAAAAATGTGAGCTCAGCCACTCTTCAAATGTACTACTTTATTTCAACAAGCCACATTTTAAGTACCTAACATACTAGGTTATCATTGAGCTACACCCCCGATATTCCATGTCTGGAGGCTATTAGTAACAGATATACACTGTAGAAATTTTGAAGGCCACAGGTGAGACAGTTTTCCAGATAATGCCGTTTAAAAATGGCTTTTCAGAGCATGATGCCAAAAACCGTCTAAACTACCCTTCATTCAATGATGTTTCATGAGAAAACTGTTGACAGTAGAGACCTAATATTTTGGATTTGTCCTAATAACAAGTGTGTCTTTGTACTTGAATTTTTTCAGGACATTCTGAGATGGTCAGGTGGGAAGATTTTCAGAAATGTGTTGTCCTCTCTTTGTCACTGAAATACTGAATACATTTTTAAAACATATGAGCTGGGCTTTTGCTCTGGCACCCTCTGCTGGCCAATCACTGACAATAACAGAAACAACAAAGATCTGAGGTCAGTTTGGTGGAAGATTTAAGTGTACAGTATTGGCTTGTCTTCAAAGGATATTATTTATAAATAGTATTACTTTAATAATTTTTTTGTGTAGAAAAGGCCGGTGTTCACTATCTTGCAATATTGAGTTATATTTAGTTTTTCCAGATATCTCCAAACCAAACCACTTACTTAAAAAAAAAATACTTTAATCATCACTGTCTTCTGATTATCATCTCAAAACGGGTTTCCAAGACGTTTAGTCAAAATCAAACCATGGTCTTGTTTAACACCACTTTTTGCAAATTTCACTTGGTGTCTTTTCTAAAACGTCTTTTCTAAAACATATCACTTCCTCTTTGGAGCCTGACATGTGTGAATGCCTCCAATCAACGGTTGTGTGGCATTTTATAATAACTACTGGCTACTTTGGGTTGTAAAATAAAACAAGTGTTTAAATTCAGCTTTTAGTTCCTTCAGCCTCTGTTTACCACCACCCACACATGTTTAACACTACAGTGCAATAAATTAAACAATGTCAATAAATGTGATCTTCCTTTGAGACACTTTTCCTCCCTGTTGTAACCGACTTCTCTTCAGCTGCACTTCATGCTGTGACACTGTGGAGCGAGCCAGGCAGACACACAGAGGCGCCGCTGCTGGTTGGTCGGTGTGGGGCGAGAGGCTCGCAGACAAACAGAGTGTGACAGGTCCGCTCAGCCAAGCCGGGACAGAGGGTCACGCTTATAGCAGAGCTCCAGACAAGGTCGGCCATGATGAGACTGACAAGCAACACTCGTGGAGATTACACACGATAAGCCTTTGTTCACCCAGTGGCCTCTCGCTTGCTCTCATTTTCCATTCATTCCTCTTTGCAGGCTGCCCCCTCACTTCCCCTGACACCACTGTTCACCATCTTATTGGCTTCCAACGAAAGCTTTTTGGTTCGTTTAAACATTTATGTCTCATGCAGTGAAGCTAGTGCAAGGACCTTTTTTTCCTGTTAATGAGGGCAAGCAGGCAATGCAAGAGACAGCTTATACCTACTTTTATTCACACACACACACACACACACACACACACACACACACACACACACACACACACACACACAGGAAGAGCAGCTTCCTTGATTTAGGGAGCTTGTACTTGGGAGACCTGCCACACTTGACTCCCACACAGTCACAGAGCTGTTTCTGTCAGCAGTGAGTGGGAGAACATGGCACCACAGCGTGTTTGCTAACAGATAGAAACCAAGTAAAACACACACACACACACACACACACACACACTGCAGAAATACAACTTTATCACTGTTTACACATACTGCCTGTTGAAGCTCATATATGCACAGGGCAACTGTGCAAACTGCAATACAACTTACATCAGCATGCGTGTGTCCACAACAGCTGGTAATTGTAGAAGTTACCAGACGGCGAGGGCCAGACGAATGTGTAGAGAAAGAATATATGCAATCTGTCAGGTTGTTATATATGTGCAATACTGTATGCAGCATTAAATATGATAATGAGGCAGAGCAATACTCTTCAGGGAATCTGATACAAATTCTATTCAACAAAACCAACCTGAGTTTTGAGGATCACATGTTTGCCCGAGTTAATGAGTCTTCAGCTAATCTGATCACATTTACAGGCAGCGGCAGAGCCAAATCAAATAAAAATGCTCATAAATTAGTTCATTCAAATGTGTGTATTTCTCTTCCTTTTGAAAATTGGCAACTCAAAGCTGAGTCTGTTTGCATGTTGGCTTAAAAATAGAGCAACTTTCCCCCCGAGAGCTGTTTGTGCCTGTTTCCACCAGAGGACGCTCTGCACCACTTTCTATCCAAACAGCATCATGGAGGCCGGAGAGAGCCAGCAGACGTGTAGGAGGGTTACAGCGCCCCTAAAGAGGGCCGCCTTGTCAAGAGCGTTTAAATGTGAAACACACCAGCCCCAGTTTACACACCTACAGTAAAATCTCACACAGGAAAAATACAGTATGCTATCGTGCAAACAACACACAAGAAACTAGCGAGGAATGACCAAATACACCAATAACAGCACTCAAAAGCAGCAACAGCACTACAACAAAGAGACAAATCACAGTTTAATGTTGGAATGCGGCCCCAGTGGCTCAGGCTTGTGTGGCTGCTCGCTGGTCTTTGTTCTAACCGGAGCATATGCCACAAGCCCTCACTGCCTTTCCTCAACAGCTGCTAAAGCCATTAAATCTGCAGCCAGCCACCGGAGTTGAGGGCTTACAGGGAGGGAGGAGGGCTCCACTAAACCGCACGCTGTTCCTCCGTCACCCCGGGGTGTTGTTGCACCAGAGACATGAACATGAACGCGGATCATCGGGATGAGCGGCGCGCATCACTTCTACTCAAATCAGATGATTATAATTTAATGTCTGTTTGGATCACATGGTGAGGTGATTATCTGGGAGGTATATTGATATAATCTATTCTAATATAGCATAATATATAATTAAAATAATAACAATGTAGACTATAGTCAGTGGATTCTACGAGGCCTGCCTTTAAAAGGAGAATTTACGAGCAGAGAGGTGATTATCCAGCATCCACTCTGCATCATTTAGTGAACTAACACTGCCTGTTTGCTCTGCAGTACTGTGCCCCAGGCTCTGAGGCTCAATGGCTCCCAGTGCTTCTATTTGCTGTGCTGCAGGATATCACAACACTATTCATTTCCCGGCTTCACATCACCTCATTAAACTGACCCGTCCCTCTGCACCGTATTAAAGCTTTATGAAGACTTTCCCCTCCTAAGAAAAAAACACAACAAAACAAAACACATTGTACGCCTCCTTTTATTCCCCCCCCTCCGTTTGGCTCATTTCGGAGCTCAGTGATTTGCCTGGATTTGCTTCACACCTCCATCTCAAGGGGGCTTCAGTTTGTCCATAACCTCACTGCTCTTAGCTGGTGAAAAGCGCCACAGCCGGGGGATTAAGCAGAGCCTCTGATTAGCAGCCCACTGCTGCACCCCGAAGGAGGGTTTTATACTCTAAATCACAAACACTGCCTGCAAACCTCTGGATCACAACGCTCAGAAGATGCCATGTTCATCTGTGTCGTTATAGAGACATCGACCATTTCCTGCCATTACATTTTATAGCAACATTTCTGGATGCAGTCGTATGAGAAAGCTGGATTGGCAGAGCCAGTATAACTGTGGCACCCCTTAGTTTTGTCAGCTTGAATATTAAACACTGGATCTCATACATCTCTTGGTATTACATTCTTGCCTCCTGAAATAATACGATTTAAAATTTAAATACATGGACAAAATGTGAATAATTTGTCGAAGCAATCCTCATCACTGTAATGTCGCCTCGTCGTCTTTTATAAACTCAAACAGAATATAAAGAATGGCAGCACAGATATGTTCATTTGCATGGAGGCGTTTTAGCCCACAGCTATTATCTTGTGAAATGGAGCAGACAACATGTGGTGCAGGTGAAGCAACAGATAGAGAGAACCCGGCTGATAGCAATGTTAGAGAGGGTCTGTTACCGCTGAATCTTCACACAGATGCTATTTCCAGATATATTGTACTCGGGGACACTTCGCTGCCTCTTCTTGTGATAACCGAGGTGAGGGAGGAGGCATTTAAACATCTTCTTTTTACCAACTCCTCGGGTGGCGCCTGTCCTCGGGGCCTTGGAAGCTGCCCGCCGGTGAGTTGATCGGCCTGCAGCCCCGATTCACACAGCATCCTCTTCCATAGACTCTCACTGGAGATTAATTACACAGTGGAGGTGAGGAGGGGAAAACATGGGCCGATCCATCTGTGTCAGGGCGAGTGGACAGCCCCAATGGCACTGCAGGTGTACGCTGTGACAATGCCCATCTATCACACGAACGGCCATTACACAAACACAAGGTCAGGGTGCTACCAGGCTCTCCTGGCCCCCCAGGCCACAGCACGGCAACCCCAGTTGCATCTCTAAGCTACTCGCCGGCCCTCTGACCACCGTTATCTTTGTCCCGGTCCCCAGAACAACAGGAGGCGAGGGCAACCCGTCGCCACACGGCAGAGAAAAGCCAGTGCTGAGCTCCTCCAAGGTAGCAGGAGAGTGACAGCATGCTATCAGTCCCGGCCCCACAGACTGATGATAGCTGAGGAAATTGCTGAGGAGTCGGAGCCATTTACTGGCTGTGATTTATTTAGCTCCGGTGCTGTTGCTGCTCTGAGACAGGCAGGCTTTATAAAGAGAGCGAGTACGACTGGCCGGGGTCGAACCTTGGTTCTCTGCATGACGGGAGGCTGTGTGGAGCTGCTGAGCTATGGCATATTAGGTCAGTCAGTTAATGATGTTGGCATCCGATCCACACTTCACGTCTGTTATACTCGCTGAAATTAAGGTTACACAGAGCACACAAACTGGTTGACCTGCAGAAAGTAAAATAAAGAAAAATGAGTAGAACCGACTAATAAAAGTAGTCCAAGTCTCACTGGGTCTAAATATTCATTTAGGGTTCAATAAAAACATGATTTTTGTCAGTTAAGTGAAGTAGAATCTCTAATCAATCTCTAATCATCGCTAATCAATTACTGGATTAGATGATTAATCAAAATGCTAATTAACTGACAACCATTTCATCCACAATCATCAATATTTTTACATTTATTGAAGAAACACAACATTCCTCAGTTCCACCTTCTCAAATGAAACGATTTGGTGCTCAACTCTTTATACCACAATAAATCTTTGGTTACTCGGACATAAAATATGAAGATATCAGCCTGGGCTCGGGGCATTTTTCACCATCCTCTAACATTAAGACTTAATGTGTAACCCATAACCAAAGTAATCATTAGATACAGCCCTAATGAGAATAAGGAGAATATAATAATGGCGTTTGGATTATGAGATCATCATGCACCAAGACAATAATACACTTTCCTCCAGAGGAACTTACACACAGGTGGCCTATGTCCTCACATCATAACACAAAATTAAATTCACTCTTAAGAATACAGAAGATGGTTTGGAGCAGACAATCTCTTCTATGATGTTCACATGAAAGGTGCAGTATACCGGCGTACATGTTTAAACTGTTGGTCATGTAATTATGCAGAGAATTATAAAGTCAATCATCACATAAACCCGTAAAATAGTTTTGTAATATATGCAGAGGAAATGTGAACTAAACACTTCAACGGGTAACCATCACACCACGTTTGTCCAAAACACTCATTACACTATGAATATTCATATTTCATCACTGTGCAGAAACAGAAACTATTTGAAGGCCAAGCAAGCAAATTACCACTTAGCAATTCAGATAACACAGGTACTGTAGCTAAGTGTGCAGAGATTAGCAGACAGACAGATACTCGACTGGGCCACGTTTGCAAAATGACAGGGGGCCGGATGCCAGGTAATAAACTATATTACACTATTATGAAATTGCTGCAACATGTCAGGTTAGAGCGGACCTGAAGGGTCCAGGGAATCCTCCTCTGGCACTTTAATTTAATCAACAAGCTCTACTAGTCTATTTTCATCTTTTTATGCACTCTGGCACCTTACTCGTGTTAAAAAACACAAAACCCCGTTATGAATCTTTTTATCTTCATTATGAATTAGAAAGTATCACTGCTACAGAAATTATACATCATGAGCACCGAAGTTTGTCGATCAAACTACAACATTTGGAATCACTGCTAACGTCACAAATGGACATTAAATGTCTTTCCAAGGGTTTATTGACCATTTTGTGTTCCTGAGATATTCCTGGAGCACCGTCCATAATATGCTTCCATATTTGCCCACTATGAGTACCTGATGGCAAGGTTTAAAAAAAGCCAATACAGCCTTGTTTGTGACCCTGATAATACTGTGAGTTCCTGTTTTTGAAAATTTGATCTGCACAAACATTTCTTTCCATGAAAAAGACCTTAAAACAGGTCTTACAGGTAAAACAGGATTTTATTAATAATATGATGTAGTAATTAATGTTA
Organism: Chelidonichthys spinosus; assembly: GCA_029853015.1. NCBI lineage: Eukaryota > Metazoa > Chordata > Actinopteri > Perciformes > Triglidae > Chelidonichthys > Chelidonichthys spinosus. The sequence continues at coordinate 14,592,303 of CM056829.1, forward strand.
TATTTTCTAAGTTTTAATTTCTCACCCTGTTATCTGCACCTTTAAAGGAAAAAGATGTTTACATGCGATTGGAATTTAGTTCACTAAAACTGGTGGAGAATCAGAGCAAACTGAAGTACGTCAGCTTCACGCTACTGTTTTTGTGAAGGAGTTCATAATGTCAAACAGACATATTTATCATAAACCTGTCATTAAGTCATTAAGTCAGTGTCTGTGCAAGATGCTTTGGGATTTTGTTTTTAAGGACAAACAGCATTTGTTTGTAAAGGTGAAAAGTTATGGAAGGATATGAAACCCTCATGACTACATTAAAGGGGCTGGTGTTAGCCACATGAAAGTATGCAGACTACCTTAAAATAAAACAAAAAAAGAGGAGAAGTAAACCAGTTGACAGCCTGAAGTCTTCATCTGAAAAGAGCTTCAAAAGAAGCAATATCCCTCCACATCCAGGTATTATGAAATAAGAGGACTCCTGGACTGCAGCCCGTCATCTCCTCATAATATATCATTTTAGACTTTCCACCGAAGCAACTGGTGAACTGAAAGGTGCTGTGAGGAATCTGAAATGTCAGGTCCACGTGACTCTGACGGTGCACAGACACCGAGGAAGGCACCGTGCAGTCCAGGGAGGACCGATGGAAGGCCGATACCCGGGGCTCGGGGTGCCGGAGCAGCAGAGTCCCACCGAACGCTAAGTCCCTGCCAGCTGCGTGTTTTATGACAACACATTAAAGAGGAGCCGGGAAGTCTAGCGCATGAGCCTTGCATTGTCTGTCCTCTGCCAGCAAGCAACTGAACCTGGCACGCTTTATTTGAACAAAGAGCTCGTACGACTCAGGCTACAGGCTGCTCCCTTGAAATCCTACTGGAGACAATAGAAGCAGAAGGGGAAAGGAGTGTGAGAGAACGAGAGGCGGTGTGTGTGTGTGAGGTTTGTGGTAGGCGTCGGCGAAGCCAAGGTCTCCTGAGGGCGCGCGCGCGTGTGTGTGTGTGTGTGTGTGTGTGTGTGTGTGTGTGTGTTGGGAGTAGGTGAGGAATGCTTGGCTCAGACCAGTGGCCGCACTGGGTTGATCCGGTGGTGCAGACAAGGGGGAATCCAGATCAGCTATGAGGGGAATGCAAGAGCAGGATATCATTAGACGCAAGGGAGCTGTAGGCCTCGAACACACAGCAGGCAGCAGTACAAAACTGACACACACACACACACACACACACACACACACACACACACACAGTGGGAAAGGTATCAAAGCACTCTTGCAGGGACTGAACATTAAGGTGGATCAAAATGGCGGCCGGCTCTTGGACATGACGTATCGTGCTGTGGTATGCGGAGCGGGAGTGTCCTCCCCTTCTTCCATTTCAAAACTCTTTTCTCCGGCGTCCCACCAAGATGCGATGCAGAGCTCCAGTGTTCCTGAGATGAGAGCTCCACCTCGACCCTCAACTGTGTAGCAGGATTCACAAGATTTAAATTTAAAGGGCCATTCCACTGCTGTACACATCAAAGTGTGTTTGCAGGTTTCGGGGAGGTCTACTACATATATAAATCACTTTGTGGCTCCAGGGGGAGCTGGGTAAATCTAATAAATTGCCTCAAGTGATGTCACTAGATTCAGCATCGGTCGGGGCCGAAGACTTCAAGTTTCAAAGTGTAAAAGGAGACGTGATCTTACCAGACCTCTGCAGGCCGCTCCTCTGCTTGATGCTAGCAGCTCGAGGCTACATTAGCTGCTACTGGAATAACACACCTGAATCTAAACACTCAACTATCTGTGGACAAGCGGCATTATGGGTAATGTAGGCAACAGGTGTTGACAAGTGAGAAAAATGCATAGACTATATATTTACTAGAAGGTAAAACCTATAAAAAATAAACATCTTATATATTATGCCATATTATATTATACAGCTTATATTTCACACTTAAGTGTAGCAGGAAATCGGTGGCAGAAGGAGTTTTCAGATATTTGAATTAAGTTAAATTAGCAATATCAAACTATAAAATACAAAAAGAATTGCCAACAAGACTCCCAGACCATGAAAAATGTCACATCACCTCTCTATTTAAATCTATTGTTCCCAGTCACTTCTGAGCTCACAGTCCAAACAGTGAAACCTGATTGTTAGTGAGAGAAACTGGTGTTGTTTGGTGAGGAGGGAGATGACTGCAGCTCAGTGAAGAGATCAGAAGGAGTCCATTGCTGCTTGGAGCCTTCATGTCTAAGTGTTCAACCCTTTAGTATCCTCCCAGGTGTAGCTGTCATTCTCTATGTTCTATATGAAAACACTGCGTTAACCATTCCTTGGTAAATTAAGGCTGCTTCATTACTACATATTCCCATGTTTGAAATGCAGGGGCAATAAAATGAATGTATGCACATATGAGATGGGCTCATTTGCACTTTAGATGCGTTCAATTACCTTTATTTGCATGCATCAAATTCCTACAGCTGTGCTCAATTTATTGAGCTCATCCATAACCCGAGGCGGCTTGTTTTCTAAACGGAATAGACGAAAACACGGAATCGATGAGTTTTAATTCTGCAACCAAACACTAAACGAGGTTAGCGAGAACACACGTGTGAAATATCTGGTATCACGTCTCCACTAGAGCTAATAGTCAGACAGTAGAGGAGGAATGTCACCGACGGAAGATCTGCTTTCTGACTCACTTGAAGATAAACAGGGCGGCCGCAGAGCTGCCCGCGGAAGGAACACGGCTACCTTCCGACTGAATGCACTGACGGCACGCAGGCTCCTCCTCTCCGCCACCGCGCATCACTCCGCGGCAGGCGGGCCCGGCGGAGCGGAAGACGGGAGGAGATGATGAGGCTCCGCGTCCAAGGCCTGCCTGCTGCAACAGATACAATAACACAACAGCACACGACATACTGCTACTCAGACAGAAAGGGCTTTTTAGGGGGGAGACTACGTTTCCTGTGTGGCTGCCTGGGGCGTACACGCAGCATCATGAGAGGGATTCGAGTTGACACAAGTCACAGTCGCTCCATCGCCGGTGTGGAGTAGGAGGAGGAGGAGGAGGGGAGATGAATTATTCAACCAGCCGGTGCTGCTCGGCTCTGACGTCTTGTTGTGTCTTATGGGGAGGTGAAGTGAGCCGGCGACAACAAGCAGCACCTCCTCACAAGGCGGCTGTCACATGACAGCCCCAGGATGGAGCAGCCAAGGAGCCTTGATTTTCCCGAGGACAGGGCATCATTTCAGGGAGCAGCGGTAGAATAATGGCTCCCTCTCAAAATGACAGCCATCACTGCGGCACACCATCACAGATTGCTGGTCTATCACCCACCCCACACACACACACACACACACACACACACACACACACACACTAAGAAATGACAGCCCTGCCCCGCTGATAGCAAGGCATCTCTGCCTGAGTAAGTGTTCCTTCTGGCTTAGCCTGGCTTTGATGTTATTATACCATAGCAGAGCAATATTCAGCCCTGAGATTTACTACCTGCTGCTAGGGTGATCTCTTACATCTCAGTGTTTGTGAAACTGAGAAAATAGAGAGCTGAAAGGGGAATGCTCGATCTATTCTGTAACACATTTCTCCCATCAAGCAAGAGCGTTATTATTCAAGAGCAAATGTAGGACATGAGCATTATCAAAACAGAGCCGGCATCAGTCCCTCCGCCTAGCGAGAGAATGACATTTTCACCAATACAAAATAAAACAGAGGGAATTAAGAGTGTTTTTCTTTCTCTGGCATTGAGCGAGTAATCAAAGTTGTTTACCCTTAAAACAGGATTATTGTGTCTCACGTCTGATGGGATTTAGCAGTCTGCTCTACCTCAGCCCACAAACATGTACGCTGACGAATAAATAAATAAAATGAATCAGAAGGCATAAAAAACAAGTTGTTTATTGTGGTGTAACTTAGTCGTTTATTTTAATTCCACAAATTTTTCAAAAAAATTACAAAATACTCAAATGGAGAGAACACAGGACTCACAATTTTTCTTATTATTTCTACTTTTTGTTTACATTGTGTCATCCCATGGCGACTACTCATATATACAATAAGCTTCAAGATACCAGTATATATATAAATTTTAGCAGTCAGAATTTACATTCTGCTATTGCCGCTTTGAAACAAGAAGCTAAACCATTGACAACACTTAACATCAAAGGTTTTGGAGACACAAAAAGGGAGTAAAAGGCAAGGAAAATCGTCAGGAAAACGAGGCGAAGTTGATGATGATGATGAGGATGAGGAGGAGGAATTGGTGGAAGATGGCAAGACAAAGTGACTGGTTCTTGTCGAGGCTTCAAAGACTTTTTTGAGATTTTTAAAAACGGGGGGCATGAGTTCCGCTGTTTGCAAGTGTTTATATGCAAAGTCTAGTAATCCGAGGGAAGATATGGTCACTTTTAAATGCAAAGTACAGTTTCTTCATTTGGTTAAAAGAAAAAGAAAAAGCCACATGTCTGTGACGGTCAAACAGTCTTAGTGCATGGAACAAAAGCAGACCTCTTGTCATGGCTACGACAACAACAACAAAAAATGAAACACAAATAAAAAGAGAAACTTGGGCTCATGTGCACTGGTATGACAGGTCGACACAACTCGTAACAGTCAGTGGCGCGCACACACAAACACACCACTCCCGAGGCCCAGGAGTGTACGTGAATCCCGAAGGAAACCAAGGCATAAGAAAACATTGTGAGGAAAACACGTTCGCACACACAATGATCGACCGTGTTCCTCCTGGTCATCACTTGTCGGCAGCCCCCCCCCCTAGTGTCACAGTGAATTATTACAGCCTAGCTGGAGGACGACTCGGTGCTACGAACACGGATGACCGGACCAGATGAAAAACAGGGGACAGCTGCAACATAACTAGCACCAGCTCACAACCATTCACACATTTAAAACAATCCTGAAGTACTGTAAGCCTCCCGATATAGTTAAAACTCAGGTCCTGGTAATTAAAAACAAATGTTTTTAATTACAGGCTAATATGTTTCTGGCATCCACGTGTTTTAAAATCATTCTCGCTAAAAAAATTTAAAAAGCATGTGTTACTCCAATGTGTTGACTTAAATATTGAGAATATTTAAGATAAAGGATAATAAAAAAACAACCCAAATCGAGTGGAGCTCAAGGAAACTCTCAGTGCAAACTTTTGTTTTCTTTTTAACCCCATGGCTTCAGTGTGCACTCCACAGAAACCTCCGTGACGACGGCGTCACGTCTTCAAGTGTTTCAAATCATTAACTCAACACGTTGAGTTGACACATTCTGACAACCTGCTGCGTGCCAAAGGTGTGTGATGAATGGACGTGGGTGTAACAGGTTTATGGTTTACATAGTGTATGTGAGACTAAATCTAACACAGTGATGTCAGAGGAACGTTACAACTGAACCACGACTCTCTCAGAAACTGCTCATATAATAATGCCATGGTGCTCCCCTCTGAAACAAGGGATAATGCTTCAAAACAATTATATCGGAAGTTGAAACGACTTGGTTTGGAGTCCACACCTAGTAATAATAATAATTATAATAATTATATGTTTATATATACTATTTACAGACTCAAAAACGCCATGCTGTAGCTTTTCTTAAAATTATGAAAAACCTCCAACAATGTATTAAAATAAATGTTGAGTTTAAGATAGCACTTGTTATTTTTCCATAAACGGCCTGACCGGTCTTGTCTTTTTTTTTTTTTTTTTTGATAAGCACAGTGTCTTGTTCTAGCACCTACAAAAAACGTCAGGAAAGCTTGTCATGCAGGAGTCTTGAGGACGTTGTCACTACTGGCTATATACCAAAAAAAGTCAATGTCTTGAAAAAATTATAATAAAAAAAAAAAAAAAAAAGGAAAAGAAAAAGTCCTTGACAGGAACAACAACCAAATATCTGAAGAATTCTCAAGACGATCCACTTGGCCTTTTCCGTTCTCCAAAAACTGAATGAACAACTCTGTAACAACTTCCCGTGTCCTGCACCCGTGTGTCGCTGGTTACAGCTGCTTGTCGCTCTCCTTCTTCAGCCGGCTGAAACACAAACCACAAAGTATTAACAGTTGGCAACTCAAAGGCACACCTGCCCTCAGTTAATCTTCATGTTTTTCCAGACTATTATGTTGTTTATCTGACCTGTAGTAGTCCTCCTGGCCAGGCAGAGGCCCTCCGTGCATGTGATGGTGTCCGTGGAGCCACTGCTGCTCCATGGCCAGCCTCTGGAGCTCAGCTGACTGGGCGTGCATGGCCTGCAGCTGGTGGGCTGCCGACATGGGCGGTGGCATACCTCCTTGTAGTTCCCGTGGGTATGGAGTACCTGGAGGAGCCACGGACAAAAGATTTGATCAGGCGATCTGGCAAAGCTCGGATTGATTGATGGGTTGCGATATTACTGAAAATGGGAGATGATATTGGCGGGAAGCCTACCGAAGACTGGGTGGCGCAGCATCTCGTGTTCATGTGGGTTGCCGATGAGAGGGTTGGGGATGGCACCGGGCGGGTAAGGGAAGCGAGCCAGGTGAGGTCCTCCCAGGGCATCTACTGCCAGGGGATGGCCCCCAGAGCCAGGAGGACACACAAGGCATTCACCACCTTTTGGGAGTCAGAGGTTCAGGGTTCACTCATTTCACAGACAGTGCATGCTACAGGCATGAGTGATACACAGCTTCATATAATGTTACTCCACTCAAGGCTGACCAAAAGAGCACTTACTATATTTATCCAATGCAAAGCATCTGCTGTCTTTCAAACATTTAATGAGGATATAATGTGCTTTTATCCAATCTCATATGTCAATGCCTTACATTTCTACAGAGATAATAAAATCTGAGATGGTGCTTCGGATCATAATGTTTAACCTATATAATGTGGAAGTGGAGTTATCATTAATTCAAAGTCCGTTCTGTTCACTCTTCACTGTTATGAGAGAAGTATTATATAGTATATTTATAATTGTATTTACAGACAACTTAAATTTCAAATTACATCACAAGACACTAAACTAACATTACCTCTAAGTTCATTATTGTATATTTGCTCATGTCAAATCAGTTAACCCCCAATTTTTTTCTTCCAAATATTATTTAAAGAATCTTCTTTAGAAATACAGTTAGTTGAACTGGATTCAACTAACCAGTTGAATCACATCTCAACGAGTTAGGAATATTTCAAAATCCTCCGTACCTTTACTTACAATATTCAATATATGTATATTCTTATTAGAAAACAAAAAAAATAAATTCTTGATGTTTAACTCAGAAGCTTGCTAATAGTTTATATAACAGAGCAAGTAGTGATTAATCTGTGGAGTGACTCAAGGCTCTATTCTTGATCCTCTACTATTATTGAAATATATTTATATTTAACAATGGTTTCTACTGTTTCTACTTTTACTGTATGTGTTGATAATACAGCTCTCTTTCCATGTTGTCAAATGCATATTAAAAAACATAATTTACACATTAAATTACAGAAAATGTATTCATTTACAATTATATAACTTTCCACAAAACATCAATGTATCAAAAACATGCTGAATGTGTCTGTAAGAGTGTATGCAAGATAATTAAATTGTATTTTATTTAACCTTTATTTATACAGGCAACCTGATTTATTGACATATTGTCTGTGTTTGATTCAGCTTTCCGTCCATTTGTAAAATGCATCTTCGAATGTATTTCTGAATGAAACATCTTTTGTAGCAAATAAGAAGCTACTCGTTAGCTACTAGTTTTCCCAAGATATTATGGAGTGCCTTCAAATTTGTTATAATTTGAATATGTACAGTATATATTCAATGTATGACATAGATGTTCAATATGTTGTGTGTCATTTTAAGTGGTACAGTGACATTTGCTTGTGTGTTCACAGGGATTTAATTTACCTTGGTGAAGAGGATCTTGCTGGTGGAGGTGTAGATGGGAGTGAATATGCGAGTGCTGGTGGTGGTGTGGCGTGACATTAAACATCTGTAGGCGGGCGATGGGGTCGTTGGCCACAGTGGCCATCCTCTCAGCATGGAGTCTTTCTGCAGCCAACCTCTCTGGGTAGCTCATTTCTCCCCGCAACTGGGGCCCAGCGAGGGCCAGCCGTTCACGCTCTAATGGGTTCAGACCCGGATGGAAGGAGGCGAAAGGGTGAGGTCCAGCCATGGGGGGCAACGTGATGGCCCCATGCCGGGCAAAGTGCTCCATGGGGTTCGTGGAAGGATGAAGTGAGTCCATCTCTGGAGGCTTAACCTCAAAACCAGGTTTCATCCTTTCCCTCAGCTCCCTCTCGCGAATCTCCCTCTCACGCATCTCCCGCTCTCGTAGTTCGCGCTCCCGCATGGCCGGGTCAGCATTGTACAAGCCGGGCATGTGATAGGCCAGCAGTGGGTCCGCGGGGTTGAGGGACACAAAGAAAGGGTGGTTTCGATTGGTGGGGGACATGACGTGGGGTCGGGCGTACTCGCTGAGGGTGCGCAGGGCAGGGGTGTCGGGGCCGATGTACGGAGGCACAGCTGCAATCGTGGTGGGGGGGCCGTCGTAGGGTGAGCGCATGTGGGCATGGCCGCCCATCTGAGGGTCACACATTCTGTTTTCATGAGAACTGGAAGCTTTCTGTAAAGAGAGGACGCCATTTTTAGTCGGATTTAAAAGAAGAAGGAAAAATAACCACTGGCAAAAAAAGTGCAAAACCACTCACCGCAGTGCGTTCCGCTTCCTTTTCTCGTTCCCGCTCTCTTTCCCTCTCTTTTTCCCTCTCCCTCTCCCGCTCCTTCTCCTCCCTTAGTTTCTGCTCTGCTTCCCTCTTGGCTTTCTCCAGGGCTTCCTCTCGCTTCTTGGCCAGTTTAGATGAAGCCAGTGGAGTGAAGTAGTAATCTGTCCTAGCACACGAGTTGTAGCCCCGGTCCAGGTGCTTGTAGAACCTGTGGTAATGGTAGAGATAAAACATTCAACAACTTCTCCTTCAATATTCAAATGGAAGGATGCTTCAATTCATAAATGAATACTTGTTACACACAAAACAAAACAGGCTGGAGAGATATTCATGTTTAATTCTGCATGTTGAATGGCAGGATAATGTCCCATTAGATGAAAAGACATCTTATATTATCTTATAAGGGTCCATAATTCAAAAGGAGACAAACTCACTTTTGCTGCTATGTTGGGTGTTTATTAAAACCCTCATTGCTATTCATTGGCAGACTGAGAGCCACTTAAGCACAAGGCAACTACAGACAACTCATATTCAGATGCCTCGGTTCACTCGCATCTCGCTGTAATTAATCTCCCTGCTCTCCATCCCCGATAATTCCTTGCCATCAGCCCCTCAGAACTCGGGGCTAATTGTGGCCTTGGACGCCTGTTTTGCTGAGGACATTCGATTTATTGCTTACATCAAAGCCTTAAAATCTGACGGCAGACTCTTTGTTGTTGGATGTGTTTTTAGAGCTAATCAGCAAGACAGTAAGCAGCTCAACAGACTACTGATGGATAACAGCGTTTTCAGGTGTTTATGTTCCTCTTTAATGGACAGTTTGGATATAAATCTGCAGACATACCGTGCTGACTGACTGGCATGGCTGGGTGTATTGACAATGGTAGGCTCTGGGGAGGGGCTTCTCTGTGGAGGCGGAGGGCTCTCCGGCTCTTCCGTCTCGTCCAGAGGCTCCTCTTTGATTTGTACAGGAGGGAGTACAGGGCCTGGGCCGGCACAAGTGACAGAGGCAGGCAGTGGCATGGAGATTGAGGAGGGTGGAGCTGAGGAAGATTGAGGCTGTATGCCTGGCATAGAGTTTGATGAGGATTGGGGTGGGCCAGTTGGAGGTAGAACTGTATTGAAAGGATGAGACGAGAACGGCGGTTGCGGTGGCCCGTTGGGGTGTGAGGATGCTGCTGAGGGCGGCAGAGGAGGAGCTGGCGGAGGTTGTTGATGGCTGGCTGATGGTGGGAGGCTCTGGGACTGAGTGAGAACTGGAGGTTGTGCTGGGGGAGGTTGAAGCTGCTGCCCCTGAGGCATGAGCTGTAAGGGAGGTGGGTGTGCTGATGGAGGATGGTGGGTGGATAAAGAGCTGAGGGGCTTGAGGGCAGGAGGTGGAGGCAGGTTTGAAGGCATCTGCGGGAATGGAGGCGCTGACACGTGGGGTGTGTGTTTGTGGGACTGTGGGTTGGGTATCTGAGGAATGGGTGTGGTTGGTGGAGGCTTGATGTGAGGCATTGACATTGGGGCAGGAGGCAGGGGCTGCTCTCTGGGAGGCGGGCCTCCACTCTGAGCGGATGACTGGGACTGAGAAGGAGGCGTGTGCGGCCTTTGCTGTGATTGGCCAGAAATTGGCAGGGGTGGGACCTGAGACTGCCCCATAGGGAAGCCCTGAGGGGGCATGGAGTGAGGGTGAGACATGTGTGAAGGTCCAGGCTGCAGTGGATGTGGCATGGGAGGCATGGGCCCATGATGCGAGCTGGGTAATGATTGAGGTGGTAGAGGGGGGCCAGGAGGCGGAGCCTGAGTCAAAGGTGAATGTGGAGATGGAAGCCTTTGGGGGTGGAGGGACGCTCCTGACTGGATAAGAGACATCGGGCTTATCTGGGGCAAAGGCTGGGGAGGTAGAGAGACGGAGGCCGCTGTGGGGGAGACCTGTGGGGGCAGTGAGGGGGCTGAGGTTGAAGGCGGAGGTGGTGCCGAGGAGGCGGCTGAGGTGCCTGGTTGACACTGGATGACTGGAGGGTGCTGGCTCTGCAGGAGCTGCTGCTGCTGGGCAGAAGAGTCTGAGTCGCTCTCATTGTCGCGGGGGCTGGGGATGCTTGGGGAGGAGCTCCGGTTGTCCTGGTCAATGTCTTTAGGATCGCTACTGAGCTCCTCGTTGATGCTGCGCCCATCAGAGCTCTCGCCCTCGCCCTCCCCTTCCCCCTCGCATTCTGAGGGGGAGTCTGGCCGACTCAGCTCCTGAGGGACGGAGGATAAAGATAAGTATCATAATACCAGGTCTGTGTGTTCCACTGAAACGCATCCAAACAGAAAAACAAAGACGACAGACTCACTTGTGTCTTGGACTTTTTGGCAATGGCCCTCTCAGGCTCCTCTGTGTCTGAGGCTCCCTTCTCTCGCTGCCGCTTGGCACTCTTCATAGGTGAAGGAGCCTCCTCTTTAATCTTCTGTGAAGCCAAAGCAGCAGAGCCATTAAGTTACATTTCCCAGAAATACGTGCCTAGCAACACAAAGTTTTGTACTGTCCATGCTGTGTTCACCTTGCTGGGCTTCTTCATGGAGTCTGTCTTGCTGTCAGTGCTGTCGGTACTTGCTGCGCTGGGAGATGTACGTCCGCTGGAGCGCAAATCCTCGTTGGTAGGCGAGGTTCTGCCATCAGGACTGGCTGTCTGCTTCTTACGACCACTACGTAGCGTCGACATCTGATAACAACAAACAACATGAATCATGACTAAAATTAACTTGAAGATAAGATGGATGTACCCAGGTCAAACATCCTCATGCCAACAAATGTATGAAACGATGCATGTCACTACTGTCCCTGTGTACTTGATAAGCTTATTGCTTTGTACTCTAGCTCCAGGGACAACTCTATGCATCCTGAAGGTGAAAATAGAGGGAAAGATTAAGGTGTGCCCACCGAGCCTCGGTTCCGTCGGGTCCTCATGCTATGCTTCCCGCTGAGTCCATCCTCTTCCTCTTTGACAGGTTTGAACATAAATGGCGGCGGGTCCACAGGCTTCTCGATGGGGGGCAGCTCACCGTACTTCTTGAAGTGAATGCGGCAGTCTGTGCACAGCAAGATGTTCTCCCGGCCCCCGTGGTGCCAGTCCTTGGAGGCTGAGGAAAGCCATTCACAGTTGTGAAATAACACTCTCACAGACAGGGAGAAGTACGTGCGAACAGTAACTCTGTAGTATAACGTCTAATGAGATCCTATTTAAAATGTATGATTACGTACTGTATTTTCATTTGCAGTTATGTACTAATAAGGTCTATATGGGTTAAGCCAAAGTTATTAGCCGCCCTTGTTGTGATGGCAGTAACCTAAGCGTGATCAGATGGGAGCCTGGCACTGGGAGCCAGCTGTGTGGAAAGAGGGGGTAAAGATAATGAGGTGGAGAGAGTGAACGAGCTGTGGGCTCGTGTCTGATTTGATCAAATTAGTCCTGACATGTTCAGATGCCCATCTGTCACACACAGTGCAGACTCCCAGTGATCCTAATCAAGACAGGAATAGCCAAGCAAGTCAATATGACTGGTATGAGTGTAAATGTGATGCCTTACTGGTAGTGAAACAGTGGCGGCAGGCGTAGCCCTTCAGCTCCTGTTCGCTGTCTTCGCTGTCAAAGTCATCTTCACTGGCTGAGCTGAGGTCCACTGGAAGGGAGGGAAAGAACAAGCACTTCAAATAAATAGTTTCCAACACCGGAATATATCAGGTGATTCCTGCTCTCCTCTCTGGCTGCCATAGAAAAGGTCAGATATACGTACAGAACTCGCTGGAGGGGGGGCGTGAGGGAGTGTTGACAGGGGTTGAAGCGGTCCGCGTCTTGATGCGGCGGAAGACGGGCTGGCGGCGGTGTCTGCGGTGGGCTCGACAACTGGCTGCCTCGGGAGTCTTCTTCCAATAGTAGTAGAAAGTAATAAGCTCTCCCTGAAATGTAACGCAGAACAAATCCAGTTAAAATGAATCACAGGGACACAAACAGGTGGAAGAACGAGGAGGAGGCATAACGGTGAGTGCAAAGAGGTGACTGAATTAAAAGGAATTAAAGGGTCTTTTTGTCCAAGTTGTTGAAAAATTGGAAAAATAGTCCCTGTGAAATATCTGCACTTAGGTTGAATAAAATATGTGGAAAAATACACATTGGCAGTCAGCACAGTGGTTCACAGTCAAAAGGGCATGGATTGGACAAATCCATGCCAGGGTTTGTAGCTGGCCGGGCATGTTTATGCTGTGGCCCTGTCTGTCCCAGGATTAGGCGAGGAGGCTCACTGAATGCAGGGATATTAGGATCAGTGCATTGGTGGCTGCCGTGGGTGGCAGGAGCTTGAATGAGAACAAAAGAACATGTCAGGCAGAGCTTTGGCGCTACAAATAGGGAGTGAAATGGCTCCTCGCCCCTTCACTGGAAGAGTCAATTGAACTTTAATCAAACATTCGGAGGGGCGCGCTTGCCAGAGAGCGAGGCGGATAAATCCAGTGTACAAAAGGCCGCCAGGAAATCAATACCCAACTGAAACATTAACACATGCAATCATGGATCAGAAAGCTGAGGCAGCGTGTGCATATTAACTGCTGCTTTCCTGCCACACTCATAACACCCAAGCCTTGAAAATTGGCGACAGGAGTCAGGCACAATTATGCGATTTCCTGTGGGGCTTTGTCCTCTTTCTCCCCCACCGTGAACCCTCACTTGTTAGTGGTCCTCCACCGGCTCTACAACAAATTCACAACGGCGTGGTGTGATTGTCCTGTGAGCAGTAAGTCACCTGTAATCTTTACAGGCCAGAGGGCATCCATCTACTGTCTGTAGATCGGCTAAACTGCTGTTCAACAAAGCTCCCTGGGTTTAATGACTATGGATTGTTTTCCATCTACTGCTTCAGCTAAGAAACTTGACATAAATCAGTCGGCATATTGCTCTCTAAAATGCATTAACAGTTTTTCAGTAACGGCTTAACATCTTACATCTAAATGTTCCAAAACAACAATGGTAGGAGAGGATGTGATGTGAAGGTGGATAGTCTTAAGTGGCTTTAAAAAGCTTCTCACTCAACTGTATTTTAATTAGAGAAAACACTGTTAAAAAAAGCAACATGGTATTAATTGAAACATAAAAAGGTAACTGCAGCTTTCATTTCTTATCTCATGAAAAACAAAACTACTTGAGGCTAGTTGGTCTGGTGTTGTTTACTGTGAGAAAACAGACGTCTGGGACCAGTCAGTATTTGCTCCTGTGTTGCGTGCGAGTATCTGACATTAAGGAACAAGTTAAGTCTTTCTCAATCACGGCTTTGATTGGCAGAAAAAGCTTGATTCAGTGGGCTTAGGCTTGTTTAATAAGATCGGCCTTTATGTGGCTCTTAGGGGAAATTAATATCTACCAGTGGCTGTAGGACTCTTATCAGGCAAAGTAGTGCTGGGAACATTTACTGAGGGTGTTTGAGCTCAAGGAAACCGCCTCAAATTTCAGGGTAAATTAAGGTGCTGTGCCGTGTTGCGGCAAAGCCAGAGTAAAACTGTCCCAAGCACTGCAGCTTGTACTAGGGGTTTTTCACAAGGGAGCTGTGGATTAGTCACGATTAATCACCATTCATAAATATATATGAACATTTTCTATTTTCTCTGTATATTATTGTGGGAATGGAAAGATAAATGACACAAGTTGTATATGCACAAGAATATGAAGCCTCAAATAGAGATGCAATGATACCACTTTTTATCAGACTGAGTACAAATATGTAAATTTAAATACTTGTCGATACAGAGTACTTCATAATTCCATTACAGTTCTAACAATAACTTTGAAAACATTAAACTTTCTGTTTTCCTGATACAAACACAGAGTTTGTAGTAGGGATATTAATAATTAACTGTTTAACCTGCCGTCAGTCACACAGTTGAAATAAATATTAAAAGGTCAAAAGGCTCAGACTCAGAGGAGCAGCTTGTCACTGAAAGGAGAATAGTGATATAGTTGATAGTTCCATCTTAATTTTTTTGTGTTAAAGAATGAGCGCATTAACTCTAAGAAATTAACCGACGTGCGTTAACGCGCTAATTTTGACAGCCCCAATACATATAGTAATAATAATAATATAGCTATACTACTTTTTTTGTTCATGGTCATGCCAATAACAGAGCATCTAATGATATTATGTTATTATATCACAAAAAAGGTATTTTATGTTTCCATGTGCATCCATTTCTGGTAACAGAACTTTCTAGTCGTTTCCTGTGCACCTCCCTCTTCAGCCCTGCTGGCCGGTCGGGAAAGCAGGGCGCAGGTGCTAACTGAGGGAAGGCAGGCGTCCTGATGTGAAATCTAATTGAAATGTGCAGATCAAACGTGTCGAGCGGAGCCGAGCGCTGGCTTTGCTCTGTGCTTAATCACGGTTCTCAGCGGTGCCTCTTTGCCTCCACGCTGCAGGCTGTCAACTACACGGCCTCAACAACAGCTTAGCAGTCATGGGGAAAGGTCACCCTGCCTCTCCATCACTTACACTGTGTCAAGTGCCATTACACTGGGCCGGGGCTAATGAAAACATCAACTCTGGCTTTTGAATGGGAATTAACAGGTGCAATGATGAGCTAGTACAGTCAGATGCAAATGGGGGAAACAAAAGCAGCAGCTCTGTTAAATTTGAGGAAATGTATTGAGCTGAAAACTGATTGCTGGTATTAAAAAAAAAGAAGAAAAAAAGAGATACAAGAACAAATGTGCTCTGGGTCTCAATTAAAAACACACTGCAAAAAAAATAACAAAAAAGTTTTTTTGCAGAGCATTTGTTATATATTTCACCTTTATAGTTCAAGGATACAGATTGTGAATGCAGTCACGTTGAAAAAGTCAAGACTGATGTCTGCAAGTCATCACAGGCACGACTTCCAATGTGTAGTGGGGTTATATAGGACGTCTGTGAATGAAGTGCAGCTGAACATGGCATGTGGTTGAAAGAAGCTTTGTGCTGTAAATCAGTGCCAAAGAGAGATTGACAGATTACCTCTCTCAGCCTGCCTGCATGTCAAATGTGGTTCCCCTGAAGTCGCGTACGTCTGATCTCTCACACTGACTGTGTACTTTTCTCTATCAAAGTCACTTTGTCATGCTGCCATATGCCCCGGGCAACACTTTCACTTTTGTTGTGCGTTTCTCCTCCATGATTGGTTGTTTAGCAAGTGAGTTTGCACGTTACTTTTAGAGGCTTCGGAGTTGCCACTCCATGATAAAATGAAGATGACAGTAAAACGTTCCACCAACTTGATCTAAAACAGTTCAACTGCATCAGCAAAAAATTCATGGAAATACCTGAAATAGGGATCTACATTGGCCCATACCTCTGCACCATAACTCCCCCCCCCAGTCCACTAAATCACTGCAGAGCGGTACAGAGTGTGCTGCCGCTCCGCAGTACATGAGATAGTGACAACATAAGCTCAGTATTAGAAGGCCTGTTAGACTGCTTCCATCTGCAGGAGCTTTCTGGCCAGTGGATTATCCGACAAGGAAAGGGCTTACTCTCCTATCACGACACTCAGGGCTTTCATTCCAGTTATTGCCACTTAAAATGGTCGTCTACATACAAGTGTGTGTGCGTGAGTCCGTGAGTGAAATGGATGTGGAGTTCAAGATCGTGCACAGCAATGTTTTCACGACACAACTGTCGCTGAGGAACGAATCCTTCATCCATCGGGCAAAGATTTGTACGTCCTCTCATTATAATTAGCATATATTAACTTAAAAATATTTTTTAGAGTCGGAAAACAGACACTTATAAATCCAGTGCGAGTACAAAAGTAGAAAGTTTTATATTTATGTATAAAAAATAGATAGAATGTACTTTTGTAAGAGAATTCGTAAGCTTTAGACTGAATGAGGTTAATCATCACACCTCTGGAGACTACAGTGTAATTTGGGGGTGGGAGTGCAGGATCCTCCACTGGGCTCGGTGGTCCTGGGTGTGCGGGCAGGGCTCGGGGGTAGGGGCTAAACTTGTGTATTTACACCCTCATCCCCTCTCAGGCCCAGGCCTGAACAGATGGTTTCTGTTTTTCCTGGCAGATTTGTGACAGAGCCACAAAAGGCCCCTGCTTTGACATGAAGCCAAACGGTTAAGGCCGTTACTGGCAAGAGCAGGGGAAGGAGGAGAGAACAGGGGAGAGCAGAGGAGGGGGAGGGCAGAGTGTGGACGAAAGCCGAAAGGGACGAATAAAGAACCAGCAGAGGATAACAATGGACAATCGACATTGAATCCAATGTCCCCTATTCCTCCTTTAAAAAAGTCTCTCTGCAAATAAAAAATCTCTGCTAAAAACTTAAGGCTGTTTGGCCCCAGGGAGCAGGGAGCATGTGATTTCTTGGTTCTGCTGGCTGATAGTGAGTTGTGTAAACATCCATTAGTGCAGCATGAACCTGTGCTCCTCCTGCTTCCTCCACAGTCTGCAGACGGAGGAGGAGGAGGAGTAGGAGGAGGAAGGTCTGCTTTCTGATTCATTTCGCTGAGGTGATCCCGAGTTTAATTGTGTACGTGCTCGACCCCTGGACTTTGTAGTCTTCATCGGTCATGACAGGTTGTACAGTGTGTTGTTCAAGTGAGTGGTTGACTGTTCAATCATCCTGATGCCGACCCTAACCGTAGGGGTGTAACTTTATGAAAACGCATGTCGTTAAGCAGATCAGAAGTGTATTTGTGATGCCTGCAGGACCATTTGATGTGTCCTGAAGTGAAAAAGAGGGCATGTTTACTTATCTGGAGCCTTTTGACAGCATTCCTATTTATGTTTAATCTCTAATTAATGTAATATTCACAGGATACGAAAACATTATGCTCTACTACTTCAGTGCAGTCGAACCTTGTCACCAATTTTCAGATAAAACCGTAAAAATATGCCTGCAAAATTACAAGGTGAACACTGGGTGAAAGAAAAATGATTTTCTCTGTCCTCTTTAGACTTTTGGCGACTGAATAGTGAAAGGACCTTGGCTGGTGGAGCGGAGTGCATGTGAAAGGCGGTTAAATAGACAGCCATTCCCTGCTGCGCGGTGCCTTTCTACTGGAGAATGACTGAATAAGCTCTGCTTTCACAGGTCAGGGATGCACATGCAGAAGAATCAGCACCCGTGTTTTTCCTGCTGTAAGCGCTTTTGCCAATGAAAGCAGATTGGATGGCAACAGTGCTGGAGGGTCGATCCTACGTGTTCTGCTGATAAGCTAGTCCCCCCAAAAAAACCACAACATGAAGCTTACCAAAGAACTCACTTACACAGGCAGCTCCAGCTCTGCTTGCTCCATCTATTAGGGCTGAAAAAAGATTCTGCCCACACTCTGCCGAGCTAAATTGCCTGTGGTCTGCTAAAAGAACATCAATACTTGCTGGTTGAGCTTCCATCAGCCGACAGCAATTTCACTGCCTAAACAAGTTATATCATTTACCAAACACGAAAGCTGTTCTGTCACACTACTGACAGCTGCTGCCAACTGGACCAGGCCCCTGTAGTTTGTAGCTGGTTTAATTAGTGTTTGAACCAAAGTATTTATAATCACAGTCATCCCCAAGGTTCTGGCTGCCGAGCTAAGGACATGGCAATGAATTCAATTTGACGTTTGTACAGATCGTACCGGGCAAACATCTGCTGTGAGGTTGTGTTGAGAACACTGTTCTCCTGTTGGCCATCTTGTAAATGACAGGGCCTGAGGAAGAGGAGGAGGAGGGGGGGGGGGGGACAAGATGCTGCAAGAGCCTCTCATCACCTCCTGCTTGATCCGAGTGTCGACACAAGCAGGGCAGCCTTTTCAAAAATGAGACACCCAGCTCAGGTCAGCCATATGTCCTTAAAATTAGAAATATGCTCTACAGTCACAGTGACTGCTGTGCCCTTTGCTGTTCCCTCACTTAAACACTTGAACACAAATCACAAGAGGCTACTTAGAAAACGACAAATACTTCTGAGATATAGCTTCATATTTATATATATAAATGGTATGATTGCTCCTACTACCAGCTGTTTGCCTGAAACAACTTTGACTCACCTTTGTTAGCTTTCCTAACACCCTGCAACAGTATCTCTCTTTTGTCTTTTTTTTACTTTTTTTTTTTTTTTTATAACTTCTCGTCTTTTCCACCTCTGTGCATAAATAAAACTGGAACCAGTAGCCGTTTTGCCTGTCAAATACCAACTGATTGTATAACTAAAACTACAATAATATAAATAAACTTGTTTTTATTGTTTTAAATATCTAAAGGCTTCACAATTTTTTATTTATTTTTTACAAATTATTAAAAAAATGCCACTGTTAACTATGCTGGTGGCGATGCTATTTCTGTGCCTATATACGGTATGAACTTTAATATTTAAGCAAGGAGTGAAGGGGAGCAGTCACCCCAGAATAAACTACAGGATGCAGGAACGGAGCTCGAGGGAGAACTGAGCTGATAAACATTCACACATACATGTCAAGCTTTTGTCCTATGCTTATAAATTGTTTTCCATTGCTTCATCTAGTTTATTAGATTATGGTTGATCCATGTTCTCTTTCAAAATACTTACATGCTCTAAAAATGCACAATACACTGATATGAGACTATAAATCAAATAAGTTAGATCTCTCTCATAGGACCCAAAGACAAGCTGCACTCAATAGAGTGGCACGAGTTGATTTGTGTTTTTCTCAGTGATGCTTATTATGCCTGAAAACTTCACATCATTCCATTTCCAAGTTAAAAGCTGAACCTAATTTCACCAAAACGTTAATCTAATTGTCAACTGTCAATTCCTCGGTTTTTTTCGGTGCATAGCGACCAGAGCTGTAGCTGATACGAATCAGTTATGCAAGCGCTGTGTTTCGATATCCCCTAAAACACTCCAGTGAAAATATCAAGAGCAGAGTTATCTGTAATCTGCCATTTCAGCATATTTAGTTGTTTAAACACTGGAAGCAGCAAGCTCATGTTCCATGACGTCCTCTCTGGAGTGAAGGAAATGGTGGCAGCGGAGCTAGTTGCAGACTGTCGGACGACACACCCACTTCCCCCTCTTATGCCTTTATGCAACTTTATATAAAGCATTCCTGAGTGCTAGTCAGGCCTGGTGTGTTTACACAGCTCGGGGTGCTTACCCTTGGGACCGGGTGTTTGAGCCTCGCTGGTACTTCGGGGGCAAGGCGGCTAAAATGGGCTAGCTAGCGGGAGGGGCAGCGAGGGGCAGACGCTCTGTACTGGACCTCTGGATATCAGCCCGAGGGCTTCATGCTCTACACTCCTGCTCAACAACCCGAGGTCCAGCCAGGACTCGGGGCAGTAACATGCTTCTTTTTTTTTTTTATGGCTTGGCATGCAAGTGGAATGACATGTGCCTGAAATGCGACAGGAGATAATGGGAAAATCTCTTGTCGTTTAGGATTTAGGAATGAGCAGGTAGAAAATAAATTGAGCTTTCCTCAGGGTATTGACTGGCTCAGATCAGTCTTACAGCACAAAAGCAAGTTCAATCATAAGCAAAGAGTTTATTTTTTCCTGTGCGACAGCTCAGGCCTTACAGTGTTTATACTAAGCTAACGCCCCACCTTGCCCCCTTCTCCTCCGGTCCCCGTGCTCTCCCAGTCATTTTCTCCTCTTTTCATATGTTTAAAGGGCAGTTTATTTTCCATTTGTAGGGGGAAAATTAATCTCTCTGTGCTGTGTGGTGGTGGCAGGCCCAGATCCTGGAGGAGGTCTATTACCTCTCCTGCCAAGTAGACTCCCCCTCCAGGTTGAATTACATTAATACCTCCTTTATAGCCAATCAACTGGACTAGTCGTATATTTCAAAACCAGTAAAAATAATTGAAGAAACCTCTGCGAGGAAACTGTGTTCATACACTTTAATCTCTTATTCAAGAGGTTCAAATTGGTTTTGAGGTATAAAAAATTTAGCACAAAGGAGGTGACACTAAAGAGTTTGAGGAGCAGGGCTGACATATCCTCAGCTCACAGCAGACAAGGAAATTAAGTGGCGAGAAGTATGAAAACACATTTGATTCTCCTTTGATGCCTGTGTCAGCACTGTATCGGCATACTTCCAGCAGGAGCAGCCGCACAGAAACAGCAAGGTCGGCACTGCTCTGTGTATCAAAATGCATATCTAAGAATAATTTAACAGCTAAGTCAAAGGTGCGGAGCGCTTTGAAGCAACACGTACATGTACAGCATGTTTATTGCCAGTTGTAGTCAAGATATAAAATAAAATAGCACACCAAAGATGCTTTTTATTCCAGCGCTCTGACAGTTTTCCTTGTGCAGATATAAGGTTATAATATGAGACAGAGATTAGAGTAAAAGTCAGTCAGCTGAAAGAGAAACAACATAAAATCTATGTGGTTGCTATGTTTTGTTTCCAACATAACAGTCGCATTTAATAAGATTAAGTGTTTATCATTGTTAGTTCTGGATTCGATCCATTTGTGCCATGAAAAAAGTCACTTGGTTGAGAAGTAATGATTAACACATTGGAGGGAAACTCTTGACAACCTTCTGCTCGTGTACATAATCAACAAATACTACAGTTCCTGTTCCTCAAAGTGCTGCACGATATTAAATCACGTAACCCTGTGATTTTAAAACTACAGAGAAACGTAATGTAAGAACAAACAGATTAGAATTGTATCCTGAAAATAGTTGAATGCACAGAATCTGTGCTTCAATTGTAAACAGAAGAGACAGCCTAACACCAAATCCAAAGTACACATCTTTAACCTACTTTCACTTTCAGGTCCTCCCATACAATGACTCACACTGGACAGAAGTTATCAATAAGCAAACTATTAATATTGTCTGATGTCAATGGAGCTCTGTTGACATCAGTGATGTTAGCAAACAAAGGAGACTGCATTTTCAGATACGATGAGTTGAGAAAGAAAAATATACGAGTGATTGTTATATCTTTAAGTCAAAGTCTTGTTTCATGTGTGTGAGTATATCTTTAATTTATGTGATGAAAAAATAATTGATTGAGCCTTTAAAAAAATGCACGTGTCTTCTGTCTCTATAATTCCACTTAAATGCATGCCTTTAAGACCCCCAAAAAGTAGTTTCCTCTAAAAGCACAACTATTACAGCTTTCCTGTGTGTTGTTCACATAAAAGGCTCCCACTGTAACCTTTTATAATCCTTGTGGACGCCATCATGCTGCACTTTAAAGTTAACTTCTATGAAAGTTGGTGAAAATGTAAAAAACAAAAAAAGCCCTTAAGCACAAACATGAGTTGAACAGGGCCGGCCTTCAGACGGGCCATAAACACAGTGGCTCACATCTGCACAACTTGTTTACTGCTCGCTAACAGAGGGCGCTAATTAATGTTGAGCATGTCACTCATAAGGTTCCAGTGGTCGTCTGTAAAGTGCATTTAGCCTTTTCTCTTCTCAGGTATAACAAGATGTGTTTTCTCGTCCAGACAGCCTGAAGGGCGATCTGTCAATACTGCAGTACAGTAGTTGGCAGGCAGCACTTACTTCTTATCAATAAGGCCTCTGGTTAAAAACCAGCCATGCTCAAAATATCACACTCAAAATGTTTTACTGCTCACGCTTTCCATTAGTTACGAGCAAACCACATGTAGCTCATTTTATCTTTCACCGCTATAAAACAAATGACACACAGCAAAAAAAAAAAAAGTTCAGCAGCGTGGAGAGCATTAAATTGTCTTACCGTCTCTTTGTTTGGCAGCAGCTCTTTCCGGATCCTGAAGAAGTTTTTGCCGAACTGTCTCAGCCCTTTAATGAAGCGCTTCTGCAATTTTTCACAGAGGAAGAGAGAAGAAAAAAAAGAAAAGAAAAAAAAGAGACCAGTTAGTATCTGTGAAGTCAACTAAACTGTGACCGCATAAAGTTACAGGCTAACGTCATGACAAAAAAAACATCATTTTCATTTCACTAGTCTGTGGTCGGGGAGGTTTGATGTGTATCTAGAAATCTCTGCTGCCGTTTAAACTCCGGAGAAAACACAGCCATGTCAGGGCAAAACCAGAGAGGAAATGACAAGTAAGGCAAGGGGAGACGCTGAGATTAAGCTCGTCTGTCTATGTTGAGAGAAAATACAGTTAAAAAAATGGAATCTAACATAAGAACATAATTGACAGTGTCCACGTTAAATGTTTGGTTGATGAAAAATGAAAAGTGTAAGTCAAAGCCCCAACTTGAGAGTTGTAAAGCAAGAAAATGCCTCACAGTGGACAGGTGCTATTTTTGTCTGTACATTTTGGCATTTTTAACAGCAATCGAAAACATGTCAGAATTTAAAATCTACAAAAACATCCTCACATGAGTGAATGGAGATGAACGGCACGGTGACAGAAATTGCTACTTCGTAAAAATCCGATTCAATCTGACATGAAAACTCAGTGCGAACGCACCGCCGCACGTCAACGAACACAAAAAGCAACATCAGAAAGGAATAAATACCAAAAACGCCTAACAATCTAAATGTATTCCTTCTCCTTTAAGAGCCACAGACCGCGAGCCATAAAAAGCGGAGGCTGAAAACATTCATAACCAGTGAAGCAGACAACCAACAGATTTACTTTCTTGTTTCAGAGGCGAGCCCCGTTCCTCAGTGATCTCAGCCAACCGTTTCCACCAAGTAACTCCAGCAAAAAGCAGGGAAAAGTCCTCCGGGAGCACGGCACAAATCTCTACATCCAGCCACAGGTAAAGGAATAATTAGGGGGCAAATCCACAATGTCTCTGACGATACATTGCTGTCTTTTCCTCCTTTTCTTTTACAAGCAAGAAATAGCTTGTCACTCTCTGCTCTTCCACTACAAAGGGGAAGGCTTTACATGTGATCTTTCTGCAAGAGAGCCTCTGGTTCACAGCAGGATGGAAAACCCGGAGTGGAGTCCTGCGCTCGGTGTCAGCGGCGGCCGTGGCACATATTTCAGCCCGCTCTGGTTCCTCTGACACTGCACAAGCAGGCTTCATGTCTCTATCCCCGCACAGGAAAAAGCCGGGGCCACTGCTCGTTATTGAAACTACACCAAAGCTGCCTACTGCATTGAAACAGAAACTGCAGCAGTCCTTTAAATGCATTCAGAGCGTTGGGGCGAGCAACGCACAGAGGCACAAACTCATCTAACTGCCAGCCGGAGAGAGGAGGCAGGCTGATAGGATTTGTGTGGAGAAAGGTCTCGGACATGGTGGAAGGAGACAAGTGGAGGGAAAACCAGACATGGAGTCTCCCCCGCGTTTCAGGAGTTCATTTTCCACGCCATGTCCAGGACATTATGTAACCGCGGGTTGTTTACATACTCGGATCTTGGTGGGTAACAAAGGCCAAATTTACTCAAGTAACATAACCAGCTGCACAACACGACTATGTTTTAGCAGGGAAAATTACAGATAAGAAAGACAGATCTCTTTTCCTTTTTTTAAAAATCTCCATTACACAAACAAACGCAATAGTCTCAAGTTCGACCGTGTAATTGTGAGGATCAGAATATAAGAGTATGAATTAAACCAGAGTAAATAGTCAAACATGAGAGGCCTGATTAAAAGCTTGATGTGAAAGAGCTGACGGTCCAATCTTCATCAGTGACATGAGACACAGTTAATTTGCATTAATCAGAGCGAAGGTGTAGTGGTTGATTAGCCAGCAGATGGAGCCGTCTCCAACACAAGCGCCCCCCCCCCCCCCCCCCGCATTAGACACCATCTCCCACCACTGGAGGGGTTAATAACAGATTACCAGTCAGACGGTCAGACTTCCACAGAGCAACATGTGACCGGTGGAACGATCCAATGCACAGAGTCAGAGGATCAACATTACAGGGCCTGTTTGACAGGCGCTGACAAAACTAGGTAAATACTCACTTGAAATGTTAGCTTCAAAACTACTTGTGGGATAAACTATCAAGGATGATGCAACACTATTTGAACAATCCTAAAAAAGCGTTAGGATGCACTTCAATGTCAATTGAAAGTGCTGCATCTTTACCTGAGGTTGTGAAAAAATCAATTACATATAATCATCTGGCAGAAGAATGTTCTTCTACACTGAGTGTCACAAGGCTGCAGGTGCATTAAGTCCAAAAACAAGCGACTAGAAATGGACTTTTTATGAGAAAGAGCCGTTAGGACGAGCAGAGTGAGACATTATCAGAAGAGGTGGATCTTCAGGTCAGGATTCTGCTGAACTAATTGTTTGGTTTGGATCCGCACAGAGTTTGGATGATATTTCCTGCCTCGCAGTGATCGCAGGACTAGGCAGTAATTACAGCTGCCATGCAGCCCGTGTGTCTGTCCTTATCATGTGACCTTAATTATGTTCCCCAACTGTACTATTTAAACAGTCTGTCCGTCCATCTCCATAGAGGAGCTGTGTGCATACTTCCTCCTCTCCCTCCTCCCGTCGGTTTCCTTTCTCTGGCTGGTCCCCCCCCCCCCTCCCCTCTCTACACATCGGCTCCAGTTTCAGGCTCCATTTCAGCTGCCTGGGCTCACTGCTCTCCAGCCCAGCTAATAAATCATCCACCAATCTGCTCCCTGAATCGCTCTGCCCCTGCTCCGATTGCTCCAGCCCTGCGTTGCTAGGCAACACAGCGGCAGAGGAGGGGCTGAGAAGCCCAGAGCGAGCAGCAGAGAGAGAGAGAGAGACGAGAGAGAGGAGGAGGAGGGAGGGCTTGGTGGAAGCGCTACCAAATGGCCATCCGCTGTGCAGAAACAACAGGCTTCTCTCTCTGAGTGTGTTCCAGAGAGCTGGCGCTTTTCACCCGCCCCAAGTTTTCTTTCGGAGACTAACAGAGCACTATTGTGAGGCCAGGCTAGGAGACACATAAAAGGGAGGAGGAGAACGAGAAAAAAATTATTCAATAGGCCATTGTTGTACGTGCGCACTTCCTGCTTGAGAGTTGATTGTTGGGAGTTGTGAAACTGGTTAAGATAATGCAGACATATGCACAAAGATAGTATCGCGGTGACCAACGGGGCGCAGACTCTCACATGGTACATAATTCCTGCTTAAATGTCATTCTATGACAACACTGACGCAAGACTGTCCAACAGCAAACAAAGCCACTTTCACTCAATGCGGAGTCATTATACTTGACTTGTTGTTAAAAGCTGACCTTTCTTTTTGCAGCGTATAAACCCAGAGGGCTGAGGACAATCAGTCAGCGAGCCAAAACCAAAGGGAAAAAAACACTGCTGTCTGTTATGAAATATCAGCTAGTAATAAGATTGGCCACAGTGTGCTGAGAGGAAATCACAACATTCTTGAAGAAGTGAAGGGGGAGACTACCCACAGTACCCACATCCTCTTTGCACTAACACCAGACATAAAGACAAAAATCTGTTTAGAAAATGTTGATTTTAAAGGAGATATACCCTTTGATTTAAAAAAGATATATTAAAATTAAAACCTGACAAACATGAAGATATTCTGGCAACTCTGAGCAGGCAAAGTAACGTGCTCTGCTGCCTTTCGCTTGCACTGACACACAAGGTGACAGGAAATTCCAGCACACACCCATCCTGCTATTTGGTCACTAAACAAACCTAAAAAGCATTGCTAGCACCGTACCATAAGGGTGGTAAAACACCCTGTTGCCAGAGTTGCAGACAGCTCCCTCTGCAGACGAGATACAAAGTAAAGCTGCTCATCCAACTTTAAAAGGATGGACAGCCTGCAGCGGGGAATGCAGGGCGGCATGTTGGCTTTTATACGCCTGTGGTGTTTTTGCTTGAGCGGTGTGTCTTAGTTCTGTAGGCTTTTGTTTGGCCACTGGGGGGCCGCTACTCTTGCCTCTCCCTCATCCTCCTCCCTACCCTTCCACTGTCAGCGGCCTCCTCCAGTCATCCATCAGCTGAAGACACAGCCGGAGATAAGCCGAGGCACAGTGCAGCTGGCTGAGGAATAGACCCGCCGCCCCACAGCCATCATAGATCAACAGCTCCGTCTCTGACACGCCGACACGCAGCACGGCTGCTGCTGCTTCTGATTGTTTATATGGCACCTCCTGTTGGCCGATGCATAATAAGCACCGCTTATTCACAATCGGGAATGACAGCAGCTTCAGAGACAATTTCATTATATCAAGTTTGCGAGTGCAAGACTCCATCGATGGCCTTCACGAAGTCTGCAGATCGCAATATGTGTGACAGCGGAAAAAAGCACCTGAGGCTAGGTGAGAATTTAAGGTTTAATATTGGTGTCAGGTACTACAGTAGATAAACTGTATTTGTCGTATAATGTTATGTTTGTGTCCATATTCTGTTTTTTTTAAATATATTCTTTTATCACAGTTTATCAGTTAACTAAATGATACAATTATTATTTTAAAGATAATTTTGGGTGGGCAGTTGGGAGAGAGAAAAAGTGAACATTGGAAGGGTTTGATAGGTGGGCGATTATGTGCACTAAAGTACAATGTTTGCCTATATATTTGAAATATATTTTATCTGTACAGGTTTTAATGTTATTAATGTTGTTGTTTTTTTATTTATTAATTTGTTTCCCAGTAAAAAAAGTATTTAACATTCATAATCCTGTTATCATTTTTAGAGAAAAAAAATATAGGTGGGTGATTTGGTTTATAATGGCATCTGTATATAATAATATAACACAACTACAGATTAAATCATAAATAAATAATGACTTCATAAAAAGCTTTATTTTTTTAGTGCAAAAAAGCGATGCCTGTGTTCTGTTTAGTTGCATGATTTTCTGTCCAACTAATAAATAATCACATCATTAATATTAACAAAAATGGGATTCACCACTTCAGGGATTCTACAATTTTTAAGCCATAACACTATTTCATAACGTGGAACGTGTGCAAGCATTTTAATCTAAAAATCTGTAAGAGGATTTGCCTGATCTAAAAAGTAGAATTTCTTCCCACTGTGGATAATCGCATCCTGTCAGATAATTGTGGTTTCATGCTGTTCAACAAGTGGTTATTTAGATAAGACAACCACTCAGTGTTGGAACGCAATTGCCATTTCTTAATAAGGCATCAGCAAAGAGACGACTGCAAAATCAACAGGATTTGGAAGAGAGTGGGCAGTAAGCAATGATTTGGCTTCTCATATAACCCACATAAAGAGGTGGTGTGGTGGGAATGCCTATCTCAGACTTTCAAAAAAACAAAACTATTCCATGTCTTTCTGTCTGCCATAATAACAGATTCAATTTCCACTTTTCTCTGTGGTTAAATCAACCACTGCTCTGCCCTCAGCAGCTACAAGGAGGTTAGACTGCACAGAAGATGTTTCTGGTTAAACATTTCTAGTTTTATATTTTATAACAGATTTGCCTTGAGTGTAATCTATAGTTATCGCTTTACAAATACATAAAACAGTTTGAGTGGCGCCCACATCAAGGTGATGGATTTTTGTTCTACCAATAATCTCACAGTGAAAGATCGTTCATGGGTTGACTGAAAGGCATCTCACTGGAGTGAAATTATGTTCTGTGCAAGACGACAATAAAAATGAATCAAACACTCCCCTTCACCACACTGTCGCTTCCTCCAACGCAGTAATGAAACGGCTTACAAATGATCACGCCAGTGGTCTTATCTTTCTGTGGGAGGTGTGTTGGGAGAAATTATAAATATTTCTCTAGAGTTAGGGAGTTGAGATGCGGTGTGGGATTATGTGCTATGTGGCAGCAGCTGCAGAGAGGGGGGGGGTGACAAGTGACCCTGCAGACAGGCGGATTCTGTCATTTCAGCGGCCCTCGCTGTCACTTTTATTCACATCTCCAGAGGAATGCAGGGGCGGGGTGAAAAAAGAGCAGGCAGGAATAATGAAGCCCGTCCTGGAGGGGATGATAGGTGAAGAGGAGAGGCAGAGGAGGGGGTGATAAATAAATGAAGAGTAGCAGGGCTGGTTTCTGTGAGCGCGTCAAGGTTGGAGCTACATTTACACCTGTCCCTCAAGGCTGCGGTGCTGAAAAGGTACGGCCGGTGATCAGATGGCTGGGAGCTGTGTCCTTGGCCGGCCAGAGTCAAGCTGCTGCTTCTCCGGGCTGTGGACACTGTGGTGCAGGTGGAGCACTAATGGCCAGCTGACCACCTCCACCCACGCACACACCAAACACGGCCGAACATGGCTAACACAGGAGTCCCCGGCAGCTCCTCCTCTTCGGTTACATAATGCTGCCTGAACATGAGGAAACTACTCTGTGAAAGTGTGGATGGAGTCGCCTTGACCCAGGCTACGGATTTGATTTAACAGGATAAGGACTTAAAGATGTTGTCATCTTTAAGTAAAATATTGTGATAACATGGTCCAAACTTCAAGCAGGCATCGTTTCTTAGTTGGATGTAAAGGTTTTTGTTTTACATGTGTTAAGTGTTTTATATGATCAAAATAACTTGTGGAATACAAGTTATTGCATTTAATATTAATTTGATGGTTTATTTGCAATTTGTATACGTTTGCTATGTTGTTGTATACAGCTAAACCAATAAATTGACTAGGCAAATATATAAGCAATGGTGTATACTGTGCGTTGATAATTATAAGAATTAACAAGAAATTGTGGTGCAGAAATGTTGAATTATATTGGAGATCATTTTCAGAACTTTGTCCACTGGAGGTTTATTTTTCTACTGTCAATGTTAGGGCTGCAGCTATCGATTCTTTTTGTAATCGATTAATTTAGCACTTTATCGATCGATTAATCGAGGAATCGGATAAAAAAAAAAATCGCGTTTTTAAACAACCAAAACAAATAATGCATAACGAAAATGATGTGGCTGTAAAATGATCAAGCATATCTAAAAAAATAAACAGAGGTATTCATTCCAACTCCAAAATTTGGCTCCAAATCTAAGCCCATTTATTAAGTGCCAGTGAGAATTTAACAACAATACAGTTAAATCAACTTGGATAAAACATGGATAACATTTAATTTACGTTTTGTTTTGCCAGCAATGGCCCTTTCCTCTCCCTGCCCTAAATATGTGTGTATATAGTGTACTTCTTCTGTGCCATTTATGTATTTAGCTTTCTCTATCACTACAGTAACTGTTTGACCATTCTTTTCTCTGCTTTGAACTCCTCCGTGTCTCCCGTTTGGGCAAACACAACAACTGATGCCCAACACAGCCGAGCGTAAATCAGGCTTTCCGATTGGCTGTAAAAGCTGCTACGGGAGCCAATACGAGCGTCCGATGCATAAACGTAACTCTATACGTCACTCGCAAGATGGCGGATGAGAAGTGATCGATATACATAAACAAAACGGAGAAATGCGCCACGGAGACGAGGAGACATCTAGTCACACATTTTACTACTTAACGCATTCGTTTTGTTGTCAGAAATAAATCGCTCACATGGACAAGCAGGGTTCCGTTGTTTAGCCCCGATACTCTCTGTCGTTTACGGACATTCTGAGTCTGACTTTCCGCCATCGCGCCAACTAAATTCAAAATGAATGGCGCGTCATAGGAATTTAACGAGGCTTCGAGGCAGATGTTTTGCCTTGAGGAATTTTCATAATCGAGTTTATCGAGTAACTCGATGAATCGTTGCAGCCCTAGTCAATGTCCTAATTTATTTAATTTCTAAAATTCTATAATTCTATGAAAAAACCCCAGAAGGGATCAACATTAAGATTGCTGATATCATTAACGTTATAAGAATGTTTCACATTTTATTACCGGTGTTGTTACTCAGAATATATTAGTGTATATATCATTACAGATAATAAAACTGGATGGCAATATGTTTCTCTGATTAAAGTAAATTACTCGAGTGATCACATTTTTGTCTAAATGGGGTAATTTAAAGCTTCTAGAGCCGAGTTACTACTGTGCCTCTTTGTCAAGTGGTCTGTGGTAGACCTGCCGTGGTGGAGTGCGGCCATAAAGCCTCCCATCAACATGCCTGGACCCCGCTCTGATCATCTCCACATAGCAGTTCAGCTTGGTGTCAGCAAAGCATACATAAATAAAGGCCAACTCATAACTAGTCCACAAAAGGAAGGCTGACTTAATTTGTTGTGATGCGCCGCGGTCCCGCCGTGAGAGCTGGCTTTATTTAAATGTGCCCATCATGTTCAATTACAAGACAAATATGCCCATTCACTTCCACTGTATCCGGGCTGCTGGATTCCCCGCTCAACAAAAGACTGTCAAGCTTCAGCATTACCAAACAATATCAAAACAGGAAAAAGGATGATTCTTAGGGAAAGAGGAACAAACTAACACAGAAGAATTATAGTGATGTGTTTTCCTAAGATCTTTAGTCAGATCAGTCAGTAGTGTTATCTTTAAAAGGGAGTATGGGTTCAAACATGTAGTGCAGTGTGTCATAAAGCATCAAGCCCAAAGCTGCAGCTCTCATTTGTTCTGACACGGTTGTATCCACCACTTTCATTGCTCCTTTCTACCTGTTCGCGGCGTAGTGTTTGATCAGCGAGAAGGGCTGCCATTTTCTGATTCCAGCCCTTCAACAGCTGTGGTGAAAATTCACATTTAAATTCAAATGGAGGCTTACATTACAAGCCCTCAATCTTTTTTCCCCCTATTGCAGACTTCCACACTCAAGATTTATTCTGTGGGTGATAAACAGGATGCAGCTGCTCTCGGGCCTTGGAGGAGCTGGAAACTGGCGAGGGTTTTTACTGATGTCTTGTGAGACTGGGCCAAGCGCCCTCATTTAACTCTCTCAACAGCTCCCTCTAAAGACACAAACTGAGCTCTGACAGACAGCAGGACCCACACAAGATATATCAATAATCAGGAAAAGCTATACAATGTCCCGACACAACACAACTCTATTTGTTGTCTGCCCCGACTTGTATGCCTTAAACAATATTTTTTTACAAGCACAAAATAATTCATACATTCCCAAATTAAAGGCACGGCTTTCTTACCACTTCATCCTCAGACCAGCACTTCTCTATCAGTTTGGGCACGGGCTTCTTCACCAGACGCTGGAGAGCTTTTCCAGCATCGTAGCTGCTCTCGTGAAGCTGAGGACAAACATCACAAAATATCAGCTTACAACTCTGATATTATATAAACATTTACTGAAGGTGTCAACCTTCTTTGCAGTGACACAAAAGGGACATTCTGAGCTGCACCGATGCATTTCATTGAGCTTATTTGTATTACAAACCCATTTTACATGCAGGAGCGGCTGAACCTTTGTCTAGAGATCTTAGAGCATCGGAGGAAAAGATGCAAAGATCCAACAACCAGCCTGGAAATGAACAACGCGGTGACAAAAGCAATCGCTGTGCAGCTTAAAGCCCTGTGTCACATTCAATTGGGTGAAACAGGCTGTGCTGGAGCTCTTCCTCTGAGAATAAACAGGCAATACTCATTGGAATTGCAAATAGAGAGGAAGGTCGAGAGACAATGACCTGCACGCCATGTTAATTTCCCAGTTTATAGAGTCGGAATATAAATGCCCTGTTTATGATGATTCTAATCTCTTTCTTGTGCTTGATTCCTCAATATTCATTTTCAATGCGACATACAAATCTCTTCTTACGCCTTACTGTATTATGAGCCTCTGAGTCTGAGTTTACAACAGGGGGCCACTCTACTGGCTCAGGGGCCGTATCATTGCCCATCACTGCAAAGCTGTATCATAGCTAAAATAACAGTAGAATCGCCGCAATTCAAACGTGACATTTTACTGCTTTTTATATTATGTGCACTCGGTTTTACTGTGCGACTTGTTGCATGGCTACTTACAGTGTTAAGTGCGTTTAATGTAGTGTCATCTCGAGAGGCTGCTAAACACCCGTCTTCTGTTGAGCCTCCGTCGCACATCCCTGCAAAAGCAGCCATGCTCCTGTGGACAGAGCACACATGACATTAAACAACGTTAAAACAGCTACAGACGCCTGGTTACAGATCCGTTTCTATATCCCCTAACTGACTTTAATGTCACACAGGAATTTTGCTTTTCAAAATCAGTCTCACAAGCATAGAAGAGATGAAATAAATGTCCATAAGCAGGGCTCACCTTAACCAATTTAGAGTGCTGACAAGTAATTACAAATGACATCTTTCATATACATGGACAAAAAACTACTACTGACACCAGTGACAGAAATATTGATGAGCAAATGGGAAAATTTACCCCAAATCAAGCAAGGTATCTGCCCCATAAAACACAGTCAAGGGGACAAGAACTGTGTGATTGTGTATGAAAATGCCTCCAAATGTCAAACATCATAACAAAACATTGTCCAAAATTGCCCTATGAAAAAATGTTGAAGGGGTTTGGGAAAATCAGGCCAAAAAAATCGGTCCTTTATCAGTTCTAAATTAGCTAAATTGGTAGTGAATGAAGTAGAGATACATTAATTAATAGTGTAAATCTACCAATGTTGAGACTACAAATATTCACATTTGGTTTGACAGATCTTGGACAAAGAAAGAAAATCTGTCCTCTGGATGGTTTTTATTTTTAATGATGGAGTCTGTGATGTGAAAATACTGAATTTATGCAACTACGTGATCAATAAAGTGAGGGCAAGGGACAGTTTGATGTTTCACATTTTTGATAGGACTATCTTTAACCTCATTGGTGATTAGATCGCTTTTCCTTGAAATAGTAGGTTAGACGTTGCAGCCCTGCCAGGTCTGAACTCCTGCCTTTGTCTGGGCTCACCTTGCGGCTCTGAGGTACATGAGGAGATCACAGTCATTGACCCCTGGCATCCAGACCAGCTCCTCATTCTCGGTCACTGCCTGGCCACCAGGAGAGGGGAAAGGCTGCAGCTCAGGGAGCTTGGCCTAATTAGGTCCAGGGAGAAGAGGGACAGATGGTGTCACGCTACAAATACCAAGCTTGAACAAAATATCAGCTTTCAGGCATCCTGTCATCAACTTTTCACAGAGCGGCGTGTTGGGGACAAGTTACAACCGCAATGATTCAATATCTTAACACAACGCAGAACTGCAGTATTCAGACGACTTTCTGTTTTTTAAATAAAGACGGAGCAGATCCAACCAAAATGTGGTGGTTAAGTGAATAATTCACTGTAACATCTAAACTGAAGCAAGCTTGAATAAGTAAACAGATATAACACAAAGCTATAGAATAATAATCATAACAATCTTCATGTATAAACATACCTCACAAAAGAAAACACACACCAAACAAGGCAGATACAATTCGAATAAGGCCAAAGCATGAGCACAGAGGAATTAAAGACAAGCAAAAGAATACAAATTGTTAAATGGGAACAAAAACAGTATAAAAATGTAAATCTCACATATCCAAAAGCTTTCACAAATAGAAAGGTTGTAGAATGGGATTAAAAAGGCTAGAGACTTAGTGTGTCTTAGTTCAGCAGGCAGAGAGTAGTGTGGGTGGATGTGGCTGTAAATTGTCACAATAAAAACTTCATACAAACTTATGTAACTTGCACATGTTGAATTTAAAGCATCTTGATTTCCCCAGTGTTTAGTAAATAAATGTCATATAATACACCATAAAAAGTTTTAGATGTACTGCACTTGAAAGAATTATCGGTTTTCTGAAAACAACTTTACAGTGTATGAAATGTGCTTCAAATATTTGGTGGGAGAAATTGCGGTAATGCCGACTGCCCAGATGTTATTAGTATGCTACATCTTAAATGACAAGCTTTGCCATGAATCAGACTTAAAGGCATCCATGAGGAAAGAGAAGAGTTGTCCAATTTTAGCCAAGTGGTAATGAAATCCACACATTCAAGGGTAGTTCGTGACAAAAAGGCTGCATGCTATTTCCGATGTGGGAAAAACCAACAGAAGAGAAACCTCTCATGTTAACAGCTGGGTTTTGTGTGCTGTACAATGACTTACTTGGTGACTGGGTCCCACTCGGATTTCCCCTTGTGTGCTGTTTAGTCGCCTGAAAGGACACAAACCGCAGATTAAATCAAAAATATTTACATGGCGACATTTCAAAGCTAGCTGAAAGAAATCTGTTGCCGCTGTTGCCTGTTGAATCAGCAAGACATCTGCATGCAAACTACAAAGTCTGACTGAAGCTTCAAGAGAAAACTACCAATTCATGACATGGGCAAAATCAAATACAGAGAGAGGGGACATGGGCTGCTTTTGCTATTGTGGAGGAACGCAGTGTTTTATTCTGAAAAGCCAATGGAAATTTAAGGAGAATATTCCTGGTTGACTGCTCCTGCAGAGCAAGCTGAGCAGAGCACATTTACAGGTCTGATATTGTGGATGCAGCAATAAAACAGAATCCCCTTAAAGGAGGAGGAGGCGGCGGTGGGGGGAGCTGGCTTTGGATACGCAGGGCGAGCGCCTCTGAAACGGCTGCTGGTACAAATGTTGGTAGCCATAGCAACTGCAATTTAATAATAGTGTTCTGAATCTCCAGCTGCAATGGATTAAAGAAAATGACAAGATGTTCCTTTTGAAAAGCCTTTCCCTCCGTTGCCTAGGTAACAGCGCCAATTTTCATACAGGCGAGCGCAGGGCGGCCCAGAATCTGTCAGTGTGATTTGCACCCAGAGAAGCTCGCACTCCATCACGGAGACCTGGCAGAAACCTGAGAGGCCACAGCCCTCTGGTCTCTTTACAGTCCTCCAACCACAAAACACTATGACGGGTACATATTTGACCCAACTCCCCTTTCCCCTTCTTAAACAGACCTCCAGCTCCTCTGAGACAGGAAAGAGCGATTTGAGAAGTAATCCATACTGTTATGAACTATGGCTGACAGAAGCACTGGCACAGACCATATCAGCGCAGGCCAAAAACCTGAATTTCAGCTGCAGTATATGACCCCAGGCCTGCCAGGACCGTCTGCTGCTACAAAACATGTCGAAATACTTCATTTCGTTTTGTTACGAACGTTCTCAGCAGATAAGACGAGCTTAATGCAAAGCAACCAGAATTTGTCAGACTATGAGAGCCTGCAGCGATGAACAGGATTGATAAAGATCAAAAGAATTGTAGTTTCCTGCATCATCAGCACTTCAGATAAAATTTTAAAAGCTTTCATTGTGATTTCACAACACTGGCCCTGTAGTTTAAGCAGTGTTTCTTATGCCAGCATCATCAACTAGCTAATATATAACTATTTATTTGGATTTGTTATTGGATTTTATGAATGAAGCTTGAAAGAAAGAAATGTGTCACCCTGCTGTTTAAAAACAGATGTCTCAAAGTATATACTGGCTGGTTATTGTAAAACGAATATCAGCGTGTAGTCTACTAACTAAGTGAACGTGAATCTGGTTTTGTGTCCCTGCAGAGAAAAAGTTCTACAAATGTGTTCCTGACAATGTGCAGTCGGCCAGGTCTGTTTGGCAGGAGGCTGTAAGGATGACAAATGAGGACCTGTGCACCAAAATGAGAACAGTGTCTGAAAGCAGCCATGTTTTACTCAGGCAAATCCTGAGAGCAGACGGTTGACATTCAGATGGAATGCTGCACAGGTCCTGAGAGGGGAGGCAGAATACAGATGTATCACAGCAGGAAGCTCTAAGGAGTTTCCATTAAGACTACAGGTATACTTGAACAGAAAGCAACAAATGTGGGCTTTGTGAGTAATAATAAAAAAAAAAAAACCTGTAATCAAAATGAATTTCTTGCATTATTGCATTATTTAAAAGTTATTAGCGGCTGGCTTCTTGTAATAATATATATATATAGGCTATATATATATATATATATATATATATATATATATATATATATAGTATATATATATATATAGTTTTCCCTCTCTAATAAAGCTGCATAAAGCCTGTTTCCTGGCACAACAATGCAAAACACGAGTTACACGCGAGTCCAGGTCCAACCCACAGTCTTGTCAAATCATTACCTACTTATTAAAGCCAAACAACAACGTGGCAGTCTGCTCAACTTTGTGCGTGTGCAATCAACGATGGCCCCGCCCCCTTCCATCAATTTCAGCCAATCGCGGCGCGAGTCTGTGGCCCACTGACATAATTGCTGCACAGCAAAAACAGACCCAACTAGATGGTATTTAACCAGCATGACGAGCGGCGTGTACACATCACAACCGGTCGCGGCGGCGAGCGGAGCCGCGTTAGCTTTGTGTGCGGGAGCACCGCCGCTGCCCCGCGCGCCATGTCGTCCCGATTGTAAACAGGAGCTGCAAAATGGGAGCCTGGGTAACGTTAGCCTCTTCGGGTCTCACAGCCGTCATGTAAGCACACTTGGTGCACATTTATCAACCGCATGCTCGCGAACGCATCACCGGCAACATACGCATTTACCGGGGCTTTGACTGCAACAAACACATGAAGGTGTGATACAAAGGCATTTCCCTTATCGCAGCGCAGACGCGTAACGGTATGTGCTCTGCGAATGACAGCCTGTGTATTCAACAGCATTCAATTCAGACACAAAGTGACCCCCGACAACACAAACACAGCCGGTTAACACAATGACAGTGACGTGGACAGGTCCCAAACACCACACAGTTGGAATGCGACCCGTGAAAATAAGACAACACTCGCGCAGCGACCGATAACGACACGAGAAAGCACGAGAATATCGTAGCACACCTACCTTCGGGGACTGAACAAATCGTCCATTTCTGACATCGAGCCCTAAGGTTGGGTGCTGACACTGTGTGTGTGCAATGCTCGTTGGAATTAACTCCCTCGCCCACCTATTTCGAGGTGCTCAAAATGGAGAAGCGCGCATTCGCTCCGGAGAGAGGTATTCACTGAGCTTGTGCTGTGACCTCAGCCCGCACGTACAGCGTCGCGAGCTCGCCTCGCTCCTCTGTAGACACTACTGAGCATGTGCTGCGACCTCACACGAGCGCACGCACGCACAGACACACACGGGGGCAGACAGACACGCGAGCGTGATACGGAATTCATCTCTCCTCGTATGTCTGCGCCATAATAAACAAGAGTGAAATTGCAAGGCTGCAGACAGCCCGCTCAGAATACCAAACGAGCGGAGCGGCGGCGGAGGGAGTGAGGGGAGGGGAGGGAGCGGAAGAGCGAGGAGGGCCATGAAGGAGGGGGTTCCCAACTGGCAACCCTCGGTGCCAATAACAAAGACAGCCGTCACTGCAGCACGTGGGACGCTCTAAACCCCAGCAAAGGATGACAACAGTCACCAGCAACTTTGCTGGAGCACCGACATAAAAGCCACAACGTGCCATAAACCAACCAGCACGTCCCACAAGTTCTTCACGCAGGTTTTCATATCATATTTGTGTCAACTATATAAAACATACATGACACAAAGGTAAATAAGATATAAATGATACTTTTACATTTTGAAAGTTTCAAATAAAGCCACCTTGATATTTCCCCTTCACCTCCAGACCAACAAACTACAACACACACACTGATTTTACGGTGCTTTTGTATTTAAACAAAAATGTCTCCCAGTGTGTGGAATCAGTCGGTCTTTCATTCGGTCAGAGTTCATGGCACTTCTAACAAAAGACTCATTTCAAAATGCTGCCAGCTGAGCAGATATTTTAACTACTCAGACAATACTATCACACAGGAGGGCTTTCAAAATAAAATGTTGAACTATAGAATAATTCAATTGCACGGATAACTAAAACAAAAATAAAATTATTATTATTATTATTGATGATGATAATTTACAAAAATGACCAATAATCAACAATGCCACTCGATATGATGAAACAAATGTTGTATATGATTATCAGAGGGAGACTCGTCCTAACAGGAAACGTACAGGTGTGTAAGCCATGACAGCGCGCAAAATACCAGGATCATGAAACCGAAGCAGCTAAATGGAATTCAGTCATATTTAGTTTTATTATTACAGCCGTGATTACAGCAAAAGGGCTTTTCATCATAATCAAACAAGTGACTTAAAATACCAAATCAATGAGCTCTTTATAGATTTATTTTTCATTCTAATCTTGATGATAACTTGATGTGTAATTAGACAAATATCGACAAACTCCCAAACAATTATAAAACCTTGGGGGGGTTCCTGTCTCATTGTCCATTATTACACCACATTAGGACCAATATTTGTGTGCTGGTAACACTGACAGCAATAATGAGCATAAAGCATCAGATATAACAGTGTGTAACCAAAGCAAGCAAACAAATAAGAAATGCAGAAAGCTCAGGTCTAATGAAACTGAGAAAAAGATTACTTGTTCATCTCCTGCCCTAAAGCATGCATGTTGTTTACCAATATTGATGCTATAGCTGAGTGGTCGTGAAAAAAGCATCCCAATATCTTTAACTTGATGGAATATTGAATTTGCCTATTGATCATCATTGCCATCAAACATTACTTTATATACTAGGGATGTATTATAAGGTAATGTATGTGATATTACCTAATATCATTTTGTATCAGAATACTGCTCTGCTGTGACTAATGGCTATTATCTTTTTTGTTGCAATTAAATTGAAATACCAATTAACTTTAAATTTAGAGCTGAAACAATTAGCATATTAGTCAAATGGACAGATAATTAATATTGAATAAATTGATTCAATATTTAAAAAAACTAATATTGTTAAACATTATTTAGTGCTTTTCTTTTCCTTTCCTTTTGAAAAGTTTAGGGTTTTGGACTGTTGATCGTAAGAAACAAAGAATTTTATGGACATTATCTATCTAGCCATTTTGTAGAGAAAAAATCATTTGATGAAGGAAGAAAATAATTGTTGGTTGCAGTCCTATTCTCATTAAAATTGCATAAGAGTTGCAGAGGGTTGAGCCAGCATTTGTGGTTTGTGAGAGGATTAAGAAGCAGACTGTATCAGTGGAAGTGACTTGGCAGAAAGCTCCTCACCTGGTCTCTGGGTTATATCCAAGGATATAGAAAAAAGAATCGATGCGGGCTTTGAACTCCCTGGCAGCAAAAATGTCGGAGAAATGGGAAATGTTGCATTTCCCCCTGTGAGAGAAAAGACAGGCTTTATTAGACAAAAAGCACGACATGACAAATTTAATACCCTAGCAGGAGCAGACATGGCCCTAATTAGATGCTCTTGGAGTGTTCATCTGTCGGAGGTGACAAATAAAGCAGCAGGTATGTGGTGTCTGTCGTGCCTGCTGACTTTGCGGTGAGATATTAAGCTCAGCTACTGAAACCATAAACACCAGTCGTACATGTCGGTCCTGCCTCGTCTGCTGCAGCTGAGGCCAGGGAGACAGACGCTGCACAGGAATTCAACCTGTGTGCCTCCCTACTGACACCATTACCCCTACTAGCGGTGGGGACCGCGTCTCTGACCACATCTTGATACCATTTCCTGTTTCCAGCACCCTGGTGTCTGGCTCTATCTAAATAACAGATATCACGGCCATATGGAGCTGGTCTGCCTCTCGGAGAAACAGTATCTTCCTCCCTCTGAAAAGATTAAAGGGCCCTAAGCAGGGCTGTCTTCGGAGAGCTGCGGCATTACAGCATCCCACTGGAATTCCCTCCCGTTTATCTAAAGCCTGGAAAATGAGTCAAATCAAAGGATGCTGTGTGTAGGAGAAGTTGCAGCTAATTTGCCCTGAAATCAGTGGTTTCTGGGAGACATGGCTTTGACTGCCCGCTGTTGTGCGGCTCACAGATGGTTTTGGTTAAAGAAAAAGGGGAAGTGCGAGAGGCGGTCACATAGGAATGGATGAAGAGGCAGAGGCAGGAACACAGAATATATCCAAAAAAGAAAAAAGGATTACACTTGTATTCCTTTCTCCTGACATCAAACATAGAGAGAGTGAGTGCCAGCAGTTGTACTCTGAATGCTGAATGAAATATAAAGCTTCAGTTAAATAAGGAATTTTAATGGCCTCAGAACTGGGATTGATAACTGTTAACTCAACAGGCAAATGGAACAAAACACCACAAATAAAAAGCTGAGCCGTGTAACGGGTAATGTGCTAATGTGATGCAGACTTTGCAACTGCAGCAGCTGTACGGTTACTGGATATTTAGGTGTGCGCATCGAGTGCTTCTATTTTCTAGCGCTGCTAAGATTATGAAGCTCCCATTCCCAGTGTGTGTGTGTTACCTGAGAGCAGCAGCATGATAAGTGTCCACATAGTCGGAGATGAAGAGTTCTCGACTCCTGACCACCGGGTCTGTGATGACCAGCTCCCGGCCAGAGTCTGGAAGCAGAAAAATACATATATAATTACACAGAATGCTAAAGACAACCCAACTCATTCATCTATGACAAAAGGGTTCCAGAGATAAAGTAGTTTAACTCACTAATGATTATCATGAGCACAGTTCTGCGTAAGTAACAAGTGCCTCTGCAGAGGTCATATTATGCCACATAATTCAATAAAGCCAATAAAGTCTGGTCCCCTGAGCAGAGGACATAATGTTCAGTTCTCAAGTGAAATGACCCTTTGGGGGGGGTTAAGACGCATCAGCAGCACCAAGGAGGGCTGGCACTCGTCTTTGACAAATGACCCGAGCTATGGCCACCGCGATCCGACTTTGTGACATTAAATCTAATAATCCGGAGTCCCTGCTGCAAGGACAGCACAGCACACAGCATATATATATGCTGGATAACCTCCATGACATAAGCCTAAACCAAAACCTTCCCTGTGACACAAGTGATACTTGGATTATTGTTGAAAGGGAAAACGGCACAACACCCTGTTGAGTTATAACCGTGACTACATATTTGTTCTCTGGTTACACAGCTATATGTACGTTCTGTGAGTCAAACTGAGAATAGCTCAGCCATGAAGGGAAAGGGTAGCTACAGGAACCGCTACTGCCACCCCGGTGTGTCGACAGATTAGTGTGTGTTGTGAGTATAAACTCGTTTTGTCAATAATGAGTCTGAATAGAAGCATTCTTGAAAAAAAAAAAAAAAAATACACCCAAGAAAATATACCTTTAAAAACAAAATACAAAACTAAAATCAAGCATTGACAAACTGTTCATGTGCTTTCTGCCACGTCAGCAAATATACAGCATTTATACTTTCAAGGCAACACCTTTGGGAGAATATTTTATGTAATAATTTAGACTGGCTCAAAGGAGGATAAGAAAATGCTACTAAACAATCAATTCATGTATTACTTGTTGAGGGCAACCTCCCTCAGTTTAGAAATGTACACGTGCAACTATGTGAGGGATTTTTTGATTAAGATTCTGTCAATTTAATATGAATAAAAACTATATAATATGGTGATATGCGTTGATATAGGGTCTTTTATAATCCAAGTACGTATTCAATCACCTCTGGGATATTTCCTTCCTGTCACCGGGATTCGATTTTCAGCTGCTTAAAGAGTGACAGTGCTTATGTTCCTGTAGATGTGTATGTGTTAGAGTGTGATGAGTCCGCTGACACTGATGGTGTCGAGAGTGTGTGCTCACGGCCACATGACACTGCGGGGTTATTAACACTTGACAGTGCTGCTGTCTGGCTTGAAGGAGGGTTACCCGGGGAACAGCGCAGAGCCACGTGATTGGCTGGGCTGCCTGGGACACTGTCTTCTAGTTTCTGTTTGAAATGCAATTCACAGCTAGCTCTTATATCACCCCAACAGTCTGGAGAGCTGAGGCGAGTGTGTGTGTGTCTGTGAAGGAGGGTTGTGTTACAGAGCGAAATAAGTGAATTGACTTTCATTATGTGTGTGTGTGTGTGTGTGTGTGGTACACACTCTTTATATGCACAAGTGCGGGTGCGTTTCAACAAACAAAAGGCAGTCTCACCATTCTCATTGTTGCGATCCTGCACCAGGTGCTGGTAGACAGAGTCGGGCACCTCTGACTGGCGGTAGTACCATTTCACATTCATCAGCAGATGGTCCCGTTTACTCTGCAACACAGAGAGACACAGAGCAAGTGAGCAGGAGACAACAAATGATCCCGCAGTAAGATAAACAGTCATCATTTTGTTTGATTGTGACATCACAAACTGGCGTCTTGGCAAACAGCGATGCTGCGCAGGCATGCTGTTTATGACTGATGCAGACTGATGCCAAAAAGCATACAGAGAGACAAAGTCAATTAAAAAGGGATTGCTACGCATTTAGAGCCTTAATAAAGTAAACAGTGGGATGGAGGTTGCTGGAGGAAGTGTAGAGAGGGAGAAGGCATGAGGGGGGATGCATGAGTGCTCAATCTCTGACTCCTGAAAATCAATCCTCTGCCTTCTCATGAATTAATGACAGCTCCCTAATTATTTTTAAATACTATTAGGGCTTTACTCATGAACAAACACTGTATCCCCCTTATAATGCTTTGGAATTAATACTCTTTAAGTGCTGCCACCCACTGGCCTTTTGATAAAGTGCAGGTCAGCAAAGGCTTGTAGTCCCTTTCATAACCAGCAAGTGGCAGCACTGAGGTGAGAAGAGAGCTTTTCCAGGGCCAGTCAATGAAAAAACAGAGGACGGAAAAGGGGGGGGGGATGGAAGAAAATGGTAAAAGCCGAGGCCAGCGTGGAGGTGAGAGATGAAAAGGGCAAAATAGTGTTTTCATTTTATGTTGTAAAATATTTATTGTGCCTTCACATAAGCCCAACTGACCGTTGCAGTGGTTTGAAAGAACATTAGAGAGAGTGCCGGGCTGGGTGCTGGACTGCGACACAATCCTGACCATTTTTATTAGGGACTCGGTTACGCTGCACTGCACTGACCGACTGAGCCACCTGCACCACCACTGACACCACCCATGGAGTAAAGGAGAAATGAGCATATGGAAAAATGGGAAAGGGGAAAAAGTCTATGGTAATCGAGGACAGGCAGTTTAACTTCTTACTCTTTCCAGACTCTTAACGGTATGTTTGTGTGTGAGTGCATGAACATGAGGTCAGATTAAAGATATTTAAAGCCTTTAGAGTACATTGTTCTGTTATGTCACTGGGGAGGAGGCTGAGCGCACGCAGCCAAGCAAATCATCACCTCCCCGAACCCTCACTCCGACCTCTGGTTTTCCCCATTCTCTCCATTCCTTCCTCCTCCTCTTACTCGCCTCGCTCCATCTTTCTCATTCCATCCCTCCACTCCGCCACCTCTCCTTTTCCTTTCCCTCGTCCACCCTTTCTCCAACCTTGAGCGTGGAGGAGGAATGACTGAGTAAGTGAAGCCTGGACGTGTTAAACGGCAGCTGGCACGCAGTCAGTCAGCTGCGTTTACTGTTCTGGATGATTGTGTGAGTATACACGCAACATCACACAAACACACACACACACACACACACTCTCTTTGCTTGTGATTC
Source organism: Chelidonichthys spinosus (assembly GCA_029853015.1). NCBI lineage: Eukaryota > Metazoa > Chordata > Actinopteri > Perciformes > Triglidae > Chelidonichthys > Chelidonichthys spinosus. The sequence continues at coordinate 14,636,134 of CM056829.1, forward strand.
AACAGAGAGCTATACTGATGGAGACCCCCGCCACCCCAGCACGTACACATCCTCATACAAAGTGTGAAGAAATGTGTGCAATGACGTCATGTCCCTCCCCATATCTCCCTCCCTCCCAGCGGTTAGCTCACCCTTCCCAACCACTTGTCTATCCAGTGTACAGACACTGGTGCCTTCTAAACTAACCGGCTGCCTGCCACAGCAGCAAGAGTAGTTATCCGCTGCTTATACATAATTAATACTTTAAGGAGACTGTTAATGCTGCCATCGTGCTACCTGAACATTTCATTTTCTGCCTGTAAAACCCCCAAATCAAAGGGATTTCAGAGAGCCGCAGCATAGAGGCTGATGCAAAACAACAAAGCAGGCAGAAAGACACAAACGGGTTTTACACCTTATTCATGAGCCTGCATTATTTTAAAACCAACCGAACCAACCAAAGCAGAGAGTGAACGTTACTTCAGCTATCATCGGTATCCTCGTCACTACAGAGTAGCTGTCGCTCTCCTGAGCAGATTGCTGTTTAGAAGCTCACAGCGGCGTTAAGCCCTCTCAGGCAAAAGAGGGAGCGAGACGGAGAGGAAGACCGAGAGTGCAACATATGGAGCACGTAGTGGGAGTGAAGCATAGCTTTCAATTATCACAATTCGAAAAACATGCAGGGTGGAAAAATGAGTAGATAACACACAGAGAAAATGAAGGGGGATGATAGACAGCCACAGACTCACCGTACCAACTACTAGCGTTATTGTCTGTGTTTTTTTTTCTAAGCCTGCCATAGCAAATAACAGAGTGAACATGAGGGAACCACAATGCTGAATTGATTAGAGACAGTCCACACTGCCTGTAGAGAGCTGAGCCCCGCACAATGTCAGCCATCTTTGTCTGTCCTGCCAGAGGCTAAACATGGCCCTGCCCTCCCTCCTCCTGGGCCTTAAACCCTGGGAATGTTGCTCACTGCGGAGAGGCCAAAAGACTTACTAACCCACTACTGAGGGAAAGAAATGAAACAACAACAAAAAAAAAGATAAAGTGCATAGAAGCAGAGCAGAAGAGACAGATGGGGGGAGAAGAGGAGAGAGAAAGGGGTTGGATTAATTCAGGAGGAGCAAGACCTTCTCATTTCCTCAGACTTAAAATTACAACTATCCTCCTACTGCTTTGCTGAAACCCCCAGGGTACAAGGCTATCCTTTTATTCAGTGAGGAGATATAAATCCAAGAGTCATGCTTTGGGGTTGAGCACAATGGCACCCCTCCTCCCTCCAGTGGCTCAGCCTGGCCTGTGGCATTCTTGGGCATCCTCATCATTCAGGGTTTAGATTATAGGAGGGCTCCCGTAGTTATATACTGGGAAATATAATACGATTTTAAAGGATATTTCCTTTCTTGGTGTCTGGTGTGACAGTAAATGAAGTTGAGCACAGCACACCACAAAGCTTGTGCAGTCATGTTTTCGTCATCTTAAAAACCGTCTCATGAATATGATCCATCTTAACTTTTAAAGACACAGAGCATTACTTCCCTCATTATTTCTGGATTACTGCAACAGCCTTTTTACTTGCCTGAACCGAAAACCTATTGATCGACTCCAGACAGTACAGAACATACTTTTATCAGGAACCAAGAGATGTCATCAAATCAATTCTGTTTTAGCCCATTACAGTAGCTCCCAATACTGGCTACCTGAGTTTTAATTTTCCTTTAACTGGGATTTATTTCCTTATATGCCACATTGTTTTTCCTTTCTGTTTCTTTAAACATGATGATTTATGACTTGTCTATTTTATTTAGCGGTCTTTGTCAAGCACTTTGTAACATCTATTTATACATGCATTTATTTTAGAAATAAAGATTATTATCATGAATGTAAAATGAGTCCAACATATATTACTATTAATTAAAATAATTCATCAATGCATTGATCAATGTTTTCTAAAAGCAGCTGAGACAAGCCGGGGCATTGTGTGAGTCGGTTAATTCTCTGACTAACTAAAGGTGGCTGGCCCCTTGGATCCGTAATGGCTGTGCAATTTTCTTTGTGTGGCTGCATGTGTGTGCAGTCAACTCTGGAGCTGGGGCCCCTGTGTACGACCACACCACTACAAAGACAGTGGGGGGATACAGAGGGCAGACTTTCCTTTTCACAAGGACGGGCTTTACATTTGAAAAGAAACTTAGCTCTCTTATGATGGACTAAGTGTGGGATTAATTCCATGTTTTCAAGTAAGAGAGTGTGAAATCAATATAGTGCTTTTTTAATCTCAAAACCAATGAGGACAGTAATACTGTTCAATTGGAAGAGTGCACCACGGTAGCAGCAAGCCCAGACTTTCTCCCACATCTGTTCACAGTGGCCTTCACAATACGGTCAATGCCTTGCAGCAAAGCGGAGCTGTGACAAAACTAAGAGAACGTTGTTACAACCTGTAACCCTCAAAGCTAATGCCCTATTCGTCCTCCTCCCTGCACTGTAACACTAGAGCTTTGCTTTAAACAAAACCAGACCCTCCCGCTCCCACACGACAGGCCCCCAGTGCACCTCGTTAACAGGAAACCTCTGTTTATTTTCTCTGCTTTTCAAACACTCTCTTCTTCCTCTGCTAACCTTGTTAGTGACCCCCCCCCCCCCCCCCCCTCCTCCCCACCACCATTCCCTCAGTAGTGACATCAGCAGCCGGGATCTATGACTTCCTTCAGGAGGTGGCAGCCAGAAGTAAGGAAGGAAAGACAGATCCCAAACACACAGACAAAGGAGACAGCAGAGAGCGAGGAAAAGGAGGGAGGGAGGGAGGGGGGAGGTCAAACAGACAAGAGCAGCGGCAGCAGCTCACTGTTAGCGAGGAATGTCAAGTAGTTCAGCTTGGCTAGCAGGCTGCTGGGCTAACAGCTCAGTTAGCTAGCGCCCCAGGGGCAGTGGGAGGCTCGAGTATGGTGGATCAGGGCTGGTAGCGGCGTGACATTGACAGGCGGAGGCTCAAAATGGCACGGAGGGTGGATTGTGGGAGTGTTCACCTCTCCAGCCGCAAGGGGAGAGTAAGCACAAACCCAAGAACAAAAGGCTGATTGTGGCATTTGGAGGCAGAGATGGGATCTGGGAGGACTAATCTGCTGCTCCGACATGATAAGATTAGAAAGGGGAGGCAGGAAGAGCTCGCTGGAAAGATCACACGTACACTTGCATAAACGCACGCACGCACACACGCACACACGCACACACACACACACACACACACACACACAGATGATTGATCTGATTGGAAGGGTTTTCCACTCTGCTTTCTCTCTTCCTCATTTTCCTTCTCTCTCCCTTATTTTCTTCTGCTCTCTCAGAGACACAGATATCTGCCAGCACACCAGCACTCAATAAGCACTTCCATCTGGACGACAGAACATGCACGCACGCACACTCAAAAACTGTATGTGTGTGTGTGTGTGTGTGCGTGTGTGTGTGTGGACGTACACTGGCTAGGTACAAGAGATCTGCTGTGCTCATGCAATCTATGACATCTCAGTGACTGACAAAGGAGGATGTTAAAAAGAAATGCCAGCATGCTGCCTGAGCAAACACACATGCATGCCAGTGTTTGTTCGTTCGTTCGTTCGTTCACACACACACACACACACACACACACACACACACACACACACAAAACCACACACACACACACACACACAAGCTTTCAGAATAAGCACAACTATTCTTCTCCCAACCTTGCCGTAGAGCGGGGCAGGCTGGGACTCTGTGTCAGAGGTAAGAAAAAGCACCTCTAAATCAGGCTGTCAGCGGCTAGCAGCAGGATTCAACCCTGCAATCCTTATGGGCTCCACAGTGAGCACCTGGCTACTTGGAGGAGGAAGGGTAACCTGCCCCTCAAGCCTTCTTCTCTTCGACACATATAATAACACTAAACAAATGCTGATCACAACGTTTGTGAGGGGGAACTCACACAGCCTGTTTCTGGCAACAAGAACAAAATGTAGTGAGTGTGGGAGGCAGAGGGAGGGGGGGCTGAGAGGTGAGTCCCAGCTGTGGTTGCAGTGCTGGCAAGACCTTTGTGCCGTGCCTACACATGGATGTCTCTCTGCCTCTCTTTGGCTTGACCTGTTTGGATATTAAATCGGCGCCCTCTGCTTTGAACACACTGGGCCCATCTGTCAGCCCGGCTCCATATTGGATTGGCTGAGCATTAGCTGTTTCAAAGTGGGCAGATTTGCTCCTATTGCTCTTTGTGTGTGTGGTGTGTGTGTGGCGTTGATCGCCCATGCCCGCCTTCAATCTAAAAGTCCCCCTTTCAAGGAATCAAGTGGACATGCATTAATCATTTTACGACGGACTCGCCAGTTGTGTCATTGTACAGACTGATGACATACAGCAACACATCTGAGGATGTTAACAGGTCCTCCTGTCATCTGGGCAAAAGAAGGAGGGATGCTAAAGAGATGGAGAGAAGAAGAAAGAGAAAGAAGAGCGGTGGAGTCACACGGGAACTCACAGATGATACTAATTATGACTTGAGGGCTGAGGGCCACTGCTGGTGGATCTTATTGCCAACCACAGGCACACTTTGCACGCTGGAGAGTCACAAGCACCGCACATGACTGACACATCTGGGGTCTAGCTCGTCCAACACTATGTTTCACCCCATGCTGATAACAAGCGGGGCTAATTTCACCAGTCTTTGCTCCAGCTCTGCTTTATTTCAATTGTGGCCCGGTGGGAGTGAATAAATGAATGGCAGAAATAATAAGGTGTAAATTATGTTGACCACATTGCTGCCCTTCTGGACAGAGAGTGGCAGTGGGAAATCCAGATCACCAGCCTCCGTTGCATGCTCCATAAAACAGCCAGGCTGTTTCCAACTTAAATATTTGTCTTTGCCTCCACCACTCTTCTGCTGCACGGGGGTTTAAGCCGAGACATTTAAGATGGTAGTGATGGTAGAGAGCAGCAGCGTGAAAGGCAAAATGATAGAGAGGATGTTAAAAAGAAAAAAAAATACATCCCCTAATGATGATCAATATCTGCACACCACAGACACAGAGCACCAGGGACTTGACAACATATGTGCGGTGACTTAGGCTACACAAAAATTCACAGGCACTCCATTTTCTTTCACTTTTCTTTTATTTTTTGAGAGCACAGACCAAAAATCCGTGCAACACTAGCAGGGTATAGACTAGGATGCAGATCCAAGTGAGACTTCAAACGTAAGCTGTGCGAGGACAGATGGAGGCTGTTAGGCGAGCTCATATCTGGGTGTTCAGATCATAATACTGACTTTATTTCTCAAGCCCTCCCTCTCAGCCAGACGTACAGTTATAGTCTGCCAGAAAACATTGTCATTTCTGCCTCCAGTCTTTCATTTAGCCTCTTCAAAGCCATCTTGCTTTGATACCTGACTTCCTGTGTGTGTAAATGTGTGCGTGTGTGTTTGTGTGCAACCTGGGATGTTCTCTCGAGAGCGGAGACTTGTCTGGTCTCAAGGTATTACCCGTGAGTCAGGATTTAGAGTTAGACACAGTCACACACTAAAAGACTGAGGAATGCTGGCGTATTTGGACAACACAGGCTTCCTTTGTGTTGTGTGGAGTGTTTAAACAGCCTGTGAACCATTGTGTTAGCTTTTCCTTGTTAGCATAGCTTGGAGGGCTAATGAGACATCTTACTAATACGGACTGGACGACTGCGGTGGAGGAAGAGGGGGACTGCTCACTGAGAGAGGCGTGCAGAAAGGCTATGAATATTAGGCTGTGTGTGTGTGTGTCATATTGGACGTCTGCCCAGCCAGCTAATCCAGGCTTGTGTGTTTGTGTGTGTGCACATGTGTGTGTGTGGCACCATCCTGAGCAGGGCATGGCAGAGAAGGAGCTGTGGGCTGATTGAATTATACTGTTTTCCATTAAAAGCATTCAAACACACACACACACACACACACACACACACACACACACACACACACACACACACACACACACACACACACACACTATTTAACTTTCAGGCTAAAGTGTAGGTTAATGCAGTAGTAATAAGTGTTAAGTGTGCAAATCAAATAAGAGGTGAGTAGGAAGTGTGTGTGTGTGTGTGTGTGACGGGTGGTTAGGTTGCATTTGTGTAGTAAAACTCAGTCAACAACTCACTGGGGAGTCAGAAAGGTGTTGTGTGTGTGTGCGCATACACGGATGTCTGCCACTTCAAAGTCTAAGGGGGTGTGTGTGCTTTGAGTGGGATGATGGAGGGTTGTTAAAAAAAAAATTAAAAAAGGGGGAACGGAGTGTGTATTTATGCGTCTTTCTGTGGATGATTTAGAGGTCTTTTCTCTGTATTCTCTATTGGGAATGTGTGTGTGTGTGTGTGTGTGTGTGTGTGTGTGTGTGTGACATAGATACAGAGAAATCAAGAGGCTTTGTGTGCGTTACTCTGTATGGTCAGCACATGTCAATACACAGCTAATAGGAATATTTCTGATCCAACACAGACACGACGCCAAAATTAATTTCTGTATATACACACACACACGCAAATATTTCTGTGGAAGACAAACACACACACACCCAGGAGAGAGAGAGGAGTGGCAACACACAGCCGCAGATGGTGGCAAACAAGAAGAGAAGAAGAGCAAGCATACAAAGAGAGATCTTAACGCCTGAAACCGGACCGACGGCATTGTAGACGGCCTTGAAGAGCTCATATCATCCATGAGCTCAACCAGTTGTGATTGTATTGTATGCGTCTGAAGATAACTATCTCTCTTGTCTCTCAACTCTCTCCCCTCTACGCTGAAGGTGACCTTGCCTGTCTGCCAGTCTCTAGTGATGACACCGGCCCTATCAGTAATACATCATGTAAGCTGTGTATCAGCCAGATGCCGCACTAGCCGAGCAGTGGGTGGTCTGTCAGGCGGGCTCGCTTCGCAACAATATGCAAATAATCACATGCAAATTACTGAGCGATGTGCGCGATGATACATCAGCGCGGATGCAAACGCAGTACGCCATCAGATGTGTGCTTTACGCGAAAGATTAAAAAACATTACGGGCCTTTTCACCACATACAGCTACAGCTCACAGAATCAAAAGGCGACTCACAGCAACGCAAATCTGAATGCTGGGGAAGAATGTGACTATAACATGTGCACACACACACACACACACACACACACACACACACACACACACACACACACACACACACACACACACACACACACACACACACACACACACACAGGCCAGAAGCTTTGAGCAGCCTCCTGCTGTGCAGCAACAAGAGATGTATTGTAGACAACACAGCTGCAATAACAAGGCTGGCCCAGTGCTAGAAGGAGTTGTACTGCATGACTCCCAGTCTAGACCGGCAAGAACAGCCGCCATATTGTAACATGATTATGGAGTTTAAGGATGTCAGAAAGACACATTTCAGGCCATTCGAGTCCAAGTTTTGTTTGACCTGGAAATGAACTTAAAGTCACGGTGAAAAAAGCATTTTCTCATTTTAATTTAATCTTTACGCATTAAAAACCAAATCTGGCCTCAGTTAGGAAGTCCAAAGGCATTTTTTAAATTGATGGTAAAGGTTGAATTGTTCATGTCTCTGTGATAGTATCATTCGCTGAAATTTTTATGTATTCCTCCTACGCAATTAACTCACCACTAGAGGCTTAACAGTTTCCAGTGCATAAAAATCAAGAGAAGTGTTGCCTTTTGTTAAGCTGCAACTGTCAAACGGGTGTCTGACTAATTAACAAACAACAAAAATGCAAGCAAACCACTGTGTTTTTAATTAGATATAACTGATTAATGTTTTGAAACTAGAATTGGTAAAAGAGAGCAAGATAAAAAGGTTTGGGAAGGTATAAATTATGTATTTGCTCAGGCAGAAACAATGAAACACCATGCAAACCCTGTTTGTTTTAACAGAGCAGACATGCTGTGAACATGACTGCCATTAACAGGTGAAAAATATACCTTTAGACACGTTTACACACATTCTGTCGGGACTTTAGGTACCTACTGATATCCTCCATAATGGAATATGATGCACCGCTCAAAAACATAAAGGGAACACTTAAATCACACATTAGATCTTGATGAAGGGAGTATAGTTGAAAATCTTTACTGATGTTAGAGAATAAAATGACGTAACCACCTTCAATCGAAACCAAAATCCTCAGCCCACTGAGGGCTGGATTTAAAACGCCAATGGAGGTGTACGGTGCTAGGCTGTGGGACCAGGTCCCACTAGAGGTCTCATGCCGTCCTCGTGGAGTCTGTTTCTGATAGGTTGGTCAGAAACATGCACACCAGTAGCCTGCTGGAAGTCATTTTGTAGGGCTCTGGCAGTGCTCCTTCTTGTTGCTCCTCACACAAAAGGAGCAGATACTGGTCCTTTAAGAGCAGTGCATTTTTGCATGTCATTAATTTCTGCACATGCTGGTAGATATTATAGGTCAAAGTAAAATTCATCTATAATATCCTTTCTAAATGCTGTAATTTTTGTTGGAATAACAATGACAACATACCAAGAGAACACTCAGGTGACAACATCTTTGAGTAGGTCGATGGTTGACTAATAGAGTAATGCCTGCTAATTAAAACTGCAGCCCCTTGCGCCGTCTATGTTGCTCCCAAACGAACAACACAATAAGACCATAAAATACACATGGTTCAGTTAACAATTGCTAACTAATGTAGGACATGGGGAAAACACTGGTGTCCTGATCAGCTTAGTGTGTCAAACACATTGGTTATCATTCACACACTCACATGCAAAGAGAGAGCATCCGCCGAGAGAGAAAGTGAGAGAGCGAGCGCGAGACAAAGAGGTTGAACAACACACCAACATCTCCGCTCTCTGCAACTGAGGCACATCAAAGCCTTCTCCGCCCATTTATCTGTGTGTGCCTGTAAATCAAAAGGCATACTTTGAACACACACACACACACACACACACACACACACACACACACACACACACACACACACACACACACACACACACACACACACACACACACACACACACACACACACACACACACACACACACACACACACACACACACACACACACACACACGAGCGCAGACTGCATTTGCTTTGTGCAGCAGCATCCAGGGCTGGGCAGGGGAGGTAAAGGATTTTGCTGTAGACAGGGGAATTACTTGCCTCAGCTCACTCTGTCAGCAAGGAGAGGGGGATGACTGTTTACCCGCAGTGAGTGAGAGAAGGAGAGAAAAAAAAAAAAGAAGAGCGCTAAAGAAAAGACATAGGGGACACTGCTGTGGCTGAACAATGCTTTCTTCTCTGCAAGTCACCTTTTGCTTTTCCCCCAATTGCCCCTGCCACATCACTGAGAGGTGATCTAGGGCTGTCTTTAAAAGATGGCTGTAAGGTGTGGTAGACAAGAGGCCAGGTCAAAATGATTAGGTGTAACAGCATGATACGATATACAGCAACAGTGGAATAAATGCACATCCACTGATGGGAAACACCCCCACACACACGATCTGTGCATCCCAGTGTGACCATATGGTTTGGCGGGGACTTCCTACCCACCACAGAGGAAGTGTCCATTTACACTATACAGTTCACTTGTCCGCCATCACATCCTGTCTCCCAGCTCTAAGTGGCAACGCAAAAGCCCCGCTCGGCTCAGCCCAGTCATGGCTTTGAAGTTAAATCAAGCAGAGAGGAGACACAGTTCACCATACCATGCAATCAGCATCAGCATGAGATCTGGGAGTGCACATGCAACCTCAAACGACGTAGCACTGGCAGCATAAAGAGAGCTTTATGTGCTACAGCTACGTGTGTGAAGCTAGTCGGGTTTCAGTCTGCCTTGTTGGCAGATTCCCGCCTTTCCTCCTCTATTGTGACGCTGTGATTGACATCCACCTGTCCTTGGGTGGTGGGTGATTAGGTGTTCTTACAGCTGGCCCTTTGTAACACACTGGATGCTTGTAATAGATTATGTGTGGGGAGTGATATGATGCCGATGATGGAGTGATCCAGTTGACATTGACTAACAGTCTGTGGAATACAACAGGGCGGGGTTGGTGATGACTCTCTTTAAACAGCGGGTATCATTGCCATGGCAGCCCATACATTATCACCACGTAGAACACGCCCCGTCACCGGCCTGGACCAATGGGCAGGCAGCTGCCTTGCAAACAGTCCCCGGCAGTGTTGGAATGGTTGAGGGAGAAAGGAGAATGCTAAATGTGCCACTTCATCTGGTGATTGACAGAAAAGCCTCTTGTTTACCGGTGCCACGGAGATTTGCATCTTTTTACCATTGCCCCTCCCTCTCCTCTTTGCTCTCATTGCTGTTCTTCTGCTCTGCATCCCCCACCTCACTCTCTCAATCCTCCCTGTTTGCGGCGGCACTGCATGAAGTGGATATTACCCCACCCTGCTGCTACGATATTGATCAACCTCCTCCCTCCCTCCCTCTCTCTCTCCTCTCTTCATAGCCCACTGCATTGATTCCACCTCTCCCTCTGAGCCCGCCAGCTAGGAGTGATTACACAGGCTGCTCACACACACACACACACACACACACAAATGAGAGTCTTTGGTAGGGATGTGGGGATGTGTAGTCTTGCTTTACTTTAAAGGCTATAAAGCCCGGCGACTGCTGCACCAGCCCTGTGAAAACACTGCTTCTTTTCATTCAAGGCGACCAATGACTGCGAGCTTGGCATGACATATTACCATTATAAATATTGTTGTTATAGCATGTTAGCACAGTACATCAGCAGGCTGGCGTACAGCCGGCTGTGCTCTGGTGGTTTTTGTCAGGCTGGTGCTAAAGATGGCTGTGGTGGGACTTGACAGGTGGGCTCCAGACACCTTGTGATTATGTGCAGAACCATGTAGAGCAGATACACACTCCTTATATGGGCCTTTGTGTGCTCACAAACACTACACCAGCAGCTAGCCTACTAAAGTCGGAGCAGTTAAATGAAACAGCAGAGTGGGTGTCAGCACTACATAGACAAAAGACTTAATCAAAAGAGACAAAATCAGCTATGCGCAGTCCTAACGGATTTGAGGTTGGAAATAAAAAAAGATATCTCCTAGTTGAGTGGAAAGCTACATGGCCTCCTCAGTGAATTTCCACTCCAAAAGCTGAGCTTGGTGAAACTGTGCTCGCAGCAGGAGCCACCGCCTCATCTGCACACACTTGCACGTTAATTAGTTAAATGCCTACCCCCATGTGTTTACCAGATAGCAGCATCTCCGCTAACAATAGCTGGTGGAGTGCGAAAGGTTTTTGCATGGGGTGTCCTAGCTGATGAGCTAACAAGCGCAGTGTAGGCTGATGCCACAAGAACAACCACTTATCTCTGTGTAACCACTCTATGGCAGCAGCAACAATCCAGCAGAGTCTGCAGCAACAGGCCAGAGATCCCACATATTATACACACCCTCGCTGCCATTTGGCATTTAAATGTCATTTTAGCGTGGCAGCAAACAGTTTGCACCTAATTATGGCCAGTTGCTGCTGTGTTCAGAGTTAAGCAGGAGTCTCAAGCAGTCATCCACACAAGGGCAGGGCTGTTAAATATACTCTCTTAAGGAGCAATACTTCTGCCTTTAGGCAGAGGCAGGCTTTTTTTAACGATGAGCTGGACTGGATGTGAATGCTGATAAAGGGCTTCTACGCCATGTAAAATGTTAACAGACCAAACAAAGACAAGGGGTGAGAGCAAGGACAGCGTGAGCGTGATCAATTGTAGTAATCAATATTCTTCATCTGTACCTTCACTCTTTGAATTACTTGGACTGCAACATAACCTCTTAGACAAGCTCAAAGTTACTTTATTTCAGTTGTGCGATCTGATAAAAAGAAAGTCCAAACTCTTCCCTACATGAAACACGCGATTAGTAGCCTCAAAGAAGCTGAATAATACGTCTCATTATCAGTCAGACTAAGCCTTTCTAATATCCCCTCTAATTTGATCCAGGGAGGCCTCTTTAGAGGCGTTTTGGTCCAAAAGAGTAAACCAAGAGACGGTAAGCCATCTGTTACCAGCAGGCTCCATCAGTCCCCTACAGGTCCTGTCACTAGTCTACAGCTAGAGGAGTGTAAGCACAGGTTCCACACACTGAAAAAACAGTGTGCGAGTTTTGTGTAAATGTGAGTATCTTGGCTCTGCAGGGAGGAGAGGACGAGAGATCACAGTTCTATACAAGGAGCACACCTACACAGACGAGGGTCTCAATCACCTCCAACACCCCTCCGCTTGCTGATGGAGAGAGCCTCTCACACTCATCCGCCAACTCCATTACCCACTCGGACAGGGCCGCACATTAAATCATTCTATTTCACCTGGAGAAGAGAGGGTGAATGTAGGAGACGGAGAGGTGGGAGGAAGATGAGAGTTGTTTTTTTCCCTGCCGTCCTTTCTAGCTGGCGTTTGAACTGATACCGACATGCCCCCGTGCTGGGCCACTATCAGTAATGGGCCCAAATCAGGGGAGGCACAAGATTCATCACAAGGACCAGACAGCAGAGGAGAGGAAGGAAGGAGAAGTCGAAGAGAAATAATGTGGAAGAAGGTGAGGAATACTGTAAGATATGAAAAGAGCAAATGATGGGAGCCTATAAAAGAGTTATTCACCCTCAAATGGGGAGGGCATTATGGCGATCTATAAATGGGCTGTTAAGCTCAATAGCCCAAGGTTAGCTTGTCGTGATGCTGCAGTGAATGTCTATATAGCTGAGTGTGTTAGTCCTATTATAAACACTCAGCCAGTACCATATGTATTGAACAAAAAAAAAAAAAGAAATGCTCTGATTAATTTAATTAGCTCCAGAGCGAGCAAGAAAGATGAAATTAAGCAGCAAATCAGACAAAGCTCCGCATATAGACAGCCTCGCACGGCAGCGGCCTGCCTTCACAACAGTAGGCTATATGGGGATTTGACAACTGTACAAAAAATGGGGGCTAAGGGGAGGCCTGTGTTTTCTTAATAATTCCATTAAGACAGTGCTTCGGCTGATTTAACAGTAGGCTTAATAACGCAGACTTTACTCCCTCTGCTCTGTGCACAAGTGTTAACTGCCTGCTGGAACAAAGGCGGCTCTGTTCACAAACACAACACAGCCAAACTGTTAAGTACATTCCTATAAAGAGAAGAACAAAGAGCGTTTGAGCGTGGCGGGAGCAGAAATGAATACAGCTACTGAGGGGATAGCACAGCTCGGCCCTTTGATGCCAGGAAATGTCTTTAGCATCACACACAGTGTTTATGCTGCTTCATAGCGTACTTTTGAAGATCGAGGCGACAATAAAACCAACTGGTAGCAGCGAGAAATCTCAGTAGAGACGATGTTCGGGAGAAAAATGGGGCTGAGAGGGAGGGGGATTGGGGTTTACGATGGTACAGGATTGAGATGGATCTCATTCAATGAATTAATTGTGCAATGTTTTTGTGCGTGGGTTAAATTCACAAAACCTGTGTGTAGATTAAAGGTACAGTGTGTGTGTGTGTGCGCCCGCCTGCCCGCCCATGTCTGGCCAAGCGTCTCCAAGCCCTCCCAGCTGTGGTTCCCTCAGACCATGTGATCCACTAGCGGTGACAGAGAGGCAAATACAATTTAGACTCGCCCATCAAAGCACGTGCAACACCAGTCACTGCCACTGCGGGCAGAAAATGTGACGCACTGAACAGAAGACACACAATCCTCCTCCTGTCTGCCATAGATCCTAATTTTTCTTTGTGCAACAGAAAGTGAGGCTGTGCCAAGTTCAGCTCTGGGGATATTGGTGCATTTTATGGTTCAGATAATTTTATGACTAAAAAAAAAAAATCCTCATCTGACAAAGGCTCCCATGTGTTGCTGATGGAGCTGCTCCAGTGTCTAAATCTTGATGACATGACAAGACACATGGCCCATTTGGTTCCTAGGTTTAAGAGAAGGTTTTATTGTTCATGTATAGTGACTGGACGGCATTGTGCTAGAGCAGTGGCATATGAGAGCTCTTAAACAGAGTGATATTGTGCTTTCACGATCAAAGCATGAGCACATGTGATCCGATTGTGTTGCCTTAGATCAACAAAGCATCCAAAAGCGAAGAATAGATGCAGCTAGCAGCGAGTCGAGCTGGAGCGCATGTACAGAGTGTCAGAGGGCCTGTATGAGATTGGGCTGCTGCAGGGGAGCTGCTGGAGATGGCAGCCTGTGGTGATGTTGCTGTTGTTTTAAGGGCTGTGTGAGGCAGCGTGCTCCGAGGTACAAAGTGTCAACATTCCTCAGACCTCATAGCAATCCCTGAAATGTCCTCCTCTCGTGCCTGTTCCTCTCTGTGACCGATGCCCTTCTTCCCTCTTTCCTTCCTCCCTTTGCTCTTTCTACTGGTGAGAGTTAATTTGCACCATGTGTTCTTTAACAGAGAAGGGTGGGGGGCCCTGGTTGAAGCGTGTGAACCCGATACCACTGTAAATCTCCACTTCCACAGCGGTACCCTCTTGCCCCTCCTCCTCCTGTTCTCTCTCTCTCTCTCCCTCTCATTTTTTTTATTGGCATGTCACACATTGGACAAGCTGGAAATTACACTGAACTGAGCTGCGAACCAGCGGTGAAGCACATTTCAGCTGAGAGAGCATGGAAAAGTGGAGGGTGGAAAGGAGGGGGGGGGGGGGGAAGTGGAAGAGGGAAGTGGAAATGTAAAGTGGGAGAGGACAACGAGGTGGGATAAAATTAGCTGTCCAATTTTCAAAGCAGAGGACAATCCAATTAAAGCCTGAACAATCCACACCAATGTGTTTAGTGTCTGGTTACTACACTCTGTCCTGGGTGGCCTGGCAGACATGAGACAATCTCCTCCAAATACAATACTGAGCTACTACCTGAGATACAAACTACAGATGCATTGGTTGCAATTTTTTGGCTGATTCAGATTTCTGATTTTTCTTTAAAAAAGTCTGATAGTCAAAAAAATATAATTGACAGCTAATAATAATAATTTGAACCATCCCTCCATTTACTTTGTTGATGTCATTTATACTGTTTTCTTTCATATAAATACACACAACTCAATGCATAGGAACAAAGCTGTGTATAACCTTCATGGAAATACTTGCTGTTATTTAAAAAAATCTTCAATTAGGTCATATTTCCCTCTCTAACGTCTATTTTATATTGCTGTAAAAAACAACATCTGTATTTAGTTAAGTATCTCACCAAAAATGTAGTTTTAAAAGATGACATTTTAACACATCACGATAGTTTAGTTGAATTTACCTTTGCTATTGACAAACGAGTCGGTCAATGCGATGACTGGAGCCGCATGATGGGAATTAATTACAATTTAAAAAAATGTTTACACACTGTTTAAAAAAAGTGCCACGTGTTTTGGGGCCGTCTGTGTTGGCCAGGACTGGTGACTGGACGGTTTATGGCTGATCAGCTGAAAACCGGCAAGATTCGATCGGTGCATCTCTAATGAATATAGCACAGAATTAAACTGGCTCCTCTGCAATTCTTTAGTATCTACTTTGAAAACCATCTGGCCATCTAGGATACTATGAACGCTAGTCTACTTCAAAGGACCCCTCAACCTCTAATTTAGCATGAAACCCCCTATGGAGGAGTCTCCTGTTTTCATTTCAAAGGAAAAACCTGGTCAGGTAATTAAACTGCCACTGTCATATTTTTCACATACAGTGACCAGTTGGGAGTAGGTTTTGACAGAGTCAAATCTAGCTGCCTTTCTTGACATCTTTCTCATCAAAGCTGGTGCCAAAGAAGATGGCACTGTCTGTTTGCTCTTCTGCTTAAAAGATAAAATGTAGTGCTCTGTGTCCCGGAGCACAGTGAATTTGCCTCAGATTATAGTGAAGACATCAGTGGAGACATTTTCACTTGTGATGTGCCAGAAAAAAAAAGAAAAGTGTCTGAGGAGCCGCTGAATATTTCAACAACTCAGCGACAAGGGGTGAAATTAGCACTGCGGATATATATGCGAGGTCCAAATGTCATCCGTCACTGAAAAATGACTTGACAAATTTGCATGTATCTGTGCGTGTGAGCGATACCGCCAAGCCAGTGAAAGTAAACTCAACTAATGAAACTCCAAGGGGGAAGAGTAGGCAAAAAGGCTTCTCTGCTGAATAATTTAGCAGTGGTGGGTCAAAGAGGTGGCTATTGATTGAGCTTTTAAAGAGTCTTATGAAAATGCTATGGCCTAGAGCCTGGCCCTTCAGCCCGACCAACCCCCACTGTCCAGAGTCTGCACCCTCTCCATCTGGGAAGGTAATCACCACTCATAAAAACACACACACGCACACACACACGCACACGCACACACACACACACACACACACACACACACACACACACACACAACCCCATTTTGATTTCAGTCTGTCTCCACTTCCCTCCCCTCCCATCTTCTATCCTAGGGAAAGAGATCATCCTATTGGCTGAACAAATAGTTTCCATAGCAGCATTTAGCTAATGCACAGGGAGGGCACTGAGGGTGAGAGAAGAAAGTGTTATCTGTCCAAAAAGATGAAAAGAGGGGGATACGGAGGAGAATAGAGGCGAGGAGCCAGGGGAGGGTTGGATAGGTTTGGTTTTTATACCCGAGAGGAGGTGAATACAGCCCCCTGCACTTGCTGAATCGGAACTATGCTGTTATCTCAACCTTACCATTTGTATTGCTTTATTTATTCATCACTGCGCTCTCGTGGACAATCAATCTTACCTGCCTACCTGAAGAGAGACGGGGCTGTGTAGCCGTTTGAGAGATGCGTGCCTGTCTCCATCTGATTTGAGAAATGCACCGAGCTTGCAAGCCGACATCAGAGGAGGACTAGCACTTGTCCATCTTGCAGATTGTGTCCGCTCAAAAAGCTTGTGAAGCAACAGCAGCTGCTGCAGCTAGTGACCCTAGCACCTTCGCTAAATGACCCGATGCTACCACAAAGCATGGCATTAATAGCTTCACCTCAATGAAATTTCAAGTGTGCTGAGATGGCTAAGGAGGGAGGGAACAGGAGGGGGTGCATACCTCCTCGGAGTGGAGCATTAATCAACACAGTCATAATAATGTGGAAAGTCACCAGATACTGCCAAAGCAGCCAGAAAAAAAAACCCTTTTGCTCACAGGGTCTACTCACAAGCAAGTGTGTGGGGAGGAGAGCATGGGGGCTATTTGTCAAATAAACGGAGGTAATCTGAGCATGATTTGGTTTGCTCGGACTTAATAAAATGATTCCACTTCATGTGTTAACTTGCTCCAGCCGACCACAGTTAAGAAGTATAAAATTGGCGACAATTTTCTGCTCTGTTTTCCTTTTTTAGGTTGGTGAGAGCCATTCAGGGTTTAGTAGCTGTTGTCCTGTGGTTCTATTGCTTTAAGGCTGCTACTCAATGGGGAACATTACAGCCAGAATGCTTCAATCAAACAGCTTGCAGCAGGCTGGGCTGGCCGGCCATGTCCATAGACGCCTAGATGCCCTTGTCAAAGCTGCTTCCTCACAGAAAGCAGACACTCAAGACAGCCCCCCCCCCTCTCACACACACACACACACACACACACACACAATTGTGAAAGGCTGCACCTCCACATGTTCAAGTCTATAAAATGTACCAGCTCGCTTAAAGCAGCTGAGTGGACTGTGGAATGAAAGAAAGAGCTGAGGATCACACACAAAAAAACACGCACACCACACACACACACAAAATTGCCCCTAATGAGGGTAGTGCCCCTCTCTCAAGAGATGGCAGCGGCTGCTGCTCTACTCGATAAATATTAAGAAGTGCGACTGATGGCAGTGCTCACTGATCCATAATTGCATTTCAAAATGTTCAATGGGTGGGGGTGGAAGGTGGTCGCAAGGGGAGATATAGGAAGATAAAAATAGGTAAGTCAGCCTTCTAGGCAGTGACAAGAGACAAGTGATGCCTGTCTAGTCAACCTTCTACTATCATCTCGATGGCTCGGCACCAATCAGTGACATTTTGGTGAAAGAAAAACGCACAGGTTGTGCAAGCAGACTGACGTTTCCTTTTTCATTGACTCAGAGCAGCATGCATCACAGAACACTTTGTGAGTGAAAGCTTTGCATAAAGGGAGAAATCTGAGAAAGGATTCAGAAGGCTGGCGGGGGACTCCACTTACCACTGCCACATTGTGCATTAAGTGATATGTTTTGCATGGATCTGAATATGCACAGGCAAGCTAGCCGCAATCTAATTAGCTAGTGGATCTCATTGTTAAGCTAATTCTCGGCACTTTGGATTCCATTAGGAGTGTACTCAGTGTCCACAGAAAACCTAATAACTGCTCGTATTAAACATCCGTATTTATGCACATATATTTGCATCTATCAAATATTTTTAATTATGAGCTTTGGATAGGTGTTATTTTCCAGGATGATAGGCAGCAGTTGAAAGCATCGGGAAACAGTTATATGGGATACAATTAACATTTAGTGTATATAATACACACACACACACACACACACACACACACACACACACACACACACACACACACGCACACACACACACACACACACACACACACGCACACGCACACGCACACGTCTGTGTGCACTGGAGGTGTACAAGTGTTGTTTACATGCAACACAAACATTAGAATAGTCACACCACATGGACAGTAATTATGATCTGGTTGTACACTGAGAACTGTCACAAGTAATCAGTGACTTTTTATAAACAAGTTTAATATGTTTATAATATTATAAGCCCATACAGTTCAAAATTATAATTGAACTGTATGGGCTTGTAATCTTGCGCCATTGTTTTAACGCAGAATTGTATTTAAAAACACTGCAGTACAAGCAGGTCGATAAATGATGCTGAGAAAAGTGGTTGTTTTGTGGATCATTAAAACATAATAGTGGAAATTCTACTCTATTCCTAGAAATAATATTACATTGCTCAGTGAAATTGTAGAAAACTATAAATTGCTGGTTTTGATTCATTCATTTTAAAGCTATCTGCTAATTAAGTGCTTTGGCTTTCCAATCAATTGTTTCAACAAGTGTTTAAACGTAACTGAGGTGATCATTTTTCACAAACACCCGTCACCCGGAGAGAATCTGTCAAGTAGTATGTAGCTAGGTGTACATGGGATTCAATTAATGACAGCTGGAAGTCATTATTCAACAGATGAATGCAGAGCTGACGATCATTTTGAAAGCTTATTGTAAAATGCATTGAGCTTCAACAGTACTCTCACAATGCATTGCAAATGAGTAAACATGAGTAAAGCTATACGACTAAATAAATTGGAAAAATCCCAGTCAGCTGGGTTACACTAGCAATTTATGTGACCGGAATGTCGTCTGGTGTTACTTGAAACAATTTACCATGCGTTTTCCTTGTTTGGGCATCCAGAGGTCACCTGAAGCCACATTAACAAATCCTGCATGTGTACGGCCCAACGCTAATCAATAGGAGCTAAGGTTTATAGGCAATTCATTTTCCCTTTCAAGAACGCCTGTTGTTTTAACACATTTCAGCAATTAGATTGACACAGACATCAATTACTTTCAGACACACACACACACACACACACACACACACACACACACACACACACACACACGCACACACAATGAAAAGTACAATGTGTGGGAATGTAATTTGACAGTGCTGGAAGCCCAAACGCACACAACCCATCAGGCAACATTTTCACCAATGCAAACAGAGCACTCTCAATCTTTTTTTTAGATGACTAGAACCTAAAGGCGAGTCCACACCGGACCGAAAATCGGCGTCTTTGAGAGAGTCGGCTTCCGTGACATGAGTCTGCTTGGTGTGGTCGCTCGAATCGGCCCATGTCGGCGTTCATTTCAGCCGATTCAAATGTGTAATCCGCCGTTCGAGTCGGTGACTCTTTTACCATTCTGATTGGTGGAGGCTAGCAGCTTGACTAGCGAATCAGTGAAGCCCGGAAGTGACGATGTAAACATACCAGATAACGAGTGGAATCGAAGAAGGTGGGCTGTGTCCGAAATCACTCACATTTTGTAGGGGTGTCCGAATGTGTAGTGAGCATTACTATTCCCTATATAGTCCACTCAAAGTTTCCCACAATGCATCGTGAAAAGTAGTGTAAAGCCGATGGTCACTAGCCGAGCAAATTTTACCATCATGCATTGCGCTGAAAGACAAATCGCGAAGGGACGAGAGGAGAGAGAGCAGGAAAAAGCGGAAGAAATATGAATAATCGTACAATAATAAATGTTAATATTTAATATATGTATTGCAGAGCAGAACAAGAGGACACAAACGGCCAAAGTGTGATGTTTTCCTTTATTTACTTAAAATATATGTATATATATATATATATATATATATATATATATATATATATATATATATATATATATATTAATTATTTATATGAGACGTTGGGCGAGCGGCGGCCGGCGACAGTTGGCTGGTGGCCGGCGGCGGTGGTGGCCGGCGATAGGCGGCGATGGGCGGCGACAGTTGGTGGTGGCCGTGGCGGCCGGCCGGCCGGCGATAAGTTGCAGTGGCCGGCGACAGGCGGCGGTGGCCCGCCGGCCGACGAGAGGCAGCGGCGGGGTCTTCGTCCGTCAAAAACCGTCACTCAAACCAAAGCGCCGTATGACAGTCTGAAAACTATAAAGATGCGGGAATGAGGGACAGATTGTGGCGAGCGATCGCCGAGGAGTTTGGGATCGGGGACGGACTGCAGCCTGTTCAGGTCCGGTGGATCGCGGAGATGTGGGGTGGTGCTGCAACCTGGTCCTGAAGTCCACCTGGACCCGATCGGGATCGTTGTAAATAAAAATAGCAGTGAGGACGGTGTAGTGATCGTCTCATTTTTGAAAATTATTTTTTTCTCAAGAAATGAGACGGCCACGGAATCCCCCTCCTGCTGGAGGACTCGTTCTTTTGGTTTTGTAAATTTTCGAACGAATATGTATTAAAAACATAATTATCCTGGTAATTTCTCTGCGTGAGACTTAAAAGCCGTTGGCGGAATCTGACACGTATTAATAATGCATCAGGACAACGTCATCAACGGCGCCGAAAGAAAAATCCCCCGAGTAGTGTCCGAAAGTGTTTTTTAATTTTGCCTTTGAGTCCACTATATAGTGCCCTCCATAGAACTACCCTATATAGGGAATAGGGAGTAGGGAATGATTTCGGACACAGCCGTGGTCTAGAGAGGACCGCCTACTTCCGGTTTTCGTGTTTTTTGGCCCACAATACAGATTAGCGCCACCTGTTGTTTTGGAGACATTCCATCTCGCGCTTGGGAACGCATGGCGTCGGCTGTAGTTCCGTTGGTGTGAACCGGCCACGTCGTTGTCCGAGTCTGCCATTTTGAGTAGCCCGACTTCACGAGTCGGGCAGTTGGTGCGGTGTGGACCCGCCTTAATGCTGTGATTTTAAAGAGGACGGATGGACACAGACACAGACACACAGACACAGACACACACAGTATACTGGTTATATGACAAAGAAAATCCCTCATCCTTTTAGGCTGATCAAGCCTGCAACATATTAGCTGGACTCCTGGCACCATAATTGCATTGTACATGGTATCTAATTAAATGTCCATGAGCAGGGAGATCCAGTGATGTATATGTGTGCGTGTGTGTGTGTGTGTGTGTGTGTGTGTGGTTGTGTGTGTTGTGCCTGCCAGAGACACTGCATGTGTGTGTATCTGGTGTGTGCGTGTGTGTGTGTGTGTGTTTTGGCGTACTGGGCTCCTCTATCCTGCTCTCCCGGAGGGAAAAACGCTGCAATCACTCCATTAGCGAAAGAGGGAGGGAGACAGGGATGCTGGGAGAAAGCAGAGGGAGAAAGAGAGAGGGATGTGGGGAAGGAAGGGAGGGAGGACAGAACACAGCTGACTTGGCCAATAACAGCAAATGAGGTTAGATACAAGCAGAGAGGGAGGCAGGGGGGGTCAATGAGTGTTGAGGACATGGACACAATGACTAGAACATGGGATGGGAGGAGCGAGGGAGGAGAGTGAAAGCAGATAAAGAGGAGTGTGGATGAGGGGGGGATGAAGTGTAGAAGCAGACAGATGAGAGAGTGAGAGGGAGAGAAATGGAGACGGAGGAGACAACCGAGGTAAGAAAAGCAGGATGGATCGGTGAAGCCAGGGTCAATGGGCAGATATGGCTGCAGATTGTTCATTGCTCAGTCGCTGTCAGATGGCTTATTGGTTCCCCTCACACAACAGGCAGCTCACACAGTGTGTGTGTGTGTGTGTGTGTGTGTGTGTGTGAGAGTACTGTTGAAGCAGATATATACGTACATACACTGCATGTAAACATAATGACAAATACACTATGTACGCACAGGCACACGCACACACACACGCACACGTGCACACACACACACACACACACACACACACACACACAAAGCCGGCAGGCTGACTGCATTACTCTCATCAAATATAGATTGTAAACACATTACAAGGTCATGGCACCGGGTGTAAACTGAAACTAGCCCTCATGGGAAAACACACTGGAGGGACTTGTGTATTTGTAGTAAAAGCTGCAATATAAGACACTTAAATTCACGACGTATGTTCAATTGTTCCATCATATACTGTTTTCCCTTTGTAGTGTCTAAACATGGGCACAGAAGAGAATTAATAATTAACTGGCTGCATTTCACCGTCTTGCTTCCACTCCCGATTACGTTTAATACCTCTAACGGCTAAAATGGCCTCCTACTGGTCCCCTCTGTATCTGGGCAGACATTTTAGGAAGGTAGGAGACTGAAATCTATTTGACTGGATCAATATGTCACGGAGGTTACAGTGGGCACCACAGCTGCCACTGTTGAGTAAACAAACAGGCAAACAGATGTGAAATCACAGTGAGACGGAAAAAAAAGATAGAGCCACAGAGAGGCGGCCTTCAGTTCTTGTTCTTCACCACATACAAGAGATTGATGGCTGCATTCTGGATTTCTACACACCACTAATTAGATTCACAGGTCATTAGATAAAGTACACAAGTGAGACCGAAAGACTGAGGGAGGAAAGAAAGACAGGCAAAAAGGAGCAGGGTGCGAGACAGGCAGTATTGATGAGGTTGTTTGGTTCAGGACCAATGAAATTTCCTCCCCTTCTGCTGCACCTTCAAAGGCCTGTTCCCCCACACAGAGGGGGGGCTTGATCGATAATTTGTGTGGCAAGAAAAAGTGGTGGTTGGAGAAAGATGCAAGGAGGGATCAGAGGATAGGAAATAAAGAGAATGCTTGGATGTCTAATGTGTGGTGCACTTACATGGATCTCAAGTTGCCTGTCGTCTCTCCTTTTCAATATATTGTTGCAAGAGAAGGAAATGAGATTACACTGACCATTATGTCTGCAAAAGGACAGAATGAGTGGGTGAACTATTTTACCCCCGAAGGCACAAGTCTGTGCCCTAGTTTTGAGAGCAGGGCAAAGGGTGCTTCATAGTAACGTGGACAATTACAACCTAAATTATCCTAAAAGAGGATTTTGTGCTGGTTTAGTAAATCAAGTTTGCGAGTTTTCAACGCAGCTAGCATAGCGCCAATCTTTTATCATCTGTAGCACAGCGACAAAATTAACTCATTGAAAAACACTATTTGTTTAGAGAGCCAGCGGGGCTTGTTGTTTTAACATAGCAGAACAAGGGTACAGTCTGCTCAAACACATACAGGCATGCAGATGGCTGTTCATTAATTACAGATGGATCGGGGGAGTAACAGAGAGCAAGAGACACAAAGAGAGAAGAGAGAGAGAGAGAGAGAGAGAGAGAGAGAGAGAGAGAGAGAGAGAGAGAGAGAGAGAGAAAGAGAGGTCAGCTAATGGGCCAGTATTCTCTCTCCCTCCCTGGACAATTACCTCGGTCTGCCCCAGACCTCCTCTGGCACTCTTAATCAAGGTGCAGGTGCGTAGGTTTTTGTGGAAGTGTGTGTGTGTGTGTGTGTGTGTGTGTCTGTGTGTGCATGTACGCGTACAAGGAGGGGTTCCTGCCGTCCTCAGCACTCTCTAGCAGCAATCCGATTAAAGCTCTGCTGCTGTGGGGCCTGGCTGCCTTCCCCTCTGCAAGGCCTCCGGCTCACCTCAAAACCCCTTCTACACACAACAACTGCCCTCCATGCACAAAAGTATTCATACATGAAACTTAAGTGCCAACACACCTTCCTCAAATGTACGCACGAGCGCACGCACACACACACACACACACACAAGTCCACCTTTTCCAAATGTGCTGTGGGTGGCCTCCGAGCTGACCTCCCATCATCACCCTGGCTGTAGGCAGCCATTACTTTGGCCCCCTGGGGCCAGGCCGCCCCTCGCCGAGCCTTCTGCCCTCTGTTAAGACAACCAATCTGCTAAAAGAAAGGCAATGCTCGCTCAAGCAGGGTTAGAGGCTGCTTCACTTGGCAACACAGATCCATTGATTTAATATTCCAGTAGTCTTTGCACACTAAATTAACATTACTGCAAACCTACACCTAATCTCCATTCTTGGCAAATGACCAATTAAAAACAATCCTTTTCAGGCCTCACTGGTAAGTTTTGGTGAATTTTCACTGGCAAATTTCCTCAGCCACGAGAAACAATGAATTGGATGCATTGATGTCTAAAGAGAAATCCCACACGGGGACAACCATTATCACTCAGTGTGTAAAATCACCCAGTTACATTACACCGCACTTCAAGATTAAATATTGATTTTAACCAGAGATAATCTGAATGGCTTGTCTGTGATTTCTCAAGCTGCTCATTAGAGCAGTACACTGTAGCACAGTACACCACGTTTCTTAAACCATACGGTTACATCCTTTTTCATCAACAAGAATAAAGAAATATCTGTTGGGTGAACTCAAATGCAACATCCCCTTTAGCAGAAAGAGAATGTGGTGTGGGCAAATCAATTTGTCTGTGTGTGTGTGTGTCTGTGTGTGTGTGTGTCTGTGTGTGTGTGCAATGTTTTAGCTGTCCTATTCCAGAGAAAACAAGCACCACTTCACTAAACTGACTGAGCCTGATGAATCAGCCATTCTTGATGGCAAATTAAAAACTAATTTCTTTCTTTATTCAGCAAAAGAGGCAATTTGGCCACATTAGGCAGTAAAAAAAATCAATAGAAAACTGGTGATGGTCTCCTTCATTAAATCAATTAAATGCATCGACAAACATCTTTATTTCCATTACAAGCATTATTACACAGCCAGTGGATCGCAAAGGTGGTTAATATTCAAGCCTGATTCACAGAGGGATTTTTTTATTTTTCCTTGGACCCTTTTAAAAACAAACCTCAGGATACAAACGGATTATAAATGGTGTTCCACTATGATTTATATTCCTCAGTCCCCATCAGACTTCCACAATGCAACTGAGATGTGCAACCCTGCACCTATACCTCTTTATTATGGTGCACACAACATAATGGACCTGATTTTTTTTTCCTCACTATGAACAACAGCGGTTTGTTTCACAGCTTGCAACATGGAGTGGGTGGGCGGATTAGTGGTGAACCTCAGGCCAGTGTGAGGACACAAAGAAATGAAACAGGACAGACAGGAAGTGAAAATGTACTCACCAGTTTGAAATCCTGAATGCTACAAATGAAGTAGGGAGTGTTGGGCCGCCGGCTTTCAATGTACACACAATCTGCAAGTGAAAGAAGGGAAGA
Source organism: Chelidonichthys spinosus (assembly GCA_029853015.1). NCBI lineage: Eukaryota > Metazoa > Chordata > Actinopteri > Perciformes > Triglidae > Chelidonichthys > Chelidonichthys spinosus. Next base: position 14,661,804 of record CM056829.1, read on the forward strand.
AAAAAAAAGTGAGTTTGAAAGAAGATGTTCACAATTTCCAAAGCTTTCATATTTTTATGCAGCCAGACTCAGAATATATCATTTTGGGTGCTGTTACCTCTGCTGAAAAGACATTTTTTCCTCCTTGAGTCAAATTCAATTGGAATGCGAGTAATAGGATTAAGGACTTTTGGAGAGCTACAAGGTTGCCTTTCCAAAGCAAACATTACGCCCAAGGGGAATTATGTTATTGTTCCACTCCATTTATACACCAGTGAGTAATACTGGCTTTAACCCCATTCCACCCCCCCACCCCCCCAAGACACCGCTGTAACTCATCCCTACAAAATGACAACTTTTGTCATTTCCCCTATATGTCCAGTTAACCCTGGGTTATCACGGCGGTCAAACAAAAAAAGAGGAAATTCTTCCTTTGTCCTCTCATGTTTTAAAATGTTGCCAAATTACATAACCCGCGAGCGTTAAAAGCAGCCTCCTCACATTGTGTATGAGATGGTGGCCTTGGCCGGCTGTGCTGTTAAATTGAATGTGACTGGTGGTATGGCTAGGTCACGAACCCTCATCTCCTTAACAAAAACATTCACGCTGCAGAGGACAAAAACACACAGCCACTTCTGTGGAGGAAAGGAGGAGGTGGAGACGGGGGACATGGCTAATGGTTCCTAAGCCTGGCACAGTACTTTCCAGAAACAGCCAAGGGTTAGAATTATTATAGAAAAAGATATTCGATTCCACTAAAGGCAAATTAGCATAATAGTCTCCCATTCACCTTTTGCTTTTAGATGAAACACAAATCCAGGGGTGTGATCAAAGGGAGGGAAAGAAGTATTTATTTTGGTTTTAATAATCAGTAAAAGACAGTTCTTGCTCGCTCATTGGGCAAAGCAATCAAAAGCCACTGACACTTAATTGATTTAAAAAAAAAAAATACATCACACTGAAAATTGACCTTCTACTCAGACAGAAGCAAGGCAACAAGCTGCTTCGCTGCTCCCAAGGCTGGTTTTGACTGCCATTTGATGCAACGGAGCACAGCACTCTCACTTACATTAACATACAGGCCACGGAAACAGACTATAAATAACAGCAGCTCTGTAGGCTTTGATTCAAAAAGGTAAGATTTGCCCCGACAACACAAACTGCTAGTGGTGATTTAATAAAAAAACAAAAACATGCTGAGCTGTTCCCTGCAGAAGGACTTGACACTTTCCAAACAAAAGATGAGCAGCCAGCTATTTACAGTGACTGACAGTGCCATCATCTGTTATTTATTTGTTTGTGTCAACAGAGTTATCGATCTGGCTGAGGTTTATCTTACCGCTTACAGAGGAAAAGAGGGGTGGCAAAGATATTAAATGGCTCCGACACCCAAGATACTATTAGTAGAGGAGCTGGTGTGTAGGAGTGCGTCTGTGACATCATAGTCTTTGTTTTTTAAGGAGGCTGTGTGTGTGTGTGTGTGTGTGTGTGTGTGTGTGTGTGTGTGTAGTGTGTGTAACCCCAGGGTGGGCTTGTTATCTGCTGTGGGCTGAATAAGCTGTTCTAAGGGGAGGGGGTTTATCGCCCTTGCTGGCTCTGAGTGACGCATTATAGCTCTCTCACTACTGCCCTTTTCTCGCTTTTCTCTGCTACCTCCTTTTCTTCCTCCTCTACGCCATCCCTGGAAGTCATTTACAAGATAACATGAATGAAAATACCCATCAGTGCTATTGTGTGATCTGTGAGCAACACAGCGTGTGTGTGTGTGTTCAGAGAGACAGAAACGGGTGGAGGAGGAGGGAGCCAGAGGGAGGGGAGTGGGGGGAGGGCCGAGAACAAAAGAGACTAATCTGAATGAGATGACATGTTTCGGAGGAGTCAAATCGGGGGAATTAGGGTTTAGCGTCCCTTCACCTCGTCGGCACATTCATTTAGAGGGGCCAGATCTCTGTGTCTACACCCCAGAGCACATCAACAGGCATAAAGACCAGGAGGCAGTGAAAGTGGAAAAAAGATAGGTGGTGGGGGAAAAAAACAGAGATCAGAGAGACAGGGATCTAGCTTAATCATGCACAGACAGCAAGTGAGTCTATTCTTCGAATGTCAAAAGCCCATTTTTGAATTCATCCTGGGCACTGAAAGCAGACTACCAAGGGCATTTCTCTATAACAGGATTCTCAATGAATGTGAAAGTTAAAACCAGTTAATGCTTCATAGTCAGCCGTTTGAATGGAAAACGAGTCAACGGAGCTCAGGGAGGCTGGGTGCGGCGGTGGCGGTGGCGGTGGTGGGGGGAAGCAGGCCACGCGGTTCCTCCAGGGTCTGCCCGGCTTGTTAAACATTCCCTGCCATTTTGTGCATTTGGAAGTGGGTCTCCTTGCTCAAGTGGAGAAGTGGAAAGGGGAGGGACGAGAGGTTTAGCTGCGATGGGGGTCTACATGGGGGGATGGGCAGTTTTCTTAGGGGTTGAAGTGTGCGCTCGTTGGATGGATGTAGCCCTCGCTGTAGGAGGGAGAACCACAGCATAGCCTTTGTCGTTGAGTGCTCTCACTCCCTTCACAGCTGTTAAGTTTCACTTTTTCTCCTCGCCTCCACCCTTACAATCCAGCCGACCACCACGCCGCCCAGACGGATAGACGACGGGAGAAAGTTCAATACTTTGAAAAGGGAAGCTACGGAGTGCAGCTCCTCAGACCTGAGCACTGAAACTTGATCCAGGCAGTCACTGTTCCTCCAATTACATCGTCACTGCTGAGTTCAAGCGACCGAATATTCATTGTTATAACCTTGTGACACACATACACACACAGAAATGTACTCAGCTGTAGCTCATTGTTCAGCCAGCCATTCTTTTAGAGCTGCCAAGCATGTCTAATCTAAAACACACCTAGCCTCAGCAAAAGAGCTGTGTCTTACTCTCTCTGTATCAAGCAAATAAAATGCTGTTTAATTTGCTTCAGCCTTTCAGTAGAGGGGATGGGGGGGGGGGGTTCTTAGATAATATCAGCTTGGCTTTCTTTTACGAGCTGCCAACAATGGAAAAGTCACAATGTGAACACACTCATATACACCAATGTTTTGTAAACAGTGATTGGATGTGGTGTGGGGGAGGGGCTAAACGCAGCAATAATATGAGCACATCTCATGATCCAAAGCAGGCTTATTAAATAGTCTTTGTTTAGGATGTGCTTGCAGGTAGTTGCAGCATTAGCCACGAGGCAGGACGCACCTGCATTGTTAAAAGGTGCCCAGCTCAAACGGGGCAAAAGCACACATGCGCAGAAGCACAGGCACATGTGCACACAGCAGAGTAGTGCACAGCCTTAGCAAAGCTACCCCCCTCGAGTGTACTGATCCTAAAATTAAATAACACAAGGAATGCAATAATGGAACCACAGGGGTGTGAGGGGACTCGAGGGCCAAGAGAGACAGAGAGCTCGGGAGAAAGAGGTGTTATTACTGATCCAGCACAGACCGCAGTGGAGGAAGACCAGCTGATGACCAAGGCTGCCTTGTGCCACTTCCTGCTGGACCGGTCCCAGTGGAGTGGCGTAACAGGCAGTCAAGGCCTGGAGGCACACGGACACTTTGATACTTCCACAACTTTCCTTCCTCTCTCCTCATCCACAAGCCCAACAAGTCTCCCTTCTTCTCACTGAAAAAGCAGTGGGAAATACCTGGCAAGCGATACCATCGGCTTTCTACAATAGGGCAGACCTACAGCTGACTGAGCTCCTAGGGGAGAACAGAGGCTCTTTGACAACACCCCCTCCTCCTCCTCCTCTCCTTTCCCTCTCGGCTAGCCCACGCTTTCTCATTTAGCAGTCGGCAGGTGGTTGGATTTCACTAAAAAGCCCTTTTTCCCAGAGTCTCTAGTGTGAGGAGAGCTGGGAGAGCAGAGAGGGCTTTTTAAAAATAGATCTGTTCAGTTTGCGACAGGCTACAGATTTACACTGCTATGTTTCGATGCGCGATGACTCCAAGGGCTTGTCCCTCACATTAGCCTGACTAGAAACAGTAAACTGATTGGCAGCTAGCCTTTATGGTGCAGAGGATGTGCTATGCTAATTGAGCTTCAGCCTACGGTGTGTCTTGGCTCTAGAATAACCAATCTAACACATACTGAACCACATTATACAGGCTTCTCAAGAGGATCTGCATTGAAAACTCAGTTGAATGTTGTGTTCTTATGAGCTGTAATTCACTTTACTCTGAATCCATTGCCTGCAAAGAGGCACTTAAGGTGCACAAAATGCAATTTCAAAGTACCTGGAGCAAACATTTCCAGACTCTCGAGGTCTTTATCATCACATCTAAATTGTTACAGTAAAAGCAATAGTGAACAGAATTCATTTATACCAACAGCAAACAATGCATACTAACATATTTTTTATTTTACCAGCTGTAAATATTAACTATGTCTGTATGTTTTGATTAAATTTGAATAATTTCCAGATTTTTAATTTTGATCCAAAAATCAATTTTTCAAGAATAATATTTAAATTCAATGATATCCCTACACCATGAAAACTTAGTTATAATTAATAATGTTCCAAACTTTTAAGACTTTGCATGAATCTGGTAAAGGTTTGGTGTTTAAGAGCAAACTCAGCAGTCACTTTGTCAGCTAAGCCCCTACTGAAATTAGATTTTATTCTTGTTCAAACTTGTATTATTAAGTTTAAAATGTATAACTGAAGGGACTGAAGAAATTGTGTCATGTGATAATTGCCAGCAGTTGGTCCAGAGTTTGAAGAAGGGAGGAAGGGCTAGTTATCCAGCTCTACATGTGTGTGTCAGACCTGCTCCACAGCTTACCGTGTGTGCACATGACATATACACACAGACACACGCACACACACACATATATACACACTCCCCAGGGTTCTGTTGTGGCTGCGGCAAGAAGCGCCAGCTGTCCACATCAACAACTCCCCAAGCACTCATACACACAAGGTGTTTTTCAAAGACTAGCCTGCATCTCTCTCTGTATTATACACTGCACAAAACAAACCTATCACTTTCTGAGGAGAAATGATTGAATCTATCATTATCGTCCTGACTGTGGCAGCCATGTTGTGTGACATAAACCGAGGTAGAAGGGCAGAAGGAGTGAAGGGGGGGGGGGGGGGGGGGGGGGGGGGGGCAGGTGGTTTCCATTAGCTCTCTCCATTTTAAACAGAACAGCCAGCCAGTCAGTCAGTTAGGAAGGAAGGAGACATGCTATGGCAGCCAGCCGCCTGCAGCCCCAAGCAGAGTCTTGCTGCAGTGGAGAGAAGGGATGAGCAATGTGGATAGTGTTCTGTGTGAGTGTGTGTGTGTGTGTTGTAGGAGTGTGCTCAACAGAGATAGGAACCGTGACTGTCAAAAGCAAGCCTTGTGTATGTGTTAGGATGTGCACGTATATGTGTTGGAGTACATTCGTGAGTGTGCAGAAATACTGGTAATCAGTGTACTGTATATGTGTGTGTACTGACATTTTTTTTTTTTTGCTTCTCGGGTGTCTCCTATTGATCCCCCCCGTGGCAGTGTGTATAATCTCCAGAGAGAAGATCTATAATCTGGGGTAGGGGGTGGACGAGTGTAGAGAACAGGCTCTGGAGGTGTCTGGCCGGGGCCTAGGGAAGTGGCCGAGAACTCAGCCACAAGGCATTGATCGATTTGGCATGTCTGTTTGCACTGAATCAGGCTGTTCACCCCCAGCAGCCGACCGTACCAATGGCCCGGGACAGAGGCCCCTGGCCATCACCACATACACACTCTCTCCCATCATTTTTAAACAGCAGCAGAGCTACAGCTGGCTGCAGGCCCACCTATAGGCTGGCTGCACTTCCCTCATCCAATCGATGTGCAGTATGTCGCCTGAACCCATTTTCTAGGAATAGAGAGGCTAAGCAGAGGGATTGGAAGGTGTCTGCAGATTGGCTGCGTGTAGATGGTTTCAATGCTAGCTTACCTCTTATTACTTATATGATGACATGGGACTGTATATTTCTATTCCAAAATCCTGTGTGACAAAAGCAATCGAAACAGTATTTGGGCTCACAATTTCTGTTCCTGCACTACTTACAGTAGTAGCACTACTTCTTCCCTCTCCCCATGTCTGGGGTGGTGCAAATCCCTCTCCAGGGGTGGTTAGTTTTACATATTGTGTGTCACTAGACGGCTATAAAGGGATTTAACATTTAGTAAAGCATAATCCATTGCAGGCTTTGTGCCTGCCTAAGCTGCACACATCAAATCTGATTGCAAGAAGGCTGCTACCAATGACCAAGCAGGAGGAGGAAAACACACACACACACACACACACACACACACACACACAAACACACACACAGCTTATCACTTGAACAATGAGCAGAGGAGACAGCAGGAGGTCAGTTGCTGAGATGGAGGATCTTCTACGTTGACAATAGGAGGTAAATTACAAACTAGTGCACTGGTGCTGGGGGCCACCCACTACCCCATCCGGGCTCATCCCTAATCTAAACCAATATAACAGCAGCAGTCTATGTGGTGGGAGCAGGTTGTGACACTCGCGACGCTCTAGACCTGTCAAATTAATTGAAGGAGATGACAGGAAACATAAATATTCCCCTTCAACCAGACATCGGCTGCGCTGTGTGCTCGGATGTGGAAATATAAATATTCGGCAGGGCTAATCCACTGAGACGGTCGACTTTGTTTATATGCCTTTTGAATGTTTCATTGATGTGACTGACTGCTTCCCCCAACCTCCCCCCTCTCCGCATGGTTAAATATGAGACAAAGCACCGGTGCTCTCTCTATTAAACATGAAATGTGGTGCAAAATATGCTTCAATGGAGTCCGTTGCAGGGAGTTAGAGAACCAGGAATGGAGAGTGAGCAACAACAAGACTTAGGTGACCGCTTGCTAGAGGACCTCGACTGATACTAGCGCAGAGATTATTTAGCCAACGAGATCACGCGGCTCGAACAAGTGTAGGGTGGGAAGGTCTGGCTGTTTCACTGCACCTACTTGAATTTGTCCTCCTTAGTATTTGAGAAGAAAAAAGGAGAGCTGTAGATGTGTTTATTGGTAGGTAAGAGAAAAAAGAATGTAATTTCCTACATTCTCCTCACACACTAGTTGACCTCTTGCTAGCTGCTAGATAAACAAAAAGAGGAGGAAAAAAGATAAGACACAAAAAAAAATGGCAGCAATGATTTAGTAGTAAGGTGACGTAGCTGAGAGCAGACCACATACACGACTAGCTAGCCTGGCATCCTTCCTACAGAGTGCTGACATTCCTCCCTCTAATACAACAGACTTCTAAACAGTAGGTGAATGAGAGGCCATGTTTACAGCTGCGGAAGGGGTTGGTTCCCTTTCTAGCCTCATGCATCAGACATGATAAAAACACTGTACCACAGCTCAAACATCTCTCCAGGAAACTAGAGTACCTTTTGCCCCCAGAGGGGATAGCATACTTTGAGTGAGTCAGATGGTGTTGGGATGAAATCATTATCATGGCTGTCGTCACTATCACATCATCTAGTGAAGCACCACTTTGCTTTATTGACTTAGGCCAAGACAAAGCACAGAGTGGGTCAACTTGGAATTGATTGTATGACGTATTGGCCTCTAGCCTGAGGGACTACTTCTGCAGTGAGAGACTTGCTACTCCGGAGAAAACGCCATCCCTCAGCAGCGTATTGCAATAGAGATGACCAAGGAATTCATCGTTGATGAGTAAAAATTAGTCCTAATGAAAACAAAGGGGGATATAGCGATGTGACATTGATGTGCTTATAATTATCAGTAAACTCGGAAATTGATCAATGGAGATTGACTCCTGTTCACTGCAGTTGGTGACCATGCTGATGAGCACCGCCCACCTGCTGACACAATTAGATTAGCGACGACTAGGACTTACCTCCGGGTCTGTAAACAACATCGTCTTCTGTGATGAAGGACGTGATTTCTCCGTTCTCCGTGCGCTCATAGCGTGACTTCTTCTTAGGAGTCTTCTTCTTGCCCTTTTTGCCGGCCTCCTCGGCTGTGCCGTTTCCTCCACCTGTGCTGCCATTCTCGTTGTCCTCATCCTCACTGTGTTCGCTCTCTGCATAGTTCTTGGCCCCGCCCTCCAGCGTACAGCTGCGCCGGGGCCTGGAGCTCTCGCTCTCACGGTCGCCCCGGTCCATGTCCTGCCGTCGGGACTTACCAGACTCTCTCTTGTCCCGGTCCCTGTCTCTGTCCCTGTCCCGCTCTTTCTCCCTCTCCTTCTCTTTGTCGGCCGTCATGATCCGCCACGTGCCTTCCTCAGTCCTCTCACGGCTGGGCCTCCGTGAAAGGTAGACTGTGAGCCTGGGCTTCAGTCTTCTGAATTTACCAGTCAAATCCAGGGAAAATTTGGCCACACCAACAACCCCAGTGTTTCAGAAAAGCTGTGGACAAGAGGAGATAGACAATTAGCATAACTATATGTCAATAACCATTATCCCTACAGTAAAGATGCAATATTTGTATATATTTTATATAGTAAAAATGGTTGTTTTTGTGGTTGACAAAAAGAGATTAGTTCCTGGAGATCAACCAGCTGTGTTGATTCTTCTCAAGCACAGTCATTGTTCAAACGCCCCTCCACAACCACATATACTCTGGAGAGCACTGAGTAGCTTTATCAAAGAAGAAAACATCCTAGCTTCCAGCTCCGACATATTTCCATTATTTCAGGAAGGAAGTAAAGCAGACTTATTATAGGGTAAAAGAGTGGGAAAAGGGAGCGGAAGAATGTAGTGCATGCACAGTATTTGTAACACAAGAAGCTTAAGGCGAGTCATAACTGAATAAGCATGAAGAGGTAGTGCTGCATTGAGGATGAGCCTGGCAGCCAATAGAATTCCTCAGAGATAATGTGTCGAGGGGCTTTTTCAGCACAAGACACTGCTTGTCGTTTTGCAATGCCAAGGGAGAGACGCAGCATGAAACTCAATGACAGAGTTAACTGGCTAGCTTCTCTGCAGACCATCTGTGATGACACAAGGCTGAATTTTACTCATCTCTGTGTGTGTGTGTGTGTGTGGTTTAATGTGTATACTCTGGCTTACTGGACTGCACCCCGCCCCAGCCCTCTGCCCTGGCTGACAGTCACCACTGTGTTAATGTGAAGTGACAGCTCTGGAGGGAAGAAAACAGCAAACCACTGGGTAAAGGGAGGAGAGAGGAGAGGGGCCAAACCAAGTCATTTCTCCATGCCCGGTCCACTGCCATTTACAGCGATCGGCGTTCACGCAAAAAAGGAACCCGACTACCACTTTCTCATGCCATGATGAAATCCTCCATAAACAGTGAAGTGGGCAAAAGCTGAAGCAGCACTACACTGCCCCTACACACTGCACCCACAAAGGAGGCTTCTCATTTACTGTGTTTACCCCTCCACCCCCACCGCAACAAATTAACTAGAAATAGTAATCGCAGCCCCCAGAGGGATCGGACCAGGCAATCAGCACCAGCATTACCATGGTGGTGATAGCAGGGTGGGAGAGAGAGAGTGTGAGAGACCGAGCCAGGTATAGAAGAATCGTCTCCGGGTGAAAACACGCCGGATGTCTGCAAGTGTACGTGCATTTATTGAGAAGGCTAGACAGAATGTGAGGTAAAGAATAGAAGGAAAGAGGAAGGTTGAGGAAAGGATGTTGGCAGGCACACACACACACACACACACACACACACACACACACACAAAATGAAGCGTGTTTGACAACGGTGCTCCTCAGCAGCGGGTGCTGTCATCTTGTGAGCAGACACCAACTGACAGGGCAGCTGCTCTTGTCGTCGGCTTCAACACAAACACCCAGCCTGATTAAACCGCAGCCTCGTCACAGCCCCATTAATCACCTAATGATGAGTTACCACGGCGACCACTGGGCTGCCAGCATATACATACACAAGAGCGCATTAGTGCACACGCAGGACGCCAGGGCCCCGGAGAGTTTTAACGTGCATGGAAGGACACACACACACGGATACAACTCTGTCGGTGTGCCAAAATACATACTGTGACCCCTCCCGTGTCCATATCCAGCAGCATGTCTCAGAGGTGTGAGGAACATAAAAACACTGATGAAGGTACCATTTGATAGCACAGCTCTAATCCTGGGAGCTGCCAGAATCTGTGTATGAGCTAAGCACCTCTTCTCTCCTCTAATCAGTAACATAAGCCTCTTCCACTGAGAGCAACGAGGACCCTGAACTGTTGCAAATGGAGAGCTGGCCTATTCTCCTTTGATGTTGTGGGCCGCTTTAAGCTTTGATAAGTATCTTCACAATCTAGGTGCTATTAGTTTGCAACTGGATACACTTTACATAACATTCCAAAATCTGCACCTCAAATTACCTCTCTGATGTCAACATTGATGTGTTTATTTATAAACTTCCTCATACAGACATGTGGTTGCTCTTAATTGTGTTATACTTTTACTAGTCAATTACTAGTCAAATACGCTTAATTTGTCAACGGCTGCCGTGAAACGCAGATAGGTGAGCAACGTGAACTTGAACAAATTGAGTGAGTAAAACGGAGTGAGTCAGTGTGAAGTGAAGTAGTAACACTGTGGCAATGAAAAGTCATAATGTATTGATGGTTGACAGGCGAGAAAAAGAGAAAGTGAGGCAGAAAGAGAAAGCGAGGGGGAAGGCTCTCCACCCACAACCAGGGAAACAAAGTGCTTAGTAGAAAGCAGCGCCGGCTGCCTGGCCGATGAATAACGCTGTGAGGGGGCAGGTGAGGCTTGGAGCTATTACACATCAATCACTGGGCCAGGACCCTTTGAAAGATACCAGCTGTCTTAATGGAAAAGAGAAGGAGGGGGCAGTGGCTGGAGAGGGGTTGAGGGGGTCCCAGCCAACATCACCTAATCCACCATTTACATTACTGCAATGGGAGTCAAGGACTAGCAGACAGCGGGGCTCTGCTCAAATACATTTCTCTTTTTCCGAGGCTGTTTAAATGAGACCTCTGGCCTGAAAAACCACAGTTTGTGGCTCGATTAACACATCATCCCCCACAATGGCCACACAGCAGGTTTGTGTTACTAAACACGGCTCTTTTTTTTATTCGCTCTCTCTCTCGGTGTCCTGAACAGCCTTTTAAAAAGCAATGTTTTATTCATTCCAATCACTCCCACATTTACCCGAATCCATGCTCATCTCTATAGTTTTAATCAAAACCTGTCTATGGATACACATCCAAATTACCCCGCTTTGCTTGAGTGCCTATACAGCTGTAGGTTTCTTTTTTCTTTTTTTATCTTGCCAAATTTTAATTGATTATCTTGGATTATAAATTTGCATTATTTTACAGAAATAATAGAGAATCTAGAAATGTTCAACATTTAAATGCAAAATAGAATCCAACAACAATGTGACCAGCACTGTGATGCACTCAGTTTTGGGAAAGAGACTGAAAAAGTCATTCATGGCATATTCAATTGGAGAATTATGAAGTAGCAAAATGTGATTGGCAAGGATTTAGGGCCGGCTTTGGAAAGAGATTGAATGAAATACTCGCATGAATACAGATTAGAGGAGAACAATGTTAGCATGGATATACACAGGGTTATTAACAATGAGGGCAACTCAAATTGATCCGAATAAACCAGCCAGATCCTCAGCAGTGCACGGCTCCTAACTGTGGTGATGTTGAGCTGCAGCAGGTTTTCGTCAGCTCCAATCCATTACTCAGTACGATCTAATCTAAGCTGCCATCCAAGCCCCTTAGAAACAACAGCACAATGAGAGGCTCAGCTGGAGGCAAGGGGTAGGCCACTTCATAAGGGATTCGCTGTGGTCTCTGCACGGTGCCTGCTTTGTCTTACCTGGTGCAATCATGGCTTGCTTTATTCTCGGAGGCCCTCTCTGTTTTAGTTCACATTGCCAGGGCAAAGACACTTGTCTGCTCCACTTGTTTTTCAATTCACTGATGAGTAACCACATCTTTTTTTTCCCTCCCTCTGCTAAAGCTTTGCTCACAAAGCTCTATTTTTAGCCAGCATCCGGGGTTAGTTTAGTAGGTAAAAGCCACGCTCGAGAAAAGATAGCTTGGGGCTTTCCAACATTTAAACCTGCCTTGGAGAATCCCGTGGTAAAAGGCAAAGCACTGCTGCACTGCAAGAGCAGATTCTAATGCAAAATGACACTGTGTGCAACAACAAACTACCACCGTCTAAAAACATTAGAGAATTTACTAAATCTAACACAAATCTACAGGGCTAACAATGTAAGCTTCCTTCTTTGTGTAATATAAACTAATACCCCAGATCAACATTATCTCTGTCTGACAGTCCACAGGTACTTGCAACGACAAACATGAAGATCAGACTGTGTGCTCCACAGGGTCTAAGCCACTATTCCATCCAGGCAAAAACATCCCTGTTTGTGTGCTCTCTGCCAGAGCCCTGAGGGGGCTGCTCCACAACCCAAGATGTCCATTATCTACAGGGTCTGTGAGCAGGACTTCATTTTGCAGCTTAATACCAGCTACTTCCAAGACATAGTCCCTCTCAGTATGCCACGTCCGTCTGACTGGAGCAAAGCAGAAGACCATTTCAGCAGCTCTGACTGCTTCACCAGGTGTCATGTTTAAGACACGGCTCCTGGGGGAAATGCCAGGGTTGTCCATTGTCACCCATCCCCTGTTAGTGAGGCACTATTGAGAAATGTAATTGTGAGCAGACCAGTGGAGGAGCTCTCCCAAAGTGTCATTGATAAGAGAAGCAGGAGAATGTAAAGTATGTGGCGGCATAGAGCACTAACATGAATGCGGCTCTTAATTGAGTTTCCCTATAGATTTGTGGGCAGCTTTGTGGCACGTGTGAATAAAATACCTGATTTGAAAGGATTTCTAGTGTCTTTTTACCTCTAGAGAGGAACTGAGAATTCATTTTTTTTTTGTGAATTATGCTGCTGTAATGGAAATTCACCCAAAAGGTAAAGCTGAGGTCAGGAGAGGTGTAAATACGCCCTGGGGACACATTCAAGCCTGCCTTGCACAAAAATATACTCATATCATATATCTTCAAACATTTATCTCTGTAAAAAGAAGCAAAGCTGAAGCAGGGGAGGATTAAGCATAAGTATATATACATACATACATACATACATACATACTGGGAAAGAAAAAAACTGAGTTTTTGTTATCAGTTAGAATGAGAGGATTCTTGAGATTTTAATATTTGCACTCAATCATGCAGCACTCGTACTGATATTCTGCAATCAAACATCCCCACTCGTCTTCCGAGATCTGCCTATCAGCTTAACGATCGTATCCATCAGTTAAACGCCAACTGGTAGTCTAAATGAGCGTGGGTGAGGAGGAAATGTATTCATATGGTTGCCCTACATCCTCCAGCGACTCTAATCACTATGCCACACAGAGTGACGCGCCAACACGGAGGAAAAACTAACATAAATAGATTAGAGTGACAGATAAGACAGCTCTGAGGTTTCAGACTGACAGCACAGGCCGGCGGGGGCACTGAAGGGTGCACTGCAAGAAGAGTTCACCAAAACAAAGCCATTAGGTCAGTACAAAAAAATCATTTTTCCGCTTAAATTATTAAGATGTGTGGTGGCAAACTCTGCCCGATCCTTGAGCAGATGGTCGGGGGAGGGCGATCCCCCCCATTCAACTCCTTATCCTGATCAAAAAACACCTCCACCTCTAGATACCACAGGATGGTATTACCTCTAATTAGGAAGGGCTATTATTTAATTTGCAAATACCTCTCCTCTAATTACAAATCGCCACCCAACCATCACGATTGATGACTGCCGTTAATAAACAACAAAGAATTTTACGCATAACATCCCCCTCCTGCCCTTTTTTTTCTTACTCTCCAATGCTTATTTAAGCATTCTCGCAACCAGAGCTATAACTGACGAGTCAATGTGTAACACTGTAAACAGACAGCGCCAGTGAACACTCTCCAGTTGTGTTTGTTCAAGGAAAAGGCCGGCTTTAGAAAGCAGCCAGTGGGGGAGGTGACTAGGAGAGAGGAATATTCAGCGCCCAGCTTGTCATCTACCATCTCAATCGTGCAGACCAGTGATCCTAGGCTGAGGGGAAGGCACCCTCTGCAGTGCGCATGGGAGAATATTATGAATCATGACTCGATGGGGCCTTCATGCAGCTAGCCATGCTATAGCCACAGTCGGGGACGTGTTGTAAATATTCCCTTATTCTGGATGCGTTTCCTCTCCCTCATCAAAAAGAGAGAGAAAAAAAAACAGCTAGGGGGGAAGTGGCCAGGAGTGATGAAAACACTGCTGGAACAAGCAGGATCTGAGCTCAGAGCTCCCATATCCTCTGAGGACAGCTCATAAAACATGCAGTGGCTGGGACTGGGCCTCTTACAGCAGTGGCGTTTTAGTGCACCCTGCCACAAACACGGGCCACACACACACACACACACACACACACACACACACACACACACACACACACACACCACACACGCACGCAAAATAACAAACAGGTAGGCAACAAATACACACAATTAATTACCAAGTCCGTGTGAGTCAGGCCAACATCGTTTACTACCTCGACCACAAGCAAATCTTAGGCGTTAACCTAAAAAAATACACACCAGCTACAGAAGGTAACCATGTTCAAAAGGTAACAAAAACACTAGCAGCAGGGGCCTAGCAACAATGGGGCTTTTTGGAAAATATGAGAACGGAGGCTGGATATTACGCAGTGTACTGTAGTGATCCACAGATTAACTCTGCCTGTTCATGTGTGAAATGGAGACTTGATCCCTGACTGATAGTGTGCTATGCCTCAAGCAAACACAAGCTGCATATTTCTCATCTTTCCAAAACACCTAGCAACTGCAATATATTGGATTACTCATTGCATCCTTCACTGTGCAACAACAATGACACATTAGAAATACCGCCCGACACTGGAGTGCCTTGGTAGCCGAGAGGTTACAGCACATGCTTTGGGACCTTTGCTGCATGTCTCAGCCCTCTCTCTGCCCCTCTCATTTCTACACTGTCACTTAAAGGTGAAAATGCCCTCCCCCCACAAAAAACCTTTAAAAAATATGTCTGACACAACATAGTTCAGGCAGACTATAGGCCTGTTGTCTTTTTTAAACCGAAGGTGAACGCAGCTGGCTGTGGCAGCTGAGTTGCTGTGAATAAGCCTCAGATATTCTTGGAATGTTAATGTTAGGCTTTGGCCATGGCAGTCTAACCGACTTCTCCTCTCATCACTGGGCCATTATGATTAACGACAATGAAAATACAACTTAGGCCTGCCTGTGCCAATAACACGCTCTTTTAAAATGTAGAGAACATCAACTTAATGATTTGCTTTCTTAATAAAATTGAAAAGAAAACAATAAAAGCAGAAGACTGTTTGTACTGCACTGAACTACCACAACATTATAAGACAGAATTGTTGTCATCCTACGCACGAGTACACTATATACTGTACTCATGAATAGGAGATCAGCCTCTGCCATCGCAGTCACTTAGTGGAAATCTAGGAGGACACCTTCGTGGAGCTACAGTCTTGTTAAAATAGCTTCTCACTGCATCTGCAAGCTTATAAAAAGCCACTGAGAGCATTTTTCCCTACAGTACAGCATTCATCTAAGTGTGTATACACGCGTGTCAATCTAAAATGTGTAGGCCATTGACACGCACACTTGTATGTAAACAAAACAAAAAAATCGGCTGCTGAGCAGACAGTATTTGCAGTCCAGTTCGGACTGTATGCTCCACCAATAAATGGCTGGAGTGTAATCTGCCTTGACCTTCTATCTTTCTTTCAGGAGCTCCTTACATATATTGCTGTCTCTCCTCATATATCACTCGGGCAAATGGCACCCTTCACCCTGCTCCCTGCTGTCCCCTCCTTAAAAGGCTGAGGGGACATCTTTGCCTGGTGTACTCAACTGACAGCACTGGCAGCTTCCTCGCTAAGCACAAGGGGAGGGGGAACAAGGCTCGTCGAGGGGAAATGCTGCAATGAATAATTATGTTTCATAACATGCCCCATCCCCCCCCTCCTTTATTAGCATCAAACAATAATTAATGGGGAACAAGGGGCACTGAGGAGTCTGCTTTTCGCTTTCCAGAACAAGAGGGTCAATATGCCCTTCAACCCTTTTCTCTCTGCTCACCGTCAGCGGAGACACCTCATCCCTCTAAAAACATGCTCTTAGCTTATTTATGATGCCAGTTGCTCTGCTGGAGAAAATGCAGCATTCCTGCTACGCTCAGCAAAACTGGCCGGATCGCTTTACGCAGCAGTCCACTACTTCCATCTCCACACCTCTTCTCAGCAGGCCAACTCAACAATTCAATAATGAATATGAAATGCCTCCTAATTGATGTCTATGGGAGTTGGAGCATCTGAAAATACAGGGCTATTGGACATGTGCTTGACTTGATTAAGTTTTTGTTTCATGTATTAAAAAAAAAAAAGGGAAAAAAATCACCAATCAGCAGTAGCAAAGCCAGTCCTGATCGAATTAACTTTGCACTAAGAGCTCCATTGATCTTGGCACTCATCTGTGCAGATGAGACCCGGAAAGGCAGCTGGTAATCCAATAGCAGGGATGGGAAGTGCTTCAAGGACTCTGCTGTGTTTATCCACCTATTTCCTACACAAAGAGGCAAGATGTTAGTGTACACCACTCACTGGTCTGATTGGAAGCCACGGGGCCTTGGGAGCTACAGTGAAACGAATAAGAGCCGCAGTGTGACCGAAAGCACGGTACTTGAAAGCTGAAAGTAATTTATTTCGCCATAGCTATCATGTAATGAGTAAACAGGATGAATCAAGAGGAGATCAGTGTTTAAATGAGGTGTGCGGTAACATTCAAATCCTAATGCGGGCTTCACAACCCGAGCCAAAATTCTAAAAGCGAGGCTGACATCAATTCAAAGGTCCTATTCAACCGAACGTGAAAAGGTAAGTTTAGGAGAATAAATGTAGAGAAAGCTTTCTTTACACCGTGATAACTTCATTGCAGGGAGCATTTATTCAAGCCATCGCAATCAATTTTGCATGACGTGAATAACTTCAAACAAGAACCCAGAGGGCAGGGAGCATGTGAAGTGAAACAGAGCAACACTAAGGTAGCAAAAAGGGCCAAATCATACAGCTGTTTCGCTTGTAGAAATAGTTCAGGTGAAGTGCGCTGCTATAGAAACGCAGTTGTGCTTTAGCGCCGTTTCTCGCACACGCAGCCGTAATCCATCAAGGATTCATGAGTGAATGCTCAATAACAAACTGAGTGCATTTCTCCCCTTCGTATCGCTGCAGTGAGAAAAAGAGTGAGAACTCTTCAGCAACCCACAGACACCACCGCAAACACACACTACTCTCATACCACGCTAATAACCTTGGGCTGTCTACCAATGCCATGACTTTATGGAACAGTATGGGCTCTAAATAGAAGCTCCATTTCTCACCAGCAGTCAGTAACGGCTCTATTTCAGCCACCCTGTCATTAAATATTTATCTTAGCAGAGTTGCCGATCATACCAAGGTGATAACCATTTAAAAATCTAAATCCGGCGCTTTTGTCCGACACACACACACACAGACAAACACACACACACACACAGCTCACCCACCGCCACAACAAAGACCCTATTTTTAAAAAAGGATTATCTACAAGTGTTCCTTTAATCAGCACATGGCAGGACTGTAGATATCCCTCAACAACAGTCTCAGAGGAATACCTTTCTCTGAAGCCCTATCCGGCAGAGGATCTCCGACCGACAGCAGACTGACTGAGTGGGAGTGAGTGTGTTTGAGGATGAAAAGATGTGCTGCTACCTTGTTATGATGTCCTCTCCAACAACCTCAGAACAAAGGCCTCCATTTTGAAGTGGAGTTATAATAGCACGTTGCTCTTAAGGTCCTCTGCTGCTGTGTGTCCTATTGCTTTCTATCCTCTTTGTTAAGCCGGTGTTTTGTTATGCTAGTGAGATAAGCCACTGTTGTGGGTGGCTAGGTGTACTACGGCAACCAGTGTACTGCTTGAGTGCCAAAGCCGACGGTCTGTGGGAGGAATTGTGGGTGTTATAGATCACTAGGAGACAGATGTCCAGTCTTGCCCCAATGCCGATTCAAACTAACCCTAAAAACCGTGTGTTTGCAAACTGCTTCCTGGTGATCTCTATCGACCAACAGAGTCAGCTTTCTTTATCATAGTGAGCTTTCTATTTTGCTGACACGGGGCTGAACGGTTTTGTTATTTATGAAACATAAGAGGTGGAAGTGTACTCTGCTGCCGCCTGATAAACATTACACGCTGTCTTGTGCAGGCAAACAAGCAACCTGATTCGGAGAAAATTAAACCAGGCTTGAACTAACAGAAAAGGGGGATTTGAGAAATGAAAAAAAAAAAAAAAAACATTAAATGAATATCGTGAACGCCTCTGGAGAACAGATGACTGGCAGGACATTAGCAAGACACAGCATCATTGTCTACCATGAACACATTGAGATTCTTCGCTGCACTAAAAAAAAAAAAAAAGTGTCATGCTCCAATAAGCAGAATCAAACTCTTTGAGCATCTGTTGTCTTTAATTCTCCCCCCTTCTTTGTTTTACGGTGCGCCGTCACAGTTAATGATCTCCCGAAGATCTCCATTTTCCTACATATAATTTACATGTTTGAAATGCTTAATTAAGCAACCGTTGCTGCCAAGTCGAAACCGGTGTTTGGGCACAGCGTAGGAATTCTCACTCAAAAAGCAAGGTTGATCAAGATAAAACGGACAAGGTATCAGCATATTGCCTCTCAGTTTCTTCTGTTTACATATCTGGATTGTGCAGTCATCCCTTCCAGAGAGAATCACTGCCAGCAAAAACAATTACACCCCCCAACCCCCACCCGAGCACAAGCCTCTCACTGACTGCCTCTCCTCAACTTGACAATCAAGCCCATTAGATCTTTCTGTGAGTTAAAGCTAGTTAACTAAAAGCACTGACACACATCAAGAATAGTCATTAGCCTGTCTTTTTAGCATAAAAAACAGGAATGATTTGCCGGTTCAGGGAGATCATCTCCCTACATGCAGCCTGGGGCAGCCCTTACTGTCTACCTCATTATTTTTTGGAAGAACAAGGCCGCTGATGAATCCTGTTGGGTTAAATGTAAGGTGCTCTCGTTATGACCTGGCTCACACACACAGCGGCAGGCTGCTTTAAGCTGCTCTTCTTTCAGACAAAAGAAAATGGAGTCACTCGCCAACACTGTAAATATGAGGATAAATCTCACTCAACTTAGCTGTAAAATCAAAGTGGGATTGTTGGAGTACATCCCTCCCACGCAGCTGCACATTCTGCAGTGAGAAAAGCTGTCAAACGTTGGCTTTTTGTGGATACTAGCTGAGCTGACAAGTGCCAATGATACAACGCGAGTGATAAAGACATTCATTCCTGCTTAGAGAGAGAGAGGTTTTCCAGATGTGATGGTCCGCAACGCTCCAGTGCTTCATTACTGGATAGAAAGAGGGCTGTTGCTGTGTTTTCCCATTTACGTTGCCAGGGTGACAAATGAAAAGCAGAATCACCCACACAACTAATCAAATGAGTGAGTGACAACAAGTCAATATTTTCTCATTGTGTGGACAAGCAATATATCTGCGCAGTAACTGGCTGCGTTTCAAGGCTTAGGCAATGCTTAGACTCACAGCATTATACGGATAATGTGCCAATAATCTGACTCGTGCAGCTGTTAAGACCAGTGCCAACAAAGGCGTGGTATTATAAGAAAACCTTGAGCAAGTTTGGGGTGAAATGACCAACTGGCCAGACATCGTCTAGACTCTGTGCTTCAAAGAAAAAATACTATGTGTAAGGGCTACAAGCCAACGAAGACAACACTGTGATTGGACATTGATCTGTCGAGGACTAAGGATAAATAACTCATCCTCACAGCAGCCACGAAGAGAGCAGCATGTAAACACACAGTCCGTACTGAGATGTTTGAGAAAACGGGCAAATTAATTCATTAATTAAGTAGTTTGTGCTCAGAGAATTCAGATTGTTTCGATTTTGCACAGATTCCTTGGGGCTCATTTGTTATTTTTTAAAAGACATCTTATTAAAAAACAGACAATAATCTCAGTTTTGATTACATCCTTGGCAAAAAAAAAAACCCTCCCATAACACAAAATGGAGTAAACATCGTCTCTACAAGCCTGGTTAAACACAAGCAAGATCAATGGGTAAATTTATCAGCAAATATTACCATTCGCTGCCTGGCAAGCAATCATTAAGGAATGGCACTGATGCATTATTCATTGGCTAATGTATAATTCAGACTTAACAGCAGATTCTATGCATAAATAAAGCTGTGATACATTTAAACACATTAAATGTTTACTTGCTAAAATAGGATGTGAATGCGCGGCATGAGTGCTTCCCTGCTGCTGTCACTTGATTTTTCTGCCACCATTGCTGAGGATGCAGAGACGTAAGGCGGATGCTGGAATATAGACTCTGACAGCCCACTCATCATAACGCAGACACTTTATGGACACATGCTGCTGATATCCAATAGATAGTGAGGGGGGAAATAAGCTCTTCATGTCTAGGTGATCACTAAATTCCCACAGAGCCTGTTTCTTCGCCGTACTGAGTTAATGAAAACCAGGAGTGATCGGCATTACCACACATTACACGTTAAGATTTATATACTGTCGCTTTATCTTCCTCGGGACATTGGCACATGTGCTTAAACATCACAGTGGGATCGCGAGGATGTTCTTGTGCGAGTGTCAGAACTGGTGTCAGAGGGACAGTCAACAGGGAGGATGAGGAGGCAGCGAGGACACATGGGCTCCATCTGACTATGTTCAGAGCAGGCGGCCCTGTGGGGACCGCCATTCCACTTTACCATGCACTGAATTAACAAGGCCAGATGTCCTCCCACTTAACATGTGTGAAAGTGCCCTCTGATGGGCTCAGCTGCTTTAAGGATGTACGGACAGAGTACGGGAAAAGGATACGGCTAATCTCCATTTCCCCCCCAATTTCTCACTCACCGCTCGCTTCCACGGGTTTGTGTTCATTAAATATAACCTGCACCTTCTTCTGTGCACACAACAAATGAGATGGAATTTTCTATGAACAATCAAAGCACCTCCCCAGATCATCACTCTCCATTTCAGTAGTCACCCACCAGAGAGTACTGCCCCCATATTAGCAGCGCTACAACTGTTTCATGTATTCTTTGTCAATCAGTGGCTAATGTATTATAAATGTGTCACTGGCAAACCACTGTCCGCGAGGACAATAGGTCAGGAAGTGGCTTTTTCCATTTAGAAATTAAACCCATGTAAAGAATCAACACCTGAAGAGATTTATCGCCACTCCTCAGAACCATGAGTGTGCTTCTCTGTAGGGGGATGGAAATGATAACAACAATGGTATGGGGGCCGTGACTTCTCATTGATTTCCCGCCTGGCTTTATGACAAGGTGGCTCTTGCATTTCTATATTGTTGAGGTCAAAACTGAGAGGGTAACTATGCGGTGTAGTTTTTGCGTGGCTCAGATTAATGCAGTTAAACCACAGTCTCACAGCCAAAAAGGCAAGATTTGTAATTTACCTACGTTTATGTGATCAGCATCTTACACACGGTTTGTTTTCAATGGGTCAAACATCACATCTGTTTTCTTTTACGTGGCTTATTATAATAACAATTGGGTCATTTCTGTGTAATTACAATGGGATACAGTTGAGTCATCCAGACTATTACCCTGATGGAAAAGATAGCAAGACCCCAGCAGACGTACTCGTTAGAAAGACGATTAAAAGGCCTGCCGACATAGCATCAATTAGAATTTCTCTGATACCTTATGCATTACATCATGCCATTAAAAACAAACATACAACCTCTTGAGTGTTTTTTTTTCTACTCGCCTGCCATCATTCGGACACAAGGAGGAAAAAAAACTGGGCAGACACAGCGTGGTGCAATCCCAGCTAGGGCCATCATGCGAGCAGATTAAATAACGTTTTTCCAATGCCCTGTCAAACATTCAGCTGCCTCCGAGCAGCCAGACAGCCGTTACAGCCTCACTCTATGAAGCATCTCCCTCTCTGTATGATCGGAAACGGCCTCTTTGATGCGGATATCGCCCCTCAGATTCCTCAGAGGTGACACTCGTACATGTGCCTGTATGTGAGCTGAATGTTTACTAGCTCTCTGTACCTTGTCAGCGGCGAGACTTTGTGTTTATGAAAGGGGGAGTGACTCACACCGCTACTATGATTCCCCCGGTTTACATGAATCAACAATGCAGACTGCGGACTCAGACCCGGATCAAATTGCACATCAGATTTAATTTCCTACAAACACTGGTAGGAAGCGCTGCAAATAGAGATGATGTGAAATGATAGCGACAGCGGTATGGTAGTGTGCGTGGTTAAGATTAAGACTGCTTTATTCTCATCCGATAGCAGTCTTGCGATGAAACCCACAGTGCTCTCTTCCCGTACAAATCCCACACTGCAGAACAACTCGGGCCCTTGTGTACAACTCCATTAAGATGTCTGACCACTTCCTCTTTCATATACTCTAAAAGTAGTGAAACTAAATGGATATTCTAACCTCTGGGGAAGTGATGTGTTCAGAAAGACGAGCTGTTTTCACACATGATAGTGTACATTATTCGCATAGCTCAAATGGTTCCAGTCTCACTGCTGGTTATCATTTCACACCATTCAGTGACGAAACTAATACAGAATACAGATAAAACATGTATGTACTAAAAGCTCAATACAAATCAACCAGAATAAGCTTGTAAACAATATTACTGGAACGCTCAAACGTCATCTTGTTTCAGTCGATATTTGTGGCGCAAATAAACTAAATATGACAAGTTACATCAACTGTAAAATCATGAATAAAAAGGGAAGCAAAGCATGCAGTCAGTTAAGTGTTTACACTCCCCCCGTTAATGATATCTAAATCAAAGAGCACTGCCTTTTAAGGTTAGAGAGCACCAGCTGGCAGCCCAGCATCACTACCGGAACAAACACAAGCACTGTTAACTTTTAAGGTATTATTGCACCTCATAACTTAGAAAATATATCTCACATTCACATGACATTTAAAACCAGATGAGCCTCATGTTCACACCATTTGTAGGCGGAGCAAATTTTCTTTGCGTTCCAACAATCATCCGTTATCCGAGGTGCTTGTGCCATACATTAGCCCAAGTCGTGTTGCCCCACTCAAGTGGATTAATCACATCTGAATCATTACGCTAGAGGTCACTTCTCAACTAGCATTGGGGGGGGGGGGATGCCACAGGAAGCGAGGCACAGCGAGATTAGCTCCTCGCAATTAGCATGGCAACATCTGAGTCCATGTAATAGCTCAGTGAAAAATGCAGCAGCAGGGGGAGGATTTCAGGAAGGGATTGTTTTTATACGGAGGAGATTGAAAGCAATCACTACTTCCCCCCTTCCTCGATTTGTATCTTGTTTCGGGGCTGAAGCTTTCTTTGTGCTTATGTGGCCACATACTCGGCTTCTGACTTGAGTCACATGAAGTCTTACTATGACCAATTTTACAGTGATTAAAGTAAACAAGCCCTCCACCCCCTTCTACTATAACTGGAAAACATTAGATAAGCTGCCTTTCAGACAAATAACTGTAGTCTGCTTTCAAATCCTAAGCTCCCCCCTCCTAAACACACACACACACACACACACACACACACTTCACCAGCCCCCCTTGCTCTCTTCAACAACAGGCACAGATCTGCCCCCTCCCACAGTGAGCGCTGCATGTGCTTGGGCCAGAGTTCATAGCCTCTGGGGTGCTTTGAAGGGGGGGAGTGAAGTTAATTTGGTGGTCCTTCAACAGTTTGCTGGTTCAGCCGGTATCACACACACACACACACACACACACACACACACACGCACACACACACCACACACACACACACACACACACACACACAGAGCCCTCTACCATTTTTTTTAGACACTCAACTTCTTTCCATTATTACGGTCCAATAATCAATTTATGACATGAGCAAGGCTGTAAATCCAACAGCCAAACCTTTTAAAGTGAAACTTGGGGAAATCCCACTCGTCAAAATGTATGTGCCACTGACTCATTAGGATCCATTTTTGAAAAAGACAAAAAAATCCCTGTCAAAATAGAACTTGCTTTCCTCGAAGTTGATTGATTGCTCGAATGCACCCGCACAAGCATTACTTTATTATTATTTTTATCTACATCTGTGATGCGTGCCACTTGATTCTTTAGAGACTTTAAAACAATTAGCTGCTGAGGCTGTGTTACAGGCTGGCCAGGTCATGGAGGGTGCCTCGGGGTCTGCTACACAGTGCAGAGAGCGAAGGAGCCAAGTTTTACAACAATGCAGCCAACTTTCAGCACTCAAAAACATTCGACTCGAGGTCAAACACGCTTCCTACTCCGAGTATCAACACCACCAGAGTACTTTTAGCTCATAGTCGAGGTGCCACTCGGCTTTATTCATCCCCATGTCCCCAAAAATCCCGTTTCTTTATCACCCACACATTGCTGTCCCTGTATGTGCCCCCTCCCTCCTCCTTCTCCTCCTCCAACCACAACCGTCCTGCAATCTTTTTTTGTATTCAACTACTCACCCGCCAGTCTGGTGATTCTCGGAGTCCCGGCGACTGCTGCAAACAAGTTCAAAACGCGAGCCTTGCCCGAGATGGCCCGCCGAATTTCAGCCAGCTGGGTCAAATCCAAGAACCAGGACGAACCGAGGCGGACACTTTTCTTTTTGTATCCCCCCGTGTGTTTTTTTCCTCTCTCTCGTTTAAACCCACTGCCCGCACGGAGGGGCTCGCGCGAGCACTTGCTTCAACAAAAGACGGTTTCACTTTACTGATTTACTGTTCGCGTCCGAAATCGCCGCGCTAAGGCACTATCAGACCGGCTCGCCCCCCTCCTCGGAAGAAGCTGCTATTCCCTTTGGCCGCGTTGTTGTCGCCGTCGATGATAAGTGTCCACATGAAAAGTAACACAGCGCTGTTAGTTGTTTCGAGGGTTAGGAAACCAGCGAGTTCGCCGTTTACAGGCTCCGCTTCCTTTTTCCACACACACACACACACATGCGCGCGCACACGCTCGCGCTCTCTTCCCCCTCCTCTCTTCTCTTTCCTATGCACACACACATACACTCCACGCTCTTCCTATCGCTCCCTCCGTCTCTGTACACCCCCCTTCTCCTCCTCCTCCTCCTCTTCAGCTGTTCAACAGACGCATCCACATGGCTGACCTAGTCTTTCTTTATCCAGACACTAGTGAAGGAGAATTACCCCGACCACACTCAAAAAAAGAGAAGGAAAAAAAACTACGAGCGAAACAAAAACATGGACTGGATTCCAACAATCGTCAGGGACAAAAGGGTGGTGGTGGTGGTGGTGGTGGGGGGGACGCCAATGGGGCTGTTGATTGATGGCGACCCCGTCGGGAAACGCCGCGCGCACCCCGCGTGTGCGCGTGTGGAAGCGAGATGCACGGCAGCCAAAGTGGCCCGACCTACTACCATCATCAACCGATCAATGATAACGCTTATGGGAATGTGACTGAAACACTAAAGCGAGACAATGAAAAGCCCTGAAAGCTACTAGTAGTAGTAGTAGTAGTGCCTTGTTAATAATGGCTTAATAGCACAGTGCATGTTCCTCTGTGTGTATGCCACACACACACACCCCAATTATACGTTTTAACGGTTAATACATAAGTAAATGCAGTATGCTCTTTAACGGGGATATATCTGAAAACATTCACGCATTCTGCGGGAAAACACAAAAGAGAAGCGACTGAATTGGTGCTGCGGCTTGTGGACCTCATTTGCATTTTGGGGATAATGAATTAATTAGTCAACCCACCCATTTTTAAAAAAAAAAAAAGAGCCAGAAACAAGCGGGGATGATAGTGTGAATAGTCCATTAGCAATATTTTTCTTTTGGGGGGGGGGGGGGGGGGGGGGGGGGCTGATTTTAATAGCTGGCCTGCACACCACAAATGTGATCCTGGATTACTTTCCAAGGTCTCTGTACTCGTTTTGTGGTAGAAAATATACATTACAGTTTGTTTTCTCCTTAATCTGGCTGCTACCGATGAAAAGGAATCTAACCCCACACAAAAGGAGCGTGTAAACAAAGATGGGCTGCATTAAGCTGTAAATTAATGGGATGATTTTCATTTCACTTGACACGTTTTCAGTCTTAAACATTATATTGGATCACTGTCAAAAATCCAATTAACTAAAGTAAATAGTTTGAGCGTTGGGCTCTTTCTGCACTGGAGCCAAACACGGGCAGCAGGAGAGACATGCAGTAAGGATCAATAGCAATTGAGTTGAGGGTGGTGAGCAGGGGGTCTTTCATTGTGCTACAAGCCATGTTGGTCGTCTTCATTTCAATAGCAGAGGAGGGGGTGGATGGGGGGGGGGGGTGGGGGGGTGAAACCTTGCTGGTAAAACCTTTTTCCAGCTTCTGAGGCAACAGTCCTGAGAAGTCGTACTCCCCCTCTACATAGTAACCCAACACGACAGCAGCCACGGCTCCTCCCTTATCACAGTATGTATACATTTCACAAGGTCAATGTTTATGATATTTACACAGACCTTTCCCGAGTTACACAAACACCCAGAGGATCTAGGAGGGGTTTGAGGAAATGCACATCTCCCTCGATTTCTGACGCTTCAATCAAAGTGTAAAACAAGGTAAACTGTAAAAATTATTCTACCGGGCGTCACACGAGATAGAAACCAGCCAACAGTTTCAGTCGGTTTGTGAGGCTTAAGTTGGGCCGAGACAGCAGTGAAGGGTGAGTGCAGTGAATCCTCTCTGAAGGCAGTGCGGAGCAAAGCTGGATTGGCTGGCGGGGCAGGCTCCCCTCCCCGGCAGATGAGATCCCATTATCAGGCAGACGAGAACTCCACCTCCAGGATTTCACAGCTCCTCTGTTTATCACATGGCTCTGTCAAGTTGGGCACATTAAGCGATAATGAAAGGAGACAACCGGTGCAGTTACAAGCAAAGCACTCCGCATTCTACAGGCCGAAGCATGTATCTGGGAAGCTGACTGTGTCTTTTCAATTCTGTTCAGCATTCGAACGGCTCGTCACAATGCCTTTCCCCCTACAGCTACAGCGCCTTCCATCCCGACAGAACAAACACTGGTTACTTGCCGCCTCCTATGAATTCAGGAGAAATTAAATCAAACAGAGCTGCTCGAAAGAGAAAATGACACTTTTCTGCAGCAGTGTTTTTCCTAAAGATCATTAAAAGGAGAACAATTCCTTGTAAGAACTAACAAAACCAGAGGGAGTGCGAGAGGAAAAAGAATGGCACAATAAAGCAACACAAACGATCGTTTGGAAATCTGTTTTCCTCATCCACATCAAACATAATTAGTGTAAGGGTTACTGAACAAGGAGACTGCAAGACAGTCACTGAATTAAAGGCCAAAATCCCCCCCCCGACCCCCAGTCTGACTAGTCCAGTTATCGTTTGTAGGATTCTGTAGCCACTTACGCTCATTAAAAATGAATACTTAACAAAAGCTGTGCCTGACACACACTGTTTACTTTAGCCTGATTTCTCCACTGGAGGGAAAACAAAACAAAACAAAGGCCTCAAATACACGGCAAGAGAGAAAGAGTCCTCTGCAATACAAGTGAGTAAGCCAGTAGCTGAAACAACAGAAAAAAGTGACATGGATGACTGAGCCAAGCCTGTGAGAGACTTGGCAAGCCTCAGAGGCCCTGGCCTCTTAAGCACTCATATCTAGTAACTTCATTTAATACATTCACCAGGGATGAACAGACAAGTTGAGGGAAAAGGGATTGAGAGAAGAAAACAGACTTGTAAACCAAAAGGAGGGTTAGGTTGTGGCGGCGGTGGGGGTGTGCGCTTCAGAAGTTCGACTTTAAACACATGACTAAATCTCCACAGTGTAACAAGCTAACTTCTCTGCTGCCAAAACAGAACACGAGGAGGGAAAAAAAGAGAAGAAAAAAAACGGATGTGCTGGATTGAACCTTGAGACCGTTTTACCATTCTCAGGTATTATATTCAGGAGCTGTTCTCATATTAAAAAACTTGAACAGTGCCTTTCCAGATGGGGCTTTAAAGCTGCGACTCTCTTCACCACACGTACTAAATCCATAAAGAACAAAGACTCTGTGTGACTGCTGCTTGAAGTTACTGTTCCTCATACTGACGGCAAGTGCTGATAGGCCTCTCCCTTCACTGCTGGCAGGCAAGCAAAAAAAAAAAAGCTGACTTCAAATCATTCATTGCCCCTTTTAGCCTTCATGGATTCTTAAGAGAGCACTTTACAAGTTTGGGGAATCCAAAGGGAAAATAGGGTCTTACACGACTAATTAAAACACAGACTTTGCCTGGAGGGGGTTGAGAGGAGAGGAAGCAATAAAACAATCCTCTCCAATCTCCCAACAAAGTAACTCAAGGAAATTACTCAAATATGCTCAACTATAAGCTTGTGGATATGAAGATTCAAGAACCACTGCTGCGGATTCAAAGAATCCTCGACAGAGTCAAATTTCATTAACTTAAAACGAAAGGGTAAAGTACCTATCAGGAAGACGGCCTCATTATGGGGACAAAAAGATGAACTGTAAATCAACATTGTCCTTGGTAAGACCATCCAGACAGACAGCTAGTAATTAACCTGCTAGCTAGCGAGCCTTTACTTTACGATCATTAACACAGTTGTAAAAATGTGAAACAAGTCAAGGTATGGTATTTCACTTTAGGCAATCAGTGCAAGCTCTAGCCTCACATAGCTATCTTGTTTACATAGCTATTCACAGTCACATTTGGCAGCCGCACAACACTCTGGAAACCAAGACACTTGTAGGCTACATATGTCTAATCTCTTTGCCAAGCTACACAAGCTACTCAAGAGAGTGAAACTTGCTTGCAGCAGCCATTTGGTGAAACTATTGCATATTAAAAAGGAAAAAAATGAACGTAAGAAAACCTTATTCCAGATGGAGGTGTCCACCACCTGGCAGACAAATTGATCATATGTTAGTGAGAGGAATCACAGCGTTTTCTCTTCATAAAACGCAGCAAAAACTCACTGCTCATTTGCAGACTTTGATAAAGTGTTATAGTCTCTATTCGATTACAAATAAAGAACAAAGCTCAGGGAAAAGAAGGTCAGCATGTGCAATACCAGAAAAAAACTCTCAATGGCATATGCATGTAGAAAGTGAAAACAGACGCAAACAAATGCACATGTGCAATAAGTTAGATGCTATTTCGCTAAGCCCCTGATTTTCCACAGACATTCCTCAAGCTTTCACATGGACCGTCTGTGTCCGTCTGATTTTTCAGGCAAAACAGGGCCTCATTCATCTGAATAAAAGAGCGGTTCAGCCTGCCGTGGCTGCACTGAGAACAGACTCGGAGGAATGAGACTGTATTTCCAAGAGGGCCACAGGGAGACAGAGTGCAGGCTGTGGCGAAAAAAAAGGGGAAGTTTACATTTCAGGCAAATCCTTTTGTGAACAAAGACCCAGCAAGATAAACAAACAGTACATGTGTCTGATGCTTAGCTCTGGAAACAGTTAGCAAAATGTGATTCCAGCTGGGCCAAAATGTGGCGAGAAGTTATCAGCAGTCCGCACAGCAAATGGGGTCCACCATCATGGAAGCAAAGAGAGAGAGAGAGAGAGAGAGAGAGAGAGTGGCGGTTGGGGTGTGTGATTCCTGTGTGGTTACTGTCTCTAAGCTAATCTGCTCAAATAGCAGTGACTGCTCCATTTCACACAGAGCACATGCTTGTCTCACCTCCACGCACTGCCACCCTATGGACAGTGAGTGAAGGTGCAGCTCTGCGCTGTACTAAAGGAGGAGGGCGATTGTGAATGTCTAAAAACAAAACAAAACAAAAAAATGAACGCCCCACACTATGAATCATGACATGAGTATTAAGATGCTCAATATGGCCCACAAAGCTCTATCTTTTTTCTTTTCTTTTTTTTCTCAGTACTGATGCTTATTCAGAAATCAATTACTCTCCTCTGGTCACACTTGGCTGCTCTCTGTGTGTGCTAATGATTCGGCCATCTAGTTTACAGATAGATAGTGATGACTAAAATAAGCACATCCATTATAGGGCAGTCGAATAAGATTCAGAAGATATTCAAGCTAATATTTCACATTTTTAAATTGCCTTTCCTCACATTGCTTTTTTCCCCCCCCTAACTTTGCCTGAATAATAGCAGAGGGAAGTAATCTTGAAGGCAAATGTACGGTCAGCACGTCAACACAGGCTGCAGCGAGGAAATTATGTGTTATTCAAAAAGACAGCACACAGACAGGGTGTTGAGGCTGTGTCATAAGATTAGACCATTTTTTTGTGGGAGTGAATGGGTAAAATCCGTGTGCAGTCGGAGCAGACAGTTGGGAGATCAGTGCTGAGGTCAAGAGGAGCCACTTAGCTGTGCTTTGGCCTTCCAACCCCTACAGCGTTCAGAATCAACCGCTCAACTGTGGGAGTAGATAAAAAGCTTGGCAGCAGTCTTGCAACTGGAGACAGCTACTAATGCATGCAGGCTTTATTTATGGCTTTTTAAAGGTACAAAATGGAAATTAATGGGAATAGGTAGGAAGGTGGGAAGCCTGCTCATTAGCCAGAATATATATTAGGTTAGCCTCACTAGTGCAGATCCCCAAAGGCACTAAATCTAGAGGCTTGTTATAAACAAACAACGCAATAAACAATCCACACTAAAAGAACAATACCTCTCTCAATTACAACTAAACCTTGAAGGTCATTGATTTTTTTTGTCAACTATTACCACTATAATTTCATACGTGAGTTAATAATATTTAAGCCAGATTTGATGCCCACCACCGCCAGCAATGAGACAAGAAGAATAGCTGTCCCTTTGATGTCGCTGGTGAGGAGATAATATGCTGAAATCGGAGAATAATATGTTAGCCGTCATTTATTAATTACATGGCGAGCACGGTACTCTTTGTCTTTATTGTTTGGACTTAGGAATCAACTGAGCATGGAGTGTGTTTCTCATTATGTTGTTGTGGACACGCAGAATTGGAAGTGGTGGGCTGGAAATTCAGCAAATTGCTTGTTTGGATGCTGATATTCTGCATAATGTATGACGCATCTAACATATTATAGACATGCTTGTGTGTGTGCGTGGGTGTGTGCATGTAAGATAGCAAACAAGTGGGAGAGACTAGGAAAATGAGGGATTGGTTATAAATGTTGAATTTGGACATTGAGCAGAGTGGAAAGCTAACATGCAGCATGCTAACTGTCGCCTTGTAATAGGAACATTGGGAGAGAGAGAGAGAGGAGACTCGGTGCAACATTAGCTCCATAAGTCAGCTCACGCAAAAGGGATAGATGGAGGGAGAGATGAAGATAGATGGGTCGCGTGAGGGAAGGAAAGCCTGAGCCATGGCACTCTCCCTGGTTCTGCACACATCAGCAGCAGGAGGGAAGGGATGCACAGAGGCCACAGCAAGCCAATTACCAAACTCATTAAGTAACCTTCTAGTCGGCTTTGAACAGCCTCCATAGCGTGACTGGATTCTCCGCTGCCGTTCTGGACATTCGGATAGGCACTGCTCTTGCAACTTTTATTTTAAGTGGAGGGAGAGGAAGGCGTAAGCGGCGAGACAGTAATCAGATTTTCACGTGTGTTCACTGGAATTAAAAGTGCAATGCAAAAATCACAAGGGGAAAGCGCAATAAAAATGAGCATTAGATTGGGAGCTTAAAGGCATAGATTGCATTGTGCAGGCTGTAAAGGAAGGAGAAAGGTATATAGGCAATGCTAAGACAGAGGAACTAATGCATCCAGACACAAAGAGAAGAGTGGGCTAGCACGAGTTAGCAGTTGAGGGATGAATGAGTGCTTTGATGAGTGGCTGGTAGTGGGGAAAATGGCGGCGAGGGGGGAGGAGACCACCACAGTGGAGACAATGAAGGGTCAGGATGATGATGGAGATGAGTACGGCTTAGTTACAACATAAGGAAGGTACACTGGGTGGAGCAGGAACAGAAACATTTGGGGGGTGGGGGGGGGAGAAGAAAAACGCTGTTAGTCAGCGCTCCAGTGTCACGAAGCATTGTTGACTAACCTTGACTGCATTCACCTCCTAGCTCACTGCCACACTGCCTCTCAACAAGTATTGACACAACGACAATCTGCAAGAGAAAAACTGAAGGGGAGGAACAGACACACACAGAGGACAGGGGGGGGGGGGGGGGGACATAAATGATGTGAAAATGGAACAAACGAGGCGATAACAGCTTGACAGTAGAGGTGTATGCATGGGTGAAGACAGCAGCCGTATATATGGCATCACAGTCAACACATAGTGAACGTAGCCACTGAAAGAAGATGCACAAAGAAAATAATAATACCCCTCACAGTGCAGTTAATATTTTCTATGAGGAGATTGTGAGCATTTATTCTAAGCCAGTATTCATTTCCCTCTTCTCAATAAACCTTTACTGGAGACACACAGATCTAGGCAATCTCACACACACACACACACACACACACACACACACACACACACACACACACACACACACACACACACACACACACACACACACACACACACACACACACACACACACACACACACACACACACAGTCCCTCCACCCCTGAACCTCCCCCATTATCCCATGAGCCCTCTCTTCTCTGCCTTGCTTGACAAGAGCTTGGAAATAAAAACATCACAGCTCTGCCTCGCAGCATCTGTTCAATAACATTGACATTTCACATTCAGCATCCGCACACAGAGAGATTCTCTGCATTTACTCTCTTTAACACCCAAAACGCAACACTAGCACACGCGCGTGCACGCATATGATCTGCTATATTTCAATGTAATGCAAGCACTGTCGCACCGTTCATGCTGGGAATGTGTATAATATGTGTGCATTCATGTCATGCATATATATATGTGCCATATTCAGGGTGTAACAATCCAAATTAATAGTTTGAAGCACATTTTGAATTTGGTGGGAAGACAGTGTTTTGCTGAATTGTGCCCTTTTCATTAAAACTGCTCATTACAGGCAATTATCATCAATCTATTACTTAAGTCTATTCATGTAATTCAAAAGGTTTGCCACTTTTGTTGTTGATTGCAAAACCAAATGAATGATGGGGATAATTAGGCAAAATTTGTCAACATGGTTTAGAATTATATATAGTGGAGCCCATGTTTGTTGTGCTTACTTTGTCTGAGGTATTTTTCTTTTGAGGAGATTGTGTTGCGTTTCCCACCTAATTATTTCTGGATGGCAAAGCTGGCACAACACAAGGCAACATCCCATGATATCTACCAGATGTACAAAACGATACTGTAACTTGTTATTATTCACTCCCTGCTTCTGATGCAATATGCCTCCTGGATTCAGCCTGCATTCTGAAGTGAAATGGCCCGTTCCCTTTGAATTTGAGAATAACACCAGGTGTGCAGTGAATAAAATCCAAGTATTTCCGTCCGTGCAATCTCAGCACCATTCGACAGCGCAGCACCGTCAAAAAAAATAGCGCAAAGAACACGCAACAATCCAGATAAGCACATTACATTTACATTCATGCCACGAGCTAACTCGGCTAAAGAGGATTTTGGGGTCATAGACGTTCGATTGTAAACATTTAGCTTGATTTTCTTTAGATGCACCGTATGACACGATAATGCATGTTTTCATACAATAGTTGGCACCTGAGGAGAAGATGAAAATGTGCAGTGGGCCACCTAATGCCACGGCTCAATGGTGTCACCAGGTGCAGCCTAACCTGGGTGGCTGAGCAGGGACATCTGTTTGACGGCATTAGAGCCATCAAGAGCCCTGCCATAACCACAGATTAAACGGCAGTAAATCTGAGGATTAGATCTGTGTATGAATAGCTCACATTGATTTTACAATCCCTCCAGTAACTCTGGAATTTCCACAGGGACAGACAATGTGGCCATCACACACACACACACACACACACACACACACACACACACACACACAGACACACACGCAGTTTTAAAAAAAAAGTAAGTCTGTGACTAATATCTTCATTTTAATCTGCTCATATCTCAGCCTAGAAGCTGCATCCAAGCCACAAACAACATTCCTTTTACAAACTGATCCATCCAGTCTCCCTCACAAGTAACAACAGAGCACCTAAAACGAGCTCAACAAGCCTAGAAATGTCCATTCCTATATTCTAGTATGTGTGCTCATGTGAGAGCAGGATCACGTCCATGCTCCGCAAGTTGAGGGTTATTATATGTGAGCACCTTGGGGTGATGTGGATGACGAAAACAACAAACTGGCCTTTCCTTCTTTTAGCTGCCTCGCCTGGTCTCAGTGTGTGAAAACACACACACATACACAAACACGCACACACCCCAAAGAGACCTTTCCGACACGACAATCCCCAAATCCCGCGCTGAAACCTCAATCCCCCTCCAACCACCACGGCCCCCTTCGGAAGCTGGCTGACATCAAAGACAACAGCTACGCTTTCATGACTTTAGTCCGCCTCTCAGTCTGTCAGTGTCTCTGGCTGTCCACCACATGCACATCAGAAAAAGCCACCATTTTAACACCAGGCTCATGCTAACCACTTCAAACACCTACACAGCACAACATGCAGAAAACCAAAGACAGCGGGGGCTGCGTCTTTATTATCTCTACCATGCAAGAGGAGGAGTGGTGTCAAGTGTGTCAGGATATGAGCCGTGATCCCAGAAGGAGTTTCTCACCAGAAGACAACATACCGCCACGCTAAATCTAATATAAATAAAACATATTTGGCAACCGGATTCCCTCATCCAAAACTGCTGCATTGGTCGTCATAGCTGACCTTTGCCACCTATCAAGCCATTACCTGGTGATTAGTGTGCATTGCTAGGCAGCTTCATTAACCTTTGTGAAACAGTGTGGAGGCTGCCGCACCTAGTCAAGTGGAACGCTCTCTTTACTCTAAGGAAAGAAAAGACACGGGTGAGGTGAGTGAGAGAGAGAGCGAGAGAGAGAGAGAGAGGGAGAGAGATACTGAGAAACTCAGTGTGACAGTAGAGCAGCTCCTGTTAAGTAAGCACATTGAGCCGTCAGGCCGGCACATTCATCAACACACAGAATGCCAGTCAGCAGCACCAGCAGGCGCAGCGCCTCTCTGCCACGCTACTGTTGCTGTGTTGAGGGGGGGAGGAGAGTGACAGGGAGAGCATTTGAAAAGCAGATTTGGACCATTCGCCCCAACATTTGGCAGCATGTTCCCGTGTATGGTTGGGGTGGTTTTTTTACTAGCATCCCCCCTGCCCTAATAGATCGGCCACGGGCTGCTAATGACATCATTATCATACATGCACTGTAATAGGGTGGACCCAGGGTGTGCCAAGATCAATGGACAGCAAAATCTGTTTCAATTGATTAGTCTGCCGCTGTTAAGCTGCTAAAACATATTGTGCGCGCAGTCAATGTGTTGCTGGATAGGCTGCGAACGAATTGGGTCCTTGCCTGTTTTTAGAGTGCAGCATCCAGACATGGGGTTATGCAAGTGGATCTGTGCCATGTGAGAAGTGAGCCGAACTGGCAGGGGCTGATGAGCTTCCTGCGCTCATCTTAATGTCAACCAAAGCCACTACCATTACAGACAAAGCTCCAAATTAGGACTAAAATGACTATTTAACATTCCAGACAAAGTGAGAACAAATGAATACTTATATGATTTATCATTGGGAAAAGTCCCCCCACAACAAATGTAACAATGTGGAGAAAATGTGTTCTAACTTAGATGATGTGCAACGGCAGATTGGTTGCATTCAACATGCTTAGCTAATCCTCTGAAGGCCATTTATCCAAGTGTGGAAGATGGAAAAGTTGTGGAGAAATGGTAAATTCGACTCTAGAAGCTTTAATGTTGCATTAGAATTGTAGGTCATGGTGATATCTAAATTTAGATGCTTATTTACACTATGACATTCAAAAAATTTCTTAAGCTTGAAGCATATGACTGAGGTTGTGGAATTTATACAAAGATAGTGTGAATTTGCGTCAGTGGCGAGGCTTCAATAGCAGGCAACATTTCCAAACATTTAATCTTTTCTTGAGAAGAAAATGAGCTGAGGTTTTATTTATTTTTAATGAAATATCATCAGAGAAAATGTTGCGATTTGTATGTGCAGCTCTACTAAAAGAGTCTGTCTGGTCAGGATGACTAAACTTTCAAAGAAAATCTTGTTTTAGCTTCTTTGTGAGGAATTCTGGCTTTCTCACTCTATCACAGTAAACTGAATATCTTTTGGGCTGTTGGTTGAAATAGCACGACATCTCTAATTGTCCCCAGTGGCCTCTGGGAACTGGTTAATTGGTATTTTCTCCCAATTTACTGACATTTCATAGATTAAACCATTCATAAATTAATCAAAAAGTTAATCTGTAGATTAATCAATACTGAAAATAATCTGTCGTTGCAGCCACAGTCTAATTTTGGCTGTGGTGCAGATATTAATTAAACCATTGTTAAAAATGAAATACCAATAACCGGTGATAATAAAATACAAATCATTATAATAAAAACAAGGGAACGCAGCCTCAATTGCCACAGAGTTAAATCAACACCCCTCTCATAAAATGCATCCTCCAAGCATCACAAAAGGTGCCATTTATTGCAGTGCTATTGCATTATATTTTTTACACATTTCCATTTATCGAGTCCACCTCCTGAACAGCGTTGGTGCTTGAATCGTAAGCGCTCTCGTCTTTTCCCTGCGACCAACTTGGTCTCAATCATGACTGTAATTTGAGAGTGGGCTGATTGTGTTAGGAGGTAGCTGATTGTGCTCATAAGCAGAGCGCGTCTGAAGAAAAGAAAGTGGGCCATCCGCCCTGAACAAATAACGGCATCAATGACAGGCAGGGCGATATAAGGTTGTCAACGAGATTATTGTTTTTAAAAAGATTGCACTCTCGGCTGCGAGACAGAAAAGAAACCCAAACAAACTGGCCAGAAATATTCCTGTATGAATGAATCTTTACATCAACCTTGAGATAACAGCACTGACAACAGAGACGCATTTGCAATGCAGCAATCAAAATCAAATTTAAGTGAGGACAACCTATCTTCAGGGTTAACTCTATTTGTGGCTTTAGGCGGCGCGGTGCAACGTATTCCAGTACACAAAGGCTAATGCAAGTAAATC
Source organism: Chelidonichthys spinosus (assembly GCA_029853015.1). Taxonomy (NCBI): domain Eukaryota; kingdom Metazoa; phylum Chordata; class Actinopteri; order Perciformes; family Triglidae; genus Chelidonichthys; species Chelidonichthys spinosus. The sequence goes on from CM056829.1 coordinate 14,699,044, forward strand.
ACACCTAGTGGACTTGAATGCTTGACACTAAGCTTCCTGGCATACTAGCTAGCTCAAGTGGGCGAGAAATGAACCCTGTTATGCGTCCTGACACTGGGCCCTGCTCCCCGGCAAATAAAAACATGCCTCTCACTTACTGGCTGCCTGCGCCCACAGCCCCATACATCAGCATTATAAAAGGAGCTCGGCAGCCTCAAGGTCAGCTCAATTTCCTCCTGCCGTTATGAAGTATCAGAATCACAGCGAGAAGGGGCACCCACACACATGTAAAGAAATGATTTAGGGAGCGAGGGAGGGGAGGGAGAGAAAGAAAGAAAGGCAGGGAGGGGGGATTCGGAGTGAGAAGGAGAGGTGGCGTGTAACACAATGGGGGACTGTGACAAATCACCAGGAGAGAACCAGCCTCTTCTACAGTAAGGATGTGTGAGTGCGGGCATTTGTCAGAAAAATGTAGAGAACATTAAGCCTGCTTGCTCATTCCACACGCTAAGAGAATATAGCAGTCTGCAGTATAAGTAATGGGATTGAAGAGTTTTTTTTGTTTAACAAGCCGATTCCACTTGTGCAATCGCTCAAGTGTTAAGTCTGTAAAACTACAAAGCAATTAGGTCTCCTAAATTATTGTTTCAGAAAAATGGGAATACAATGTTTACCATTTACTGTAATTAAATTCTTAGCTGTTACACGGGCATGACAGCGACCTAATGCAAACTCTTTTTTTTTTTTTTTTTCCTTTTGGAGATCTGGGGCCCATTCATCACATGCCCAAGCAATTTGATAAATTACGAGGGTGCATGAAAGCTGACCATTTGCGTGGCGTGGAGTTTGGAGTGTGAGTGAGTGTGTGTGTGTGTGTGTGTGTGTGTGTGTGTGTGTGTGTGTTTGCGTCCACCCGAGTCGGCAGTCATCCTTGGCTGCCTCACTGGCTGAGGTTTGACATCTTCAGCTAAGAGCCTGGGGAAATAACAGCAAATTCACTTAATGGCACCACCTCATATATTCCTCATACAGGGGGGAGAGGGAGAGGGAGAGGGAGAGAGAGTTGAGGTGTTACAACATGGCTGTGTGCTCTCAGCTGTGCTGCCGTCTCCCGTCCGTGGGGGTGCAGGTTTGTGGGTAAACACAGAGTGCATTGAGATCCATCACTGGCCTTAGTCGGCCACTCGCTCTAAATTGCAGTCAACTCTGACCCATCTACGAAAAAGGCAGCCGGCTTGTGCTGTCGCGACAAAGCTTTTTCGTGGTGACAGCATAATCTGGTGTGTGTGTGTGCGTGTGTGTGGCCGCATACAGTTATGTGTGTGATGATCTGTGAGTGCAAAGACAAACGTACACAGACCTTGAGGCAGTAAATGTGCATGGCTGCTGGTACCTGCGTGCATGTTTGTGCAGGTGTGAATGAGAATGTGTGTGTGTGTGTCTGCAGGGAGCGTTACAGAGGCAGAGGTGTAATGGCCCCACTCCATCTTTGCGTGAGGTATTGCAGAACAATCCAAAGCAGCTGGGAGGGAGCCCGGGCTGGCTCGCACTCGGATAACATCTCAGCGTAACAGCAGGTATGCTATCAGTGCAGCCTGAATCCCCTTAGGGCTATTTTCAGAGCCTCTGACCCCAGCGTGACTGGCTGGATGACGTCTCTGTGCCAGCAACACAGGAAGAGCAAGACCCAAAAAGCGCGCCGCTGCTTCCTCTCGGCTGCATAGACATTTTCATTCCAGCGGCCCTGAACAGCTCTGTTATTGTTCAGGCATTTTAACCAAAAGAGACTCAACGGCTCAATGACTGTGTTTACAAGGACAGCGATTTTTCAATAATTTACCCAATTGAGACAATTAATTATACATGCCCATGTAAACATACTTTTTTCTAATTCCCCCTAACCTGGATACATTCATACTCAGAGAAAGCATAATCACATTACAACATGCATTCTCAATGGCTCTATTCAACAGCATTTAAGACACGTGTGCACCTTAATGGAGTGATGAATCACAATCGGCGCTTTGACAGTATTTCGCAGAAGCCTAACTGCTTGATAAAACAGGCTCTATCATGTGACTCAGCTTTCATGTAGCTGCCAGATGAATAGCACAAAGCCCAGTGTTATTCCAGAATCTGTACAAAGGCTATAACACAGTAGCAGCGTGACAGAGAGATACGGTACGAGGCTGATTATTGTAAGGAAACCGATGTTGTGGAGGAGGCATCTAAAAGATATTAATTGGGCTATGCTGGTTTGCATGTAAATGGGAATTAGTAACCCACATAAACAGCTTATAAAAATATGTAAAATAAGGTCAATTATGAGATTGCTGCAGGCCGTGTATATATTGTTGATTAAAAAGAATCCAGGGCTACAACTATGTTCTCTATCAATTCATCTGCAAATTATTTTCTCAATTAAAATCGATTATACATATACAAACATTTTTTTTTTAATTCACCATTTCTTAGAGCTCAAGGTGAAATAGTCAAATAGCTTTTGTCTAACCAACAGTCCAAAACCCAGAGATATTCAGTTCAGTACAAAATCTCACATTTAAGAAGCTACAACCATCAAATGTTAATTATCAATTATCAAGACTGTTATGATTTAAAATGTGACCAGGATGATGTTTCGTCCAGCAGCAGACATGTCATTATTATATAATTATTAGATATTATTATAAGGGGAATTGTTGGGCCATAAATAATAAGACATAAAGGTACAAATCCTGCAACAACAAAATGTTGTCACACACAGGCTGCTATCATTCACAGTGCAAAGACACACACACTTTGCATACATTTTTAGCAGTGGTGTCTGTTAATAGACCAGCTGATAATAGCTGAATAATATGTATCAGTGAGTTCCAGTTGTGCTGGAGCGGGGTGATGGATGCCTCCTGAGTGCTTTCTTCTTATATAAAGCTCTCTCTCTCCCCTCTCTAATCTGGGTGAGTGGCTTCCCACTACTTGGCTCCCCACGGTTAGCTTGTCAGCAACCTCTCCATCTTTTTGCTCCACACCTGCACCCGACACCGTGAGCGTTCTGTCACCCAGCTCTCCTCGCCGTATAGGAGAAATTGTTCAGCCCCGCCCAGCCAGCTCCCAGCAGCCCCTGGGGCATGGGACAATTAAAAGACGAGGCAGGAGCTCAGTGGAGCTGTCATGCTGTGTCTCAGATGAGACTTTACTCGTATTGCTGCGGAGGTGGTGGAGGTGGGGGGGGGGAGCCCAAAGAAAGAATAATACACGTCTGTTGTAGTCAAGATCAACATTCGATTGCAAGGTGATGGCAGCATATCAACACACTGAAAGCAATGCAGTCTGGCTGGAGGGATATATTTGGCCATGAAGTATTCTATTCAGTCTATACTGTCAGACTTCACACACACACACACACACAGACACACACACACAGACACACACACACACACACAGACACACACACACACACACACACAGACACACACGCACACAAATCCACTGCTACATTCTGGTGTCAGCCAATTACAAGCCTGCCCTGGCTGCCCTTGACTATACTCCCTAACCTCCCTCCACAGACCATGTCAAAATCCTCTGCACTGATTCCTTTTGCCCCCTCTTGCTCCTCTTTTTGCTTCTTCGCTCACTTCTTTCACTTCTCCGTCTTTAGGGTTTGAAATATTTAGCAGCCCCATCTAAATACACCTTCAGGCACGGAGTCGGAGCCGTCTCCCTCCCGAGGTAACAAGTAATGAGAGGGGGGGGAAAGATAGGGAGACAGTGGAGGAAGGGTTGGTGTAATATCTCATCAACATTATTAAATAATTTCTCCCCCCGGCGGTCCCTGGGTGGTCTAGGGTTGTGTTATTTCGCAGTCAGGGTTCAGTGGCCTCAGCTCCTAGGGTTGAGTTTGGCCGCTTTGCTAGCCCAGTGCTGTGCTAAGCAGGTGTCAGGGGAGTTTCCCCTCAATTAAGCAAAGGTAAAGTAATGCCTCTCACCGTGGCGGCGGCATGAATACATTAGTCTTGCTGTCACCACAGGCTAGAGCATGGAGACGCGTGAAGAAGACGGACAGCTGGTCGCTTGAAATGCTGCTGAAGCAGATTAGGCAAACTAGCAGCAGGATCGCAATGTATTAGTATTAAGTGAAGAATTATTTCAGGGCACTGATACTAAGCATATGAAACGGCCCTTACAGGATACGATGGGAAAAACCTTCCTTTATGTGGACAAATACATCACCATAATCAATTATAATATATACCAAAACAGTAAACAGCATAATAACATTTTGTTTTAGAGTTGCTGGGAGTTAGGCTAATGAGTTTGTATTAGCCATCTGAGTGGATGACACTGGAGGACACCGAATCCTTGTCGTGTTAATTAAAGCTCAATGAAACGATGCCGATGAAAAATTAGCATGACCCACAGCCTCAGTGAGAGATACTGCCAGGAAAACAGATCTCTCTGTTAAGTCTTTGTCGAGGCGAGGCTGTAGAGAGAAGCCGCTTTTTAGAAACTGAAATCAATTATCCGATTAACTAGAACTGCAAACGTCTGAGGAATCACCCGAGATTAGAATCAAGCACCTCTCACTTCATTTCATCGTATGCTTGCTACTTGCCGGTTTGAAATACAAAAATCAATACCAAAAAATCATATCAATTCACACTGTATCAAGTTAAAAAAAAAAAAATCAAACACCTTTAATGAATTTTTTAGTCAGCACAGCACAATCATCGCACCAGTTGACTCCGTCTGACAAAGCCAACAGGGGGGAAAAAGGGTTTATAAATATGTCAGCACTAGCAATAATGCCTTCTTTTGTCAGTCTTTATGTGTGAGTATTATAGTGTGCTGGACAGGCCCATTGAAAGGGGCTGATTGATGGCTTGAATTGGCTTCACTGTAGACTGTCTGTCCACCTCTTTCCCTGATGAGACATGTCAATGTAAAGACACATGAATGCAGTAGCCTGTCCTCCATTTTCTCCTCCTCTCCTCCTCCTCCCTCGTCAGAGGCTGGGGAAAATGACGCAGTAAATACAGACGCTATGTGCACTGTAACTCTGGGGCCCGCTGCCTTTTATCTGCCGTGACAGCTTCTGCTGCTGTCGAAATCAAACACCCAGGCGCGAGGAAAAAGCTAGTATTCCCTTTAATAAACTGCCAGGCAGAGCAGAGTGAGAGTAGAAAGGGAGGCACTCAGCTCTGCTCTGCACCGGCCAGGCTTGGCTAAGCAGCAGCTGAGGGGAGAGGCGCGGTAGAAATGGGGGGAGAGCACTCCTTCAGGCATTAGTTGGTATTATGCCGCTCACGCAGGATAAAGGCATCCAGCATCGTCGCACTTACCGGGAGCCAATCGGTCATCTGCAGAGTGTTGGGCACGCTGAGACGGGGACTAGCGAGATACATGGTGGGCGGCGCAGTCAGCACCTGCTCCTGGACTCGACCACAGCCCCTCTGAGCTGCCAGGGTCAATTAATAACATCCCTCTCTCAACGCTCTTCATTAGGATAAACTGAAATAAATGAAGAGCAGTCTGACAACAAGGGACCCGTCAACCCTCAACCACACGACTGACCGGCTCCTCCTCCAGTTGATAAATCAATTAGTCGTCCACAGAAATGACGAGCCTGTTCCATAATAAAGGAATCACATGATTCACTGATCAAATAAAAAGACTAAACATCCCCCAGTCGATGCTTCTCGAATGTAAGGACTTCCAGTTTTCATTCCATTTCATTCCATTGTCAATTGAATGATTTTAATCAGACAAAAATAAATTCAAGACATAATTTAACAGATTAATAATAAATGGAATAATAAAAATTAGCTGTAGTCGCAGTCATGATTGGCAATGCAACTACTGTATGATAGACATGTCTCAGTGACTCATTCTGTGTGTGTGTGTGTGTGTGTGTGTGTGAGAGAGAGAGAAAGAGACAGAGTGTGTGTGTGTGTGTGTGTGTGTGTGTGTGTGTGTGTGTTGAACAGGAGGATGAGGAGCTGCTGCTGCTTTAGAAATAGACAGCTTTTTGTTCTGACCCCACAGCTGTCACTACTAGCATAAGAGAGCCAGTTACTGGCAGCACACATAAGCATTTTAATCACACACACACACGAACGCATGCACACACACACGCACGCACACTCTTGACATGCAGACGGGGTGGGACAAGAGGGTTGCTCTTTAGGTGCCAAGTCCCCCGAGGATACTGTTGTGATGCACAACTGCATTAAACGAGGAGGCAGGGAGAGGTAAATCACTAAATACCTGGCCCGTGTTTTGAATCCCGCTCCACCGCGAGGCCCCTAACGCCATTAATGTCCTTCCTTATAATCCAATTATAAGCTATGTGTGTCCACATCAATCTGCCATTTTCATTTGAGCCCGTGGTCTTCTTTATCACCATTACTGCTGCAGTAATTGAGGCGGCGCTATGGAGAGGCGGCGCAGTTTACCTCCATCTGGGAGGTCAAGAGGAATGCAATTGGTTGACAATGATTATGCTCTGGCTGATTAGGCTATGGGCTAGCGTTGAATATTTTGCACTGATTAGACTAAGCCCTGTAGAGAGCCAAGTGGCTCGCTGACAAAAGGGACGAGCCATAGGGCAAGAAGAGGAGGCTAGCAATCAGCACAGGCTAGTTCAAACGGGCTATCACAGACTTTTAATGGCTGGATCAATCCAATCTTCTCATTTTTATGTCGTCTTCGGCAACAATGATGATGATGTTATTGAGCAGTTTTTGGGGGAAGCGGAGAAAAACAACAAGCGTGAATAATAATAATTAGGTGTAACCAATATTCCATCAAAACCTTCGAGGTAAGAAATTCATCGATGCTTAGACATTTATTACAACAGTTACTGCTAAACTCAAAACAAAACAATCATGGGAGGTAAAAATGGGCTCCAAATAGACATATAGGGATATCTAGCAGTATGACAGGAAACAATCCATACAGCTCTAGCAAAAAGAGAGATAGACACATTAATATGTGATACACAAAATGGCTCCTCTAATCCCCTTGTGGAGATGCCAGCATTTTATCCTCATCAGTGATTGTGATATTTACACAGGAACTGAAGTGCACTCCTAATAGAAAAAGAGGGGGAGACGGCAGATGAGGAAATGCAGGGAAGATGTAGCAAGTGAGCGAAAGGACAAGCGCAGTGAAAGTGGGAAGAGAGGAGGAAAAATGACCAGGAGAGATTTGACAGCGGGGAGAGATGAGGTGGGTGGCGAAGAAGGAATAACAGATGGAGGAAGCCGAGGAGACGTGTACTTATTTGCAGGTTTTGACTGTCTTGATCCTCGATAAAAGAGGTGAAATTGATTGGGTCTATATCAAACGGCTGCTTGTAACGCGCCGCCTGTCGCTGAGAGCACAAATCACAGTCAAGTCAGGTTTTCCTCTCCTCCTTTTTGAGAGAGCCGGCTCCCTCCTCACTTGTCTCTCACTCTGTCCTTTATTCGAAGCCGCACAGCCTTCCTAAAGCGCCAGCTTGTCAGAGTGACAGATGCACACACAACCACTGACCTAAATCACTCTTTTCCAGCACATTAACCCCCATGTCCCTACACTTTTTTACACAAAACAGAAGACACCAACACTGCAACGGAGTGCTCGCGACACACTGCACAATGAGTACAACCAAAGAACCCCACCCTGTTGTATTATCTCCCTCCTCCCTGAATGCAGGCTATTCTTGAAATTCCTAAACTTGAGGGGGGCGGGAAAGAAAAAAAAAATCCATCTGCTGTTCCTAGAGGGACTTCTTCTATCCAGCTGACAAAGATGTGTAAAAAAAAAGATGTGTAAAGAAGATGGCTTAAAAACATTTTGATCCACCAAACATGGAAAGGATCAATAATACTTTAATTACTGTAGCCCATGTTCATGAAATGCTATAATCGTTCATTAAAGATGCAGACAGCGGCAAGCAGGCGGCCGGCCGGGCGTCGAGGCTGCGTGCGAGGGGAGGAGAAGGGAGGGGAGGAGAGGAATGGCGTAAATGATTCATGGTTTGATATCTCTCCTGTATAATGGGCTTCTCCGGGGAGCTGCTGGGGCTCCACTGCAGTGACTGACTGCCTGGCTGGATGGCTGGATGGCTGCCTGGCTTACACCGACTCTGCCCCGGCTGCTTCTGCCACCGCTGCCTGCACCCCAAGATTAAAAAGCCTTGCCTGCCATGAAAAGCGCGCGGCAGTGAAAACAGGGAACAGGGGGGACGTGGTGCATACACACATAAAAAGGAAGCGACTTGATTCAATATCGTTTGACAAAGTGTCTGGGGGCACGCAGAGGGGGAGTGGAGGAGGAGAGACAAGAAACCATCAAAATCCTTCTAGGGAGAAAACATTGACAGTAGAGATACTTGTAACATATCACACACACACACACACACACACACACACACTCTTCACCAGTCTATCAACCCCCCTATACCTCCTCCCCACCCATGGAAAGAGAAAGGGTGGAGGGGGGGAATGAAGAGATTAAGGTTGTAACGTGTTGGGCTAATCATAACATAGACAGTTTAGTGCCATCTCGCATAATTAAATGCTTTGCGCTAACCACCTAATGCATACTAATTTGGAACAATCCACTCCTGGAGTTGGCAGACCATGAAGCTCCCTGCAAAGGAGGTGCTCGTTTCCCTCTCTGCATGTGCATGTGTGTGTGTGTGTGTGTGTGTGAGAGACACACTGATTTGCCGAGGAGTAAGGTGCTAAAGGTCAGGCTGTGGACTTGAAAGAAAAGGTCAAGCATTATTACAACATGACTAAATAAACAGGCTGCGTACTGCCCCCGGCCCAGCCGCTGAGTGCTGGAAGACTAACAGCACCTACACGCCGCGCTACCTGCCTGTCTGGCTGGCTGTCGGGATTCAGTTTCATCCCTTGTCTTTATCCACATATCCCTCCAGCTCCCAGACAGCTGACATGAGGACTGTCATATCCTGCCTAGATTCTTATCCCCGCTGGCTTTATTGCTCTCTTCCTCCACACACACACACACACACACACACACACACGCACACGAGCGAGCGAGCGAGAGAGAGAGGGGAGCAGGGCTGGTGGAGCGTGCTTTAAAGCACATTAATATTAATTGCAGCACTAGCTGGAGTGATAACATAGACAAGATGCCCCTGTGAGGGAGCTGGGCGCAGGCAGCCCCTACTTTTTGTTCACAGCACTACTCATCTGTTGGATGGCCGTGGTGAGGCAGCAGAATGATGAGCATTTCATCTTTGAATCGCTTGTTTTATAGGGAGGGGGGGGGGGGGGGGGCTGCCCTCGCTGGCAGGGGGAATTTGTATACGTGAATAGTTATTGTGTGTCGCTCTGTGTGTGTGTGTGTGTGTGTGCAACCGTGGACGTGCACTGAGTGATAAAAAAAAAACTAGACAAGATGAATTATTAGGCTAGTGGTTACATCAACAGCAGTAGAAATGTGCTTCAAATAACACGTAGTGCTTAAGCGATCCTGCTTTTATCTCCCCCACTACATCTGGCTTAGCTACCTTTTATGTCCTCCACATTGAACTCAATATTCTGTGAGCAATGAGCTCTGCTAAAGATGTAAATAACCTGCTGTCCTCGAGAGAGCGAGAACCCGTTTTTTCAGCACAGAGGAGTAAAAATACAAATCGAGTTGAAGCCTGGATGCTGAGGCCCATCTCTACCTGTAAGCTTTCTTCCCCTCCCGCTGCAGGAAGAGCAGGCGGCCATAGGCATCAATAGATGACAGCTATATCTCTACAGTCCTCCATTTTTACCCTTCTTTTGACAATCGCTATTGAGAAAGCTGAAGCAGTCTTTACTGCTGCCTCACAGTAGTGGGTTTTTGCTGTATGGTTTTGTGCTCCTTTTTCCGATTTCCCCCAAGACTCATCAATGCCCCCATTACCAAGTCAAATCAGGTGGTGCTGCAGAGACTCGCAGAGGAACCAGGGCTGCAAGCGCAGAGACAAGAGACACACAGGGAGGATTCATTCAAGAAGCCTGGGAGGTTTTCCACCAGCAGCTCCACAGGATCAGGCACAGGGCGAGGAGGTGAACTGGGGAGAAATCACTGCTGGCTAAATGCTTGTGAGTGGTTTATGGCTCAGAGGGGCCGAGAGGGAGACAAAGATGTGGTAATGCATCTCTCTGACACTCCTTTAAGCGGCTGACCGGATTGTAATCTCCTGGGTCCACTAGTCACACATTATTGTTTCTCATTTCACGTGTCACAAACAATTAAAACGCGGCTGTTGATTCCCGTGCCCCATGAGCTCCATTACTCTTAAAGTACAAACAAAATGCACCCAACCCCCCTCCCCTCCCCCCGCATAAACAAAATACTAATAATTAAAACGCACTCATACGACATCCACTTTACACCCACCACTTTACACCCACCTGCAGTCCTTAACCAAACGCAGAGAAAGTCAACCATATTTCTCACTTTCATCGTCTTTATCTTTCTGCAACAGCAAATACAAGGTGGACGAGCCCTGTGTAATGTAAGCAGCTGCTTACAGAGAAGTGAATAGAGAAAAGAAAAAAAGACGACGTGTCCTTTTAGTTTTCTCTGCCTGTTGTCATCCTCTTTACAGCAGCAGCTGCACAGGCAAGACAAAATAACTCTGGGGAAGAGTCAGGCAGAGGGGAAGAGGGGGGGAAAAGGCAATAAAGCACCATTGTTTAATGTAGAGATTTTCACAAGCCTGTCGTTGATTAAAGGAGAAGACTGAGTGCTAAATACAGAGGGTAACATGAAGCACAAAGGGGAACTGCTGGTCCTCCGAGGAAAGGTGGGTTCTGCCAGAGGTGGTGCTGAATCCCTTCCCTGTGACAAAGCTGTCGCACCGAGGAGTGAAATTTAAACTCCTGCTGTTGAGACATTTTTTCCCCCCTCCGCTTTCATTCCTCCAAGTCCCTGTGTCTATATACGCCTGTGCACGCACCTCGGTGTATGTGCATGAGTGCGATATAAAGGATCGCGGCCACCTTACTCCGCTTACTACATTTGGGTTTTCGCAGCGAGCGCTGGCTTTGTGCCGAGCAGATCGTTTGCTTTGTGCCAAGAATGAAAAGGGAAGAAGGCTGAGACTCTCATGCTCCATCACAATCATGAAATCTGTGCGGAAACAAAACATCTCCAACCTTGATGAGAGATTCATGCAATAGTGCCGCACCTCGCAATTCGTGTTGTCTAAAATTAAGCCGAGTAAATGGAGATGGAGCACTGCTCATAGACCCTTCAACAAGCACTTAATCAAGCCGTCATCAGTAGCACCCCACTAATGTATAACTCAGGAGGCAAAGAAAAGTAGCTCTTTTTTTTTGTGGGGCTGGACTGGAATAAGCTCATCTATACAGAGAAGCAGGCCTCAGCAATGGCATGCCAAATAGCATTTTCTTCATTTGAGAAGGCGTTGAAAAGGGGGGGGAGGAGGATGAGGAAGATTTTGGCATCCTGGTGCACAGCTATGCCCCAGCTCGGCTAAGTGACAGTGATTCCTACAGTGAGTCGATTTGCTGCTTTTGAGTGCCTGGAAACTTGTCTGGACAGAGTGCTCGCTGGGGAGGAAGATAGATGGGAGAATGGGGGAATCGAGCCTCACCTCTCTCACTGTCTTCTATTTGTCTGTTCATCCCTGGAGGCCGCTGGGCTGCTTGGTACAACAAAGAGGGAGGGGAGGCGACAGAGAGAGCTCTGCGGCCAGCCACAAGACAAAGCAAAAGCAGAAAAGGACAGGTTTACAGGTAAACAGTGAGAAGCAGCTGGCTGGGAGCAGAGGCAAGCTCAGGTTTCAAACAATCAATCACCACTCGCTCCTCTGAAACAACAAAGACGTGGCTTATAGCACAGCACTCACACCACTGAGCATGCCTTATTTTCTATTAAAGCTACTTTGCAGGCCTATAAATTCTGAAAGCTTTGGTTAACACCCCAGCAGGAATACATAAACGACGTATTCATGAATGACACGTTCAAAGACTGGAGGTGTTGCTGCTAAGACACATTCACAAATAAATAGTGTGCAAAGCGAAGATTTAACCCGACTTTCAACTCGGCGAATGATCACACGACGCTGTTGCAATACAGTCAGGTGATGACAAGGAGTCATTTGCCACATCGCTGATTTGGAAAAAGGAGCACTTGAAAATGACACAGGAAGACAACTTTATTGTCATCTTTTAAAAAAAGATGCATGAAATCAATGGGGGGAGATCAATGCCGTCTCTCCCGCTCTCTCGCAGCACTTTACATAAGCAAGAAACAAGCATCACAGAGGCCATCATCTAGCTCACCGATTTCCTATGCAGGACTTCCAGACACCTCCAGGCAACAAAGCTTCTCTCACTCCATCAGTGCAACAGTCACATCCATAACTTCACTCTCAAGGAAGGAGGAGGAGGAGGAGGAGGTGGAGGAGGTAGCGAAGGACAGGAGCTGAGGGGGGAGAAAATACCCCGGGCAAGCCAGAGCCAGATAGAGAGGGCTGGAAGGAAGGAGGAGAAAGAGAGAGGGAGGGAGAGAAAGGTTGCAGGCGGCTAGCAGAGCGTCTTCATTAGAGTATAGCAGCTAACTCTGGCACAGACTAGCCGAGCACTGGAGTAAGAGCTGCTCATCCTCTCAGTTAATTAGGATTTCTGCTGCTTCATTTTGGGGCGAGGGACAGGATGTTGGAGGCTTGATTGCCTTTTATTTCCCAGCCTAACGGCTCGGCTGCCTCTGCCGCTTTATTAACAAGAGATCTCGCAGATTTACAGCTTTGCAACAAACATCAATTTCAATAATTACAAGAAAACTGTTAGCGGGGACACAATGAAACGCTCACACACTATTTTTTTTCCCCCTCCACCGTCACCACGCCAACGCCCCTCCCCTCCTTCACAGGATCTAATTTCCATAGATATGCCCTTTTCATGATTGCGTATTATAAAAACCGTTAAAACTCGCACTGATTTCACACTTAACACTTCAAACGCTGTACAAGCAACCCTGGCCTGAAGGGCAAAGCAAATACTGTGAATGTCACATTTACATTGAAGCCTCCACATTTGTGTTGTCAAAAAACACGGAGGGATTTAGGCAAGCGGTTACAGTGTATGACCCCTCTTTCCCTCTCTTCACCATTTTTTCCCACTGTCCTCTGTCAATTAAAACACCCACCTGAAAAAATGCCCACCTGCCAAAAACAAAAAGTGTTAAAACGGATGACAGATGATTTCTCTGTGGAGCAATTACAGCTGGCTCAATGTGGTACTGCTCCGAATCAGAGTTAACCATCTCTTTGGAAATAATGTGATTTAATAGGATAAAGCATCTGGAGATATATAGGATTTGGGATTACAACAGCCAGTCCTTTTTTTAGTGATATCTTTATATATTTTGGCATTGTGCCTAGAATTAGAGCTTATACCACTTGACAAAGTGCATGTGAGAGACTGAACATAATGCTGCTCTCCGACAATAGCAATTGTGCAAAAGAAATAATAGAAATCAGATTTTTAAAAGGCGCCCGACATCAGATTCTGAACCAGAGATTTCATTTGAATAAAATCAATAATTGTGTTGACTTGCAGTGTATGTATTGCCTTCCTGTCTTCTCATCTCGCTCGCTAATGTTTCTTTCATGAGCCAGCCCACTGCTGGTGACATTATAGCTACAGCACTTCCACAAGTCCCCAATGGATCAGTGGAAAAATGGTTGGCGTAAAACACAATTAGTACGGTCCATATGGCTGCTGGTGGAGGAGGAGCAGGAGAGGTCCCATGTGGTCCTCATACAGGGCCGCTCTTTTGTTACCTTAAAGATCAAACTGTTGTCATAATAATGGGGCCATTTCAATTCTGCTGCCTGGTTCTCATGAAGCAGCACTACTTCAACAGATCCTCACATTGTGGAGCGACTCTTGGCAAATAAATTGACCAACCTTGGCTGATAGCCTAATCAATAGCTCCTTCATCATGATTAATGGCTCATATTGAATAATGGGGAAATTTAATGTGAGAGGAGCGTTACTTCCTCATTTCAGCGCTCGGCCCCATCGATCGGTTAGAAGCACCTTTTTTCTTGACCAAGGGAATGTGCTGATAAGGGAGCGATGTGTTGGACCTATGTAAACTGGGCACAGAGAAAATGATTTACTGTGCTTTAGGCGCGTCTCATTCACTGATAGCTCTGTATGCAATGCCTGACAAGCATTTTCTTGCCTGAGAAACGCAGACACCTTTCACTGAGTAGAAGCGAACAACAACAGCTTGAGGCAACAGATTTATTACAAATTGATCTATTAGATAGCACTGCTGTGCTTCGCTGTTTTCTCTTTCTCTCGCCGCCCCTCTCTCCCTCTCTCTCTCTCTCTCTCTCTGACAGCCTTCCCCTGATGGTAGCGAGAGTGTATCAGAGTTGAAGTGCTACAGTGGCAAATCTAAACCCAATCCTCAGAACTCATTTTCTCTGTGCCGGCTGCTGGAACTGGGCTATGCACAGAGACAAGACGTCCATCCTTAAACCTGCGGTCGATCCGGCCCTAAGTCCCAGCACCTAAACTGAGGGCTCAGCAGGCTCAATAGGTGGGCCTTACCTGCAAGGGCGAGCAAGGACGCGCTTTACCAGAGGCGAACAGGAGAGTAGAGAGTGCCACAATGTCACCGGGGTCATTTCCTCGTGCTGCATGAACCCTGAGCTCCCCACCGGTTTGTGTACCGTCTCCATTAAAACATCAGTCACGGGTCTCGGCTCTGCACCTCCGCAAACAAACTGTGCCTCATGTGCAGTCACAACATCGGCGCAATAGCCGTATTAGTCACAGAGGCCACGGAGCACAACCGGCACACTAAGAAAATATGATGATGATATGTCTGATTCGTCTCATCCACGGTGTTGGAAATTAATGTTGTGCATACCCATACAGAAAAAACACAACAAAAAGCCATTACAGCCACTTTAATTAAAAGACAAAGACACAAAGTCTGGACGACAGACAGCTGTTATTGACACATCTCTCTATAAAACAATCAATTAAATCAACTGCCTCATTCAGACTTGCTAATCAAGGTGGCTCTGATAATTAAAACAAAGTGACCATTTACCTTAATGACTATGTCACAAAATACAATAGTCTTTACGCTCAACATTTTGTCCAAGAACCGACACGATGGAGCTCAGTGTACAGCAGGTCTGTTATTAGCCTAGCTGAGCGTGGAATATTGCTGTGTACAACACAATCCAGAATACAAGACAGAATATGAAATGTTCTATTTAAGGTTCAGCTACCACAGTGGACGGTTGGCAGGTTGCGCAGCCTATTTAACAACACATATCTTTCCTGAAAAACACTGCCGTCAATAGTAACAATAAGCGCTGATAGAAAACTGCATAGACTCCATTGTGCTCCTTCCCTTTAATCACCTCCATCTTTCATCTGCACCACAGAAGAGAAAAAGCGCACAAAGAAAAAGAGCTATTGGCTTAAGGACGGCGCATGTTTGTGTCACTGAAAGCGGGGCATCATCTAAAGATGTTGAAATATTCCAGGGAGAGAGAGCATGTCTATATAAACATCTTCAGGCGAGCAGCTACAGGGGGTGTACGCAGTAAAACACTGGTATGCATTGTTTGTGTTTCTGCACCACTAGCGCCATGCCGTGTCATTACATGAGGCAATCTCTTACCTAATCAGCACTGACACACACAGCGGCAAAGCACTCCCACTCCTCCTCCTCCTCCTCGTCACCCCCGACCCCCCCACCCTGCTTCCTCTCCTCAGGGGCCAGCCAGCTGATCCTTCACCATTTCATTTTCCTTCTACTGTGATGGCAAATGGCTGACTGATATTTTTGAACACCTTCAATTCACTCTTTTCCCGCACTGTAATTGATTAAGCGCTATTTTTAGCCCATCTTGCTCAAATAGGCTATTATCAGCATGCTATGTATGGTGAGTTTTAATTAATAATTAGCGAGACGAACGAGAAATCTAACGCGTGAGATAAAAAAATAATCACCTTTGCAGTGGCTTTAATCAAAATCACTTCATGTATTCATTGTCCAATCTCTGCTGTTGCATCACTCCTCTTACGAACGTTAGCCCGGCCCCCATTTCTAACACAGTCCATTGTACAACATACATAAAAATCACAGAAGACTGAAATTGAATGTGGTTAGTTGCACCACTTTGCAGTCTCAAAGCCTCATACAAAATTAAACGAGGGAAATATGGAGGGAACTTTTTTTTCTCCGCTGTACCTCAGACCTGCCAAGAGGCTGGCAACAACACAAAAACACAATGTGCCCGATCAGTTAAGATGTGAATCCATGCCAAGCCAGCCCAATAAGACACAGGCGGCGCTTGCGGGACGAAGTGAGACCGCCTTCACCGTGGCTGAGCTCACAGAAGAAAAAAAAACAGATCACATCTAGTACATCAAATACCAAACAGCACTATGTAGCAAGACAGCTCACAATTGTTAACATGGAGAGCGTTTGCTGATACCATCTCCTTGGCACAATTGTGGAGCTGCAGAGCTAGGCCTGAATCAAACAAAGATGAGATATGATGCAGCATGCTTGGATCTCCTCTTATGAGAGGTGAAGGGAAGCTGTCAAAGAACACAAAACACATCCAGCCATTTGCCTTCTCTGACTTGCTGGGATAAGCCAGGAGGAGGAGGGGGGAGGGGGGGGGGCATGCTTGCCTCATTTCTGCCAGTGTGCCCTGTGCGTGTCAGTCCAATATCTTAAAACAACACATGCAAGGCTTTGCTGCAGCCAATTACCCAGCTCTTGGCATGGGAACTGAAAAACATCTTCGGAGAACAATAAAGAGAGCTTGGCTTGTTGTGCGTGCTGTCAGTAAGTGCTGACAGATTGTTATTTTTAATGAATATACAGCACTTGAATGGCCCATCAAGAGGTCTTTGAGCAAACATTGCTCCTTTGTTCAGAGCATTAATTTTCTATGTAACAGTCAGATATCTTTGCAAGGAAATTGATATCAAGCACTGTACAGGAAAAAAAGCTAAATCTGTTTATCTACTAGCTTCCCAATTGTGTTGTCTTTGCAGCAGCAAAACATAGTCATCGGAATATAAATACAAGGCAACACTTTCTTAATTACAAATCTGATGTCTAAAGACGCTTGATTACAACTCATTTTCTGTGTTGGCTCTGCGAATCAGACGTTTACCTGCTTACCTACATCTCCTGCCAATATGATTTCATACTGTGTAGAAAAATCCATGAGCACAAGTCACTATAAATCCACCTAATCGCCTTTATTTTAAACACAATAGCCTTGTTGAGCGTGAAATGCTGCCTTTAAAATACAAGCTTTCCACGCCGGTGACAGGTTATAGCGCCATCCCGTACTACAACACAATGCCACAATGCCTCAGTATACAGCGTATGAAGTACCTCCGAGACTAGACCCGACCATTATTACAGGGAATCATCTTTCATGACAATTCATGGCGAAGGAGAGATGTAGTGATGGCGTCTTGGTGAAAAACAGCAAGATGCCATTCGAGCACAGCGTGTAAACACTGAATTCCCGAGCTTGTGTGTTGACAAATCATATGACAAAGAGATGTCAGAGCGCTGTGAAAAGGGATTTTCTTTAACATGGTCTGGCCTTCCATTTGCCACATTATATTACTCACAGAGGGCTTCCATTACTCAAACGCGCATTAGTCATTAAAAGGGAAATAGCGGGGTTATTACACTTTTCTTATCATTACTCTGCTGCTAGTACAGCAACCCATATTAACGATGTATGGGTGTGTCATTGGATATGTGAGTCGAAGTAATTTTATCCACTGCTGCTCTGGAGATCCCATTCAAATTGAAACACTATAAAACACCCTGACCTCCTCTGACCCCTGAACTACCTGATAATGTGGATTTAAAAAGGACTTTGCAGTCATATACAAAAAAAAATTAAATAACGCAAATGTTCCGTTGTAAAGCATCGTCAGGGCTGAACCTGATAGAGTCTCTTTCTCCAAACTATAAACCAAAGAAAGGGGTGCTTTTCTGTCAGGGCTGTGCTAAAGTACTTATCAACGTATAGTCATAATGGCAGACCTCTGTAACCTAACCTACATGTTTGCACTCTAAGTGGTAGTTTGAGAAAATCTAAATCACAACTGCTAAGCTACTGGCAGCAGAAAAAAAGCCACCAAAACATCTGATCTGTCATTTGCACAACATAAGGAGCTACAAAGGTGTATGAAGGTGCCGCTTTAGTCACATCCGCAACGACTTAGCATGTGCAGTAAAATCTATAAGGGATTGAATATGTTTTGGTTTAATAATTGTATTTTTTTTTCCAAATTAATAAGGGAATAGTAGCTGTTTAATCATAGATTACCATGTACATAATAAATAAATACATTGCTACAGTATTCCTCCTAAAAACATTTCTGACCATATGGGTATGCATCCTTTTTCTTAACTAAGCCTCTACTGCTGAAACAAAGTGTGTGTAAAAGCCATAACATGATGCATGTGTGAGAACTTTTTTCAGTTCAGCGACCTCTCTCTCTCTCTCTCTCTCTCTACACACAACCATGTCATTATCAGGAGGCCTGGGCAGGTGGCAATGACTGAATAGATTGAATGGATAGAGTAGTCGTGCAGTTGACTGCAAAGTACCACAACCTGTCCATATTAGGTTGTTTACAGTCAATAAACATAATGTGGTGTTGAGCACCTCTGTGTTTTACAAGCAATGCCGTGAGGGGACGAGATAGCTTATTAAAGATTTCCTTATACGCAGCAGAATGTTGTGGCACTCTGGCAGGTTTCGATTGCAATTGCATTCTTTCAGTGGAATGAAAATAGCTTGGCCTTCATGGAGCAAATGAGAGGTTTCTCACGCCTTTGATCGCTGTGTTTAGCGTACATTCATCAGTTATGGTGAAGTCCACAGTTGTATTGGGCTGTGAAGCCTTTAAGGCACAAGTCACAAGTCCGGAGTGAGTCATGCCCACTTAATAAATATAAATCCCTGGGTATTAATGGCTCTGCTTCAAGTAACATGAATAAAAAGCCATCTTTGGAATCTCATTTAAAAGAGCAGATTATACATAGTGCCTGTAGCCAAAATAGTGTCTTTTGTTGACTTGTTTACAAACTTATAATTCATGATAACCTTATGGTGTGAAAAAAAGCTGCACTTCACTGATGAACTCATTAACCCACATAATATCACCAACCCTGAACCTTGTGTTGTCACCACCACTACTCAGATGTTTTGAACTACACAGCCTGCCAGAGGTGAAAAGTGGTGGTGCCAAATTTTGCTGATTCCATTTGTTGACAAATTTCTCCCATGAAATTCTTTGCCATCCTCGCATTTCTGTTTCAAAAAGACAACACGAGTGTGTGGTATTCATGAGCTGGCTTCGTTTTAAAGCAGAACCGGCTCCTAAATCATCACAACCTGTAAACAAGATGACAATTACTGAGCTCAAGTAAAGCACACAAAGACAAGCAAGTTAGCCTCTCCGGCTAACGTTTCCATGAGCTAACGTTAATGACAATAAATGAATGGGCTCGGGCTATTCCCTGGAACAGAGACACTTCGCTGGGTGATCCAAAATGGGGAAAACGTTTTGCTGTGAGGTGTCCTTATCGTGGGAGAAGCTACGCGCACGTTAAAACCCACAAAGCGTTAAATAAAATGAAGTCATTCAGTGTGCTTGTGTGTTTGTGTGAGTGCGTGTGTGTGTGTGTGTGTGTGTGTGCGCGCGCGCGTGTGAGTTTGTGTGTGTGTTTGTGTGTGTTGGTGCTAACCGGTGTCAACGAACTGATTGTATCCAGACATTACACTGCTCCTCTCTGGCATTCCCAATCAGTGCTAGTCACTGGCGCTAGCCGCTAACGTTAGTTCATTGCAACCAGGAACAGCGAGGGGGCAAACAAGTCTATTGGCTAACTAGCTAGCTGATGCTAATAGGCAAATTAGCCAAATAGCTAGCAAGCGACGAGTGTACGTTCACACACACAACACACACGTATATATATACACACACACCATTCCTTCGCGATGTGTCGCGTCTTGCTCGTTTTTTTACTGATGAGCGTCAAAGGAAAAGCAGATCGATGGTTGAAAGCTCAGGGCACTTACCTTAAAGAGCTTGATCTACAACATCTGTGATGTGTTTGAGGAGGGAGACTGCAACAACAAACAATAGCAGCAGCAGCAGCAGCAGCAGCAGGGGCAATTAGCCAACGTTAGTTAGCCAAGTGTCGCCACTAACGTTGGACACAGAGTAGCACAGCGGCTGCGGTGCCACCTGTGTGTGTCTCCTCTTGTGTACGTTAGCCGCAGCGGAACGGAACACGTTGGGTGTAATGCTGTCATAAATGATGGACTTGAGAATAAAGAAGGAGTAATCGTTGCCGGAATGCTCAGTCTAGTCTGTGTGAGGGGGCACTTAGCATGACAGCATCCTTCTTCATCTTGGGGAGAGAACAGTTGGGGGGCTCTCAAAGTTCAACCGGTAAAATATCGTCACCCACTGGCCAAAGCTGGGAACATCCACAGAGGGAGAGAGGGGGGGAGTGGGAATCCTCAGGGTGTCTCTTGGTCTGTCTTCATATCCTTATAAACCTGTGATAGTGCCAGACTATATTTGGACTGCCAGTGAGCCCAGAATAATACAATACAACAGCATAGCCTCTCTCTCCCTCCCTCTCTCTCCCCCCTCTCTCTCTCTCCCCCCCCCCTCTCTCTCTCTCCCCAGCTCTCTTTCAATTCAGTTCACAAGGCTTTATTGGCATGACCTTTGAAATGTGTTGCCAAAGCACAATTACATACAATGCATTCAACTGACACAAACAACAAGATGAATATCTATACAGTCATATAAAAAAATAATATAGATAATGATTAATTATTATATGATGATACATTCTCTCTCTCTCTCTCTCTCTCTCTCTCTCTCTCTCTCTCTCTCTCTCTCTCTCTCTCTCTCAGGAGAGCCCAGTGTACTGCAGCATTGAATAGACAGTAAAAATAGAATAGAAATCTAACACTATTCTATCGTATAAACAATTAATCTCACATGTTTCTCTTGGAGAGATTTGAGTTAACTGTTGTGTTGAATATAGAGAAAACTGCTTTCCATTAAGTAAACAAAGAGAACAATATAATGCTATTTTTCTAGAGATAGATAAGAACAGAATAGACCAGATTTGAACGCCTGACACCAAGAAAACAGATTTAAATCACAGAAGAACAACATGGCATTATTGAATATGTCTGAGATTCAAGTAAATTGCAAGCATTGAATATACAAATAAAAGAAGAACCTTGAATATAAGTTATATACATATAAATTGATCCACACATGAGATGAAATAGAGTAGTTTTATGAAAGGCAGCGGCTACTTTCAGGAGTGCTCATTCAGTTTCATGACAATTATCCTCTACACTGGCATTTGGGTGCTGTTTTCTTTTATTTCTGATCCGTTGGCTGGGAAGCGTGCAGTGAAAATACCGAACAGTACACTTTGAATAGTTTATGAAAAAACCCTTGTGTTTGAATAACTCTAACCTCTTTAATCATGTGAATTTATTGACAGGCCTACAGGGATGGGACATTATCTGTTTGATTGATTAATTCCCTTTTATGTTAAACTAAGCTGCAATTAAAGCTAGAAGCACCTATGTTCCTGAAGGGAGAAAAACACAATCCATGTCTTCTTTGCAACTGGAATTGTTTCTTTTAGAAGATGACACAGGCTAATCTCATCATCATTTGCACATCTCTTTTGGTTGAAATATACTGTTCGGTTAATTAGACTGACTTTATAGCTTAATTAAATGTAAATGGTTTCAAATTAAGCCTGATTTCAGAACCAGAGCCGTCTTTCGTATGTCATTTTCAACAGTCTAAGTATCACTGATTTCAGGTGGCAAACTGGTGTCACTTTCATTTATGTTTCTGTTATATCTACAGAAACACACCTTTACGTTTTGATGAACCCTTAAACTTTAAATGTCATTTTTGGTTGCCCTCTAGCTTCCGCTTTGTCTTCAAGAGATATTCCCAGAAGTGCACTGAACAGATCTGGCCACTAGATGGCGCAGGACTCAAGGAAAAATAAATCCCGCGTTGCCGTTTCATAAGAACTCATGTATTTTAAGATGTAGTTCACGTTAATATATATTTATAAACGTTCATGTCACCCGGATGTTTCACTCTTAGTCTTTGAAGTTCCTGCAAAACATTATTGTTGTTCCCTTGAAGTCACAAGAAAATGTGTTGTAAAAGGAAATCTGCAGCAGACGATAGTAGCAGGATGTTTATAGACTCTGTAATATATGCTTGGTAGTCTCTTTGTACCAGTGATTTGTAATACATCTCCTTGGTGACGGCTAAACAATGGAGGCAGGTTCAGACAGGGCTGACACAAAGTGAATTGGTGTGGCACAGACCCAGCTGGCAATCCCCTCTGGTACCACACCACTCGTGAATAGACCCTCATTTATCTTGGCAAGGCTCCGTACAAAAAGAGCTTGCAGAGAGCTTCTGGATTCTTTCACCCAGGAGGACAGAAATGGCGTCCCCGAGCGGCGATCTCATGTTTCTGGCTCTCAGTGGTACTCAGATTACATCACACACACACACACACACTGCAGATACTCATCATTTTCTCTGCAAGAAAGCTATAAATCCTAAATTAATTGTGATTATAACCATGTTTCACTTGGTGGTAATCATAATATTATCTTTGGGATGGGACATGTGGATTATAAAAATAAATAAATAAAAAAATGCACAAAAGCTTCAAACTATGTGGTTTATTACATATTTCTGCCAACGCTTACAGCAAAGACAAGACCTTTTCAGATGCGACACATTGCACATACAGTACTGTTACCACTGCTCCGTGGCAGAGCTGTACTACAGTTACAGTAGCTCAAATACTCAGGACCAAAATATCACAACTCACGAGAAGCTTAACAGAAATCTCTCACACGGGTACACAGACACAAACACTAGGACCAACACTATTCGGGAGCTAAAGCATAGTTCGAGGAAGAGCCGAGCTGTGGTGGTACTGGGATGTACTGCAGCTTCTCCACACCACAGAACAGACATGGACCTTGGATTTCAGCAGTAATCTCTCCTTCTCCTCTCCAGGCAGGGTAGGCTACCTAGCAGTGGCGCATACTGTATGTGTGGTGATTACTTATGAGCAGTGAACACACAGAGGCCCAAGGGAGTCAGATCCAGCTCAGATGGGGTGCCTGAAGTTCTGGCCGGCAAAGCGGGCCTTGTCGCCGAGCTCCTCTTCAATCCTGGGAAAGAGTAATGACAGTT
This sequence comes from Chelidonichthys spinosus, assembly GCA_029853015.1. Taxonomy (NCBI): domain Eukaryota; kingdom Metazoa; phylum Chordata; class Actinopteri; order Perciformes; family Triglidae; genus Chelidonichthys; species Chelidonichthys spinosus. The sequence goes on from CM056829.1 coordinate 14,722,359, forward strand.
TGTTAACGTGAATGTATTTATAGTGGAAGAAAACTGACTGACTACTCATACTGTTAAAAAAAAAAAAAAAAAAAAGTTCACTGTTCACAATGTGTTTTTTGGATCGCACTCACCTGAGCAGCTGGTTGTACTTGGCCAAGCGCTCAGATCGGCAAGGTGCTCCTGTCTTGATCTGGAAAAGGAATGAAATTAAATATAAGAATCCCATCTGTGAAAGCTACAGCTGTGGTAACGTTTCAATCATCCGCTTAATAAATCTAAAATTGATGTTGCAATAAGAACGAAGGATCACACTTCTGTCGAGGTTTACCTGTCCAGTGCAGAGACCGACCACCAAGTCAGCGATGAAGGTGTCCTCTGTCTCTCCAGAGCGATGGCTGACCATCACACCCCAGCCGTTGCTCTGGGCCATCTTGCAGCTGAAAATAAAGATATATATATAAGAAAATGCTAGCCAGCTTAATCTTTAACTTTCTTGGAACAGGTGTGATCACACGGCTCGACACTCACGCCTGCAGGGACTCGGTGACGGAGCCGATCTGGTTGACTTTGAGCAGCAGGCAGTTGCAGGACTTCTCCGCCACACCCTTGGCAATGCGTTTGGGGTTGGTGACTGTAAGGTCGTCGCCCACCACCTGGATGCCGGTGCTGGCTGTGAATTTGGTCCACGCCTCCCAGTCATCCTGGTCAAAGGGATCCTCAATGGACACCACTGAGGGGACAGGAAGAAGGTGAGAGTAATGTTACAGCCATTCGTAAATCCGACATGTCGGCACTGTCTAAGAAGACACCAATCAACAGTTATTAACTACAGACACCTTCAACCTGCATTTCTTTGTTTTTCACCACTTGGTGGCAGCAGAAACAAGCTGCTAAATGCTCCAGTATATTCACCAGCTAAGTGCTGACATTGACAGTAATGTACAGTTGTTTTGTTTAACCAAAAACAATGCTTTGAACCAAAACACTACTTTTGCAGACACAGACAGCATATACACATTTGGTTCTATTTATACTCTATTACCCACATGTTTCCTGTCCATGTCATTACATTTATTATTTGAGTTTGCTCTTCATCAATATGTGCTAAAATCCCACCTGGGTAATCTTTGACAAAGCTCCTGTAGAGGTCAGCCAGCTTGTCGGGGGAGATGTAGCGGCTGGGGTCGTCAGGTGACTTGAAGTCCAGGTCGTACTTGCCACCTTTGTAGAACTCGGAGGCAGCCACATCCATGCCAATGACGATCTTGTCCGTGTAGCCGGCCTTGGCGATGGCATTCTTCAGCAGCTCCAGAGCTGAGAAAAAAAAACAATAGCATTCGGTAAAAATGTGACGAGAGTTGTAGGTAATGAAATCAAAACCTTCACTTGTCACGAATGATTCACCACTGAAGACTCTGCTCCACTGGGGCATTTGCCATATCAGCACCTTGACCTGACACTGGAGTCAGAGGCTGGCAGGCAGGGCCTCCGTTACAGTCAAGGTCTTAATTTAGAAACCATATGTCGGCCCAAGAGTGACATGATAACTGAAGTAGTATCCTGAGAGGTCTAAGAATGTAATGCTTTCAAGACACTCCCTTTTGACTATTAATAATGTCCTAAGATAACATGTAATGTATTCAGCTGGGTGTCTGTTGACTGGTAATTGAAACTCTAAATGTTAAACAGTCGTTATTATTTAACGTTTCCTCTCACCTTCCTTGTTCTCCAGGATGTTGGGGGCAAAGCCTCCCTCATCTCCTACGTTGGTGGCGTCCTTGCCGTATTTCTCCTTGATGACATTCTTCAGGTTGTGGTAGACCTCAGCACCAATACGCATGGCCTCCTTGAAGCTGCTGGCTCCCACGGGCAGGATCATGAACTCTTGCATGGCCAGCTTGTTGCCTGCATGGGAGCCGCCGTTGATGACGTTGAAAGCCTGAAGGGAAGCAGAGAGGATCGGCTTTCAGCCTAATCGAATAACTGAATTTACGATTCTTTGGATCAAACGTGAACGGTACATGTCCGTTACGCCTAATGACTTATGGTAATGTGACTCTCATGCTCACAGGGACAGGGAGGATGACTTCAGGGTTTCCAGCCAGGTCAGCGATGTGGCGGTACAGGGGAACGCCCTTCTCTGCTGCACCAGCCTTGCACACAGCCAGGGAGACGCCCAGGATGGCGTTAGCACCAAACTTAGCTGAAACAGGGCAGACACAATTATATAACTACATCATGTGTAGACTGCATTTATGAAAAACGATTGTCTTCTAATATCTTCATTTTTAACCGAATACTTTCAAGGCTAATTAGGCAAAAATCAATACTGCATAACCTTGAAATAATAAGTTAATAACGTTCTGTTGCAGAAACACAATGTATGAGTGCATACACTGATATATAGAGAATACATTTCACACTGAGAATTCTGACATCAAACAAAATATAATAATAGTACACGATATAATCAACGGGAAGGGATTTTTTGACGCCACTTATAGTTCATGAAGTGGCTTCTTACATTTGTTTTCTGTGCCATCCATGTCCAGCATCAGCTTGTCGATCTTGCCCTGCTCTGTAACTGCAACATCCTGGATCAGACAAAACATTACAAGTTATAAAAAGGTATCTTTGGAAATGAAAGATGAACGGGGTTTAATTCTGACTTGTTAATTCAGGACGACACACTCAAATAATGTTAGAACTATAACATAAGAATAATCACATCAATGTATCATAAGAACAAATAAACAACGGCTCAATATGTCAGTTTTATGCAATGTCTTACCACATGTTAAAATGGTACAGTTAGTCATTTAGGGTCAGTATTGCTGACAATGCGACTAATATAAGACTTTTCTATTGAGATTAATACACTAGCACATAGTTAATATTAGTCAAACAACAAATGGTCCTACCTGGCTAACCAGTGCAGGTGCAATTGTTTTATTGATATTCTCAACAGCTTTTGAGACACCTGCAAGGGACAAGCAGACCATCACTGACCCAGACAGCAGGAGACCATGCAGAGCAGGCAGGACAGATGACCACAGAGCGACTTATCCAAATCGTATGTGCAAGGAATTCTGACAAGTTAAATATTATTTAGCATTTATCTACGATTGTGCTGTTTACTTTTCTTCTGTGAACATCTGCTAGTGCCTGCAAGGTTAGTTTCCAAAGACCAAGCCATTCTTCATGCTGCTGTGCAGACCAGATGTTTAAAGAGAGTCGTCACTGTTATTTCACACTTTATTTACCTGGTTACACAACGCAGGGGCCAAGAATTCATTTATATATTTAACTGCTCTTTTGACTCCTAACAGGAGGAAGAAAGATGGGAGAAGACGGAAATGAAGTTGGAAGAGACGAGGACAGACGACAGAATGGACAGTATAGTAGGGTTTAAAATGACAGGAAGGAGAGCAACAGAACAGAGGCAACCACCTTTAGAAGGTGAACCAGAAAAGACAGCTTACCTTTGCCCATGTAGCGGGTTTTGTCATTATCACGGAGCTCCAGAGCCTCATAGATGCCTGTGGAGGCACCGCTGGGAACTGCAGCTCTGAAAAGACCTTGGAGACACAGAGGACATTTCGCAAGTCATTTCCTAAAGTGCTTTGTCATATCCAACAACAGCAACAATGGGCTGCCGGCAGTTTGATCAATGTAGAAATGTAATTTTCCATGTGAGGCATTACCATGACTGTAAACTATAGTATAACTGTGATATTTATTTATGCAGCAGTCTCTGCAGACAGAAATGTGTCTGATAGAACATGAAGGCAAGACAGCTTGCTTGGTATTCATGGACAAATAGCCATCCAATCAGCTAAAAGCATTCCCATGGCCTTTGTTTTCTGTCCACGGAGAGAAATAAAGCATGTGAGGAGGAAGCTGTGCTGGCTGTGCTGCAGAAGGCTGTGATGTAACAGGGGAAGACAGACTGCCGACTGAGCATGTGCAGTGCATCTGTGGGAGAATGCCAAGTCACGCCCCTACATAAAGAGGATGGCCATTTTGGATTAAAACAAGTGAGGAGAAATCGGACATGAGCAAAAAAAAAAAATCTATTCAGATTGTTCAGTGGACCGGCAGCACTGGTGCGAGACAAGAGGGGATTGAGGGCTCAGGACAGTCGGCTTAGGCTGTGTGTTCAGGATGAGCAAATCATTCGCATCAAGACATCACCTGGCTGCAGCTGGAGGAGCTGGCAACGTCAATCAGGATACAAACTGAGATGTTGAACTATCATATTAACATATTTTATCTGGACCAGCTCAAATAAAAACTAGAGGATAAAAAAGAGTGACTCTAAATTACCAAAGCTTCTGAATTTACATAATTCTAACAACAAGCATAAGAGGTTTTCTAGTGCGTCTGTGACAGAGTGGCAAGCTGGTTACACAACACAGTAAAATACATTACAGTACACTGGCTTTGGTCTGGGGCATTAATGATGCCAAAACAGGCCTGGAGGACTTAAAAGGGAATCCTGTCAAAGAAGCAGGGATAAAAAGGTGCTATTTACAGTAAACAGAAGTACTTAGCAAACATCCCAAACTAATTAAAAGATGAGAAGGCTGCAGAATACAGCAGTCCACTTCCAGCTGATGTATTCAAGGCCGTTTTGCCAGTTTCACTCACTTCCATGTCAATGCTCATTCAGGCTGCTTCATTAACATTCTCAGGACATTTTGTTGGGTTGAGCTGGTCCTTTGTTTTAGCGCTCAGAACAGAGCCGCTCGCCAAAAACTTCAGTCACTGAGGCAATTAGTGAATTGAATAAATTGATCTCAATTGTAAGCAGCGGTTTAGAACCTTTGCAGAATGTTTTATGCTCCACGGCTTATAATTTACCATACAATAAGTCTCTACCTTGCATGTAATATCAAGAATTCACATCAACTCCTGGATTTGCTAGAAGTACATACTGTCTGAGCCATCTGAGCTCCCAAACAGGTAACGTTACAGCAGTAAGTGCTGGAGAGTCAGTGTCATATATTGCAGGAGCTATTTTCACACATGCACCATCTGATTGGATCCGCTCTGGGCCTGGACCAACACTGTAGGGCAACACACTGGCTTCACCATCCTAACACACAACTTTGCTGGATTTCAATAGCTAGATGATTAGGCAAGAATGCATGAAACGTTGCTGCTTCTCCACACATACTGGGAGATTATTACACATTTAAAGTTGTGGATGCGTTCAAATAACCTGTTTCCTGATTTCTAACTATGGCCAACAGTATGTGCGACACTCGACCACCATTTCCAAACACAAAGTAGATGAAAACATGCAGTACACTCATACCGTACCTTTCTTGGTGTACAGATCGACCTCCACAGTGGGGTTGCCACGGGAGTCAAAAATCTCACGAGCGTGAATCTTCAGGATGGACATGGTTCTGGATCTGCAGAAGAAGCGACAGGGAGGAGACATCAGTACAGAACTGCTCCACAGGTCAACTGGAGAGATGGCAGCACTGCCACTTACCGAACGAAAGCTTTGAGTAGAAACAGTGAGTTGGCAAAAATGTAAAACCAGAGAATCTAATTTATAGCTTGGAGACGGAGCAATAAATCATCGAATGGATTCTCTAATTAAGCATGTGTATGAGCTGGCACACCTGAACCAACTGATGTAGGCTGGAAAGGGTAGCAGATATATTAGTCATAGAAGGGCGTGGCTTATGCAGCACAAAAAAAAAAAAAAAAAACCCTGCGAGTCTGTTCAGTTTACTTCTTACATCAGATTACAAAACAGCATTTCAAAATGCTTGCAAAACTGAGTTAAGAGCACAGTGAACTCTTGATAACTGTAGGAAAAGGTCACTTTGAGTAACAACGGGTGAATGACTCAGCACAGCACATGTTTGGCTTCTTTTTGTCCAAGTGGTACTGCACTGATATGCGTTAAAAGGCCTGAATAGTCACGTAATCTCATGGAGACTTCGTTATCTCTCTGAATATCAGTAGTTGAGGTCAGAGAAGGTTTTAAGCCAGACGGTCCGGTCATGACGCCTGGTGCGCTATTGATTTTCTTTTACTTTCCTTTTTTTTCTTATCAAACATGCATTAACTTGCTCATCTACCCACTCTGAATGCATGAGTGAACTTTGAGTACAGCCTCCACAGTTAAACTAGAGAGCGACTGGAGGCAGAATCAATGGAAAATCCTCTGTCCTTAAAAGTCTGTGTGGAAACTTGCCACTGGTTACAGCCGAGAGGCAAAATCAACCAACCAAACACACACACACACACACACACACACACACACACACTCTCGGACACTGTTCTTTAGTAAAATGGAAATATTTTACAGTTTCCCGGGGCTGGGTATTGGACCTCTACACTAACAGTATTGACTTGACATTTCTAGCCAAGTTCAGGCTGTTCTATCCAGGCAAAGTTCTTATGAAGCTGTGTTGCGATTATACAACAATTTAAAAATGTTTTGCCTTCTATTATTAATATGAAAACAAGGACTAGAAAAACATGTTAATATTTCTCAAAGTAAGGTATCCAAAAAGGTACAGAATGGTACTGGAAATAACCCCCTCTAATAAACTTCAGAAAGAACAACATAAGAACAAAATCTGTATGCAATTACTTATCTTTTGAGCTTAAAAACTAAATATATCGGGGCTTTGGACTGTTTCTCGTACAAAAAAAAACAACTTTCAGAAGAAACTGTGACTATATTTTTCTTCATTTTATGGACAGTTGATTTAGTTTGACAGCTACAGGATGATTGATCAATAATGAAAAGAATTGTTTAGCAACCTATAGAACATACACTACTTTTACAGTACTAGATCACTGTAAACGTGGAGACCCAGGAGGTGAGCTGCAACACAAAATGGCACCCAGAGATAAATAAATAATTGAGGATTGATACTTGATATTTGTCTGTGCCTGTTGGTTTGGCTTCCCTCGGTTAGCCTGCATTGAGATCTGCCAGCAATCTATAACGACCAGTTTAATAACCACTTTTTTTTTTATAAATACCTTTAAACTGCAGTAATTAACTTTAAATCTAAGTAACTGAGGGCAGTGTCTCCTGGGAGTCTAGAGAAATGACTAACCATCACTATAGGCGTAATCTTAATTCATACAGTAATTTTCCAACAAGAGGTGGACACGCCTCCAAGTCTGCTGCAACTGCATGCAACTGGTAGCTCGCTGCCTGGACCAGCACGTGTAGCCTAAATGACACTAGTGTCTCGCATAAAAATCACGTCCTTTAAGTCTCTGGACGACAACAAAAAAGACAGTAACAGATGGAGGAGACTGCTGGAAGTTGGGCGTGCAACTTGACGCCCTTTCCCCGCACAGGCAGCAGCTCTAAATGGAGTGACATCTCGCCAGCTGACGACCCGGTTTAAAAATAGCCGGAGGGCTACAAGCGAGTCCATCATTCAAGCCACAAAACCAGGAGTTAGCCGGCGTTTATGATAGAAAATAACAGAAAAGGTCTCGGCTAACACAAGGATAACACTTTGAGGTTACCTTGGAGGATGAGGAACGTCATGTACACATGTATAAAGGTAGAACATAGTTCATCATAACACCCACCCCTTAAGAATACGCCCTTAAAACCTTGATAGCGGTTGTCCTGCAGATAATGTGGCTATAAAAAGCAGAAATAAGGAGACCAAAGTTACCTTTTCCGGGCCTGTGTGCAAGGACGATGCTGTCTCTCTCTCGTGCGGGAAGGCAGAGAAGGCGCTCGTGACACTTCGGGCTCGACGATAAGTGGACGGAATCAGGAAGGAACGGAGCGACGTCATTGGCTGGGACTGGCTCACGAGGCAGACGAGCGCGAGCAGAGGATGCACGTCCACCATCTCCCGTCGGGTCTGACTTCGCATCTAAACGAGGATGCGGATGTCATAAATCTTTGCACAATCATCGATTTTAATGAATACAAAATACACAAACAGACAGAGAGGACAAAAGCGTTTATTTGAGGTGAATTATGGGGAATGTATTTTTTTTGTTTCTGCGGAAGTATGAAAGAGGCAGTGTATGCGGAAAGATGACGCATTGTGAGTACGTGCAGGGAAGCAGGCAGGATCTCCGATGCGGTGGCTTCGTCGGTGGTCACGTGTCACTTGCGGTCACGTTTTTTTTGACAGCGGTTAAATCGTCATACGATGTGAGGATTTGCGTTTCAAACGTCTAGACGTTTATAGTAAAACTGGTGCAAAAGTGAACTTCTGGGCCTACTTCTGTAACATTTTAATAATGTAAGGACGTGTTCCATATTATATATAGTCAGCTAAATGCTCCTGAAGCATTTATAATGATATATAATCAGATAACTTTCACTTTTCAAGCAAATGCATCCCAGTTTTAGCCTTAAATCCAAAGGTATTTTGAGCTGCAAATAAGCGATTGATGAGATCCGTCTTTTAAAAATGATTCTGTTTTGTAGCATCGCTTTATTTTGAAGTGTTTTTTTGTTAATTTTTTATGTATGAAAATGTAGAACCGTTTGCACTGCATGACTATGATTATGCATTTTATGGCAGTGATGCATCTCAGCATGAGTGACTAGAGTGTCCCCCCTCCACACTCGACGTCTCATTACAGAACTTGGGTTTCATGCAGCATCAGCCGGCACTGCAGATCCAGTGTGATGGAAGCTCTCTGCAGTGACCTTGAGAGCCTGTCAGGGTTAAATCCAACAGCGCCATCTGCTGCCCGCTTGCTCTCATTAAAACATCAACGAGTTTATCCAGCAGAAATGTGCACGATTTGAAGTTGGACTTCATTATAAACAGTATTTTATCCAACACCAACAAATAAAATGTTTATTTTATTTTCATTATATTTTGGCCGGTGAGCTGGTGAATGAGAGCAGGTGTTGTTGGCAGCAATGGGGAGAACGCCAAAAACGTAATTCTGTGCCAAGACTGTGATGAAACTATGATTGAAGACAGTGGTTGAGGACATATTCAAAACATCAATTAAAGTAAAAGTAGCAAAACCACACTTTAAATCCAGCCTTTAAATTCTCAATTAAGTACAGAAATATTAGCCTCAAAATGTACTCAAAGTAAAGCACTTGATTACTGGATTATTATAAGTGATGTTTTAAAAAGCGAGCAGTATTTGGATGTTGAAGCTGTTTGAGGTAGAGCAAAATGTACCAGTACAAATTCATATACTGTAGTTTAACCTATAAGAATGCGTCATCACCGTCGTTTTCTACATAAATGTTTAATCTGCTTCCAGGTGTCAGATAAATATAGTGCAGTAAAGAATTCAATGTTTTATTCAGAAATTATTATGATGAGGCTAAATAGCATAAAATGGAAAGTATGGTACGACTTTTTGGTAGACTGAATAGCTAAACCCTAATCCATGAATCAATTTAATGATTCATTGATAATACAAATATTTTTAGTTGCAGTGATTGCCTTTTTTACAGTCGGCATTTGGACTTTTCATAGGAGAAGCAGGCGCTACTAATAACATTAATGATCCGTGTCCCAGTAAGCCATGACAGTGAGCAGCATGCACAATACCAGGGCCCTGAAACAGAAGCAGCTAAATGGAATTCAGTCATCATTGACATTACATTGATCACTTACTAACTTTGATTTGAAAGCAAGAATCTCAAAGATCGAAGCCGGCTCTCATGTCTAGAGTTAATTATTAGCCAGGATGCATTCAGTGATAGTTAGCTTAGCACAAAGACTGGAAACAGGGGGGGAGAGTTAGCTAGGATCTAAAACAAAATTCACCTCTATCTGCACTTCTAATAGTCACAAACCATACTGTCATATTTCCCAAATGTTCACACATTAAGTCACATGTTTAGCTTTGCTGGATTTGCCTCCAGCCGGGCTCCTGGTGGTTTCTAGAGTTTCTACCTCTTGTGTGACAGACTATTTCTGGCCCTGCTCGTACCACCTACCTGTGAAATGGTTGGAGTCAGCAGCAATGCCACTCTGCTAATCTCACCAGTAGAAAGCTGCTGCAGGATCAAAGGAAGCATGGGAGAGTTGATGATATGGGACTGCCTGTCAATTGAAAATATTTTCCCATAACTAATGCACCATTTTGAATGATGTCAGGCAGCCTGAATAGAGGGCTGAAAGCAGATGATTTGCTCGGCTCACGTTGCTGTATACTTCTGATGGATTGACTGTCTACGCCCTCTGGCTCCAACAAATCCTCCAGTCTATACCTGCTGTGATTATCAGAAAATATGACATGCAATTCATACATTTCTACCGACAAAATCTACATGCAAGTCAAACATATCAGCCCCCAACTCCTCAGTTCTGCAGAGAATTGTCCTGAAAATGTCCATGAAAATGTCATTGCTATTCTGCCCTAAATGTAAGACTAGTTTGCTCCAGTTGAGGCTCTCGGTGACTCAGTGGTTGAACTGGGCAGCGTCCAGGTGTCAACGAGTACAACTGAGCGAGCAGAACGTTTCTGACAGAAAGAGCCTTCATGCTTAAAAAGGCTTAATAAAGACCCATGGTTTCTTTCTATACTGCATGCTCAATCAACAACCATGCAAAATAATTGAGTTGAATAACCCGATAACCTTTTATACATTCATATGGTTCTAAGAAACATAACTTCCTCACTTATCTGAGTTTGTTGAGGTTAAAGTCCGCAAGGAAACTCTTTCTTTATATCACTTCAAAAGTAATTTAAATGAAGAACAGATACTCCGGTTCCATCAATTCCATTTATGTTCAATAATAAAATAACCTGGGGAAGTTCCTGATTGAGTAAATGACGAAACAAGGAAAGATGAATCAAGAAAAATGTTGAAAACATTGTATGTACAAAGCAGAAAATGGTTCCCCAATATTTGAAGTTAAAAAGAGAAATAACACAATGTGTCATGCTATTACAAAATATACAGCTGGAGTAAGGGCAGGGCAGCTGGTGGTGAAAGATAGGGATGTACAAGTTTCCTCCCATCTCACTGTTGAGTATCAAACTTTGGTCGGGCAGCAGTGACTTCTTCTCGTGGTTGATTGATGTCCCTGTACACACTGGATGAAGTCAAGGTATGAAGTCACATGGTTTGAATTGGCCTGTTATCTGCATCGCCGTCGCACATCATCAACTAGTTAATTAAGTTCTTGGGCTTTCCCCCCTCCCCCAGCGGGGTACTGGGAGAAATTGGAAAAAAGGAGGCCTTCAGCGTAATAAATTCTCATCTGACTCATACAAATGCAAGAAGACTCTCTAAAGGTCAAATTCAGGTTCCCTGTGACGAGGCGTTACATCAACTGTGTGGAGCACTCACCTTTCACTTTCTAGAATTCAGTATGTCTCCTCTTCACAAAGACCGGCTGAACATACAGCCTGCAGTTCAAATACTGAATACCGTATATATCAAGCTCCCCATATGTACGCTTTAAATGACCAGGCTTACTCTCAGACGGCAGAGTCACATCATTTAAGTCCCCAAGACCTTAACAACTATCATTGTCCTCCAGGCAAAAGTAAACCTGGTGATTTACTGAGGAAGAACACAGCTCTGGTTAATTTCTAAGTGCTGGTGTGTTTGCAAGTTGAGCGCCGATGGGCATCAAACCCATGTCTTTAATGTTCTCAGACTTTGTGTGAGTTTGAAAAACGTTCTCCTGTCACGTCACCCGTAGAGGACGGTCCTGTTTTCGCCACCTGGGCTTGTTTAAGATGGTTTTTAATCAGCCAAACCCACAGACAAAAACAACTGGCATCAATCAAAAGCCACCCGCAGAGAGGCTGTAACTCCCGTCCAGACAGGAAGGATGTGAGCCTGAAATCAAGGTGAGGTCCTTTGATCACTTTGTAACTCAATCACGTCTTTGCACAAAGCAGACACAAAAACACTCACAGGAGATTAGTGATGCTTTGTATGAGGAATCTCCTCCACCAAATCCTGTTTTACAAGCCAGTTTTACCTGAGATTTTATTTTAGTGCAAAGGCCTAAATCCCAATCAGAAACGAGGTCAAAACTAATCTTAGTTCCACTTTCATCCCAAAACTTAAGAAATAGTTGAACAATTTCAAACTCTCATGAATATGAAGCAGTCAGGAAGCTAGATAGGTTAGCTTAGCATAAACACTGGAAGCAGAGGGAAACAGATAGCCTGACTCCATCTAAAGGTGACTAAATCCATCTATAAACATCTTTAAGTTCAGAAATGATAGAATAGAATAGAATGCCTTTATTGTCATTGCTCATTCTACAATTAAATTCACTGTGCATCTCTTCATACAGATAAATATCCATTAATCGGTTTTAGGTGAGGTTGTCTTGCTGTATCATGGAGGTTATGTGGCCAACTGTGGAGCTTCGCAGTGGAAGAAATAGCTCATTTCTATTGTTGTTGAGTGGATTTGTTAATTAGTCAACTCTTTCCAGTGTTTATGCCAAGCCAAGCTAATTCTGGCTGAAGCCTTATATTCAACAGATACGTATGAGACTGGTACTGGAGGTGAATAAGAAGTAGACTCCTGAAATATCAAACCCTTAATTACCAAGATTACCTATCTGGAGAAGAACCAACTGCTTTCTGTTCCCCTCGTTTGTATGTTCTTGTGCGGACATGTGCTCCTTCTTGGCAAGCGGCACACCTCTGGGTTGAACAGCTCCGGCATGTGAGGTGTCTGACATGTTGTGACTAGAGCGAATGAACAGGTGATACATGTCACAATATCCTATTACTTATCACCGGCTCTCATGTTCTGTATCAGAAGCCAAAAGAGGGTTCCAGAATGACTTGCAATTTTTTCCAACTATGTGACAGTTGCATGAATGAGTGTGTGTTGTGGTTTCCTGTGTGGTTAAAGGACAAGTTCCCAGCAAAAACATTTATTATTATTTTAAACTACAGTTCAAATGAAAATATTAAAAGATGTTAGATGCCGAGGGACGCTGCAGCACAAGAAGCCAAAACTATGGTTGTTGAGTTCCGGCTCCTTGTCCCATATTTGATGATAGTCAAATACGACCAAGACAAAATGAATGAATTATTTGAGATATTAATGTGATTTTGAGCTGCAGACAATAATCAGTTGATTCAAACTGAGGGATAACGTTTCAACTAAGGCCCCTTTTATAAAGCATGTCACCAGTGAGCCAGTGCTTCCCTGCCACTTTGGGCTGCTGGGACGAGCTCTGGGCGTTTTCAGCAGAGGTTACAACACCTCCCTCCACTCGCAGTTTAAATCCAGAGAGAAAACCTTCCCGAGGTGTCAGTCTCTTGGTGAAGGGGCAGAGCGATGGACTTCTTCTCTGGATTTGTCTGCGCTGTTCTCATCTGTGTTGTCAGTGCTGGGATTCCCCGTGATGGAATACACTGGACATACACAGGTAGGATTTTCATTTTAGAATTTATACGATTTAAAAAATAAATACAAATAATGTGTTGTGCCAAAACACAAAAAGTGACAAAATGATATTGGATTTAAAGTGTGTGATGCGTAAAAGTGACAAACTATTCAAATGAATATTTGTTTTGGTTGAAGAAGCTGCCTATAGTTGTTTCCTGTCGACAATCAGCCCAAGGCATTTGGTCACTGTGTTTTCTGGGTGACGCAGGCTGCTTTGGAAAGACACAGCCTGGCATCACCAGGAGCGCGTAAAGACACAATATTAGGCAACGTGTTGCGTTTTGCATCGGAAAGCAGTGTGTAATCCTATCGGGAAATCAGCTGTCATCAAATCCAGTTGAACAAGTCCTCTGCGTCATGTGACCCGGTTTATAAAAGGGCATGCTGTATATATTGCAGCAGTTTGAATAGTTTTTAAAAAATAATGTGTTAATAGGTTATTTTCCTCTCACACAGAGGGAGCGTTGGACCAGATGCAGTGGCCAACCAAGTACCCCGCATGTGGCGGTAAGAAGCAGTCTCCAATAGACATCCAGCGGCGCAGCGTGAGGCACAACCCAGACATGTTGCAGCTGGAGCTCAGCGGATATGATGCGCAGAACGGCGACTTCCAAATGTCCAACAACGGGCACTCCGGTAATCTAAAAACTACTCCACCTTAATATTAACCACAACAGGTAATAGGCTGATATAAGAGCCAAGCTCCTTGGCTTTACTGTTTGTTTATTCATTATTTAGATATTTATTTTTATATTGTCAACAAACCCATTTAAATCATTATGACATCTAAATGTTCAAAAGTGTATTTTCATGTATTTCTTTATTGTGTAAAACTCATTACGACAGTTGTGACCATTACAGTGAACCATAAGTCTGAAATTGTCCCACCACTCTGCTGCATGCTATTTTGATAATATAATATAAGATAACATGTGGTATGATGGTGGATTGCACAACTTTTACAAGTCACATAAATAAATCATAAATAAATGGAAGTGTATGGCTCTACGTTACGTTACGTTTCAAGGACTGAGTCTGAGTTATGTACGTTATGTTTATGTTCTCCGTCAGTTCAAATTGACCTGCCTCCCACAATGGTGATCACTAAAGGCCTCCCAGGAAAATACACAGCTGTCCAGATGCACCTGCACTGGGGTGGCTGGGACCTGGAGGCCAGCGGAGCAGAGCACACCCTAGACGGCATCCGCTACATGGCAGAGGTTGGCTTAAAAGAATAGATAACTTTAAAAATAAAAGTTTGACGGAGTAGAATCTGCACCGCTGTATTGAATATTACAGACCTGCACAGCTATGAAATACATGCACAAAGATACTCTGCCTTTAATTCATTATCATAACAGATGGTTTTGTTTTTATCTGAACGTTATCCTGTCTCAAACATCTATTTGCTGCCTCTTTAATTTAATTAGTAGCTAGTGGTAGACTCTTAGGATCCTTGGGCGTGTGGAACCTAATCTGTTCTGTATTTCCACCTTGTCTTTCAGCTCCATGTTGTCCACTTCAATTCTGACAAGTACAAGAGCTTTACCGAAGCCAGAGATAAGCCGGACGGGTTAGCAGTACTCGCATTTTTCTATGATGTACGTGGACCACAAAGGCCTTTGTTCCCTTTCCTCTATGAATTGCTTTTTCTGACCATCAAGGATTTCAACATCCACACAGGATGCCATCACTAACCTGATAAACTATCTTACAAAACAGTGTGAAATACAATGACCCATGTAGAGTTGTTTCATCATCCCGCTGGGTTAATGGCTCTATTGAGTGTTAATTTACATGCTGACATATCACCCGCTGAATGAGTTCCAATATGTGAGCATGAATGAGTTTTCCAGAGGAATGCTTCAGGTCTCAGACAGTTGGGTGGCTCTCAGCTACGACGCGAGGTCGTCGCTGCAGCAACACCTTCGCTGGCATGTGATAGCAACTCAGAGTGACTTAGTGCTATTTGGACAAACTCGTTTCGTAACAAATGATTCACTGGCATGGAAGTTTAAAGGAGGATTCTAGTTCATTAAGTCCGGGTTAACGCTGCGACGACGCTCAAAAGAAGTCGAACTGTTAAATTATCAACCAAGGCTTTACAGGCCGACGTTTCAGTTCAACTTTGACCTTTTGTGTCCACCACAGTTTTCTTGTGCAATGAGGGATTATAATGGACATCTCACATGCACTCGCTTTACCTCGAGTATATTCTGTATTATCATCTGACTCAACATTTGCCTCGTCAGACTTTTGTAGTGATGTCGCTGTTTCCTGATCTCAGAATATACAATATTATCATAAAGTCCAAAATCAGCAAGGCCAAATTGATAATAAACCAGAAAATCTAGATTAAAACACACACACTCTCTGTGTTTTCTGTTTTGGATCTGAACATTCTTTTCTCCTTTCAGGACGGGCATTTTGAAAACACCTACTACAGTGATTTCATCTCCAGTCTGGACAAAATCAAATATGCAGGTGAGTTACTGCCCTCATAAATCAATCTACCTTAGTGTTGGAGTCTGAGGTGATTTTAATGGGATCCTGATGGGGATCGATACAGGATTTCATGACAGACCAAAAAATAATAAAGGATACAAAAATGATTTTAAAAATGTAGCAGAGAGACCTTATGAACTATGATCATCTTGTTTATTAATATTTGATAGTTTTTCCACAAAAAATATCATGGATGCAATCAAATATAAAGCAACACTAATATGTTTAAGTACTGTTTGAAGAATTTTAAGATACTTTTGATGCTTATCGAGATAATATTGTCGATGGCATTTATTTTGGCGGGGATAAGCATGACATTATGTTTTCTGCTGACAGGTCAGTCCATGCACATATCAAGCATCGATGTGCGCTCCATGCTGCCCGAGAACCTCAACCACTTCTTCCGATACGAGGGCTCCCTCACCACGCCACCCTGCTACGAGAGCATCCTCTGGACTGTGTTCGATACTCCCATCACTCTCTCACATAACCAGGTGCAGCAGACGGGAAGGCCTTTGTTATAAAACAGAGACATTCTGGAGTCAGACTTTGCTGTCATATATGGAAGCAAGCCGTCACCATTTGAAGGAAATGGTTTTTGATATGTGGTGCAATGCCGTAGCTTCATCCTCTTCTCTGATGTGTGCAGATCAGGAAACTTGAGAGTACTCTGATGGACATGGACAACAAGACCCTGTGGAATGATTACCGCATGGCTCAGCCTCTCAACAGCCGCGTGGTGGAGTCTTCTTTCCTGCCGCGGCTCGGGAAAGGATGTATGTAGCTTGTTGAGGCAGGGAGATTACAACAAAAGGGCAATATCATGTATGAGAGTCCACATGGGGCACGACGGAGGCCTGAGTCTGACCTTTCTCATTTCCATTTACCTTTTTTAGCATTTTGCCGACAAGATGAGATTGAATCCAAGCTGCTGAAGATCGAGGGTCTGATCACGTCTATTGGAAAGCACATGCATTCAGGTGAGTCAGAGATACTGCTAAAGATAGTAAGATATGACATGAAAATGCTTATATTTACCCTCTTACTTACTTATTCCCTTAAGGTGGAGTTCGAAATTCAAGGCCTACCAAATACGGTGAGTCCTTTTTCTTTTCTTTGTGATTGAATTAGCCATCTAACTGTGATTAATGATTAAAGGCAGATAGTCTGATACTAGTTTTTGCCGTTTCCCCTCAGAACCTCGCGGCCTGTTTCCTCTGGTGCTCAACTTCCAGGAGAAGAATTCGGGAAGTTATGCTTTGGCTCGCCTCGGCCATCCCATGGAGCTGGACTCCTTCACCATCTGCATGCATGTCCTGCCCCAGCTTGAGGGGGTCCACACCGTCATCTCCTACGCCAGCAACGGCAACGACAACGAGCTGATGATCTCCATCGGCGAGGACAGAGACTCCAGAGAGGTGGGCCTCTGGATCGGCAACGAGTTTGTCAACCTGCCGCACAACTTCAAGTCCCGCGAATGGGCCAACTACTGCATCACCTGGTCATCGCACACCGGCGGCGCCCAGCTGTGGGTCAACGGCAGGGTGGGGGAGCAGCGGTACCTGAGGACCGGTTACACGATCAGCCCCGGCGGCGTGTTCATCGTTGGCAAAGACCAGGATGGATTACTGGGCATCACCAACGCGGACGCCTTTGTGGGTAAGATGACCGATGTCAACGTGTGGGACTATGTGCTGACCACGGCGAACATCCGGGACCAGATGTCATGCGAGAGAAACAGCACTGTGGTGGGGAGCGTGTTCAGCTGGGGGACCACCACGCTCAGCCTGTATGGGGGGGTGCAGCTGGACAGTCAGTACAGATGCTCCTGAAGAGAGATGAGCTGCTTCCGTTCACTTTAATAAAGGCTGCAATAAACCAAAGTATCAGGGCTGATGGAGGGGATTTAACATGTGTACGACACATGTAATGAAGGATACAAATGTTTTTCAGGCACCTGTAAGTCAATATTTAATGCATGTAGCTTCAGTAGTGTACTGTTTTCATATCTTTGCATAATCAATAAAGGCTTTCAAGTGACATGTTGGTTTCTTTTAATGACTCAAAGACCCATTCACACCTCTATAAGGCTATAACTCACATCAAGTTTCACTGTATTTTTAGTTGCATTGAATGGCACGAAGACGAACTGTAGGCTACACAAAGAGACTGTGAAAAGATTCCTTGTGGAATAGAAAAGAGAAGCTAAATTAAGACATTTCCAGTCCATTACAATCGTCCCCTGAGTGAAGACTTCCTCTGAATGCTCTCATTTTTCTTCAGAAGGCTGTGACCTTCGCTGCATCCTCCAGGCTTTCTTTGCTCCCTTTCAGTGGCAGATCCCCATCGGCCACTTTGATCTCCACTTTGTTTCTCTTGGCGAACATCTGGCAGATCTCCAGGAAGGTCTTGTTCTTGGTCTCCGGGACCACCAGCCAGATGTAGACCAGAGTGACCAGACAGACGAAGGAAAAAATGATGAAGCTGTAGGGGCCCAGACCTCTCTGGGGGGGACGGAGAGGGAATGTGATCAGTTTGTCCTCAAGATGAAATATTGTAAATAAGTTAGCCAGAAACAGTTGCATAAACAGCATGAAAGGTGAGGGGGTGTGTGTGATTTGTGTGCTACTTTTATTGGAATTCTCAAACAAATTCCTGCGTTGTTTGCGTTGTGGTTTGACGAAGAATTCTTGAGATGAAGCCAACATGAGCATAATGGTTGTGTTTATCTCTAAAGTTACACCACTCAGTACCATTGGAAAGACACACTGATCCAACTGCTCCTAATAAACAAGGACAGACATCGCACTTGTGTATTGGACCATGATTGGATCTAGTTGTGACATCACACAAGTCATACGTGTATATCTGTGGTAAACTGAGATTAGTGGTGAGCGTCGAGAAACCGCCCCCTCTATCAGACGAATCTGAAAACTTCATTCTAAACTCACTCTGCAGATGTGAAGTTCAAACATCCAAGTGAAGCAACATTAAAGCAAAATAACACTGGAACACTGCAAAGTATACGTGTTCACAAAGATGCTGCTTAACAGTATGGATGATGGATATGACAGTTTGGATATGAGACTGATTGGTGGCCGGTTACTCTTCTTCCCATCCAAGCTTCTTTTGTTGATAAAAACATTCAATAGTTTCTATTTCCACTTTTCAATTGATCCCTAAAGGAATCGTTAGACAATATAAAAATACCACTCTCATATCCATATCTCATATCTGTCCACGATTTCAAATCTCTAGGCTTGCTATGTAAATGGACGTATAAAGAAAACTGGATACAGTGATTAAAACGTCCTTCCAAGCAAACAAAAGTTTGACTTATGAGTATAAAATGATGATGATGCATGACCTTCTGCATCCACAGGGGCTATAGAGGACACTAGCATTTCCTTTGACCCCTCGGTCCAGCCTCGGCCTCAGGCCCATTCACATGGACAGAAGCAGGAAAATAACTCTGGATTAGGCTTTTTTTTTTACTTTTAGGACCACGCTGAGAAAAAAGCTAATAAGTGTATTTCCCAAAATGTTGATCTGCTTAACGATACACTGTTCACTTAAAATGTGACTCAGGTGTTTGCCTCCTGTTTGACTGGTTGTTGCAGTTCGTGGCTCTTAAGAAAGACATAGAGGCTACATACTGAAATAATTCAAAATAAAGGATCACATCTCCGGATGCCACTTACACTTAAAAAACCCACCTGTAACTAATCACATTTCAAACTAATAAGAGTTAACCGACCTCTAGGAAGGGGAAGACGAGGCCGACAGTGAAGTTGGACAGCCAGTGGACAGAGCCTGCAACCATGAAGGCAGCGGGCCTGGCCGACTGCCTGAACATCTCGGTGGTCACCACATAAGGAATGGGACCTGGAGGGCACAGATGTGGTTAACCACAACCAAAACACTCGAGACTCATCATCACTCTTCAGGGTCACAGTCTCAGACAGCTAAGCGCAGATTTACAACATATATCATTACATGTCTGGTCGTATCCAAACAACACTTCAGCTAATGGAGCCCCCCCTGTCGTAATCAGCGGGTGTTTAAAATAACCACCGGTGGGGTCAGACTCACTGGGTCCGATGGCATGTCCTATGACGTAGACGATGACACAGGTGATGCTGATGTAGGGCATCCACGTCACGCTCTCCTGTCAACACAAAGGGACAGCTGCTGTTAGCGTTAAACTGGCGTTTTGATCCTTTCAAACAGCGATGAAAACATCACAAAATCACGTAATGGCTGGACTTTGTGGAAAGATTTAAACCCTCTGCGCTGTTGAAAGTGAAGCCTGTCTGACAATGGTGATCCAGATGAGATTACAGGGGGGCAGCCCTGGGTTTGTGGTGGTCTAAACGGCCAATGCTTTCTCATACTTTAATGGTGGGAGACTCAAAGTTCTCACGACCCCAGCAAACATAAATGTCAAGTCATCATATTTATATTCCTGACCAGGCCATACATTTATAATATTAAACGTACAGTAATGCTTTCCTTGTTGAGCTGGCTTTGTAAACCAGCACTCAGGACTACAAGGTTAAAGTGATGACTCACAGCTTAAAAGCAATGGTTCAATGGTTCTCTCTGGACTCGACAACAGCTAAGTCATAAAAAATGTTGTGCTTTTTTTTTTGCCGTTCTATCATTTACAATTCTTTTTTCTGTGTGTGTCCTTCTGGTTCCCTGGTGTGTTCTTGCATTTCACCATGACCTGATCTCCACTCACAGGTCCCCAGGTCACCCCTTCAGATTCTCCTGGTAAAAAAAATCTTAAATGTAAATCCATACATGTAACCACCATGCAAAATATTAGCTTTCAATTCCTCATAGTTTCAGAAATACACACCATTGATATTTGACCCCAAAAAGCCATGTGCGAAAACATTTTTTCCCCTTCAGGATCTTATAATTTTATAATGGATTGATCTAGAAAGCTAATATTGCAGATATTAATAGCATCCATATTCTTCAATTAAGGCATCAGTTAGCCTCTGGGATGCTTAGTTATCACTCTAAAGGAAGCTAAAAATGGCTTTTTGGCCAAAATGAGCAATTTTTTTATGAACAAGAACATTTTTAGAAATATTCACGTTTTCATATCCAGGGGATTATAAATCTGAAATGGAACTATTTAACAAAGTGATATTGCAGATATTCATCAACTGGCATATACAATTTCAGATTCTGATATGAGAATGCCTGAAGAATGTTTGTGTTTCTATCTGTAGGCAGCTGAAAGTGGCAATTTGGCCAAAAATGGTAAATATGCAGGGGGCCTAACCCCTTAAGTGAGGTAATGTGACATTTTGTTATATTCATAAATGGTACATTGGGAACATTGTCACAAGAAATGATAATAAAAATGATGTGTTTGTGATTTTCATGAAGCGAGGAAGGGGCAATACATTCTCATGGCCTCCAGAAAACAGGAAAGAGCAATGCTGGGTGTCATTACTTAATGGATTAAGATTGTCTCGTATAAGATGTATCTACTGACCAAATTATTTTAACGAACGCCCATGGGTTCATATTTTTTTTAATAAATCTTTATGTACACATTTTTTTTATATAAATATTGATTTTTTTTTCTCATTTTGAGCAGCTTGGTCTGAAATGGAAGTATAATAAAAGTATAATGCAGAACTTTATAAACTGACATTAAAAAAAGTAGATTGTGTCTCAGAATGCTCCTATAAGAAAGATGTGAAATTGGCACTGTGAAACAAGGTGAATTGTAACCTGGGTCCACATGAGGCTAAAATATGCTTCTTATGAGTGATAAACAGGTTATTTATTCATATACATGTACAAACTAAGTAATACTTTTGTATATGATTGCATGATATAAGATAGAATAAATGTGTTCAGTTAGCATCTCATTTATGTAGTGCACTGAATACAGAGACAATAGTATTAGTATTCAGAGGGACATCATGTTAATTCTTGGAAAACGGATGTTTTAATAAATATTAAAATATACATGTGAATAGATAATGATCCTATAATTTCTGTGTTGTTCCATATTTTCAGGATGGCTCATTATTTTAGCTTGTTTTGGCCAACAAGCCATGTTTAGCTTCCTATGGGGTGATACATTAGCACCCCAGAGGCCATGTGGATGCCATTTAGTAGTTATCTGCAATATTAGCTTCCCAGATCAATCCATTCTAAAATTATAAGATCCTCAATGTTGAAGAAAACTGGCACATGGCTTTTTTCGGGCAAAGTCTGTATTTCTGAAATTGTGTGAAAGCTAATATTTTGCATGTTGGGTACAGGCATAGATCTAGATGTAATCATTTTCCCAGCTAAATCTGAGGAGGTGAGTTGGCGTGAAATTACCCTTTTCCTGTTGCTGGGCGAAGGAAGGAGACAGGTCGCCAGTCTTTCACAGGGCTGACACATAGACAACAACTCACATTCACACCTACAGGATTTAGAGTCATCAATTAACTGAGCTTGCATGTGGGACTGTGGGAGGAAGTCGGACACATGCTGACACGATTAGAACAAACTCCAGATTCAACACACATTCAAACCCAGGCCCCTCTTGCTGTGATGATTTCAGTGGTGTGGGGGCCAAAAGTGTGTGCATGTGTCACTCTCCTTAATTTTTGCCGCATCAATCGCGCACATTCAAGCGATATTCATGAGCCAGTGTGTGACACCTCAACAGCCAATCATAAAACAGCCCGTTCTCCTCACAGGGAGAATGCTCACAGTCCCTCTTCAGTGAAGTCATCGGCCTCTATCAGTCTGCTACAGTACGAGCTTTGATGACTAGAGGGGATTCCCTGGTAACTAAGTGCCTTGTTGGTTCCATCTGTGAGAATGTTTTGACTACTCATTAATGGAATTCCCTATCATCATTGGGACACCCCTCTTGCATATGGATGGTGGCTTCCAAAAACTTTCTCCCTGCATGTTCCCATCCATGCGTCTTCAGCGTGTCAATCAAGCAGTCCATCATTCAATCATCCACTCGGTCAGTTTAACCACAAAGTCTAGGGCTACGTTTAGAGAACAGCAGATGCCCCCCGCCCCATTATTAGGCCAAAAAGTTACTAAGAAACTACATATATAACCTATACAGACTACCAATGCACCAATACCAATTTCTTTTGTCTAAGTGGGGTGGCCATTGGCCTCGCGGCCCCAATGGTTTCGGCGCCAGTGGCTGTGAGGCTACACCAGCCCTGTCTGACATATATGTGATGAAATTGTTCTTTAAATGATGCACTATGCTCTGGCGTTACATGTGAAACAGAGTCAGTGTGGTCTTCAGTGGGTCAGGGACCAGGACAACAGGCCCTGGAGACCTGCAGCCAGCAGAGGCAGGCAGAGCACAGAATTGACAGAAATCTGTCAACACTGACAAGTTGAGCACATCTGCAAGCATAAAACATGCAATAAGTAACTAGGGCATGTCACAATGCACTGGGACCTGTGTTCACTCCCTGACACCGCTGGGCATACTGTTCCTGGCCACAGAATAATCAAACTCTTCTGTCATGTCAGAGAGCAAACCTTCAGGTGAACGATACGGGTACAAAACCTTTTGTAGGATTATTACCAGACCATGCAGATGACATGCGTGCCTCAGTCCCCTACAAGATATGGCAAGGACAGACAGAGATTCCTTGCTTTGTTGTTAAATGTCTGTACTTTTATCCCATTGTTATTGTTTCAAATTACCATAGTAACAAAGAACATGTGACCTGTCTCAACCCCACCCCCACATCTCCAAAAAACCTCCAAGGACCTCAGTGTTGAAAGCTCAGACGTACAAACAGCAGATTAATCCTGTAAACTGCACCACTAGAGAGCAGCAGAGGAACATGTTGAACATGTGAGACGCTCCAAAGCTTCTACCTGAAAGTTGAGAGCGACAGTGAGCAGCACACAGGCGCCACAGCAGATCCCAAAGCCACAGAGGAGGAGCAGCCGTCGTCCCGAGGCCTCCACGATGAAGACCTGGTGAGATAAACTCCTTCAGAACGATCGTCTCCCGTTGACGCGATCAACCAACGACTGTGTGTGGATACCTACAGCAGCTATGGTCATGAAGACATTCACTGCACCTGTTCCAACAGTGACATACTGGATATCATTGGGCTCCACTCCTGCAGTGGCATATATGCTATCTGCATAGTAGTAGATCTGAGGAGGGAGAGAGAAATGCATTATGGTTGAATAATAAGATGACCATATATACTTATGTGTGACCAGATCACGGCTCACTGCGTTGACCCCCGACAGCTGCTGGCCCATGTTCATGATGACGATGGAGACTAGCTGCCAGCGAAGGGAGCGCTGGGACAGCAGGCTGAGCACAGACAGGCGGCCCTCGGCCCTCTCCGACTGGTCCTCCAGACGCATCTCTGACAGCTCCGCATCCACGTCGTCCCAGCCACGCAGACGCTGTAGCGCTTTCTTTGCCATCTTCTCGTCTCCTCTCTGGATGAGCATGTACCTGGGGCTCTCTGGGAAGAAGGGCAGCAGCAGGAGCTCTATCAGGGCAGGGATGCCGGTCAAACCCAGCATGAGGGTCCAACCTGGGAACAGAAACACCGGATTTACCAAAGGGCCGATCTAAAAAGCTCTCCCCTGGGTCTCCCAAAGTCAGCCTTGAACATCTAACCAGTGAAGGACGTGTGAACATTAACCTCTGCTGTTGCCCAGTATGTGTCTGATGCCCAGCACTTGTGCACTGAGGATGCCAATGGTGATGAAGAGCTGTGGTATAATGCCAAGGGCTCCCCGCAGGTTTTTGGGAGCAAGTTCTCCCAGATACATGGGCACGATGTTGGATGAGAGACCTGCAGACAGAAAACGTAAGATACACAGAAACGACTCCTATAAACCTTGATTACTTGAACATATCTGACCTGCGCAGACACCCACTATGAACCGAGCCACGATGATGATCTCATAGGACTTGGCGACCTCACTGAGTCCCATCATCACAGCGGGGACAATGGAGAAGATGTTGTTGAAGAGGAGGGCGCCCTTCCTGTCGCGGGGGTCAACGCATTTATCGCGGCGGGCAAACAAGTGTACAGCTTTTTGCAGTGCGTTGATAAATGTGACATATTACCTCCCCAGCTTGTTGACCAGAGGGGCCACCATCAGGGAGCCGAAGAAGCCTCCTAGCGGATACATGGACACGGAGACAGACCACAGCAGAGTTAGGAAGCTCCCCTCCATCGGCCTGCCGTAGCGCTCCGTGTAGGTGGTGTTATAGAACTGCTGCATGAACTGAAGAGGGCAGGACAATACTGATAGAAGCACATCTGTCGGCCTCCATATCACTGCATGTTACTGTAAAAGCTGCTTTGCTGTGTTACCGGGGACGGAGAGTTGATCACAGCCACATTGTAACCGTACTGGAAGGATGAACCAAACGCAGATATGAGTGTCGCCAACACCAGGACCACGGTCAATCTCTGTTTAGGGACATCAGCACATTTTGGGATGCCTCTTTGTTTTTACTACACAGACATCGTGACACACCACCTTCGCACGCTGTCACAGAACAGAACATTGATGGTCATCACACCTGGTGTGCCACTCACCCCACTCCTCTCCACAGGCGTACCCCGCTCCTCAATCTCCGCCATGGCTGTGTTCGGACTCTGCCTCAGCAATAATAACACTTTGTTACTACTGCACTACTACATCCTGTCTGCCCTTTGGACACCAGAGCTCTGGTTATCATCTCCACGTTGCTGACTGGGGTTTCTGCATTTAACCCATTCAAGATATTTATCTGGGCCTGATGTGCTTATTTAATGCTTTTATTGCACCGCACCTTCAACTGAATCCGTTCCAACTGATAAAATCTGTCATTGTGGAGTTATGCCCAACCGGCTCTATTACAGAAGGAAGAATGGTTATTAATGAATGACAACACAGTGCTGAAATCACAAAGACAGTGATGATCCTCGTACAATAAGAAGGATTTATCTGTTCTCCCACTGAAGATCATTTCACACTGATTACTGAATGGATTCATTTTCTGCAGAAACACCACACCTGCGAGTCTCTTTTTTACGTTTACTTCGTCGTCTCAGTTTGTCATGTACTGCATTGGGCCTTATCTCCATGGCTGAGTATGTTTGTCCATACAACGATGACCCCAACGCTGTTTACCTGAACAGCTGGATGCCATTTGCTTCAGTATTTCCTCACTGCAAAAACAAGGCTGTTGGTGTGTGAGCACACAATGCTGGTATGGTGCAAAGCAGGATAAGCGGTGAGACTTTCAACAACAATTTTTGGATGGTGACTTATTTTATTTTTCTTATCTTAACTTAGCATTGGGTTGGTTTGATTAAAAAACAACTGACTTATAAACCCACCGGACTTGTCTGCATGTTAACAGATAAGTCTTTCCATCAATATTTAAAAAAAGTTCATGTGCAGTGGTTGCAATATCAGCAGTTAACAGTAGGAGGAGCTACAGGAATTGTTGCGATTGGTGCACCTCAACATTCAAAGAAGATCAACATGTCACATGTTCCACTGCTTTTAATACCTTACTGCCTAATTCTTCACACTGAGAGTCTGGGAACCGACAGTAAGCTCTCTCTTGTTGTGTTTATGATGTTTTTCTATTACATGTATGAACATTGCTCGGTCACTTCTAATTTAAAGATGCTGCTGCAGCTCTGAACTACTATTGCCCATCACCTTTGGTGGATGGTGTTTTTGAAAAATAGCTCCAACAATCTTTAACGCAGCCAAATGAACAGCTTGTGTTGTGAAAATAAATGACTTCCATTATCTTGACTGGTGAATGGTCGGCCCATAGTATGGGGCGGCTCTCTTGTACTTCTTAACCTAATGAATAAGTGGGCAGAGAGCCAGCGCAGCAGAAATCCCTTCCGGTTACTTCAATGTCATCCAAAGCTCACAGCCGACACAATGGATTAATCCCTGCAGTAGATTCAGTGAGTGTCAGAGTCGTCTGCTGTCCTCAAGGACAAACAACTGTTTACCAGTGTTTTGGATGTCATCGGCATCACCAGCATTCACTTCCTCTCATTTTCACAGATATGGGCTGCGGTCGAATAGTCAAAAAAGTAGGTCTTAACTCAAGGGGCGTTGCTAGACATAAAGCTCTACTGGGGCACAGGCCCCCCATTACTAAAATCACAAAAAACATCCTTGAATTCCCGCTGCGTGTATGAAATGTGCTATACAATGTGCTATATTAACTTCCTTTGCTTAGCCCACTATTGCTGCCACAGCCATACTGCTGCTGCTAAAACTGAAAGGTTAAAAATGTAGAGATATTAATCTCTAATTCATATTTATTTCAACATACATAATGAACATGCTCAACATGTTTTTGTTGATTTTGGAGTATAGGCATATCGTTTGTTTTCATGAACGGCCGAGGTGTGCGGCACTTTAAATGTTGCTCTTGCAAGGAATTGTGGGTCGGCGTGATCTCCTTTCCTTTCGTAAAGGAAGATCCGTTGTATCTGATGCTAAAGGAGATCTGTAAGGAAGCATTGGAGCTCCTTTCCTTTGCATTTTAGAGAATTCGAACTGCCTTTATCATGGCGGCCACTTGTTTACTTCCGGGTCACTTCTTCAGTTGGGAACCTTCCTAAGCAAAAAAGACTATTCGACCGCAGCCATGGTATCCGGTGCTCTGACTGTTGGTGAACATCCTGAGAAAACGACCTCTGCACTGTGTCACATAAACTTTAGCCCAAAGATGAAAATAGATTGAAGGAAAACTCTTCATCTCATAAACAACTGTGTTTTTGTGGTTTTAATATTACTTGTGCACGCAACAGAACGACCCCATGTTCTGGAAATATTGCCTGAGAACTAACTGCCCTCGTAAGAGCACAGTGTTTTTGCAGTGTAATGAAAAGTCTGGCAGACCTGATTAAAAAAAAATTATAACGACAATGTTACCCACTTCTGCATTGCCTAATTCAACAGACAAACAGAGAACATACTCAATCTATTTATCCACTTGCTGCTATGCCACCTTCACAGCCCATATAATTCAAACAAACAATAATCACTTGAGGATAAGAGAAAATTGGCTATCACCTTTCCCAAGACTCACACCACCTTCATTTTAATGTAGCTCATCATCTCCGAAGCGGGCTCATTAAAA
The DNA here is from genome assembly GCA_029853015.1 of Chelidonichthys spinosus. Taxonomy (NCBI): domain Eukaryota; kingdom Metazoa; phylum Chordata; class Actinopteri; order Perciformes; family Triglidae; genus Chelidonichthys; species Chelidonichthys spinosus. Next base: position 14,750,378 of record CM056829.1, read on the forward strand.
CTCAATGGATCTTTGGCAATATTTAAAAAAAAAAAAGGCTGAAGGAACTATGAGAAGTGGCATCCTCAGGGTTCAGTGGGTTCACACTCCTCATTGGTATGAGTTCGGCCTGTCGCTCAGTTGGGGAAACGGGAGCCAACAACAGCAGGGGTCAGAGAAGAAGTGAGGTTCGCAGGGGGAAGGCTCAGGTTTCAAGGAGGAACGACAGCATGTGATGACAAGTCATGCATCCTGACCACAATGACAGCCACTATGTTCATTTTAGTGACGTCAAACACTGATGGCTGAAAAGTGTTGCAACTATGAAGTTAGGCAATAGGGTTAATACTGTGTATGAGCATCATAGGAGATGTTTTTATCTTAACGCTGACTGAGAATGGTGGCAACATCATGTATTTTACTATCCTTTAAAGAGATGGGCACATATCCATTTTCTTGCACACAAAGCTGTTTAACACCAAAGTTATATTGGACATTTGTTTTTAAGTTGATATTTAATTCTCAGATTGCGATTCCCTGTTGGGTCTAAACAAAAGCATTAAAAGGGGGGTGTAGAAGTAATAGATTATTACAGTTCAAAATGCAATCAGAACAGACAAAGAACATCTTGAAAGGGTTGATTGGGGCGAGACGTTTCACAAATCTATGAAACTACAATATGCATGTACACATTCAGTACCCAACACCCAAAATCCTTCACCAAATGCCAGTGCACTGCCAAGCAGCAGCATCCCCATCACCCAAAGTGCTGACGTGTTTTTGTGAATTTTCTTGTCTCATTCCTGGCATGAGGCTCGACGTGAAACAGAGAACTCCACCGTGCCCTTCGTGTCAACCTTTGTTTTGTCTTGTCAGCCACAGAATATCACCTATCAGTGCCGACTTGACCGGTGCTGTTGTCCTTCTGTGGGGAGGTGTCCTGACCTGGGAGCAGCCTGTGAGGGGCGCTATGCGATTGCTGCGCGTCTGCTCGACACTTGTTGCAGCAGCAGACCGCGGCGCAGAGGCGCGTGCGGATAGGCCGAGTAAGCAGTATAAACATGATGCAGTTGGCTGCTCCCTGCAAGGTGTTGCCAATTCCCTGTTGGGTCCAAAGAAAAAGCCTTTATGTTTTATTGTAACATTGGAATAAAATGTCCCTTAATGGCTTGAGAATGTAACAAAACCACTTTATTATCTGACAAAGAAATCAAATCAAATTATGAGTTCAGCTAATGACAACTACAATATATACTACAATATTTATTTTAATTGACACTCACACAGGTGAGGCGGTATGACGAAAACCAAGACAATTAGTGGATTAAAAATGAAGATTAGAAAGGATGAGAATACATCATTGGTTTAAAAGAAACTTTAAACTCACATGTAGAGTGACCAGTACTGGGTTCTGTCTGGCTGGAGAGTCGGCCAGCAGCAGTACGAAGCGCACTGTGCTCCAAATGCGCAGGACGATGAAGATGATGGGAATGAGCGTAAGTTTCATATCAGCCATGGAGGAGAAGGAGTGGGACGCAGGCCTGTTGGCCAGGATGGGACGGTACTCAGACAGGGCAGCATGCTGCGTCAGACAGAATACATGGCATCAGATTTCATAATTGCCAAAAATAGAATATTTAAAAAACAAACCAAAAAAAAGCAGAAATTGATAAGTGCAGAACACAGAGAATAAGATGTCGAGGACAGCCGATGATTTCGAGGATAGCCGATGATTTTGAGGATAGCCAATGATTTCCTTACAACATGGCAGCTGCTTGAGGCACATGTGACCTAAAACTTCTGCCACTGCAGAGGAGGTTGTGTCTCTGTTTTAATGTGCTCTTTGTTGAAGGATATCTTCAAAAAGAGGGCCAACAAACAACTTTTTTAACATTGGCGAACATTTGCAAAGCCGTTATTGCAATGAAAAATGGCTTGTGTATATAATTTGGGATATTTTGTGATCCATTTTCTATGGAACATAGAACACACTTTCTATTTCTGTTTCATAAAACAAATTTAGAGAGCAGGTACGGCTGAACTCTGTGCTCTCTAGTATGAACTGTATATTATTATCAGATGTATTTAACATTGTTTATTTTATATAAATAGGATTTAACATGAATATTTTCAATCTTGGCAAGATGTTTTTTTTATATTCCACTGTTGATGCCTTTGCAATTGGGTGTCACACGAGCAGTGAATGTAATCTGCAGCTACATAGAAACCACAAAGCTAGCGGGTATGCTCACCGCTACGTGGATGTGCCTCTTAATCAGGATGTAGAGGACAGGCAGGGTGAGGTAAGCCAAGAACTCCCAGATCTTGCCAGTCAGTAGCATCCACAGGATCCGGTCAGGAGTGTGGATCCTGACCCAGCACCAGCCCACAGATACCTCTGAAGCATCGTAGCCAATCTTGTTCAGACACACGGCTGCAACAGTGATGGCCAGAGGGACACCCCAGCTGGACCAACAAACAGAGTTTAGAGGGTTACACATAACTTCCTCAAAAGGTCAACTTCCTGTCTTTAAACATCTTCACAAAGTCTGTATGTAGGTGTTTGTTCAGTTCAGCATCCACAAATGTTGCAAAGACATGTGACACCATGTGATAGATTATCTTGTGCTTATGGTTTGTGTGTGTTACATGCACACACTGCAGGGTCAAAAGCACTTCATCATTTCACTTTAAGAAGCAATGTTCCCCCTAAAGCGTTACTGCCTCTCTAAAAATAACAATTTAAAAGAATACTGTGTGTGCGTGTTATATAAGCCTCGATGAATGGCTCTATTGTGTGATCTTCAATTCAATATAGCATTTGAGAATTGACAGTAAACAAACTTCAAATGACCACCACAGACACTTACACAACAAATCTCAGAAAAGGGACCTACAGATACTTTGTTGCTGTACTTAAGTCGAATTTTCAGGTATCTCTACTTTACCTGAGTACTTATTTTTCTGATAACTTTTACTCCCTTCATTTTAAACCAAAAATCAGTACTTTCTACTCCTTACATTCTGAGGTCTGAGGGGAATTATGCCAACTCAGAGCATTCAAAGTAAAATCTAGCTAATTATTAACGAACCGGTTAACAGCTTTCAATCATAAGCTTGTAAAACAGTTCAGCTGTGAACTGTTTGTAGTCTGTAATGGGTGATAATTATACTTAAAAATAATTAAATATGGGAGTGACAGCCTTGACAGCCACATGGTTACAGTGCCATACAACTGCAACACCCTGGTTTCTCTTCTGCTCTTGAGACCTTGCATGTCATCTCTATACTGTCCTGTTAAATAAAGGTGAAAATGCCAAAAAAATTAAACATGCTAGCGATTCTACCAAATATTGTGTGATGCATCATCGATAATTTGACTGAGCGAATGTAATAATTATGGCAATTTGTTTGAATGCAACATAAAGGAACTAACTATGCCCATACATTGAGTGTAAACACAAGATAATTGAATCATTATGAACCAGAGTGTGAATCAAATTTGAATTTCCCCTCACATTGGTTGTCTGACTTATTGCCATAGTAGATAAATAAAATAATGTGTGGTTAACGTTATATCAGTTGTTGTATGAATACATACAGGAGAAATTGAGTAGTTTCCCCCTTTCGTGGTGGAATCGAATGCCCCCGTGACCACGTTACCATGGAAACGTAGCTCTTGAGGCGGTCTAGCTATTCAGGCTAACTTTGTAGTGTTAAAATCGCCAAACTAAGGCGAAAATAGAATATGACAATGTAAATTCAGGTGTTTAATTGAGCGCGCGCCGTTCAGTCGTCACCAGATTAATATCCCATGATGCTTCAGTGTACAGGTTCGGGCGGCATCCCACTTGTGGAACTCCGTACATCCAAAGCCCAGAATTCCCCCGTAGCTTATATAGTTAGCATATCAGCGGTTAACATGCGACCAGTCTACGTAACTCACCTGACGAGGTGGAAGAACAGCACCAAGCTGTCGGCGGTTCTTTGGTTGGACCTCACGATGAGAACATACAGGTACACAGCAATAGCCACGGTCCAGAAGAACGAGCTGGTGTTGGCGAACGTGGAGATGGCTCCCTGGACGATGCACTCCAGCGAGTCGGTGCGGAAAACACTCCAGACCCCGAAGGCGTAGGAGACGGCGGACAGCCAGTCGGACACCGACAGGTAGACCAGCAGCGTCCTCGGAGTCGTCCTCAGATCCGACCAGATGACGTAGGTGAGGATGATCAGCGAAGAGCCCAGAAAGGAGAGCGAGCACGAGCACAACACGACCACCTGCTCGGAGAAGTACACCACTGTCCGATTCTCGTCTGCCATAGTTTAGTACGATTAGACCCGCCGTCAAACGCGCAGCGACGGTTGTAAACACGCGCACGGCAGTACCATGGTCGTTGTTCGACTTAAAGCCGACTTATATGACTTTGACACACTTCCTTCGTTGCTTTTTGAGGCAGCCAAACAAACTTTTCCCCCCAGCGTTTAACCCCTCCCTCCCGGCGCTTCTCCTCTTACTGCTCGCCGCACCAACCGGAACCCAAAGCAGAAGTCAGTCAGCTGGTAATCGGCTCATAACCGTCTATTTTGGGCTGTTATGGTCTTGACTTGTGTAACCTAAAGTGAAGCTCTGACACTTGACAGATGACAATTAGTATTTCCCCCTCATTTCAGGAACGAGGAATATTATTTTAAGTAAAGCATGCTAAACCCAGAGAACTAGTCGGCTCATAGCAGTCAAATATACGAGGTTGTATCTGATTTTACATTTTAAATCAGACTTTCACATTGAAAACGAGCAAAGACGTGCCCATTAACCTTTTTATTCACAACAAATGTCCCACTGAAAGCTTGACAATACAATTGAAGCGCAAGGTTATACAACAGTCATAATAAATAATTTACTTAAAATCTGGGAAAGTTGTGAATTCATCAATAAATTGAAAAATAAGTAAAATCATAGCAGTAATATTCGGAGCTAGAAATATTTTATGTCATGTCTGTCGTTTTAATAAATAAATAAATGCACCCCAAAAATATGACACATGACACACAAATACACATGATGCACACAGTAACACATTAGGTTATCATCCAATATGTTCCCGTTTTAGGAAAGCCATTGTGGCCAATAACATACTTTTGCAATTACACAATTATACACATTCAATTAAAATGTGCTGTTGGTGGTCACCTTTTAACTCACAGTAATGTCCTTGGTGTCCACCAGTTCATTAGGACCACCGGCACCCCCATAATAAAGTACACATTTGAGACATTTTTTGAGTAATGAGTAATGTCTGCCGCGCTTTGTGTTGAGCAGCTGTTAAATCTTTGGTGGCCTTTTTAATTGTGTTGCCAAAGAGATGAAGTGGAGAACAATGTAAAGCCATAAAGCAGTGGCCTTGTATCACAGCAGGATTCTTAATGCTTCTGCATTGCTGCAGTCCTGGAAAAAACTGCAACCCCTTTTTGTGTTTGCAGCAATGCAGAGGCATGCTGCCTTTTCCCTGCAGTCTGCAGTAAACACACCTGCATCTTATCAACAGAATCCCACATGACCCACAGTCCACCACAATACACAGTATGTTCTATCAAGTGTTCACGATCAATGGACTAAATATTCTGTGATTGAGACAAAAATCATATCGTGGATCTTAAATCAGAAGCACATTCAGCTGTCTTTGTGTTTACTGTGTGTTTGTGAAAACCTAAATGACTAAACCTGGCATCCTGGCCATTTTACCTCATTATGTCTACTGCGTTCGCATGGCAACGTTATTTTTTCAAGGGTTTCAAAATGCTGCTTTTATGCAGCTGAAAGTGGTTAATACAACATCATTTTTCTATAATTACAAAATGCATGAGTACTGTGAAAAGAAACAAGACAAATAAATAAATCAGTAAGTGGTTTATTTCTTCTTTTTTTTACAGTTATGTTATATGACATAGAAATGATTAGCCTGCAACTGATATATTAGGACTCAAATGTGGAAAAAGTACTTAGAACTCACAAGCAAATTTAAATTTAGTGACAAAAACTACATACATTTGCAAATCAAAAATAAGGAATCTGATGTTATGGTAAGCAGAGTTTTCTGAATGAGAAAGATTTTAGATTGTCTCAATGAAAATAAACAATGTAGGTTTTTACACAAATTGCTGCAGTGTTAAATGGAACAAAAAGCTTGCTGGGACATTGATTTCAGTCACAAGGTGGCAGTAGAGCACCACAGAAGTACAACACAGTGTAGCAATGTGATGCTTTCATCCAATTGTAAATATTGTAGAAGCTGTTTATTAAAAAACACCATGTGCTCAGATGATCTTTCTTCAGTTAATTCTGCATCAGATCCTCAGTGTTTGTTCATTCCTACAGTGTCATCTCATATGTAAAAAACATACCTTGGCGCCAGGATCCATGTTTCTGTAATGCCGATGCGCATTTTTCTTCTCTCTCACGATGGCTGTGATCCCAGGGCCTCTTATTGCGAAGAATTTCTGCGGCAGTATACTTGCTGATTGCTTCGTTCTCACTCCTCACAACAACCAGCTAAGACACTGCCAGAGAAACACCCACAGCAGCCGCAGCCAATCGTTTGTCCCTCTGCCCGCCTCTCCCCACCAGGATGCTGACTGGTATTTGTACACACATCCACCTGGGAGTCTGGCACTACGGGCTCTCACACTTTTCATGCCCAGCTTCCTTGCCTGCTGTTGGTTGTTGGAAGGAAAGGGCCTCACACTAAAACTCCTGCGAGGGTGGCGTGGTCCAATGCAGCTGGAAAAGCTCTATAAGAAAAGTAGGAAATAACGATTGACTATTTTGTCCTAAAAGATAGAAATTGTACAATAGGTAAAAGTAAAATAAAATCAATATCTTGCATTAAGATTTAAAGAGGCACTCCCCTGCCCAACATGATACGTGACGCATTGATAAGTCGACGCTCTGCAGCCCAGAGTGAAGCTAGTTCCCAAACAGAATCTTGGTACGCATCTAGCCTTTTATGCAGCATCACTTGAAGTGAACACAACTTGGGCAAACACAAACACCCCTGAACTAAGAATAGATTGCCATGACTCATGATTTTGCAACAAAAAGCTCTGTTTGATTTAGCCCTTGTGTGTGTGTGTGTGTGTGTGCGTGTGTGTGTGTGTGTGGCTATCTGATCACATGAGTACCATATAATGCAAGTACCTGGGTGTTTGTGTACTTGGGGAGGGGCTATTACCCCCTTGCTATGAGTTGTGTTTGCTCGCTGCAGTGCTATTTTGGGCCGGCTGACCGCTCCATACTGTCCTCTCCCTGTGGACTCTGCTTTGCTGACAGGACAACATGGATACGAGAGCGATCTGGCAGTCAATAGCAAATGAAGGAACAGAGGGATCCATGAGGGAGACGGAGGTGTCGGGAGGCGTGATTTTTGGAATACATACAGTTGCATAGACGTCCTCTATCTGGTGTCTCTTTACTGTTGAAATCTGCAGCGAGGCTATTTGTAGCTCTCCGTGTCCGCTTTTGGTGCATTTTCGGTTGCATAACTGGAAATTCCTCACTTTGATGGGTGGTTAGAACATCTTGAGCTTATCTGATGTCAGAGAAGGAATTTAGGTATAGTTTTAAGAAAAAAATGATTTCATATGTGCTGTGTCTAATACCACCACTAAATATTTCATATGCACACAGACACGGGATGTTCACTGACAAACACAGGAACACATCTTGACCTGCTTTCAGACCTGCCAAACGCCTGCAACCGTGTCTCATTGTGGTGAGCCAGACGCTGCCTTCAACCGAACACATGACAACAGGAATTCCTTCCTGCTCAGGGCTTGATGTAATCCCTAATACAGGATTGAGGAATGCCAGTGAAAACAACACCCTGCTTGCTAAATGCTAAATGAATGACTGGCTGCATCGCACAGCAAACGGCAGCAGGAGCAGCGACGAGCCTGTCCACAGATGTGTTTCAGCCTGCGTTCAGCTTTACTGGCAGGATTTTCTCTTTATATTTTTCTGCTATTGGCTAAACAAAACAAAAAAGGAAGGGGAACATTTGTTGACAAAGTTTAGTGTGAGGTGAGGATGAATATTGAATACATTAATTTACCTTTTTCAAATTAGCCAGGTTAAAAGTCATGCTAAATACACCACTCGTTTTGAATATGTTAATATTACATATGGCTTAAATGAGAGAGCTTACTATAGAAGTCACTTGCAATGGATTACAAATATGTCCTAAAATAGACAATATTCATCACATAGTTAAAGCGAGCTGAGGCTAATAATTACTTTAATTGACGATTGATCTGCCCTGTGGCATCTTCAAATTCTTCATTTGTCCAACCAACAGTCAAAAATCCAAAGATATTAATTTTACCATCACATAATAAGACTGACGTGAGAAGCCTAAACAGAGAAGCTAGAATGAGGGAAAAAAAATAAGTTAAATGGTCGGTCAACGCATAAAAATGTTCCGTCACCAATCAGTTCATCTCTAAGCATGATAAAGGGTAAAAAATGAATTTGATATTTGACTGAAAAATAAATTATACTTGGATTCTTATGCATTAATCACACATTTCCTTCGATTTGAATCAGTTGTGTTAACTGATGATATTTGTAATATTTGTATAATATATATATATATATATATATTATATATATATATATATATATATATATCTTAAAGAGATATTTGTCAATTTATAAGATTGAGGTGTCACTTCCACAGTGTCTAAATAATTAATTTTAGACACTTATCATTAATAAGTCTATAATCCATGCTTAGACTCCTCAGTCAAAATGTAGGTTTTCATATTGGCAGAAATCCATGGATCATACACTCTAATCGACCTACCCATCCTGATCAGGGTGCCTCTGCTGTCAGGCCTCAGATACTGAAAAAAGGACTCACCCAGGCACCAGCATGTACGCTACACCTCCCCTACTCGCTCCTCTCTGATCTGCATTTCCTGGTCGTTCTGGTGTCGGCTACCGACGCTCAAACAGTCACGCTTCCCCACCGCAGTTCCATTCCACGAACCTAATCATCTTATGGCTAACAATGACACTAGTATTTACTGTAGAGCTGTGTTTCTGAAGAATGCTACACATAACACGCTCCCCGATGGCATGCCCGGTGCTGCAGCTTAGCTTCTCCAAAGGTTTATGTAGCAAAAGTGCTATTGATTTAGCTTTCTGGATGTTTTAGTTTCAAATGAACAATCTAAAAACATGAAATTAGTTCTCTACCTTTTTGTTGGGTAGTTTTGGAACTTTTTTAAGGTGAGAAATTGTTTAATGAGTATTTTTTAATCTATCAATATTGTAGTGTGTTAATAACTCAATAACCACAGTGAGCTCTACCCCTGGTTACCAGAAAACCGTTGCCCCAGTAACTATCTACATGCTCAAGTAAAATACACAGATAATAGTGCACAAGACACTAAATGATTATCATTTGAGAGTGATAAACGCATTTGAGTTTTGACATTAGAGCAGTGTAACCGTGTGATCAGTGTAACAATGCTGATAGTCAGACACAGTTAAGGTTTATCTGCTTTTCTATGTGTAATGTTCCTGACGAGCAGAAACTCAAATCAGCCAAATCAGTCTTCACTGGTGTATTTGACGAGATCCAAATCAGTTATGCGACCCGAGAAACGCTGAACTCTGTGTCTCTTTCAGGCAGCCTGCTGGGTCTCCTGATGGAAACCAGCTCTCTGTCCGAACGGAGGAAAACACAACAAAGGAAATCGGCTTCTCTTCAAGGATCAGGCCGTGGTCAGATGGAGATCGCCACGTCTCCGGGGGGCTCGTGAACGGGTCAGTCGTGGTGCTCTGTCTGTGCAGAGGTTACCTTGCCTCTGTGTGATTAGCAACCCTGTGTTTGGGCATTTCACACCTAACCTTTTGTATAGTTACCATGGTATCATGTCAGCATCAAGACTCTGCTTGGGACGCTTTCACAACACATACAGCCTTTCATTTCAAATTCATATTTTCTCATTTATACTTCTATCAACGTACAGGCCTTATTAAGCGGATCTAAAGGCCTTGTTTTAACATATTTTGATTTCCCCACGCTAATTAGTGTTTCTTAGTTTTTGCTAAGAGTAAAAGCGTGCTGGGCTCCTCTTTGCAATAAAAATTAACCTACACGCAGACTAGACGCAGTTGTAATATTATAAATCGGAGGCTTTTATCCACACATGGTTTTTACACTCACCAAGCAGCGGGGCAGCAGAGGAGCTCCTCCATCCACGCTCGTCTCCAAGGAGTGCACTCTGGGGTTGACATCAACAGGAGTCGGTGTACGGGTGCAGCAGGGCTCTCACTCATTGTGTGGGTCACTTCACACTGGCAAACTGTTGACCACAATCCTCTTCTCTCTCTCTCTCACTCTCTCTCTGCTTCACTCAGGCAGTACAACAAGTCAAGGCATGTTCCAACACGCCACCAACAGCTGGACCGGCGTATGAGCCTGCTCCTAGACCAGAGGGGGAGGAGCAGAGGATCAGAGAGGGGGGAAACCCAGAAAAAAAACCCAGCATGACTCAGCCTGCTTCAATCTGTTGGCATACACAGCTTTTACTTGAAGGAGTTATTGTTTGAAGGTACATAAAGATTGATTTTCTGGATGAACATAGTTAAGTGTGTATATATATATATATATATGTTATTTTCTTTAACAAAATCAGAGGCGGTGATGTGAGTGTGGAGGGCAACCGACTGGAAAAGCTTGAAGAGAAGAGCATTTCTTGAATTGGACTGACTTGTCAGATTGTCTTAGCTATGTCATAGATCATACCGAAGTACAATTTGCCTGCAGGCAGAGACTTCTTTCCCTTTTCTTTGCCCAGTGGGTGGAAGCACACTTCACATTGTTGTCTGTCTTTCCTGGCTAATACAAAATCCTCCTTTCACTGGTTAGCTGGACGGTAAAATGAATATCATCAAATCAGCTACAGTATTGCTTTTCATTCATTCTCTTATTGGCAAGTGGTTCTGTTTTCTCTTTACCACAGCAGAATGAATAGTTTACAGATGCTGTAACCAGGCACCAGCACAGCATATTAATAAATGCTGCTGATTCATCAAATCACCCTTACACAGTAAACCACAGTGGGTAAGGTCACATCAATTACAGACCAAGCCTATCAGTGTTAATTACACGAATGTGAAAATCTTAGGGAAAGCACCTGTGAAATAATAATAATTACCTGCATCTGGGATGTTTGATGGCAATTATGACTTCAAAAGCAATTTATTACAGAAGAAGAAAGAATCCTTACGAATGTACATTTTGTTCTATTTAGAAACTGACACACATTCAATCATATGGAATGTGCAGAATCATCACCATCCGTGAGCACGTCTTATGCAGAGCTGCACTGATGCACGCTGTGTTTGAGGCGGGGGGTGATGTCAGTTCATCGCCGCTGTAGTGGAAGTTGATCACTAGGCAGATTCTGGGTGCAGCGGCAAGAACCAGCTCAGCAAAAAAACTCACCTGCTACAATATGGTTCTCAATCTGGCTGCTGAGCGTCTCTTAAGCACAGTACTGTACATCACTAGCGCTGCTCTTCATTGCAGCCTGTCAACAGACTGATGACCTTATCAATGAAAGAGCAAAGTCACTATGATGTTACACCCAGAAAGAACTCGGAGCACTTCGCTGCTCTGATGTTTCGTCTTCTCCCCGCTGACAGCAGCTAGAAAAAGCTGCACAACTTTGTAAAAAGAGCAGAAGAGGCGTATTTGCCTGCCGATACTTGCCTTAATTTATTGGATGTGGTGATGCGGCACTGCACTGCACAGCAGCGCTTTGACAAAGTGCCCGCAGTAGTTTCACCAACTGAGTTGCTTCTTCATTTATGGAAGCATGAGCTATCTATTTGCACAAAAAAAAAGTGAAATATAATCATTGAGTCAGCCCACTCGGGTAATTATTTTCTACACTTTTTGCTAAATCAGTACATTAAGGTGTAATTTATCCATCTTCCTACCCGGGACACAGACTGCAGCTGAGGCCTCACTCTTGCATCTGTGTGAGTCGAGGGGGGGGGAAGGAGCCCCTAGCCCAGCAAGTTCAAAGCTTGCTGCATTGATTACATCATCGGAACTGGAGTGCTGGAACGGGACAATGCACCATCGGGGGGGGGGGGGGCAACCAGCTAATCTCACCATTGCCTCCCTGTGGAGCAGAGAGTGTGTGTTTTTTTTCCTCTCTTTCTCCTCTGCCTCAACTCCGCTTAGTCTGGCCCAGAGTGAGAAGTGAGACGGCCTGTTCTCCCTCACATTTACCACCACTGTGTCACATGACCGAAGGACTGTCTGAGACAGAATGCTGTGCATCCTTGTGCTTCTGCCTCTGTTTCTGTGCATGTGTGCTATTAGAGGCCAGGCTGCAGGAAACCAGCTGCTGCAGGACACTGCAGGATTGCTGCTCTGCTGCTGGCTCACTGGCTTTTTTTCTCTCTCTCTCTCTCTCTCTCTCTCTCTCTCTCTCTCTCTCTCTCCTCTCCCTCGGCCTCTATTCACTCAGGCAAATTGCTCAAGGAGGATGGTGAGAGCATGTGCTGCATACTTTTTCAGCAGGGGAGAGGGTGTGAGTGGGGGAGGGAGTAGAAGGAGGGGGGTGGCACAGAGGTGCAAAGCATGCCGGTGAGGCACTGTGCTGGGCAACTGTACCTCTGAGAGAGACTACAGTAGAGATATTGGAGATGAGGAAGTAGGAGGGAGGAGGGAGGAGGACGAGAGCGGGTAGGAGGTGGGGGGAGGGCAGAAGTGAGGTGCAAGGAACATCAGGTGAGTGCGGCAATTTCCTTTGCTGGCAGTGCAGCACCCACCCTCCGTGAAAGTGTGAGCAGCAGAACTGCAGATGTTCCAAGATGATGTAAGGCTCCGGATGTGGCGAGGCCCTGATGTACAGTTTGCCATCATCTGTAACCTTGCACTCGTCTGCTTGCAGTGGGGAGAAATCCAAAGGCCAGCGATGCCTTGGACTTCTGCCTCACAAAGCTGGCGACGCAGGGCCAGCTTTTTCAAGGTCTTAGCACAGTTACCTGAGGTGAACTCGGAGCTGACCGAGCCTGCGTACAGGCGAGCCGACCCGTCTGGATCCATCGAGACCTCGCAGACAGTTTTCAAAGCACATTTCGAATACTGACTCACTTTTATATGACGCTTTTTCGCCCACAAACTATTTTTACCTTGCCTTTTGAAAAGGCTTGCAGTTGAGCATGGAGAGCGCAATATGGTACAAAAGACAAAAGTAGCAACATTGACTTTTAGAGCAGGAGAGTTGCTGAGATATGCTGCAGAGATATTACCAAGCGTAAGTGCATGTTTCTGCTCTGAGCGACCTTTTCTCTTCTTTTCTTATCCGCACAAATAAAAACTTACCCTGAACTCGTTCATAAACATCTCGTTGACAACAAACTCCAAAAGGAATTCTGAAAAGCTGCACTCTGCCCTGCTATCCACTATTAACGACGGCAGAAAAGTCCTTGCAGCTAGAGCACAACTTCATGACTGCACCACAGCTCCCCTGTCCCATGCAGGCCACTGTAGCCTCATTCTCATTCCCTCGTTTGCAGCACTCAGACACTGATAGCACAGCACCACAGATACAATAGAGCCTTCTTACCGGTGTACCGGTAATGCATCCTGATAAATAGAAACCCACAACTACCAGGGGAAAAAAAAGGATATAGCTGGGATTATGTGTACTCTCCTAAAAGCTAAGTCAGCAAAGATGAGAGTCCCCTCTAGTGGAGGGAACTCTTTGCATCCTGGTTAGTCTTTTTGTCCTTGTCTCAAATGCAGAGTCTTCTCTACCAGCTACTATCTGACATACCGGCTGCTATTTCCAGCCCGTACCATGTGTTAAACATGGATGAGGGAGCAGTGGAGCCTGACTGCTAACTGTCTGCCCCGTTATTACTGGTGCAGAGGAGGCTGATACTGATGAGGCAGAAACCGCCGGGAGCTTCAACACTACAGGCATGCACACACACACCGACATACGTATGTCAAGTCCTGCAAGGCAGACTTAAGAAGTACAGCATCCTTAGACAATATAAAAGGTACATAAGACAAGAGAGGATATGAATGCTTACCCACAGATGAGTCTCCGGCGGCGCCGTGCTCGGGGCGGAGAGGAGGAAAACTTCTCTGCACTCTGAGCCTCTTGGTTGCTGGTGATGTGCTTTCATGGCGCTGCAAAGTTGACTGCAGCATTGCCTCCTGAACAGAATGACATTGTTTGCACTCTCTCTCTCCCCCTCTCGCTCTCTCTCCCCTCACTCCTCCTCCTCCTGTACGCGCTCGCTCCCCCTCCTCTTCTTTGCACGCTTGCTGGCAGCATAAACTGCACAGCTCAGCAGTGTTCCCCCACTGCCGCAGCAGATCCTGCATGAGCTCTGCGTATCTGAGTGGGATGGGACTTTTAAAGGGGAACGCAACCTCCAGGGTCAGTGTGTGTGCACATCCTCAGTTTGCCCTCCTCTCCTCCCTGTCCTCCTCTGCAACACCCCCACCCCCCCTCCCCTGAGAATTATCAGTGGAAAGGACTCCTCACAAGAGAGCGCCACACACACGCGCACACACACACACATAACTCATCTCCTTTTATTCATTTTCACTCTACAGCACAAGCTGTTTTGAGATATGAGTGTGCTCCAACCTCAATGAGGAACAGTTTGCTACAAAGAGAGGCCATCTCCTCTGGTGTGCTTTGAAACATGTCACAATATCCCTTCCAAATAATTTCCTCCAAAATGCCTGGAAGGATTTCTCCAGGTATGAGTCGCAAAAAGATGTATTGAAGTACACAAAAATGTGTACATTTAAGAATAAGAAAGGTGACAATCACAGATTTAGTCTCCATTTTTAAATAAAAATGATTGTCTTTTTTTTGTCTTTACCCATAAGAAATATTTCAGAATCATATTTCAACCAAGTTCGTCAGCAAAACAAAACACGAGGCATACCGCAGGATTATTGCACACATTTGTACAAATATGTGAATATCTCTTTCTGAAAGTTTCTACCTCAACACACATTCTCAAAATCCCCTTCAGTAAAGTTAAATGTCCTGCAAATCCCGATTACCTGCCTTTCATTACCCAAGGTGCACTGCTCCACTGGTGCTATTCTGCAGTGCGCTAAAATATAGAAAAATCTTGACCAACAGAATTTGTCTTTTGCGCGTTGCACAACCCTGCGAGGGTGAGATCATCCATCATTTAGTCAGCCAATAAGGGTGAGCTTCTCTTTCTGCAATGTCTTTACTTCACAAAAAACACACTTCCCGGCTTTAAGTGATGACGTTTGCGGTGCGCTGCATGGGTTTGTGTGGATAATGGCGACTCCAACTTAAAATCCTGTGCGTTTTAGGCATCAGCGTCTTGGCTGTCCTCTGCAGCAATGCAGCGCTCTGCTCCTCACTGCAGGAGCTTTTTTTTTTTTTTTTTTTTTTTCCCCTCTTCCTCCATGACTTTATTCTGCCAGGACCCCCAGTTGAACCCTATGAGCTTTAATCCTCTTGCAGAATTAGGGACTGCATGTATCTCATGTTAAATCTGAATCCATCAAGTCAAGGTGTGTGCTTTCCTGTTTTAAGCATTTCTCCCATACTAGCTTGCATCTTTGCCCTTCTAAGATACGCCACTGCTGGAACACATGGCTGAATCAGCAAAACTCATGTAATGGAAACATCTCTGACTACTGGATCATCGACACGAGGCTGTCCATTTCAGTCAGTGTCAGTATGCACCGAAGGCATGCATCATGCAAGAGCAAAAAACATCTTCCCCTGCATGTCTGATCTGCATGCAGTGTTGCTGCTGCATGAGTCTGTCGAGTCCCGCAGCATCTGTCCTCTCTCTGTACTCTGTGACACCGGGGGAAAATGCTCCCGCCAGCATATCCCTCACATAACCAACACCATTCTCAGTAATGGCATCCCCTGTGATGAATAAACCATGAGGAGGGGCCCTTTTACATGTCCTATTAGATTACATCCCTACGCTTTACCTGGCTATACTGTCACCTCATCGCCTCTGGCTCCGCACTCTTCTTAATATTCTCTCCGGTGAGCCCAGCCAAGGGCAGAGCGTGTAAAGGCTCATAGATCATATGAATGTAGAGTTTGGGAGTAGAGTCATCTTTGCAGTTCATTGAATGTGTATATACACGACATTCACTCATGTTTATGATTCACATTAAGCACGGGGAGAACTGCCTGACGATTAGCACTTTTATGCAGTTGATGGGAAATGTTTACTTAAATATGCGCTTGGTATCAAAGCAGGTCAATATCATTTATGTCAGATATGACCATAGCAAATCTGGTGTAATCTGAGGGAAAATTAAAAAAAAAAAAACAATCAGGCATGGGCAGTGTAGGCATGTGCAGATAGTGGAATTGAGAATAACATTTGGTGAGTTTGTGTCCTTTATTTATTTTTACTTTTTTTGTTTGCCATTCCTCAGCCTATTGATCTGCCCGGAAAAGATAATAGACACATTGATTCACAAGCACAGCAGCCTGCTCGGTTTACACATCAATTCAAACTAATCCTCAACAGTACTCAGTCGGGGGGAGAATTGCCTTGACTGAGTCTTTTGAAACTGTATATTCAAAAGCCATGCTGTGCAGACTCCTCTCTTCTTTCTTTCTCTCTCTCTTATTGGTGTACAGCACAGCATAATTCATTTCTATAAATCTGACAAGGTGTAAAATAAAATAAAAGTGTTTCAGTGTGCATGAGATTAGATGATTGGGTGGTTATAAAGGATATTCTCAGGGGAAGACATTGCCAATTGACGATATAATCAGAGGAAGTAATTGAGGCTGGCTAGCAATAAATCAACTTCTCAAAACGTGCTCTCTCTCTGTTTTCACTTCAGTCAGTCTGACACAGAGATAGGCCCAATGATGGGTCCCCCATTTTGTAGACGGTGCGTGGTTTGTTTCATTGCACCATTGCTTCCTTGTTGACCTCGTTTTGTAAAGATGAACAAATTCCTCCCAAGGCCAAGTGGAGTGAAAACGAAATGCCGTCAACAGCAAAACAGGTCAAACGTGGTTGTGCAGAGATGCAAGTGGCGGTTCGAGCACAACTACCACATACCTGAGGAGGCAGAGCGGTCATCCGCTGACTGGAAGGTCAACAGTTCAATCCTCGGCTCCTGCGTGTCAAAATGTCCTTGTGCAAAAATCAGAATTTGCTGAATGAGTGAATGCTTGTGTTGTAAAGCCCTTTGCATGGTCATTCATCACTGCTGTGATAATAACAATATTCCCTCTCTGGGCATAAATGTGGGGTAAAAAATGTAGCAAAAATATTTGCCGTAGTTAGTGGGGGAAATATTCAATTCAGAATTCACACAAGATGAATTCCTTCACTTATTTCACTGACATGGAAATGATCAAAGAATGGCTCATGACTTTATTCAGTGTGATTATGAAAGGCAGAGCTCAATATGAAACTTGTAAAGTTCAAGGAGTCGTCCGTTTCTCCCTCAGTATGAGAGAAATAGTAAAAGGTCTATGATGGATTGACATTATGGTCCGCTGCCGTTGTCAGCAGCAGCAGCCAGTTCACGCAGAACAGCTTAAACACATAGAATATCCATTTCAAATGTCCCTGTAAAACTAAAGGAAATTATAGTTATATTTTTGTCTGGATTTCTTTTCAGCGTTTTGTGTTTTTAAGATGACTGAACACTGAACATTGCAGGTAAAGGAACTATTTTTCTGAATAGAGAATAAAGACTTCATCTTATGTTGCACTAATATGTGGACATCATTAAACCAGCTAAATTACACCTGTGAATATTGAGTGTCATGGTTGCACTTTTTCCTTATGCTTTAAGGCAGGACATATTTACACTGGAAAAAAAAAACCCAAAATGATAATCTAGAAAGCACTGAAGGACCTCATTTGACAGACCATCACTGTAATTCTCCTCTTTTTGTTAATGAAACATTCACATTTTTGCGATTGTGAGCCAGAAAGCGACTTTGTGTTAAATAGATAGAATGTCGTTTCCGGTGTTCTTTGTGCCTTTTTCATCTGCAGACCTGGTTAACTTGTTATTTTGGTCTTTTTCCCTGTTGCATTGTGTTCTGTGTTTCAGGTTCTTGGAGGAGGATTGCATATCCTCCACAACGATCTGTGTCGTCTGGAGATGTGTGTTGACTCCTGGCCTACATTCACTACTGCCATTTGTTTCCGTCAAAAACAGGTATGACACACAGGGGCTAAGTTAAGGCATGGGCTTCTCCAGAGTGGCCCGTTGATGTCTCTGTCTGCCTGTGAAGCATTTCAGCAGCAGCAGCAGCAGCTCCGGGCTGATTCCTGACATCTGCACTGTCTTCACCAAGAACCCAGGAACTGAAGTCTGCTGCTTAATGAGAGAGTCATAAACTGGAGGAATGGACTCGTATTCAGAGGTAGTGTGGCAGAATGAAGAACAGAACCCACCAATGCTCTGTTCCTTTGTACTTACTTATCTGTAGCACTCAGCCCCAACCCGGTTGATAGCATAAAGACATACATATTTATACATAGTCCATAAATATATACTAATTAAAAAAGGCTCAGTCATCTCCCAAAACAGTTAGACACTGTAGCTTAACAAACCTATGGATTAATACACATTTGGTGTGCCTGAGCATTTCTGGCTGCAGGACGGTGTAACAGTAACTGTGTTCACTGTAAAGAACATGTAACTAAGATATGTTGGGCTTCAGATACATACACAAAATACATTTTAGTCAGATCATAACTTGGGTTTGGTCGTTTCAGGATGTCTGACAATAAGAAACATATACAATATCATCAGACTTATTAATTTATTTATTTCATATCTAAGCAACAATTACATTATACTCTATATATACCGGTATGTTTTCTTTTTGAATCAGATGGTTCTGTAATATGTCATTTTGTTTGCTGTGACTAAGGATGCGCTGGTCTGATAAACTGCAATGGTATCGGCACCGATGACCTTTCTAGGCAGATCAGTTATTACAATTGATCCACACTAAACAGTACAATGTAGTCTTTGTCAATACCTTTATAATCATTTTGTTGAGTTCAATTCTTTTCATTCACAGCATTCCACCAATTCATAAAAATGCATTAAAATTCCAATGACTTTGATGCAGTGTGTTATAAAGAAGGGAGCTCTGGTGTCAGATTGGTATTCTGAATTAGATGCTCTGAGTGGAGGAATCAGTACTGGAGAAGAACCAGCCATGATGGTAAATTAAACA
The DNA here is from genome assembly GCA_029853015.1 of Chelidonichthys spinosus. Taxonomy (NCBI): domain Eukaryota; kingdom Metazoa; phylum Chordata; class Actinopteri; order Perciformes; family Triglidae; genus Chelidonichthys; species Chelidonichthys spinosus. The sequence goes on from CM056829.1 coordinate 14,769,653, forward strand.
AATCATTCCTATTCTTATGTGTCCCTGAAAGGTATACCAAGGTCACATTGCCATCTCATCAAAGAGCTCGCCTCTCTCAGCGGGCTTGATATCATAGAACATGGTGGTTAGAACACCTTTATCTACTGCAGCCTGGAGAATAAGGAATGGTAAGAGTGAGTTTCATGTATTTATGTCCTCAGTTCAAGGCAACTCTATCATTTTTTTTGCAAGTGATGGGGTAGATAATAAAATCTGATATGCATATCCTTGATTCATGTTCAGAGTTTCTGTTCACATTTTTATCTGCCCACCAGGAAGGTGTTGTAGCTGCCAATTTCCGTTCTGGACAAAATCCCACGTGGAACTCGTTGACGCACACTTGCCTTATGGAGGCTGCCGGGAGAGCCTCAACCGTGTGAAAGCTTGTATCCGCCACCTGCCAAACCACTGTGTGACGGATGAGAAGGGCCGACCCGCGTCCTGGATGCTGTCCGACGAGCTGTGAGAGCTGAGGATGGCCTACACCCTACCAGAGTCACCTCCTGGCTCTGTCTCAGGCTCCGAACCGCAGGATGAGCTCTGCAGGTCTGCCCATCTACTGCCACGTCAACCAGCAGAACCAGGCCACCACTAATGCTGTGACCTCATTCGGCTTCTCCGCTTGTCCCAGTCAGGAGATCTCAGTGCTGCTAATATGCAAGGACAGAGTCTGGCCGAGCCAAACTAATGACAATAAAATCTGTTGGATGATTGAAACCACACTGGATAAGTAATATTTTATTGTAAAAGTGGAATACCGAACCATTGTGCTCCTTCTGTTTCCCTTCAATGCACAGGGGATGCTGCGCTTTAAAGAGTTTAGTCCATTTCTGACAACGAACTGCAAGTAGAACAAACTCAAAAATAACATTTTTCTGTGGCTTAAGGGTGGATTTGATGAATGCCAGCCAAGCTGCTTCTTTTTATTCCCTGTAAAACAAAAGGTCTGTCAATATGAAACAATTTTGTAAGGACGAAACAAAACTCTGTGCTGAAGAGAAGACCCCTTAATCTGCAGATCACCGGAGAAGGCTCTGGTCCACCTGGGACTGGTCTCTGGAGGTGTGCCGTACCACTGCTGATTGCCTCTTTGTGTTTTAGCAGCAATGCACCATTCAAGTCTGCAGGCAACTTGACAAATGAGCAGCAATCGGAGCGGAGGGGATGCTCGTACTGCACCACACATCCTGTCCCATCCACATCCCCCCTGTCCCGCAGTGGTGCACCTCTTTTAACTGACAGCCTTTCCTTTCTCTAAACCTGCAAGGGCTCTTCTCAAAGTCACACAAGTACAGCACATGCTAAATGCATGCTGGACGCGTACATACAAAGAAACGGCAACAAATGACCACACTATATCCTTTAACTTAAAACAATTAGTGAGGGTTTTATGTCTAATTTTGGAATACTATAAATTATCATAGCTTAAATAAAGCAGACACAATTTGTCTATTAATCAAATTGACAACTATTGATAGCAAAACAACTGCTTATTCCAGCTTCTCCAATGTGACGATTTGCTGCTTTTTTTTTTGTCTAAATATCATTGCAAATTTAATATTTTTTGGTTTGGACTGTGGGTTTTTTATTAATTTATGTGATTTAACGATTAAATGAGAAAATAGGGGATTAATCGATAATGAGAATAATGGTTATTTACAGCACCACTCGTATATTTTATGTTTGTTTTTATGTTTTGTTTAAAGGTTAAAAATTGTATCGGCGTCAAAAGATTTCTGCTTGACAAAGACACCTACAGCATGAATCTGTCTGAGTGCTCAACCTCCAACACAGTTAAAGGGGTGTAGGAAAAAGAAAGAAGGCACCAGGAGAGTTTTAAGCAAGCTGCATCGGTTGCAGATCTTTACTCATCTCAATGCGTATTTGTGAGTCAGCTCAGCAGCAAAAAAAAACCCTTAGAAGTACCTGACGGCTGCACAGGTTCTGTGGCTTCATCAGTATGTTGCCTACAACTGCAACCATCACTTGAGGACAGCATCCACCCACTGGCTCTCCGCAGAAACTGCAACTCAGAACAAGCGAGGAGCCAAGTGTCTGACGCAGCATGCGATCATTCACCTTGGCTACGCTTGCTGCTCGGACTTGTCTCGTTGCAGCTGTCCACACATAACCCCCCTTCGCCATCCCCCTCCACCCCCAACCCCATAACCTCCCCTATAGAGGCAGTGCACTCTGCCAGCCGTGGAGTGGGACGTTCTATCGATCCTGCTGAAATGATGGTTTCGAAAAAGGGAGGCAGTAAGCATGTCTACGCTCCCCTCCTCAGCTGCGGAGGGGCCCTGAGATATCACCGAGCTCAGCACATTGCACCATCGCTGCATGGGAAAATGGGATATTCACTGGGTGACGAGCTGAGGGGAAGGTAATTCAAGTCGCTAAGCTATGTTCCCCACCAAGGATGTAAAATGAGCCATATTACCTTCAGACGCCTCACACAGTGGACAACTAAGGTCATTTTAAATGTCCTATTAATTTCAGTCATTGTCACAGAGAAGTGAGATGCCAAATGGGAAAAACTGCATGAGTGGTGACGTGAAGAAAGCAGTGAGGATAAGGAGGATGTTTATTCAGCACTCAACCACTCACCTTTGCAGCATTTAGTTCAGGTTGAGCATGTGTTCCATCACGTGCCATTATAGTGTGTCTGCGAGGAATCATGTTACTCTGAATGAGTGATAAATTAACGAGGTAGAGCTTTATGCAGACTGATTTAATAACCTAATGCAGGGCTCCAAACCTCAAGCTGAAGCTGTTTGTACCAGAAAAACCACAAGATGGCAACATAGTCTTAATATTTCCCAACACTCACATGAAATTTGGTGCATGTGTATGCTGTGACTCACAGGGGCTGCAGATTAGAGGAAATTCTGAGCAGGCTTTTATGGTGTTCAGTACACAAAACTAAATAAGAGGCATATCATCATTAATTGGGGGTAATTAATATATATACATTTTTTTAAATGACTGTGCTTGTTTCCATTCCCTTTTATGAGTGGACTTTGATGTTGTAAATTAGCTTCTTTTACTGAAGATATTTGCTTGAAAGATTAGAAGTGACTGCATCAGTTGTCCAGCACACTAAGGTTGTGAGCATGCGTGCATCATCCTCACCAGTCACCATACTCGACATTCCCCTGGGGTCAGTGTGTCAGTCAGTGCAGTGTGATTCTGACTTACAGAGCAACAGTAACTGACGTTTAGGACCTCCACGTGCCTTAACGTCATGCTTTTTGAAAACTGTGTCAACGAGGGACTGAGCGAATGGCCATGTTGAACAACAAAGTGCCCCAGTGTGTCAGTGTGTGAGCAATCATGGTTCACTGCTGCTATGCTGCTGATGGTCATATGATGTGTGTGTGTGTGTGTGTGTGTGTGTTGTGTGTGTGTGTGTGTGTGACGGAGACAGAAACTAGAGTGTGAATCATCAATTATGCCTACTTTCATCACCACATATCACATGCACGCCTTTAGGACAGACAATCATAACATAATCCTGCCCAAGGATGTATTTTTTGGAAGAAGCATGTACTCAGAAAAACAGAAATAATAATATTTCAGCATAGACATGTAGACTAGGCTACCACAAACATCTGGTTTCATTCTAAATGTATTTAATACTTCTTGTTGTGCAGTGGATGCATGACGCCCTACCTGACTTGTTCAGCATGAGCTCAATGTCGTCTGCAGTCTAGATTACACATTAAAGGGACTCTGTGCTGTTGATGAACTGGATTGAAGTTAGCTTTATATTGGGAAGAGGCTCGTCAAATTGATGTTTCAGCCATGGATGGACAAATTAAAACCATTTGTCCATTTAAATGCGACAACAATAAAAATATATTTGTACCTCTATTTTCTGATTTTATTTTATACATGTCGAGCCTAGGTGTGTGGTGTTTTAATAATAATTATTATTATTATTATTATTATTGTTGTTGTTGTTGTTGTTGTTGTTGTTGTTATAAACACATAGCTGCCACGAAAGGTAGAGAAATAGAAATATTAAACCATTTAAGAAAACTATATACATTGAGGTTGTGAGGGGGAAAAACTCATATTCTAATCAGATGTACTTAATTCTAAAATAAATGAGTTGTAGGGCGAGGTATTTTGCATAGAAGTGTTTGCTAGTGTGCCTTTAAAATGATAAAAGAACATTATTTAATGCACATTGTTGTTTATAGTTCAGCACATGCGCGTAAACGTCTATAGCTACCAACGTGAAGCTAACTTCGGGCCGCAGACCGTCGGTTGGGAGGTCCTAATCTAGCATAGCAGCTGGGAGCATTTTATCACGTGACGCGAGAGATGTTAGAGAGCAGCCATCATCATTTCATTTTATTCATGTCCAGCCCGAAATGGTAAAAGGTGAGACGACAAGGGAACTGAAAGCTGCGATGGAGTAACCAGGCGAAGCCTCCGAAGCCTGTCCCGGTCTCACCCTCCCTGTTGTGTCCCAGTTCAACAAGGTCTGTTTTCCGCGTCTCCTCTCGCGTTTCTGCTCGTGTGTTGGCTGCCGAAGCGCTTGTTTCTGTTTTTTTGTGTGTGTTTCTCCACAACATTTACGCGCTGCTTGTATCTAAAACAACACCGGCGAGCGGTTGTCACTCTCCAAAAGTGAGCGACGACTTGTTTTTGTCTTGGCTCCTCACGTCAACGTTAGCCGCTGGTGTTGGTCGCCGTTTATGCTAACGCGACGGTTCGTTGTGTAACAAAACGTTTCGCGGTCGAGCTTCAGGTGACGTTAAACGGGAACGACTCACGCGCCGCGCCTGTGTGCGTGGACGATCCTCGCGACACCAGCACTCGGCTACCTGGCCCACGAGAGCCTGTTCCGAGACTAGGCTGCGCTTACATTAGCAAGCTGCTGTGGGTTAACATGGCCTACATCCGTCCAGGTACAGGCTGCTATGACAACGGGCTACTTTCATTAAGGGTGGTAGAAGTTCTGGAGAGGTGTTTATTCACTCTCATGGTCATGCTGGAGCCACTGCTTGATATAGTCTTCCTCCCACACCCTCCAAAATGACCCATCTCATGCCTCACATGTAGTTTTAATTTAATCATAGGAAAGACTTTTATTTTTGGTAATAAAAGATAAGAGTTCAAGCTTTGTATCCGTACAATGGATGACTTTGTTTTGGGTAAACCTTGAGATTTAAGCACTCGGCAGGTCAACAAACAAGCTAGGGCTTAAGTTCAGGTGGGCCTGGTCTAAATTGGGCCTTACAATAGAGACAAGTGTTTCCCTGGCTCAGCAAATCCAGCGAGCCCTTCCTCCTGCATTTTAATAAGCTCCAAACCAACCCAGGGGCCCGGGAACCCCAACCAGGCCAGACCAGGATCCCAGCCCAAATATATCCCTCCACAAGCCACCATTTATACTGCTGATGGGTAGGTTTGTTTTGAAGGTAAACATGAGACAACTTTTTAATTTTAAATGTTTTTATTGTCCCGTTACATTTGATTTACTTCAGCATATTGTGTGTGTTGTAAGGAGAGGAATGGTGAACTCCTGGCTCCAAGAGTGTGCAAATTAACATGTTTCACTCTCCCTGAATGTTGGGACAGGCATTGAAAAGGAGATTGTTTACATTCAGATGCTGGCCACCCGCTGCTTGCTTTTTCTTCCCTCCTGTTTTCCAATCACTGAAGAGACATGACCCATTTAAATGGTTGTTTACTTGCATTAGAAGAAGAGCCAAAGCACTTCTCAATGAACTCTTGTCTACAATTCAATTAGAGTGGCCTTCCCAGTAGCACAGTTCTGCACATTGCACAATGCCCTCTCCAGCCTAGCTGCAACACAGGCAGAGGTACGAAGACCAAAGAGCAGCCGTTGTTACAGTTCACTATAAAAGAAGAATACTTGACTGTTGACCTGAGGAAGTCCCGTTGGCATTAGGGTGGCTTTAATGTTTCAAATGAAATGTGGAAATTAGCTGTAAGATGTTGTTTAAAGGAGACATGACATGCTTCCAGGTTCATACTTGTATTTTGGGCTTTTACTAGAACATGTTTACGTGCTTAAAGGTATAAAACCTTAGTTTTCCTCATTGTCTCTGTGTTCACCCTGCTGTCTGAAAAGCTCAGTTCAACAGAATTGTTTTGCTAAGCAACCGCTTGGGTCCATGTTTACTTCCTGTTAGCTGATGTCATGGGGGACACATCCAGATTTTTTTTATGTTTTAAAACTGTGAAATGGTTTATATATTGTGTTGTTGTGATATAATAAGTGTATGAGAATCTAGACCACTCGTTTAATGGAATGGTTTCTGAATACTGGCTGTATGGATTTGAGAGTTTTGTTATATTCACAGTATTTTATATAGCACTATGTCCTGCTTTATGATATTACAAAAAAAAGACATGGAAGTCTCACTTTTTGCAATACGGAACCATTTAACAGCACAGAAAGTGCCCCATCACAGCTGGAGTCTATTGTAATGGAGACATGCAGTAAAGCACAGCAGGTATTCATCTGGCTTTTATTGTGAAGTTTCTGTGTTCCTGAAACAGTTTCTGCCTCAATTGAGCAGAGGTCCCACAGTGTCTCCCTCAAATATAAAAACTTTCTTTTAGCCAGACGTTTTATTACTGCTTTTCCTGTTGCCCTCTGACTAGACAACCATATAATAAGAAATGGCTGGAGTTTTCCCCTCATTTTTTTTATTTTTTAGATCTGGTTTTTGGAGGTTGTGGAAATAGGAGCTTGAGTAACAGTCAGCCCATGGAGGACCAGATAAATACTAGAGCTGCTTTTCATGTCCATTAGCTTTGGACAATATTAGATGTAATACCATAAAAAACAATCACTTGTATTTTTTAATTATATTAGAAAATTACTTTATTTTAGGAAGTTCATTTTTTTTCAGTTTGTAGGATGAATTGTCCTCTGTCATGGTGGCAAGCAGTTTTTCTTGATAACTTGATAATTGGTGACATTATGTTCTCACAAAGTCTCGGAATGATTCTGTTTTTTATCCAGAAAATCTGGCCCAGAAGTAATATGCAAAATTGAGGACAACTAATCAAATCACTTTTTAATGTGTTTTTTTCATGTCATTTGTGCACCCTGATCTCAAACGAGTCACTTAGCAAAATGAGCACGTAACCTGTGTTTACCAGTTACACCGCTCTGAACACTGACTGGAAATGATCCTTTTATAAACTGCTTTGAAGCTGATGATGAGAATATTGGGATCAAGTTTGTATTGCACTCTTCTGTCAAACGTCTGGTCTGGACTGTGATGTTTTTTGTTTTTGGTTATCATGCAAATTTAATTTGTCCCAGCTAGTTGCAGCTAAGCAGCCAAATGATTTTTCTTTTAAAGTTGGATGACTCAAAAACTGATCCAAACATAATGCTTTAAAGCACAATTTAGGAAACTATGTCAAAATGCGTCCACTGAAGGAAAATGTATGTTGTCTTTACTGTGGGCAAAAACAACAACAACAACAACCTCATCATTAAGGCCGAGTTAAAAAAAGATTTGTACCCTAAAAGATTGTTGAATTTAAATATTTTTTAGGAGACATCTTAATTGTGCTTGCTGACTTTGTTAAGCGCACACATTGGCAAAACTGTGTTGACAAGCAATGTAGAGCGGTCGCACACATCCAAAAACCAAGTAGGCAGGTGCCAGACCAAAAGCAAGGAGTTTTGAGAAACTGTTCAAATGACCAGACAGGAATGTATTTTCTATTTATTTTTTAACCAGCAGGACGCTACCTGAAAAATCAAAATCACTAACCTTGATGATGCAAAAATGTTTCCGTGATCCATTGTGTGAACTCGGAACACAAATGTTATTGAATATAAAAAAAAAAAAATAGCTGGATAGGACATCTGTGATGATTTATGTGATTGGCAGTTGCTTCATTGAAAAGGTTTACACTTTAATTTTATTGTGATTCCTGTTATTTTAACCGTAAAAGTTGCTGGTGCATGATTTTATTTATTTTTTTATTTTTATTTTTTTTAAAAGATGATTAAACATGTCAATGTACTTATTTGTAACATTTGGTTTTCAAAGTCAAGCCTGATGTTGCCTTATGCATAAAATAATGATCCTAGTCACCTCTGTGACGCATACAGCTAATTAATCAAACACTGGTATCAGATTGATATATATATATATATATATAAACAGCCATATATATCAATCTGACAACCATGTGAAGAAGACTGTACACAGCAGCTAAAGAACCTGTTTCTTCATGTTGAACTGTAGCCTTCAATCAGACAATGTGATTAATTAGGCCAGTCTATTCTATTTAGTCCAATCCATTACATAATCTTTTCAATCAATAGCAAATATGTCTATGACTTCATGGCAGAAACTTGTCCGTCTTGTCTTTCTTGGATGACTCGCCATTATAGTGAAGCAGTAGGGAGGGCAAACGATGCAACTGGTCTGCTTCAGAGTTTAGATTAACGGATGGCTGTGGGGAAATACGTCACACTGATGGTCCATTTTTTTGCCGTGGTCAGCAGATGCATGTTTTCTTGTTGTGTAAAGATGATGTTACCCATGTAAATTGGTATTAGGTTTAAACTCATATTTCTTAGGTCGTGGAACACTGCCTTCTTTATACTATAGACTAAACGTCACATGAGAACCAAGTGACTTTTGAGGCCGCTTAACAGCACTGCACTGCAGTGTTTCCAGTAACTGCAGTATGTTTTTGTCCCCATTAAGGGGCATATGGATGGACTTGCAATGTTATGTTTAGCTTGCTGTTTTGTTTGGTCTGATGCAAATGTTTCCTGGTACAAACAGAAATATCGCTAATTAGTTAATAATGAACTGTTTTTCTTATCGGCTTTCATCTCCTCTAATCTCTCCAGGTGGGCTACTGACGACACCTGGCCTGACCTTTGCTGTCTGCAGCTAGTGACAAGGGGGACCGGAAAAGCTGCTTCTTGGGTTGCAGGAGCACAGTGGAGGAGCGGGTCTCAGACTGACTACTCCCCCCATTAGTCTTTGAGGAGGGGGGAGGGGAGCAGGAGGAGGACGAGGGAGCTGCTATAACCACCCAGAGCATGGGGCAAAAAGTCCCAGGTGGCATTAAAACCATTGATATGCGTGATCCAGCATTCAGCCCCCTGAAGCTGGAGCTACAGGCCCTGAGTCACACAAAGCCGTCTCGACTGGACCTGCTGCTGGACATGCCACCTGCCAGCGTGGACGTCCAGGTCCAGCACTCGTGGAACAACGACGACCGCTCCCTCAACATCTTCGTCAAGGACGACAACAAGCTGGTGTTTCACAGGCACCCTGTGGCGCAGAGCACGGACGCCATCCGGGGCCGTGTTGGCTATACAAGGGGACTGCATGTGTGGGAGATCAGCTGGGCTATGCGTCAGAGGGGCACGCATGCTGTGGTCGGGGTTGCTACCAGTGACGCCCCAGTTCACTCGGTGGGCTACACGGCTTTGGTAGGAAGCAACGCAGAGTCCTGGGGCTGGGACCTGTGCAGGAGTAAACTCTACCACGACGGCAAGAATCACCCAGGAAAAACCTACCCTGCCTTTCTCGAGCCAGACGACACCTTCATTATCCCAGACTCCCTTTTAGTAGTGTTGGACATGGATGAGGGGACTCTAGGTTACATAGTGGATGGACATTATCTAGGGGTGGCGTTCAGAGGACTTAAGGGCAGGAAACTGTACCCAGTGGTGAGCGCCGTGTGGGGACACTGTGAAATAAAAATCCGGTACATAAATGGACTTGATCGTAAGTACATACAAAAATGTTTTTCTCTGATGTCATGTCCAGCTCTTACACAACCAGCGGCAGTATTTATTACTGCAATAAACAAAGGTGTGACAGTTGAGGGTTTGCCATACTCTCTGTGTGGAGATCTAGGCAGAAGGTTACTGGCTTACATCAGTATGGCTGCCTCTCCAGCTATTATGTAAAGCAGTACCTGTGTTTACATGTATATTTGCATATAAATTAATATTTAACATAATTACCTCTCATATGAGAATGATGTTGCTGTCTCCTGATCTTAGGAAGGAGTTAACATGGAAAGTATATCTCACTGTAACCTCCCCTAGTTTGTATCATTAACTCCTAACTCTTACTCACACTTTGCCTTGTATTAAATCTAGGCAGTGGTTCCTCTGTTAATAATTACTTGTTTTATGGCTTTAAAAACATCCAGAGATCCTTAATGCTCATGTACAAAAAACAAGTTGCTTGTTTGTTTTGTTTTTCACACCCCCGGACAAATCTAAATTATTTTAATTGGATTCATTCCAATTATTCCATCGGAAAAGGGTAATAAGATTTAAATGGAGAAACATGGGTGCATCAAACCATAGTGTTCTACCTACATGTCCCAAGTGCTGTGTGCTCATTAGATTTTTATGTTCAGCTTGGATCCCATGACCTAGATTAGGCCTGTCGAAAACAGGCACTACAGATGCAGTGATATGCGTAAAAGCCAGTCTCGGTCTTATACCACTGTTGGATGAAGAGCAGGGAAACCCCTCACCTTTAGACATTGATATGTAGTTCGTCTTACTACTTCAGTACGCAGGCTTGGCAGTGTTTAAGTATAAGACTGCAACTAACCATAATGTTTTTCTGGCCCAGATTTTCCATTTAAAAAAAAAACAGTTAAAGGGAGTTTGTAGAAAACAAATAATATTAAGTAAGGTGTCCAAAAGAGTAAAAATATTGAACCTAAGATATTGTTTTGCCCCTACAATGGGAATGTTTCAAGGCACCCAGCCCTAAATGTCCATCACAACCGATTACCTCAATTTGTTTTAATAAACTTATAGGCACTACTAGAGATAAGTGTTACCCTACAGTTTAATCTATGTAAACTACAGTGCAGACACTTACTGAATTCCACTGTAGCACCCAGTGGTTTTGAATGCTCCCTCTAGGAATGGTGGTCCATTTCAGTACTTCAGAGAGGATTTCACATCAGTGTGAAGGTCCTCTTTGAATAACTTCTTCTCTGATGGAGGCTAAGCTCTATATTTCTTTGGATTTGTCACAAGCCTTTCCTTTTTTTTTAGAATGTGTATCCAATCCACTGGTGGCAGCAACATTACTTGTAAATGATTTATGAATATTTTGGCTTTTATCTTGCAAAAAAATACTTTATGGCCCACAGACTCTTTGGGTGTTCTCTGTTCTTTATAGCATGTCACTCTGTGTTCACTTTATTATATTGTTATATTGACATTTAGACACACACCATTTATTCATTGCTAAACTATATAAATCATGCTCTTCTTTAATCCCACTTCCTCCCTCTCCTCTCCCCAGCTGAACCCCTCTCTCTGATGGACCTGTGTAGACGTTCGGTGAGGGTGGCTTTAGGAAGAGACCGTCTGGGTGAAATCCATAGACTGCCCCTGCCGGCCTCTCTCAAGAACTACCTGCTCTACCAATGACGCTGCTGATGGTCACACACTTGGCACTCCCTCGTCTCTTTCTCATGTTTCTCTGGGATCCTTCTTGGGTATAACCCGTTTGACGACATTGCTCAGGCCTCCAGGACTGACTCAGCCTTCAACAAGTATGCTTCTGTGTCGGTGGCTGGACGCCTTTTGAGTTTTTTTTTATCCTATTTTATAACTCTTTGCAATCTGTTCTCAAACTATAAAATCAGGAATCACCGAGCACTATGCATATGCTGATCCAGACGATGCCCTGAATGGTCACCATGTTGGTGTATTTCCTCCATTTTGTTGCCTAAGGTGGCATATGTGGTCGGTATCTCTGTTGTGACTTTATAATTCTGGATTATTTCCTCGTAGCCTTTTAAAGTGAAGTGTTTATTGGTTGTGCTAAAACAAAGTTGTATGATGGAAATTAAACAGTTGGTGCAACAAAAAAGTACTGCCAGCATCTGACCACAAGGTGGCAGCACACATGCCAATCTGTACATTTGAGAATTATAAAATAAGATCCTAGTTGCTTTTTAGATGATTTTTAAAATTTGGATAGTTTAAACTATTGCAGTTTACATACCACAAAAAAGATGCTGACCACTCCATAGTGAGTCTGTAGTGCAGTGTGGATGAATGCACTGTGAGGCAGCTTAAGAGCAGCTCCGACCACTCACTGCATCAGGTTTCTCTGTGATGTGGAAGTCTGCCCTATTGTTTACCATCAAGGCATCCGACAGGAACATACTCAGCAGAAATTTTAACAGAAGGTTGTCACTGTGATTATTTGTAGCATGCATCTGCAGGAAATCTTTCTCAATACAATCCACTGTCTTTTTTTTTTAAGTCTTATCTGTCACTCCTGTGTTTTGTAGAGCAGTAGTTTTCAATCACATGCAGTCGGGGCCCAAGAGTGGATTATTATTATTATTATTGATATTATTATTATTATTATTATTATTATTCAACCAGTTTCTCAATCCACTGAATTTACTGGTTTGCACATATTCAGCCTGAGAATGGACACTGACCAATGAAATATCCATTGAAATGGTTCTTTACAATGAAAACCTGCTACTCTTGGGTCTCACTGGCACATAGCTGAGAACCATTTAAGTAATGGTTGAGTTTTATGACATGTAAAGGGGTTTTGGGAAACAAACTATGTAGGTGGACGTCGTTGGGCCAAACTCCACAAACTTCAGATTTAAGGCACCATAACAGAAAAAGACAATCTACACAATGCTGCACAAATGTAAAGAAGAGGAGTTTGCCAACATTGTCAAATGCCATATCATAGACCTGTTGACGGACGTGGTCCTCATTCAGCACTCAGCTGGATGTGCACACACTGTGCCACACCATATTTTCCTTGCTTGCAGCTTCCATTTTATTTGTATTCCTTGTTGTAGATTTGTTTGTAAGTATCTATTAAAGTTTATTACAAAGTATATATCGAGTATTGTGCATTGTACACGAACCTTGTGTGAAAGTGCGATAGTGTCAAGCTACTGGGATAGATAAAATATCAGTTCCCGTATTTAGGCAGTATCATTAAGTGCTGGCAGGTAGAGATGCTATAAAGTACAATAAACACCTGGAACTTGTAGTGAACTTGCATTAACTGTAGTTGATACTGTTAAGTCAGTGTCTGCTGCTGGAAAAGGCCAATTAGGGCAGGACAACTTGTACTGTGGAGTTTGGGGACCGCTCAACCTTATGAGTGGTCTAATCAGTCATCTGTCACGGCAAGTTTTTCTTTGATTAGAGCATTTTAACAACACTGCAATTCAATGTGGTTTGAATAAGATAAAAGGTGTTCGGACAATATATTAAAGTAAAAACAAGATCCTACTACTGTCACCGCTTGAACACACATCGGCCACATGCAGCATTAAAAGTCTTCAACCACTTTTGTGATTTTGTAGTTAAAACCTGAACAGAAGGACGATCATTTAAACAAAGTGAAGCAATATATTTTAGTCACAGTCAGCGGAGAACATCATTTTCAGAAACTGAATAATCTGTCCCCTAACTTCCTGTCCATAAATAATGTTTCCAAGTTATCTCCTTTCCTGTGGAGCCACAAATGAGGGTGGCTGGGAAATTTCCTCTGCTCTAAAACACATATCCCTCTCGCCAGCTGCTTCTGTTTTATTTGTAATCAGTATAGTGATGTTGATACATATATTCAATTTATCTCTAATTAATTTGTGCACTAAGGAAGGAAATGCTGTTAAAAATATTCCAGCCAGCTACAGGTGATGAATATAAGTTTTAAAATAATTAAATCTTTTAACTATTGATTTACTGAGTTGATAACCACGGCTGTACCATTTAGTAGGATCACAGGTGTTGGGGTCAGTTAAGCCAGATAACCCAAAGGTTATGTTGAACTCACTTCGTAGCCTATGGCCTCTGTTCTCTGGCTGTATGTTCCATATTTGGCCACTTGGTGTCAGCATTTCCAACATTTACAAAATCATGAAGACCAGTCAAGATCACTCCTTCCTATTGTTCAATCCCAGTGTGACTGACAGTCACAGGTGAAACAAGTATTCCCATCCAGTTCAATGTTAACTTAAGAAATATTATCAGAAAAATGTCCTGCCCTTGTGACCGATCTTATTATAAATGTCGTTATTAGATCATAAATGCTGAAGCAGCAGTTGTGGCTGGTTGGGGTGGAGTAGCCTCGGGTCATGAGATGATTAATGGAGCTGGAAGAACGATAAAGCAACCCTGTTCTACGAAGCAGGATTAAGGCTTAGCGAGGTAATGTCAGGTTTAACTCTGGGTTTTCAGTCCTACAAACATCGCTTCTTATCAGGGAAGATCACCATGGCAACTGATGATGCACCTGACCTGCTCTGGAGCAGGTTATGTTGGAGATAAGAGATTATCTCATACAAAAGCACCGCCTGTTGATCAATCAAAGATTGATACGTGGATCGTGAGGTTAAAATTACACAAATAAGAAAAAGGTAAAGTCATAATCCACAATGAAAACATCACAGTTTAAACTGCCAAATTCAGAAAAGACAGCTGACTGTGTGAATATGTAAATGAATACACTTAGAATATCACTGGTGCAGCTAGAGCAGCATCTGACTCATGTGTAGGCTACTAATCAAATGAATGTGTTGCTTGTGTGAAGATGTTCTATTTTTTATTTTTTTGTCAGTTATTTATTTTAAATGTGGACTGAATCGATGCTCATTTTGTGTAATTATAGATAAGTTTGCCCTTTTTTACCCCATTTTATAAACTAAATGTGTTTGCATTTTAGAACATAAAACAGTAAATTGGTTCAATACTCAGAGCGCCACTGCATGATGGGAAATGTTGGCCGTCGCTACACAGCGAGTGAGCGCTTTCGCTTTCAGTGCGTCCAAACTGTGGACACCATTCCCTTTTCTATGCTTACAAACTAGTCTTACAAACTAGTCTTACAGTATATACTTAAGGCTATGGAAAGGTTTTTGGGTTTAAATCTTCCCTCTGGTGTGGGCGGGGGAGACAGAGAGCAGACCGTTTCCAGATCAGTTTCATAAGAGCTCAGCGTGTACTTCTCGGGGCTGAAGCACGTGTTCGCGGTTATGACACAGCTGAGAAGGAGCCGTGCAGACAGCTGGCTGCACAGATTCAAATGAGTGTACCATAAAACAAAGTTGACTGTAGAAAAAGAACAATATGTTCTTCTGAGATGAAAGTAAAGGTATGAAGTATAAACTCAAAAATAATCACATTTAAAGTTAAAAGAGCTACTAACTACCACTGACTATCATGAAATACACATGCCAGTTCATGTGCTGTTGCATTCCATGTTGCCAAAATTCAGTTTGTACACCCAAAACTGCTTATGCAATACATGAGATGCATCTAATGTTCTGATTTTAAATAGGACAAGGGGAAAAGTGAGCAAGTTCAGCTGGTTTGACGAGGATGTTTTGGCACAATGACACACATGCTGTATTTAAACAAAAAGGCAAACAGTCAGTATGTAGATTTAAAGCCCAGATATCCTCAGGGTGGATAACAACCTTTATCACACTCGCTCATTGGCAGACAGCACATACCTATCATCACATGGTTGCACACAAACGGGAGTCATATTTCGTCCCCGATTAAAACCAATGTCTCTGTTGCTCTGGGATTTTCTTGATGAACAAATTGTGGTTGTTTATCTTGATGCTTTTTTTTTTTATCTCGCTATGCTCCGTTTCTTATCAGATAGTTGGCAAAATCTGTATAAGCTGATATAACAACAAGAGGTGTAAATATTAGACAGTCATTTTGAGCGTATGCTAGTCCTGCTCAATGTGTTAGGTGTCCTGAGAGGACTTCTGTTGTGATTTGACATAATTTAATTTAATTTAATTTAATTTATCATGTAAGGTGACCTTGGGTGTTTGAAAGGCGCCAACAAATAAAATGTATTATTATTATTATTATTATTATTATTATTATTATTATTATTATTATTATTATAGTTAGTTTGAGTTTAGATCAAAATTTGCCATCGGGGCACGAAATGAACTTTGCAGCATATTTCATCAAATGTTCAGACATCAAACACATGTTTATACCTTTTTAGGCCAGATCTTGGTTGAGAAACATGAAAAAGTAATTTGCCAAATGTACTTTTTTATGTGTAGCCTATCATTCATATCTACTTCACAAGTAAAGTGTGGGTGAAGAATTAAAATAAATGTTTTGATCAGACTTTTTTTTTAAAAAAGAGAGAAAATAAAAAATGTAGAAGGAAAAGCGTTTGATTAACACTGAAAACGGTGAAGGTCATGAGGACTCGGAAGGACAAAGTGTTGATCTCTTGTTGTTTTGAAGCTTTGTTGGTGGTAATATTTGTCCAGCGACGTGCATACGACCAATAGCGCGCGGTGGCGAGCACGTGTCCCTACGTCATGGACAACACCCCCGTCCGGCCCACTGACGTAAATTCTGAGCAGAGACTCACCCTCCGCCGCTCCGCCGAGCCGGGTCGAGAGAGAGGCAGACGAACGACGTTGATACGGGGGGGGAATCGTTAAACCGTCCATATATTTCACAAGAAACGCGATTTTAACAAGAGATACAACACGAGTATGATGGCTGTTTGAAAACAGGAAAGGATGGCGCAGAAAGATACGCTGCTAAACCTCTTCGCCGGGGGGTGAGTTACATTAATGCTAACGTTTCCTCCACTATCCAAATGTTAATGTAACAAAAACAGGTACCGCGACCGCAGGATACGATATGTTTGCTCTGTGGGTTCTTTGTGGAAATTGCTCGCTAACTTAACGCGTTTTCAGCGCTATTGAGTCAGCATGCTAACAGCTAGCTCGTGTTAGCATAGCGCAACCTGCCCATCACACTAGACGCCTCTTTCTCTTACCGTCTCTCACTAACCGGCATTACCAGTATGTAAAATGACTGGTGAAACTACTAATCGACGTGTATGGCGATTGTTAAAGTCTTAATTTAGTTATCTATCTAACGTTGTTTGTCGTGGGTCAATTAGCCACCCGGCAGTACATTTTGTTTCTGATGATCAGCCAGCGGTACATCTTTGCGGAAGTTGTATTAACGACTGCTAGCTACCCTCAGCTAGCGAGATATTTAGGTTACGTTATTCCTATGTTTCTGTCTGGAAGGTTGTGTTCGTGTTGCAGAGTATTGGAGCGGGGCATTAGGTAGTACACTGTGTTAAAACGGGCGCTGTAATGTTGTAATTGGAAACTGTCAGTTGTCTGGACGTGGCGCAGTCACGAGAGGAGTCGGGCTTTAGCTAACGCTGTGTTGTGTCCTTCGGGGGTTACATAACGGTGAATACGTTCTACAAGGGCTCCATGCTAACAATGCTAATAGTGCTACAGCTCATCAGCCCCGAGTATCTGACAACGAACTTGGGTTGATGTTACAGTCACATTTAATAAACACTAGCTTGTTCATAATGACGCCATTTTGCCAGTCGTTAGGTTACTATAGTAGTTGACTCATTTTAGATTCGCACATGGAACTATATCAATTAAGGAAATTAGTTTAATGCACGATGGGGTTATGAGGATGGTGACTGCTTTGTTTGTATTTTTTAACTCTTTCCGGGTCAATCACCTTATAGGCAGTCTTATTAAAAAGTTAACTGTTATTCCGAAAACCAGCCTTCCCAGGCCACTCTAAGTCAAAGTATTTTTTGAGGGTCCACACTTGCACCCATTCTCCTAGATTTCTTATCTTCTGTGGTCACAGGTCATGGTCACAACTCATTATGTCAACATAGCTAGGCGTCTTCGTCACTGCAGGCTATGTAGTGTTGGACACCATGTAATATGGAGTATAATTCCTTCCTATAATCAAATATGAATTAACACTCAGATGTGGGTGGACATAAAACAAGGCCAGGTGTTACTTTTGCTAAGATGTTTGACTCACTAATAGTACAGAGGCTTAGTCTAATCTGTTCTAGATTTCAAAGCTGTCGCTGACAAGGTTATAGACATAGTTGATGAGGGATGACCCATTGTGAATGGTAAATCACTAAATTAATATTTTTTAATGCTGAAATAAGTAAAGTGTCATCTCAAACAGGCAATTTAGTGTCTGCACTGTAAAACCCTGTGCAGCAGATATGTAGGCTGAACTGATTGTCCCCAAGGCAGAGCCATGGACGTGTATTTGACCATAATTGTTCATTGCACTTGGCCGGTAGCTCAGCTGTGTTGTGAAGGAAGAACACTTTCTTCAGTCAAAGCTGATATTGGTAACCTTGTGAATAATAGAGCAACTCTTTACCTAGGTAACATACATGTATTATATTGAGATTTTGCCATAAGATCCATAACCTTTTTATTTTTGATTGGTCAATTTGCAGGTGTAGTGGTACGGTGGGAGCCATTGTGACCTGTCCCTTGGAGGTGTTAAAGACACGGTTGCAGTCCTCCGGCCTCACCCTCAGACCCATCTACCAGGTCCACCTGGGTACCCTGAGTGGCACTGGAGTTATCCGACCGGGTACTGTGACACCGGGGCTGCTGCAGGTCCTACGGTAAGATGTCTCTTCTGTTAATGCTGTCGGCAAACAGTGCAAGCCATGTGGGCAGTCCCTAGAGATAGTCGTGTTTTTATACCTGTAAACAAAGGCATCAAGTTTTCCCTCCTCACAACTGGTGCACTTTGCTGTCTGGTAAGACTACCTTGAAGGGACTGTCATTAGCTGGTGACTTTGATGATTACATTGTGAGTTTTACCTTACTGTTTAGGTATATCTGTGCTGTTGATGTAACCTATTTGTCAAAATAACTATTCCTTTTTAGCATAGTTGCATAAAGACCTGTGCAGTTCTTGTGATTTAGTCCATCCACACTTCAGGTGACCTGTAAACTGTTTTCTGCTGTTGTGGTCTTAAAATGCAGGCCTCAAAATCTGACTTACATAAAGGGAGGATTAAGTACACAGAATCAAGCTTGAATTTTGTGTCTTAAACCAGCTGGTGGCTCGAAAAAGTTGCCCTTTTATGACTCTGCTTCGGTTGGGAGGAACTGGAAGCAGACCCACTGGGCCAAGAGGAAGGAGGGAAGATTTTAAGTGTTGAGTCTGTCTTATATTACACTGAGAGAATGGCGCGACAAACTGAACCAGTCTCTTCTTGAACTACAAACTCATTTTGTACATTAAACCATGTCTCCAATCATTGACAACTCGATATTAAACACTGTATTGTTGTTTGTCACTCATTGATTCTTGAGAGAAGAGGTTTGCATTAGAAACGCAAATATAAATTGCGGTTGTGCCCTCCCAGTTTGTGAGGCCACAGACAGACTGACTGTTATCTGAAGAATGAAGTTCACTCCCCCCAAGGAGTTTAAAAAAACCGAGGGGGGATGTGGCTGACGTGACACTGCAGGCACGGCAGAGAGGACTGGGTTTCATGTTAGACCTGTGTTAAACCAGTTCAAGTGGACAGGACTGATGTAACACTTGGAGTGATTGCAGGAGCTACCGTACTCCACCCCCCTAATAGACTAACTGTATATTGAGATGGTATAACTTGTAAAACTCATATGTATACTCCAATAATAGTATTTTGATGATTGTTTACTTTTGTTTCAGATCGATTCTAGAAAATGAGGGACCAAGATCACTGTTCCGTGGTCTGGGGCCCAATCTTGTTGGTGTGGCCCCTTCAAGGTACAGTGAAATCGTGTCTACACTACTACCCTAGATCATTGTAGTTTTGTTCCACAAAGACCTGAAACTATGGTAATCTCTGTGTTACTTATACCTTCCTGTTGCTGAACAGGTTATTGATGACGCACATTAAAAAAAGCAGAGGCTTTAGAAGGCCAGAAAGTGAAGCAGTAGTTGTTTCTTAGTAGAGTCTTGTTTACATGAGTCGGGACACTTCAGTGTACAAATCCACAGCCTCTAACCAAAGAAAACAAAAAGGAGGAGACTGTATTTATATTTTTAACTGCAATGGCTGAAAGCAATTACTGTTTGTATAAACAGGAAGCTGTTGTCATGGTAGTGTTCTTTAGTTTGTCAGCTGATTAGTTTGTGTAGTTTACCACATCCGACGGCACAAGGCCTCTGTGCTTGTATTTTATTTACCATCTTAACACAAGACACGTACAGAACAAATAAGGAACTATGTTTGAGGTTTCAGTTCAAGTCCATGACACTAAAATCTCACATAGTCATGACAATGGCTGGATAAGAATTGATCTGTCTTAAGTCTTGAGTTCAGTATTTTTTGAGTTCTCCCTTTTTAAATATTATTTTCACCTTGTTTCTGTTTGTTTTTTTTACAAATAGTGACTACCTAAGGATGTTACCATGTGGTTGTAGAAGTCTTCTTAGCTACAAACATAACCATAAAATGAACAGTCCTGACACATTGGCAACTAAATGTTGATTTAGACTTTGAGACTGTTGAGCTGAAAAAGTTCATGGGTTACGTATATTTTCCTCAGAGTTAATGAGTAGCCGCAGCATGATCATTTGCCCAGTAATATCACTGTCCCTTCATTCCACTTGCCAACTTGGACGGGCTCATATTCAGAGCAGCTCGGTCGGCATCTATGATGCCCAGTGCTTATTCAGCCCATTCTGGTGCAGTGGTGGTTTGTTCCAGAAGCAAAGTAGAGAGAGCGGGCACCGGGGAACAGACTGCTCTAGATCCACTCTGTCAAAGGCCAACTCAAGTCCAAATGGGAGAATTTGCATAATTAACCAGCTGTTATAAAGACACATTCACATGGTGAAAATACATTCATATTTTCACCAGTGGAAATCACTGTGTGTTGATCTTTACAGCTGCTTCTGTGTTGAGTTCTTACCAGTTTGTTCTCTGTGTTTCAGAGCCATTTACTTTGCTGCGTACTCGAAATCTAAAGAGATGTTCAATGGGCTGTTCGTCCCCAATAGTGGACCGGTGCACATGTCCTCTGCTGGTGTTGCAGGTGAGCAGACTGCATGTTAGCCTTTGTTACATACATAAAAACAACTTTACAAATGCATGTAATGTAATGCAATACAGAGCCCTGCAAATTTATTAAATTATTCTTTTGTTGACCCTGTGTATTAAATGCCAGAATGCCTACATGCTTTTTTTGATGTCTACAAAACAAACATGATAGACTTAGAAATGGTCATTTTACTACGAGGCAAGTATAACTAAATGCAGTTTTTTTTATTGTTATTCTATTCAAACTATTAGAGTCCAACAACATGTCCATCCTTATACTGTCTCATGTGAATGTTATGTTCCACCGCAGCGTAAAACTGAACTTCTTTTGTCCCCCGTCCTCAGCTTTCGTTACAAACTCTCTGATGAACCCCATCTGGATGGTCAAGACCAGGATGCAGCTGGAGAAAAGGTGTGTACACTCTTTAATTTCACTTTTGTGCATACTTGCAGACAGTTAAGCTCTGGTCTGAGTGTTAAATCTGTGTAAAACCACCTGACTTATTTTAGGGACTTTGTGATGGGAATCAAGCCAAACCATGTGACCTTTAACCAAAACCTGTAATGGAGCGTCCACGGCAGTGTCCTTGGGTTATGCAGTTTGTGAGACTGAGCGTGTGATCCAGCTCCATAAATACACAGTGCTGACGCACTATCCTGCTTGCAGAAGAAGAGTCTATATTTACATTACCTAGTACAGGGCAGTAGTGTCATGTGAGATCAGAGGAACAGCAATGTTCACACTGTCTGCAAAGAACACCTGTCCTATGACACAAAATACAAAATTTGGTTACAGCTAGATTAGTTACTCATTCAACTCAACAAGGAAACTCTAGGGTTTATAGGGTTTATCATTGTTCTAGTTGAAATAGTTATATAATGTGATTTTGGGATTAATGACCCTGACCGGTTGGACTTTTTAGAGCAAGAGGAGAGAAGAAGATGAATGCACTGCAGTGTGCACGCTATGTTTACCAAACGGAAGGGATTCGGGGCTTCTACCGAGGCCTGACTGCATCTTATGCTGGCATCTCCGAGACCATGATCTGCTTCCTCATCTACGAGACGTTGAAGAAACACCTAGCCAAGAGCCAGTTCAGCTCCTCGAAAAATGAAAAAGATAAAGGAGCCTCGGACTTCCTGGGTCTGATGCTGGCAGCTGCTTTTTCAAAGGGTTGTGCGTCCTGCATAGCCTATCCACACGGTAAACGCTTACATCCATTATTTGTCTCTTGCAACACAACAACCTATTGCCAGAGAGATGTATGTATTTGTTTGACTAATACTTTTTTTCTCTTTTTGTCTCCACAGAAGTAATTCGGACAAGGCTCCGTGAGGAAGGCAGCAAGTACAAGTATTTCTTCCAGACAGGAAGGTTAATAGCTTTGGAAGAAGGCTATGCAGCTTTTTATAGAGGACTCATTCCACAGCTAATTAGACAAATCCCCAACACAGCCATCGTCCTTTCCACGTATGAACTCATTGTCCATCTGCTTGGAGAATCCAAGTGAAGAAAATGCTCGATAGTTGGGAATCACAAATCGACACAAAGCACGCTGGGCAAGAGACTTCTGAAAATGCAGTACATACATTTAATTTAATGTGGTGCTACAGTGCCCATTATGATGGAACTGAAGCAAGTTGTACTTTTATCCAAAGAGCTAAACACTTTATTTTATTGAAAGCTTGTTGTTTGGAGTTTATGAAAATAACTGAAGAATATGGTACTTTATTAAAACTCCAAACCTGTGAAAAAAAGGTCATCTTCCTAGAGGACTAGTGTTAAGTTAACTAAATTATTTTATGTTTTGTTATTTTATGACAGTGTTTGTTTCCTTTTATCAGTGGTAAATGTACCAACACATGACTGCAGGTTGACTCTTTTAGTCAATGAAGGGAATTAATATATGGATTGATTGCTAGTAATAGTGCGGTTCCTTGCAATGTCATTTCCTCAAATCCTTTCTGTTTCATAAATACAATCTGCTGGTTTTGAAGTTTGAATTATAGAGGGATGTATCATATTTTTCATTATATCAATATTACGATATACAGGCTTATCTGTATGTTTTCTTTGTGGAAAAGAGATTCACCTTTTACAATATATTGAGAACTTGGATGCTTATTTGACCAATGGCTCAATAAAATGCATCAAGAAACTATATAATTGGTGGTTCAACTGAATCCTGAAGATGTTATTCTGTTAATACCAACATCTACCTTTATCGTGATGAAAGCACAAGGGAGGGGGGGATCAGGGTTGTTGCACTGCTAAGATGGCAAAATCAGATATGCAAGGGACTAGTTGGCTGGCTCCAAATATTCAGTTAAATTTATCTAATTATGAATCTACCTGCTGATGGAGACTTGTTGATTTGAATAACTTCAGTCAGTGCTCTCAAATTAAAGTTCATCCCATTTTTGGGATTGTTCTAGATTTTTCCAGCCTAAAATATACAGTGAAGGCTCTCTACTTGCAACATATGGTAGTCTGTTTATGCTGAGACTGAACATCTAGTTGTTTTCTAATCATTTTCATCCACGTACTGTAAGTTGCTGAGAAAGTGTTACTTTTTTTTTCTCAATAATTCCTGCTTCACATAAAGATCGATCCTGAAATAAGTCTTCCAGATATCATGCCTATAAAGAATATTCACCCCACTGGACGTTTCATGCTTTGTTTTGCAAGATTGTCTCGCAGTGTAACTCAGCTTTTATGTCATTGAACAACACTTAAAAAAAGATGATTTGATTCTGAAGCGGAAGGAAATGTCTACACATCAAGCTAATTTAGTATAAATTGGATGTATAAGTAAAGGCACATTTGGCAGCAATTACAGTCTTTAGTCAGTGTATAGGTCTGTATTAGTTTTACACATCCAGACAATTGTCTTCTTTGCAAAACTCACCATGGACTGTCAAGATGCATGGGGATCTTGACTTGACTTTTTTTTGCACATAACGTTTTTATGTTATTTAAACTTTTTATTTTTTACATGGCTGACTACAACATGTGCTATGGAAGCACATTTCTGCCACTTTCTTTATCAAAATACTGACTTATCAGAATAATAAGAAACCTCAAACTAATGTCTTAGTATTTCAGACATACTACACTAGTGGTTGAAATGGCCTTCCGTTTATTTCAAGCCTACATCAGGTGTACATAAAAAAAAAGAGAAAATGCCAAGGAATACATATTTTGTTCTCTCAGACTTGACAACGCATCAGTGTCCCTTTAATTTAAGTTGACATGAATATTTCTATAGAAGGTGGTTCGTTGGATAAATCAAGTTTATAATGATTTGCTGTACACAATGACTATAATGCGTCCCTGTCCCCAGTAGTGGCCTCCTTAAGGACAACGCTAGTGGGTTTTCAATGCAGCGCTGCGGTTATGGCGACCTCTGTCGGCCGCGGGGAGAACCACTCTGCTGCTCAGCACCGGAACTCGGTTGACGTAAGTACGGTGGCCTGACGGTATGTAGTTTCCCTCCTAACGCTATTCCAACAATCTGTGCTGTGTTGTTGACCGCTACCGGATTCATCAGCAGCCTCACTCACGAGAATTGATTGTTTGTCAGAGCATTAGCATTCGCTCACTTCTCAATGATGTCTTTACGGCCGCCAAGTAGGCGTCCGTTGGTGAAAGTATCTTAGCCGTTAGCTGTTTGTTCAGTAGGTTAGCCGATCTTTATCCTTTGCAGAAGGCAAGCTAGCGAATGAGTTGCTCTGTCGCAAGCTTTCATCGGCTGTACGCATCGTCACCACGACAACGGACATCCTTCCCACCTTCCGTCTGATGGAAGGGTAAGGGAATGATGCTGACATTCCTCCATATCCTTTTAACAGGTAAGCTAATTACGGTCGGTTAAGTTTGTTCGTCAGTACCGCTAACTCCAGCGGCTCATTTAGGTAGTTTACAGTTCGTGGGATTATGCAACAGGATGAGTTAGCCGGCATTTAATTTAAGTTAGCACAGTTGCACTGGTTGCGACATTACAAAGAAAACGCGTTTTCTACAAATCATAACGTCGATGTTGAAAATATGACTGAAGGTAGTAGGCCTATCTTGTAACTAAATTGTCTTTTAACTTTAGTTAATGTTCCGAGATCAGTGTCTTTTAGCGTGGCTCATTATAAACCTGTTGGTTACCTGTAAATGTTGCCATTGTAATGTACACACAGATGCTACTTTATTCGGCCCACCTAGCTCAAATTAAACACTCCATCCGTGAAAAAAACAATTATAAAATTGGCAGCATTGAAAGCTGAATTGTAATACTGTCAAAGGTGGAAGCTAAAAATGAATGAACTCTATTGACAGAAATAAGTATTTAGCTGGAAAACAACTTTTACTTAAGTACTTAGACAGGATATTATTCGACTGGAATATACCTTTACAACTATAAAGAGCAGTATTTGGGACAACCTGGGACACAGCTTCTATGCAGCTGTTTTTATTATCATTATACTTATTCTCATTTTTTGTTACAGAAGTTGATTCCATACATAGGCTATCCATCAAATAGGCTAACAAGTAGTTATGATAGGAAAAGGCATTTTGTCCTCCTAACTTCTTTTTCACTCTGGCGACTGACAGAAGCCCTATATATTCTGAGAGTCCTGATTGGAGGGTCAGTCATATGGGGTTTAAGGAGATCAGGCGGGTAGGGAGGAGCTGGTCCATTTACATTTAAAAGTCTGATTGGACGTGGATAGGTAGCCAGCAGGGTTCTGAACCATTTGAGGACTTTTATTACTATTGCTGGCTTTAAACTTTAAACATAGCAATAATGTATGAAAGCTGTGGAACACTGTTAGGTTTGAATGAAGTTTTTGCACAGACATTGTAAATAAGTAGAGAAAAGTCAGTGTGTCTTTGTATCTCTTTGTGTGTATGTCCAACTGAACTAATCCATGTCTAGCAGCAATCAAAGGTTGCCTTGGTGATGATGAATCTTATGTGACTCGGCAGCATGTCTGCAACCAGCACACGATTTCCTACATTTTGACCAGAAATGATCACGAAAATTGTGGGAAGGGAGCAAGTTAAAAATCTATCTGTGATGTCACCAGCTGGAAGCAGCCCAATACACACTCATCATAACCCCAGAAAAGATCTGAAAATGGCATAAAAAGTCAACGGTGAAGATATAAAAAATCTGAATGTCAGTTTAATAGTTCAAAGTCTTATAACCGGTTTAAAGTTTAAATGGTGTCTATAGCTGAAAGTATGCAGTTAAGGAGATGAAGTTCAACGTGGAGTAGGTTTTAAAATGATCTGAAGATGCTCTCCACTGAGTTGCATTGTAAAAAGCTTGATTATTTTAAAAAAGGTGACTGTAAGCAGGAATGTCCTTCACGAGTCACACATTTGACATTTGAATGGTTTCTATAGCTATAAATAGAAATAGAAGAATAAAGCTGCTGAGTCAGCATTCCCGCTGATAAATGTTTCCCTCGTGAAGGTTAGGATGGTCACCGTTTGTTTCAGAGAGGCTTTCATCCAGCTGTACAGCTATGTTGGAGGCTATTAGAAACATCTCAAACTAGAGCCTCCAAAAACACCATAAATGTCTCTCAAAAACAGTTTCAACGGACACTGAACTGATAAAGGAGGCATTCATTGCAGCGCTGCTACTTTTGACAATATTAGTTTGGCTGATGTTTTGTGTACCTAACAAACAAGCAGCTGAGTGTAAAGGAGCTGCTGTCGTGGACATTTTGAATGGTTTTCAATCTGTATTCGCCCAATAACGATACTGTGTTTGTGATTTCCTCACAGGCTTGTTAGGTGTTCAGTGGAATGGAGTTACTGCTTTGGGTAAGCCTGGGATTGATTGATGAAAAGCTACTGCATCCATCCTGCACTGTCTGTCTCCAAGTCATGCTTCTCTAATCCACAGGCGGGGTCAGACTAGTGGATGGAAAGAACAAGTGTTCTGGCAGAGTTGAGGTACTCCGCCACGACCAGTGGGGGACTGTCTGCGACCATGGCTGGGACCTCCGGGAGGCTGATGTGGTGTGTCTGGAGCTAGGCTGTGGCTTAGCTGAATCGGCCCTTCATGGTGCAGTATATGGCGCGGGCAGCGGAGAGATCTGGCTGCGGCATGTCCAGTGCTCCGGACACGAGTCCAGTTTGACACGCTGTGCTGTCGTCCTCCACAGCAACGCCTACTGCACCCATGAGAATGACGCAGGAGTGAAATGCTCAGGTGACGGCCCACTTTGTTGAGGAATTATATTTAGCCTGGAACAGGGCCAGTTCATTTAGAGATTTCTGCCGGGTTGGTTTATAGAGGCTATTCTGGTTAGTGACCAGTTAGACATTTATAAATACGATTCAAATACAACATATCATTTTCAGGATACTGGAATGAGTTACCAAACTCAGCAGAATCCCACAAGCATAAATATATCTTTACTTTTGATGATTTCATGATCTCATTCACATTTTGTCAACCCTGCTTTACTCACAGGTACCCTTTTAATGCCCACCCTCACCCTCCTGTCACCTCACACTGTGTACTCTCCCGGAGAGGCTGTTCGCTTCGGCTGCAGTGTTTTGCTGGGTCACCATCTCAGTGACTTCCACCTGTACAAGCATGGGGTGTCCACGCCACTGGTCACGCAGAGGGCGGACCAGACCCAGACCAGAGTGGAGCTGACCCTCTCGGACATAGAGACTTTCCACCAGGGCAGCTACAGTTGTCGCTACAGGATCAAGGGTGGCTTCCCTCTCCAGCTGCTCAGCTCTCCACCGAGCAACTCCATCAACATCACTGTTGGTGAGTTGTAACCACATTGTCTAATCATATTAACGCCATAGTTTAACCTTAAACCAGCTCCATTAGCTGAGGCAGACTGAAAGATGCTGGACCTTTTTAGAATATTTTGCAAAGAGGAGGGGCTTTTTTTAACCTCTGTATTACCCTGAATACTGTAACCTATTAAATACCTTTTTGGTTGATCACAGTGGAGCTCATGACCCCCCAACACTGGTACAACACGTCCAGTGAGGCCCCGGCTGGTTACGTCATTAAAGGCCACAACTTTAACATCACATGCTCCACACTGCAGCAGTACCCTGGAGGCTCCTTCCAGCTGCGTCTGATCCGCTCCAACGGCACAGTGCGCCAGTCCTTGCCTGCCCTCACCCCATCCGTCACTTTCACCTTTCCCAACGCCCAGAGCTCCAACGAGGGCTACTACTACTGCCTGTATCGGGTCCAGTTGGGTGGACGCACCTTTGTCTCCAGAGAAAGCCAGCCCCTGCCAATAGCCATCAGAGGTAACACTGATGATATCATAGAGACGGACCATAGATCAACAATAGAGGTAAAGAATAGAATATGTATGTGATGTGTTTTTAGAAAGCTGAGTGGATTAAAAAAACAGGAAAGTTGCAGTGGTAGATTAAATCTATCGAAGAAAATCTTTCCCGTTATTTAAAGATAACTCTTCCCACTTTCAGACCCAGATCCGTTACTGAGTCCAATGGTGATCAGCTGGATTGTGTCTGGCCTGACATTTGTTGTAGCCGTCGTTGTTATAATCATTGTGGCAAAGGTGCTGTGTAACAAGGAGAAGAAGCCCACTGAACTTGAGCGAGAGACCAGAACCTGTAAGTTCCCTTTAGAAGCCTCTGAGCTTTGGATAGAGCGGTGATTTTTTATTTATTTTTTATTTTTTTGCTAATGGATGTGCTTCTTTCTACAGGTGTGGACAACACTTATGTTGCCTTATCGATAAACAAGCTATGACGGTGTATACAGACAACAGATCCCCAGGTAGGTGAAAGTACCACAAGGTACTAAAGGACATGATTATTGCATCGCGCCTAAAGTATTAAGTAGTATTTACCATCACGTACCCTGTTGTTTCTAAGAAAACTGGTGAATGTCATTCTCTATGGCTATATTCCTAATTGTGCCACATTGTGTGTGAATTAAGTGAAGCATTTCCTTTCATTCAAGGGGGATCACAAGTGAGTGGATGGTCAGGAGGTTCACACTGCGTCCATCATGGATTCGGGTGGCAGGAGACGTAACACAGAACTGCTTGGTCACCCACCGCCTTTGGGGGGGGAAAAAAGGCCCCACCTGGACCCAGTTCAGTAGATGAGGCCCACTTTTTACTGGACTAACGTAGACCTACATCACGCCAAACGTCAGGCGAGTGTTACTGCTGGGAAATAATGGCTATGATTAGCTTCTAAGCCTTGTATTATGATGAGAAGTGGGCTGCCACAGAAGACGGACAGTATAAATTATTTCCAGTTTAACGTCTGTAGTGGTTCCAGCTAGACTTCAGATTCGGCTACTGCCATGACGCCAGATGTATGGAGTAGAAAACGGCAACTAAAGACTTAACTGGGGAAACTGTGACGTGGGTCCCTCAGGTCTGTGTAAATGCAGTTTTAAAAAAGAGTTTTGTATTTATTACCAGGTAAAACTAATGACAGGCTTGACCAGCTTATTATGTCCTTGCTTCTGCAGACCAATGGTCCCTGGATTAGAAGATGTCTTTGTATTGTCAGTCTAACACTATGCATCTTATTTACAATATATACACTACTGCACTTGAAGTTGGTAAATAGAAGCTGTAGTTAATTAAAATGCTGCTGTTGTTGGAGCTTGTGATGAGTTTTGTTTGACCAATATTTCTGCATGAACTGTAGGTTGATTTATCATATCAGTTTAAAATAAGAGGAAAGCTTTTATCATAAAGCATAATAATTAATTCATTTTCATACTATAATTATTTTAACATTTCCAAATAACTGTTGCTCTTGAAGAAATTACTTGGTGCTCCAAATGCTTACATATGCAAGCTCTTTTAATAGTTTGAATTATGCAACAGCAATACAAAACACACATCAAACCACAAGATGTTGGATCGTACAAATGTGTGATATCTATAGTGAAAAGTAGCACGAATGTGGCATTATAGCTCGTATAAACAGTAGAATTTTTACCAAAGATGAAACATTTCCCCAACTATTTAATAAATGCTGGGAACACATCAATATTTATACCCTAATTATTCCAACAAAACCAGTGAGGCACTTGTAATACAGCTGGTCTGAAACCTCAACTGTACTTTAATTATTATTTCTGATAACTGACAGATGGAAGCAAATTCTGTATCCCAAGGTTATATAAATGTGAAGGTTTGGTCAATCTTCATATTAACAACACACACAGAAACAAACACTGTTCGACACCCGCAAGGACTGTTATGCTGAAAAAAGGAAAATCTTGGGCCGCTTGTGACGCGAGTCACAGTAGTGAAATATGGACACATTCTGTCCAACCTCTTTTAGTGTGAAGAAAAATATCTAAAACTTGCTTAAAATCTGGTGATATGACATTATTGTGATGGAATCTCACATTTAATATATGAATTATGAAGTCCAATGCAAGATTTGTGTGATTTGCACGCAGAGCCATTCACTGATTCTTATAATGGATACGATTGGCCGAGGCTCGCCACAATACAGTACAGTACACTGACTTTTTGTTTGCAGTTTGTGATGCTTTATGTGCAAACAAAGCTCCTAAATATGAGACATGTTATTATGACAATACACTGGCCTTAAATTGTAACTGTGGCATAATATTTGGAGTGAGGACTGTATTTTGGACTTTTGATATGTCCTTTTAAAGTGGCATTCTCCATCTATTCTAGAAATGGTGTTTCAGTCAAGCTGGGTGACAATTTTAACTATAAACATAAGCCAGAAAATAAACTCCAATTATAACGCATAAAAATATTGCATAAAGCCCAATTTCAGCAATGTCCATTAACAAAATACATTCATCCAATTAAAATGCAGAATAAAGTATAATATCCCTTAAAAAAATGAGCATGAAGGTAAAAAAAAGGAAAATCATTCAATTCCTTTCATGGATTCATTCGTCTCCATACTGGAAAAAACGATGTAGAGAAAGACTGCCACAGCCAGGAAGAACACAAACTGAATCCAGGTTGGGATGAGGTGCGACGACTTTGGTGCCTTCGGAGCTTCTTGGGATTTCATGGGTGTCGAGTTCACGTAGGAGTTTCTGTAAGTCGACGGTGTGTCGTACATTTTTGGCCTGAAAGGGAATTAAATAAAAATCCATCAGTAGATGAACGTCTCCATCGCAAAATAGCATGGAATCTGGTGTTCTTGTGGTTCCGAAAACTGTAATGTTGGGTTAAACGATAATGAAATCATAGTTGAACATAAATTTGGTGCCGACCCCGTTGGGACGACCAATGTCACAGTGACAGAACTTTAAACAGCAACACTTTTGATAATCAATTGATTGTTATGTAAATGACACATCTTTCTGCATCTGGACAAAATTGTTTTTATTGTCTTGCATTTTATAGACATTAATTAATCAAAAGGTGGTATATACGTGATTGGGAGACATTCCTCCAATCTTTACATAGCAAGTACTTGTTTGCTGCTACATTAATGCTCTGTATCACGTATGTTGTACCTTTACCATGAGCAATACTGCAATAGAAAAATATTACTTTTATGCTACAGGTATCCTCCTGCATTGAAATACCACTTCAGTAAATTATCATAAAGATAAATAACAAAATATTTTTCAAATGTCAAAAGTAAAGAAAGTGTTACCATTATAGGTTATACTATTCGGAAAATTACTAATGCATTAATGTGTGTGTAGAATTTACTGTTTGATCAGCCCAGGTGGTTAATTGGTTGGTTAATTTAATTTCAAACATGATCATATTTTATTAGCGCAGGTTTCGTATGTAAAACCTCCATCCTTATAGTAACAAGCTGTCTGATAAATGCAGTAAAGACAACATTGCCTCTGAACTGTAATGGCACAGACATATGAAGTTGCGTTAAATGGAAAGAGACAAGTGAGGTACAAAATGTACTGAAGCAAACAATTTAGTGAGTTTTGAACCTAAAAAGATCGCTTGTTGTTGAACATCTGATGACACTATTGGACTTCGCATAAATACACTTACTCATCAACAATATCCCGTCTGCGGTATTCAGGCTGTGGCCGTGAGTAGCTGGAGTAGGATTGCCTGCAGAGCGACAGATAACAGCATGTGTTTACTCCTCAGCGACCGAGACAACAACGACTGCAAACATTTAAATGTTGATAACTTACTTGTGTTCATATTCCCCCTCATTCCACTCTGGCCTTGACCTCATGTAAGACCCTCTAGAGACACAAGAAAAGATAATTACTTATTTGTTTTTGCCAATGTGACTTCCTGGAATGGAAGATAGGAAACAAATGTCATTAGCTGATAATCGAGACATTCAAAGAGAACTGACCTGTCTCCTGCATCGTCACTCCTCACCTGCAGAATGGGAAGCAGTGATGATAGAGTAGAGTAGATGATGTAAACAATGCATGCCTGTATGTCCAACAGCTTTAACAGTCACTGCATTCAATCAATGTTTCCTTTGATTTGTATCTCTGGCCCTTCAATGGGTCGCCCCTCCTCAATCAGATTAGAAAACAAATAAGTCAATACAAATATTTGACTTTGGTTGACGTAAATATTATTTTGTTAACTTGATTATTGTTCCCAAAATTCAGAAAGAAAATCTCTCAGGCATTAGCCACTTAAACTACAAGGTTAGGAGCCCGAATGTCATCCAACAATAGTAGAGATGGATCAATATCTAATTTGAAGCCTGTTGATTTTCCCCATGTTGATACAATTTTGTGTCAACAAATCAAAGCTGACATTCAAAAGGCCATTTTTTTATTTATTTGGAGAGTATTTATAATAAATTGAGAAACGGAATGGAAAGAGATACTTACAGGTGTCCTGTATTCATAGGTGACTTCCTCCTCTGAAACCAATACACAAACATGAGGTCAATCAGTGCATATTTTCCACATTTGTGATACTTGTACACAAGTAGAGGGCACACAACAGCAGCACATGTTTCCAGGTGTTTTTTCTTGAGCTTTATGCATGCTTATAATGAATACAACGTTCACACTTGTTTGTAACAATAGAATTATGATGGCTTAATACTACAGTTGTTCCTGCCTTCTTGTCACATTTACTTATCGTACGTTTAATGTTCTCTGTGGTTCTGGAGGGCTTTCTAACGCCTGAGAAAACAACCCTGATGACTTTGTTTCCAGTGTAAGACTTCAGCCTTTGGTAGGTGCATTATGTATCCAAATGTTTTTATTTTATTAACCAGGTATGTCTCTTTCAGGTGGAGGGGACTGAAAGTCTGAATATCTTGGTTTATGTAGCTTCAATTTGGACCATATTTAAGATCAGGACAGTGCTCCATTTAATCTTTTGTAGACAGTTAACCACTCAGGAAGGTGGAAATATGCGCTTTCACGTGTTTCTCAAAGCAAAGCTGTCAGGTAAACGTGCTAATGTCAGCTACCCTCTTCTCTGTAGTAGGTTTTGTCGGATGATGTCTTCGCACTCTTCCCCTTGGCCATGGCCTCTTTCAGCTTCTTCTCGTACAGATTCCTGGTGGTTCCTGAGGACACACGGAAAGTCATGAGCGAAACAAATAAACGAGCGCACACAGAAACCAGCCGCTGCTGCAGGAGAACAGTCAGGAACTTGAACAGGCAGGGGGAGGCCTGGGAAGTTAGCTGGCGTTGGCGTCGATTCAAAAACGAGCGCAAAGTAAAGGTTGCGTGCGAGCCGCTCACCGACCACAGGCCCGTGCTTTATCCCGTACTCATCCAGCAGGTCGCTGATTTCCTCCGCGGATTTACTTCCCAGCGAAGAAGACATTGTCGTGACTTGATTTCTGTGTCTGTGTGAGTCTTGTTTGGGCTTAGCCGTTAGTTGTTCTGTTGCCCCGCCCACCGAAGATGACGAGGGGGAAGGGAGCGCTCGTTTTGTGCCGCAGGCTGTAGCGAGGATCCTCAGCCGGGGCAGTCTGGAACTACGGACAGTGTAAACCCCGCCCTCTTTTATTGCCCACGTGGAGAAAACATTTGCGTCTTTCGTCAAATATTACACCATAAACTCCGTTTAACACATTCTTCATTTATGGGTCATATTCGGGTTTCCTTGGTGGATAAATGAGGCAGCGCCGCCTACTGGCTAATCATATAAACGTGCAGCTAACGCTCAGTGTTTACTAGAAGTAACTACAAACAATAACACAGGCTTTATGAAGAATGGCCCATTTTAAGTGTCCTAATATCTTTAATCACTTAACATGTAACAGAGTTGAAATGCACCTTTATTATTTATTATATTTTGTTTGTGAATTTTATCTTATCTAAATAGTTTTCTTTCCTTTTTGCCTCTAAGAGGACGTTTTGCTTTCTTTTTGTCTCTCCTGGGCACCTGTAGTCCTACAGGTTTGTGTAGCCCCTCCCTTCTTCCCCTCACAGAAATGTTTACCATGGCTGAGGGTGAGTTTCGGCTTGGAAAGTTCCGCCGACATTTTTGTTTGTTTTCCATGAAAATGTGGTCTTGTCAGTGAATGTGTGAGGAAAAGTGTGCATGAAGGATGTAAATATGTTTAGCTGTGTTTTTCACAAGTTTTTAAGTTCAGATATCACTTCAATTATTATTTTGATACGAGTATTGGCGCCACTCGGCTGCCTCGTGTAAAGCTACATGAGACTGTTGTGTTGTGTGTGTGTGTGTGTAATGAGTGCTCCTCTGTATGTTTAGGTGTTAGCCAAAAAGACGGATGCCGACATTTTGTGTATGATTGTCGCCCGCAGGTTTGTGGTTTTATTTTATGTTCTAAAGTTTTAAACGTAGTAAATTCTGTGTGTTTTTGTTCTGCCATAGGATGGCGCTATTCATTCAGTCAATACACACCTCATGTTTTACCGATAGTTTGTTTTTGTAATTTTCTTTTAAAGTATTGAAGAAAAATGTGTAACGGACAGAAATGTTTACCATGGCTGAGGGTGTTAGCCAAAAAGACGGATGCCGACATTTTGTGTATGATTGTCGCCCGCAGGACTGGAGAGAATAAATGCTGTGAACACAGAACCTGTCTCCTTATTGTGCCGACCCAAAAGCGTTACAAACACACCGTTTAATCTGTAACAATCCACCATATATTTTAGATTTATTTTTGGATGCAAAAATGTGCATCTACAAAATTAGTAAATATAATTATTTTACTTTGTAAAAAAATCATACAATATTTCCCTCTGTGATGATAAAGAGAAGAGCAAGAGAACAACTCAACTTCTCAAAAGTGTTTTCCAACGTTATTAAATGCCTAAAATCTAGGTTTATTTATATAATCTATATAATTTACAATATGTCTTATCCACTGTCCATAGAAATACATCAGCGCCATTATAAACAAAGATAGATTTTTATTACAAGTATAAAGTTGCATGTTACAGACAATGGAACACAGGTTTGAATGTTTATCTCTACATCGCATTTTTACAAGACAATAATGTAATTTTTTTCTGTCATCACATGTAAGCATGTGAACAAGCTTTACCACAAACTAGTTTTTGAGCTAAAAGAAAGACACGTGGCTGAACCAGTCCGCTTGGTCTGTGGCGAACCAGAACATCAGCAGCCCTGTCAGGACCACCAGACTCATCT
The DNA here is from genome assembly GCA_029853015.1 of Chelidonichthys spinosus. Taxonomy (NCBI): domain Eukaryota; kingdom Metazoa; phylum Chordata; class Actinopteri; order Perciformes; family Triglidae; genus Chelidonichthys; species Chelidonichthys spinosus. The sequence goes on from CM056829.1 coordinate 14,805,157, forward strand.
TCAGTGTCAGCTTCAGCATGTTGAACCACTGCGGGAACAAAGGACAGGGCAGCAAGGTAAAAGAAAGTAAAGACACTTTGGAATAAATGCACAAAGTGAATATCCAGTAAAGCAAGGGAGCACGCACTTTTTGTTTCCTGGCACAAGTTGGTATGTTGCTGAGTTCTGTCACACTCTCTGGGAGCTGAGTGTTCGGGGGATCACAATCTGGTGTTGTTTGCGTGGTGTTGTCGGGCTCCTTTAGTTCCTGGACAAAGGCATAGCAGTTAAAAAAAAAAAAAACTAGCGTATGTGTTCATGTGTATGTGTGCACATGCAAACCTCGGATGTTTCTGCAGAGCTCAGCTCCCCGTCCCCTTCGGTGGAGCTGCTGAGTGAATCTCTGTCACTGCTGAGAAACGAGGGAGCAGACACGGTCGTTTTTCTGTTTGGATCCGTTGCAGCTCAAAGGGTGTAGTTATTGTTCAAGTTAAGAAGTTAATACTAAATTCTGCTCACCTGTCAGATTCGTAGTGAATGACTCGAGACAACGGATCTGCACAAAACTGAACTTTTATCTGCCTCCCTATATAAAAAATTCACAAATGGAAAATTCTGAATTGTTTGAAAGTATGATTCCATGTGAAGATTGTACCCCTCAGCATCTTTACTCACCTTCTCTTTCATGTTCCTCTTCGCTGTCGTCATAAAACTCGTGGAACGCCTTGATTCTCTCCTGCTCTTGTTTCCAGTTTCTCTCCTCTTCGTACTCGTCGTCGCCCAACTGCCCCAGCTCCATGATCCCAGAGGCTCCGGCTTCAGTGTTGAAGAAGAAGATATCATCCAGGGATCCCTGGTTGGAGGGGTTCATTGTTATTTCATCCCCTCTCTGTACCACCGAGTAGCGGGTGACGTCTTCTGCAGGACACTGAGTCACATCTGAGAACAGTCTTTCCACTTCCTCTGTGTCCTCTGTGGTTAACAGGTCTTCACACAGAAAGGTATCTGTTGTTAACACGTCTAGATTCCAGTTTATGCTGAAATCTGCTGGAACTGCTCTGTTGTAGAAGTCAGCATATTCTGCGCTGCTCCCACAGCGAGTCTCCTCCAGTTCCTTGTTGCTTTGAAGATCTTGTAGAAACATGGTGTCAAAGAGTTCCTCATCACTCCGTCTTTCTTCCTCATCATCGCTGAAGGTGTAGGAATCACTCTCACCTCCAGCATCCACCTCTATGTCTCTGCTGTACAGATTTCCGTCTCCCTTCTCATCCGTGTCTTCAGCTCTTCCCAGGCAGGTGCTCTGCTTTGCGACCGAACCGCCGGCGGACGCACAAGTCAGGCCGTGTGACTGGTGATTACTCTTTTGTTTTTTTCCTCCGTCTTCCACATATTCACACGAAGAAAAGTCAGAGGGATAATCTGCAATGCTCTCACCTGCATCTTGGTGCTCCTCCCCTGAGAAATCCTTCATTTTCTCTCCATATTTCTCCCCATCAACTTCAGCGATAAGATATTGCAGATTTTGCACTGATATCTCTGGAGACTCCAAACTGACTTCTGCTGAGTTATCTCTGTGAGGATTTTCAAGTTCCTGCTCAAAGCAAAGTGCAGGAACCTTTCCCTCTTGTTTGGTTTTCATGGCCTCACACTCAGAGTCACACAAGTCCTCTTCCTTTTCTTCTTCCCTCTCTTGCTCTTTCTCTTCAATCCTGTCGCTTATCATCGTCCTCTCACTGCCACGTTCGGGGAATCTCTCAAAATAGGACACCGCCTCATCACTCTCACTCTCACCTTGCTCCTCGTTTCTAACTTGAGGGTTTTCAGCACCCTCCAGGGCCAGAGGTTGTCCCTCAGCAAAGACCCTGTACTCTCTATTTCCATCGCACAACCGGTCGCTGCAGCGAACCGACTTCAACAAATCCCCCGGGTTCTCTCCTGTTCCCATATCACCCCCCTCTTCCTCTTCCTCTTCTCCAGAGGCAGAGTATATCTCTTCAGACTCTCCATCTGAGCTTGCGTAATCTTCGACCCCTACACCGGCAAAATCCTCCTCACCTCTTTTATTGTCACATTGCTCTCCATCAACATTTTCAGCCATGTATATATCTTTAGTTTCCATAGACAAAACTGCAGTTTGGCCTGTTACTTCCTGTTGCAGAGACTCGTCTTCCTTTGTAAGTATGTTTTCTTCGGACCTGTTATCCTCAAATCTTTCATCAAAATTTAAATTCTCAAAGTCCAAATCTCCAACAGGGAATGACGGAAGAGCTGTTTCTGTAACATCGTCAGTTGAAAATGAAATAGTTTCATGAAAAATTTAAAAACAGAAGAGAAGTAAATACCACAGTAAGACATATTTCTTACCTGAAAACGCATCACTGAGTAGATCAGCAAAACTTTGTTCCATCTTTTCAAAACAAGAGCTTATATAGTACGCGTTATATCAAGACAAACATTTCTGCATTGCCACAGATAATCTCTTCACAGAAAGGAAGAGAGCGCCAAGTAACTCTCTCTCATCTGTTGCTGCTGCAAGTGGCTTCCTGTCAAACAGACGTTGCACAAATTACACATTAAAACGGATATATTGGGTTAAACGCATAACTGCAAATGTCTGCATTATGCAAGCCTTACTGTAAAATGTAGTCCAAATGTGTTCTAAAGAGGTGAAATCTGTAAAGTAATGTTTTGTGCTGCTGCAGGGACTTAGAGCTCATGAAATGATGTCAGCTTTGGTGTGGTTTTGGTTTCCTATGTGCAACATAAACTCCAGCAGTTGTTCCCTTTGTGTTTACAGGTGTCTTGTATAACCGAGATGAAGAGTTGAAAAAGAACAGCTGTTTTCAGTGAATATTTTGTTGGCAGCGTTTATTTTGACTCACTGAAATCAAGTCAAACTACAGTTAAAATCCTGACAGCCTGGTTTGTTGATGTGTTGTCCTACAGCTCATTACGGAGGAGGTAGCGGTGGTTGGGCTTCAGCTCGACTTCTACAGGGAAATGATCGCTCACCTCAAGAGCCTAAATGTGCCATGAGAAGAACAGAATGTTACTGTGTGTTTGGTTTAGTGAATGACTGAACTATATTTATAATATATGACATGCTCACCTCCTCCTCTGTGAGATGGAAGTTCTCTTTAAAGTTGAATGGTTGAGCTGAACCTTGCACTATACTGGAAATAATCTCACGTCCATGAACGATAATCCTGTTTGAAAATGGGGAAAAAAACATACATAAGCCCTTTTATTAATCTTATTATCATTATACAGAGAATGAATGCAAAGCAGCCTCATCGTTACAGTCACTGACCTGTCGTAGGCACAGTGCGTTTTCTCACGGACGGTAGTGTCTTGCTCATCTCCGATTAACCAGCGAAATTTGGGGTCACTCCTCAAGCGCATCGCCCTCCAGCCCTTGATGGTGACGTAGCTGCAGCCGGCGTTGAGGTCCCCTAAGATCATCACGTTCTGGGCGAACCAAGGTGAGCCAAAAGGAAAGTTCAACGAATCCACATTGACATGTCGTCATGTGGAAGAGGGAAACCAAAACAGGTTCAGGCTGAGGAACTCTGACTAAGATATAGTTCCAAAAAAACAAATGGGTTGAATAAATACAAATATTTGAGGGATGATGATAGTTTGACCTACATCAGTTTTCCACTTCTTGTAAATTTCTTTGAAGACAGTATAGAGTTCATCAATCTCCTTCATGGCGTTTCTGGGACAGGTGTGCTGGCCAATCAGGACAAAGTCCTTCACCACTGCACAAAACAACAACAACAACAACAACAACAAACATCTTCAATAAATGTGTTTCCATGCACACTATATATATATAATGATGACATCCATCTATCTGATTGTCTGCGTAATTGTTCTTGTTTATTCTTCTGAATTCAACTATTATTGTTACGTCATTGAGGATTAACCCAGCTTGCAGTTTCTGCTACATTTATCATTGTGCTTGATATTTTCATCTGATCGTCAGTAGTGTCAGAGAATGTAAAGAAAAACCCTTCTTTGTAAAACTGGCCCCAGATCAGAGGTGGATAGTAGTAGTAATGGTTTCTTTTCCTGCACTATTCCAAATGTAGTTTCATCGTACGTGTTGTTGGCGAGTGAAAGCGAACGATGAAAGGCTCTCTGGAGAAAACGTCCGTTTCATTTGTCCCTTCTCCGTCCAGTTTCGGATACTGATAATGCTCTTTGACCGTCAGAATGTTGCTCCTGGAGGAGTTGAGGGAAGAAGAAGATGACATTTAGGACATCCCAATAAACTGCCTGTTAACGGCTCGTCTTCGATTGAAGATTACCTGTAAATGTAGACATACTGCTCCTTGTAGGTCTTCCTCCCCAGCCTCTCACTTTCCACATAGGAGTATGAGTTGGATTTGTCATATCTGCTGACAATATAAATGGGCATGAAGTTAAAGGTGCGATAAAGGCTTCACCAGATAATTTAAGTCAAACAAAGCGTGTACCTGTTAAGATCCTTGACCAAAGCTTGTATCGCTGCTCCTTTAGAGTCTCGCACCTCCTGAATAAGACACAAGTCACACCGAGAAAGAATCTTGGGAGCAAAAGAAATGTAAAAAAAGGTCATTTTTCCAGCATTGTGTGGCTGTGAGTTAGTTTATCGTACACACGCAGCAAAGCACCTTCAGTAGAATCCCCATAACCTTCTTGTTGTTTGCCTTTGATTCACCGAAGCTCTGGACATTAAAAGCGCAGATTTTCAAGGAAGATGTGACGTCCAGCACACACAACCCCACAACAAACAGCAGAACTGCAGTCCTCATCTTGCAGTGGATCATCACTCTGTAAGCAACAGAGAGTTTGGCAAGATCCTCATCCATATATGGAAATACATTATATATATATATAAAAAAAACAAACATCTGTGCTCATCTGCGCCTACTTTGCAGGCTCTTACCTTCAGTGCCAGCGTCACCAGGAGACTGACCCCAGTCCAGCAAAGATCCATCTCTTCAGTGGGCCGCGGTGTGTTTGGGGAACATGCAGGTAAATGTGTGTGAAAGATGTGTGTGTGCGGTGGATGTGCTGCGTCAGTGCCTGCTGAGAATGGAGCTCTATCTGGAACAGTTAAGACCACCAGATACAATGAACAATGGCGTGTTTTGTCTCTGTGTTTGAGTGTAATTGGACAATAGACGGAGCCATGTGCCATGTCCGCCCGTTTCATGAACATTGGCGTCCAATTCACAACATATCATTCTGCCATTTTGGCATCAACACGAGCAGCTGGTAGTTACCACACAACGCCGTCACGTCCCCGAGACAATGGATGCTGAACACTTTTGCGGCCTTAACCGTGGTGGGAATGGTTCTCCCTCTGTGATTTGCAGCGACATTCGTTTTTATTCACACCGGACTTTGAAGGGTGAGCATGGATGAGTCCAGTCGTACAGAGGATGAGATCTTACTCCGTAAATGTTGGTTGGTGGATGATGATTTGTGGAAGATGGATTAAGTAGAACCAATAAACTGACTTCCCTCATGTTATCTTCTTGCATTCAACCAAACCCGAAGCAGCATGACATCATGGCTCTGACACTCACATTTCAGCTCACACAGATTCAAAAAATGTTTTTTTGTTTTTGTTTAAAAACTCCACAAACAATAGCATTTGTAAGAGTACCAATATTTCTTTATTTCTTATCATGTAACGACAATTCCTCTTTTTATTGAATGCTCTACACTCCCTTCTTTCTTTTACTGAGAGCAGCAAACAAAATAATGATGTTTTGTCTTTATTTTAATATCTTTTTATGTTATATTTGGCTTTTCGATAATTCATTGCAGTGCTTTTGACTAAATAAGCTGTTTACAGGACAAATAACACTTCCTATGTCCCTACTAATGACTATTGAATTGATATTATTGACTCACAACCTCTTAAAATCTCATTAATGTCAGTCAACTTTTAACATGTTTCAATGTTTCCAACACTACAACCACACATTGTTCACGCTGGGAGATTCATTTGTATTTGAACTTTTTTTTACAAATATCCTACACACGTCAACACATCAACATTTTCACACACACAGACACACTTTGAACTTCAAGTTTGACACAAATATCAACAAAACTACATCATTATTATTTTAGTTATTTCAAAGATAAAAATAAAACAACAACAATGTTTCGGAGCTGTGGCATTGTCATATCGGTCTAAAACAATCCGAGTGTTGAGGAGACGCCATGGCCATGAGATATTCTGCGATACGTGTTTCTATGTCTGAGTACAGGTCTTCAACTTGCTCCCTGAAAGGAGGATGCCAGAGCCACAACATGGCAACCCCCGCCAATGTAAGGAGAAGAAGGAAGAACACGCATGCCTTCCACCAGGAGTCACACTGCATCTAAACAAAGAGGAACAAAGAAACAAAAGCATTGCAGCAGAAATGAAGCAAAATAAGTTGATACATTGAGACAATATATTGGCAACTAAGAGGATTTTAATATAGCAATGGCACACACACACACACACACACACACACACACACACACACACACACACACACACACACACACACACACACACGCACACACGCACACGCACACACACACGCGGCTCACCGGTCTCCTGCGGCGGTGGGTAAGTTGCCGGAGCTCGTCCCTGCACTGCGACAGCCGGGCCTGGCTGGACCGACACTCCTGCTCTATGGCATGCAGCTCTGTCTGCAGCTCCTCACACTGCATGCACAAGCACACACACACACACACACACACACACACACACACACACAAAGAAGGGATACATCAAAATTGGTTGCAACCTATTCCAGATACATTTACAATGCAGATGGAAAAATGTACTTTTATCTCTCAAATGTGATGATGATCATGATCAATATTTTATTGAAATAGATTTGACACTGACTTTATTCAGGATTTGTTTTTTCTCAAGAAATACACATTCAAATCTTACTATGTATCTGTCTCTGCACCATGCTTGTAAAGCTCATAGAAATTGTAAATGTGGAGGATATTATCGTTCTGTGAAACACTTCCTCTGCCTGTCATTATCACCTCGTGGTAGTTCGGAATCAAACAGAGCGTGAAGCTTGTGATTGTAGGCTACACTGCGGTATCTCCATTTACCTCTCTCTCTTTGACTCCGAGTTTCTCCTGAGTGTGACGGAGCTGCTCCTCCACCTGAGAGTCTCTCCTCGCTGTCGGTCGGGGCTCTGCTTCCTCTGACGTCAGACGCTCCGGCACCTCCACGCCCTGGCTCTCATCGACGCCATCTAGGAGATAGTTTCAATAAATGATCCATGTTGCCCTCTGCAGTGTTTTAAATGTTACAAAGTGTACAACAACATGACTCTAAAGGTCTTCTTGCCTCTGAAGCGCTGGATTTCTCTTCTTAAAATCTGGTTGTCCTCTCCCAGCAGGCAAATGTTGTACTGAAGCCCCTTCTTCTCTTGTCTGAGTGACACCACCTCCTCCGTCAGTGTGGCTTCTCTGCTTCTGGACAGCTGCACAGGACACAAAGGGTTTTCACAACCATTTCCATTAAAACTTCAGGTCATCCACATGGTCACAGACTACAGTACCTCCAGTTGGCTGTGCAGCTGTTGCAGCTGTTCATTACTGAGGTATTGGTTCTCCCTTAACTGATCAGAGCTCAGCTTCAGCTCCTCACAAAGCTGCTGCCACCTCAGCGCCTCTGCCTTTGCTGAAATCAGTGCTTCCTGGTGGCAAATGGAAAAAAAAAAAAAGTTAGAATCCAGCCGAATCCCCAACAAGTTACATTGATGAGTCTCTCAGCATAGTCAAAGAGAAATGTGTTGGTTGTTTCATTATTGGGCTAAAAGCTAGATAATCAACCTGCATTGTCTCAGCCTTGCTGAGCGCCTCAGTTTTCTCCTGTGTGACTTTCTGCAGGGCGACCATGGCCCTCTCCTCATAAACCAGTTTCTGCTTCTCCATCTGTAGCACCAGCGTCCTCAGTCCATCCTTGGGAAACTTCTATAGGGAGACAACACCACAGAGTTACACCAAGTAATGTGTGAAAGTGTCAAGTACTGTTTTATGAAGGAGCAAAAAAGGAACGAAAAAGGAGCAAAAAAACCCCACTCGGTTGGGTTTTTACCACCAGCTGCTTCTCTTACCTGCAGGCAGATTTGCAGCTGTGCCTCCAGAGCCTTGATCTGGTTTCTCAGCACATCTTCACTGCAGCGAGCCTGTGTGGTTTAGAAAGGAAATGACTGAGTGTCACGCTGTAGCCTGCGGATGGAAAATGAATGGTTCATCTACCAGAACCTGTGACAGTATGTTCTTTCACTGCCTGGCTCACTGATGCACAAAGGGAACTTGCAGTATCAGTGAGCAATGTCTGCATGTGTTGCAGCCCTACACTGCTTTTGAGTGCAGAAAACATATAAGTTGCTTCATGATAACATACCTGAGTGAGAATGAAAACGCATAAATCATTTCAACCAAATCAACTTCTAGATCGACAGCTGTGCAAATCCAAATTAAAAAAAAAAAAAAAAATTAACACAAAAGGGAAGCCTATAGTTCCTTTTCATTCATTGCAGGCAGTGTTACTGATAGAGAGCTAATGCGGATGCATAGCATCTATGAGTTATATTTGCTGCTGACTGCCACGCCCTTCCTGTGTCAGATTGACAGCGTGCACTCCTCCTATGCAGGAGTCTAGAGCAGAAGCAGGAAGCCCCAAACCACACACAGCACAGGGCTTCCTGAGGCAGCAGCCGCCATACAACCGTGACACAGGTGTCTAATGTCAACCAGAAACAATATGACCTTCTAAAACGAGAGAAGCTGTGAAACAGTGGACGTGTTGGGTGATAGCCTGTGCATACTGATGGAGAGTCGTACCGTCCAGACTTTGTTGGAGGAGGTAATGAGGCCCGACGTGCTCTCCTTGAGGGCTGCCAGCTTCTTCTTCAAGGCCTCCTCTCTCCACAGAGCCTCCTGGCAGAAAACACACAACACAAGGGAGAGTGAGAGCTACAAAAACATACAGACTGAGTGTGACTAAAGTCAATCAGCATCTTCTGTTCTGTATCATCTCACTGTGAGAAATATAACATCATATTTTTCTATTTTGTCTCAAGCATTAAATGGCAGGCGATTTACTTCACGATGCTTACAGTCGCTTCAGAACACATGAAAGCAAAGCAAAACTCATTAAATTCATTAAAACATACAAGTGGTGATTATGGGATGATATTAAATGGCAAAATGTAGTGCGACAGAAGCACAAGAAGAGAAAAGTCTGATTGAAGGTTGCGAAAATGAACCAACAGCCACAGGTCAGAACAAGTAGAGCTGTCACATTAAAATCCTTGAGTGTGTTTGACTGAGAAAAAGAGATTCATAATTATGATTTTAACTTTTCATTCATCAGAGGAAGAATGGTTTGGATTGGGAAATAAGTGTGTGGTTTACCTGCAAGTAGTCACTCAACTTCAGAAGATCCTGTTATGTAAGAGATAAGAGACGGATGAAAAAAACAGCTACATGTTTTATTACATTTTTCAAATATGCCACATGATTCAGAACTGCAGTGAATGAAGCGACTTACTGACTCTTTGAGAGTGACATAACCAGACCTGCACATAAGAAAATACCTCATTGTAGAAAAAGAAAACACCGATCACAGCTGTCTCTGATATCAAATTTGAGATTTAAATTCGACTCACTCTGTCTGCACAGACGTCTCTTGCAATATCTTTGCTTGGAGAATATGTTCATTTATCTTGATGTTTATTTTTTGAGCTTTGAAGGAGAGGGAAAAAGAATAGACCCAGCATTATTAATGCAGAATATAAGATCATTTCACAGTTTCTGGGCAGAATGCTTGTTAAGACGTTTACCGTTAATACTGTTCTCTTTTTTATCTGTGCTCTTCGTCCTGTGCTGGTTGGATTCCTTCATCACCGTGGTGGAGGTAGATGCTTGCTTCCTTGCATGACCTTTCTCTTGCCTCATCTGTGTTACCTGATCGGACCATAACGACGCCTGAGGAAACGAGGGGAGAGAAGATGATGTATGTGAAACATGAATCTGGTGAAACAACATGACAACTAACATCAAAGGTATATTCACCCAGTTGCTGGTGCTTGGGCCATCGGTTAAAATCACCATTGGATTCCTCCCGTTAGTGGTGGGAGTGTTTTGGACATTTGTATGCAACGTCTCTGACTTGCTGATGGAACTTTGTTGTTTCATTGTAAACGTATTTGATGAAGGTTTTCTCCTTGAAGAACGGTTTGTAGTATTCAAACTACAAGGCTCTGGGCTCACTGATCTCCTCCTCAGGAATTCAAGATGTCTCTTTTCCTTCAGCTGATTCTTGATCAGTCTTGTGTTAAGCTCTCTGTTGGGGCTGCGACATGAAGTCACGTTGTTGCGTCCTCGCAGGTGTTCGCGTTTCTCTGCTCGGATGTCCACTATTCGGTCAAAGTGTTTCACTGGGGAAAGCTGTATTCCACTGACAGCCAGGGCCTCCATGGCAGCTCCTCTGGCTGTTACAGGGCCTCGACCCTGAAAACAATGTATCAGGTAAGTACTTACAATGATGAAGTATGCAGCATGTAAACTTTAGTTTAACTATTTACTGATATTTCTGTGTTATAGGTAGCTAAAATGTTCATTTTAAAGTGAGTTTGACGGTGCATTATGAAGATAAACTGTAGGCTTTTTCCATAAACATAGAAAACACTTAAACTTTGATGGTAAAAATCTGCATTTCTCAACAGCCTTTCCTGATATTTTAATTTCGAGAGATGGTTTTTCTTGGTAAAATAAAGAAAAATATCGGTGGTTGGGGCTCCACAAGTATGTGAGCCGTATGTACAACATTTATACAGTGCAAAAATGTACAAGATAATGCAAAGACAAAAATGTTACTAAGCAGAAAAACCTCGATAGATCTTACCTACAATGCCATCTCATTCTGTGGAGAAACGTCTTCATCGAGAAGTCATCCATTTTCTCACTCTTCTGAAGTAGTGTCCGGGGTTTTTTTTTTGTCTGTGTTTCACATGTAGCTGTTTCTGTCGAGCATAATTTTAACAGGAAGTGAAGAGAACCACAGCGTCATATGTTCCTCTATCTCAGCAGCCACTTGCATCAAGCTGATGCCATACACGGGTGGGCCTCAAGATTACACACAGACCCAGACAATTCCCCCTGCATGCAGCCTGGGATAAAACTCAGTGCAAGGAGGAGAGAGTTCTGCGGTTTTAGTGTGGTTGCCTCATGGAAATCTACTTTTTTTAATAACAGCGGTCTAATTTTTCATCAAAATGGGTTAAGAAGCTGCAAATGACATTCGCTTCAACATTTACCAGTGATGTGTGTGCCTGTGTGTGTGTTTCTTAAAATAAAACTGACTGACTTGAGAATTTACTTGAGTATTTAGTTGAGTATTTTTTACTTAATTCGTGAGTATTTTCTAAACATAATAACCCAAAACACCGGATATTTGCGTCATACATAAACTCAAGGTCTACCCTGTTAATATGAATTATGCAAATTCAACGTCAGGGCAGACTCTTTGCGTATATCGACATCTCGTGGTAGATTCCTGTAATGACAAAAAAAGGAGCTCTACTGTACTCTCGCGATGCTTCGGGAGGATATCTCGTGTTTCCGCCATCCTTGTGGCTCTTTGCAGAAGGGCACGAAGAAGAATTCATTAAAACATACAAGTGGTGATTATGGGATGATATTAAATGGCAAAATGTAGTGCGACAGAAGCACAAGAAGAGAAAAGTCTGATTGAAGGTTGCGAAAATGAACCAACAGCCACAGGTCAGAACAAGTAGAGCTGTCACATTAAAATCCTTGAGTGTGTTTGACTGAGAAAAAGAGATTCATAATTATGATTTTAACTTTTCATTCATCAGAGGAAGAATGGTTTGGATTGGGAAATTTGCGTATATCGACATCTCGTGGTAGATTCCTGTAATGACAAAAAAAGGAGCTCTACTGTACTCTCGCGATGCTTCGGGAGGATATCTCGTGTTTCCGCCATCCTTGTGGCTCTTTGCAGAAGGGCACGAAGAAGCCGAAACAAGGGTGCCCGGTGTAGCAAGAACTCGGCACTTCATCCTTCAAACATGCTGTCCAGGGTCTTTATTCTGTCAGGTATGCAATACTCTTGATTTTATTTTATATATTATAAAACTCAGTAAGCTCTGACAAAACCAAACTGTCAGGTAGGAGAAACGTTTAAAGTGAACGTGAAGCTGAAGGGTAAAGTGAAGGCCGCACATTGAATGAGAGACGTGCTAATGCTAGCTTTAAGTGGCTTAGGTTACTACAAGTAAGATATAAGATCTAAAACTAGAGCTAGATTGTTGCGTATATCCCGTGGAGGGTTATTGATAATACCGTTGGCTGTGTTGCGTTTCCAGTATAGCAGACATCACTATCAGTTGGTTACAGCGCAGTTTGGTGACCGCAGCTAGATAGCTACTTTAGCTAGCGTTAGCCCTACACGCCTGTAAATGTCACCTCTTTGACAGCTAGTGTTACTCTACTGTCTTCACAATGCACATCCAACAAAAGCCCATCTCTTATTTTAATGCTTTCACGAGTTGTTAATTTGAAGCCAGCCTAGTGGCTACCATGCATTTATATCAGTGGATAATATGCTGCCATCGGGCCTCCATCCTGTATCGGGGCATCTGTTGACTTCTGTCATTGTACAGTGAACTTGGTTATGAGTTGCACTTTGTTAACACACCAGTCCTGCAATGAATCTAACCCCAGAGGACGTTATAATAAGTCAGCTTTCCTACAGCGGCTTTATAAACGTTTGGACCAATCAAGAAAACAACCAAACGTATTTAAAACAGAATGAAAACAAGCGTTATTGAACTTGTCATTGTCTCTCTGTTTGCAGGCAGTGCCCTGAAAAGTAGCAGCCCCCTCGGAGCTGGGTATGTGTCTTTATTTGCTGTATTTGTTACTATCACGTTGATCTGTTTTTTAGCAACAACAAATCTAATGTATGTTGTCTCCTGCAGTCTGGTCCAGGCGTCTCGCTCCCTGCACACATCGTCCCAGAGTCTGGCCCCGGTGCCCCCTCTGCCAGAGAAGGGAGGCAAAGTCCGCCATGGAATCATCCCAGATGAGATTTTCCAGCTCCTGTACCCCAAAACTGGAGTCACAGGTCAGTAGCCAGAAGCAAGACTCAACTTTCAGTTATGTCATTTCTATAACAAAAAAAGACATCCTATGTGAAACACTGAGAATTGGAATACCACTATAACCTTTCCCTTGCATACAATAATAACATAGTTTATTAATGTGACATTATACCTGCGATATAATGTAAACGCAAAACAGTTTCAACAAGTCATTGCATGTGATTAAATAGCCCCAATTTTATTTGATAAAATGCAGTGACCAAACAAAAGTCGTTAACCCAAATTTAAAAAACCAGAGTTGAAACAGACCTGAAGTTGACCATGATCTATAAAAACATACATGAAGGGATAATGTGCACACTTGACCCATGCGTAGGTGACACTTGTGGTGAGCTTCAATCATGCATTGTATGTTCTCTTTAAAATAAGCATAAAAAATAAGCCACAATGAACATAACTTCACTGACGATTGGGGAAAAAATGATCTACATTTTCTTTTTCTCACAAGGACCCTACATGCTGGGCACTGGCCTCCTCCTTTACATGCTTTCCAAGGAAATCTACGTTATCAACCACGAGACCTTTGCTGCAGCTTCCATCGGTGGCGTCATCATCTATGGTATCAAGAAATTTGGTCCAAGTGTTGCAGCTGTTGCTGACAAACTGAATGAGGTAGGCTTACAACCATACGGATTTATGCTTTTTTCAGGATAATACTTTTAAGATTTCAGCTTGTGAGTGTTTTTGTACAAAGATAACTGATAACCTATGTGATCCTGCTGTTTGTGTGCTTGCAGGACAAAGTGGCCAAGGCTCAGGAAGTGAAGGACGTTGCCATGACCAGCCTGGCTCAGGCTATTGAGGATGAGAATAAGGAGCAGTGGAGAGTAGAGGGAAGGTCATTGCTCTTTGACGCTAAAAGGGTAAGCAGCATTGACCTGTCCATTTTTATCTTTCAATGTCTTTACTGTTCAAAATGTACTGCCTCATATTTACACAACAATCCATATTGACTGATGGAAGCTGCATCACCTAACTATATTGTTTGTTTATTGACCTCTGCTGGTAGCAAGTAGAAATTGCAATAACGTCACACAGACTAGCAATGTAAGCCTGCAATGGTTATTAATGTGTGGAAATGTAATACAATTAGAAAAATAATCTACAAATAAAAAAAATAAAATAATCGTTGACACTAATCTTTGCAACACATCAGCTAGCTGTCTCACTGAACATCAGTAATTAATTTACATTTCGTTAGTCCCTTTTAAAAATATCCAGGTTACAACTGAGTTTCACATGTAGCATATTGATGTTTTTCTTCTTTCCTTCAGTAATGTTTATATGAAAGGCACACTTCACCTCAAAATCAAAATGCATATTTCTCCCTTTACTTGTGTTGATGTGAGTTGCCTACTTTTGGAGCTATCACCTTAGAGTTGACTGCCCTCATGAATGTAATTAGTATGAAAATATCATATCATATGATTATCTTGGCCAAAATAATAGTGATTCACAATGTTATCCTGATAATCATCAAATGTGCTTAAATCTCTTAAAAATCCATTTGAAAAACGGCAATGTCTTTTTCTGAAGTCATGACTCAGTTCATCACCATAATTCACAGACCACAACACAAGCTAACCTTACCGTCATTATTTACTTATATTGTACTTTTATTGACTTGTATTGTACTTTTATTGTCCAATGAGAGACTTCAAGGTTTTTTGTTTTTATAGAAATTGCTACAAAATGTGCAATAATCAAATGCATTACAGCGATAGCCCATACAAAAAATGTAAACAAATGAATAAATAAAAAGACTGTAGCCTATGCTGACATATAAAACAAAAGACTGTATCAAACTCCTCCAAGGCATCTCATTGCCAGGGATGGTGCTGAAACGACACACACCCCTCTACACACAACAAACCGCACTATCCATATGATAATAACTCATAATGAATTTGGATGACTAGTGAATAACGTGAGATGACTTTTCCTTATTTAGTCTAAATTATATAAAATGGATACGTTCAAATACTGATTCGGACGTTAATTACCATGGCAACGGTTGAAGCTTCAAAGCAAACATTTTAGCAACTCAAGGAAAGACTGTCGTGTTTCTAAAATATGGTTAAAACTAAAGGTCTGCATGGACTCCCCTTTTCTCCCCAGAACAACGTGGCCATGCTGTTGGAGACCAACTACAGAGAGAGACTACACATGGCGACCAATGAGGTGAAGAGGCGCTTGGACTACCAGGTGGCGCTGCAGGACCTCCACGCCCGGATGGAGCAGGAGCACATGGTCAACTGGGTGCAGAAGAGCGTCGTCGGCAGCATCACTCCTCAGCAGGTTCGTCTTTTTGTATCAAACTGTCTGAAGCCTGGGTGATGAGTCTCACTGTGGATGTTAATGTACGAGAAGAGACTGATTTACTGTTGCGCTAGGCTTAATGTCGATAAACAATTTAGATCAGTGCCACGTTGTTTTCATGAGGAATGACTAAGCGTACGACTCTGTCAGTATGTACTGCACACTGCCTACTAAATTAATGAAGTAATCCATTCCCAGCAGACTGCTCACAGAGAAGTTAACTAGATGTATGCCTATGATCACAGTGTTACCAGTCCTAGCTACCACCAAATGAAAATGATTTATCACATGTTTGGGCTCCCCTAGAGAGAGGTCCCACGAGGGGATCCTTTTTCTAGCATTATTTTAAGAGTAATTAAAATGATCAAATATTTTAGTGTTAAATGCGTTTTGAACAGTATATTTCATAATATGTGAGATTTTTAACTTGTCCTTTCACCTCACTCACCAATACTTTAAATGATGTTATCCAATAGGTTAATTATTAAAAATAATTAACAGTTTCAGCTGCAGTCTGCCATTCTACAGTCTGAAGAGCCACAATGCATTTTGGGGCAGTTGAGTATGTTCAGTAATCTCATGTCGCATACTCAAAATTTGTTTGCTAATCTAGTAAATAATATAGTATCAGTGCACATAATGTGGAGCTGGAATGCACTACTTACTGAATTTTCATCATACTTGGTGTGAATAGTATTTTAGCATGCCATTTCAAACTGAGCCACTCTAAAAGACACACTGAACGGACTTGAGACACTCGCTAGCCTCGAACCATTCAGGCTACAAACAACCCATAATGCAACACACTCACTGCTCTCTGTAATAGGTGTAATCAAGAACAACATAAAAAAACCACTACCGGTTCTTAAACATTTCCCAAACCAGCCCTATTCATTGTTTCATTACTGATTTACTCTCCATATTGTAAAAAAGTTAGGTTTTCTAACTGACCTGTGATGCTTTTTGTTCTTACTGTGTGTACGTACTTTTTTTATTTTCAGGAGAAAGAGAGCATTGCCAAGTGCATCACCGACCTGAAGGCTCTGGCAAGGTCCACTCAAGCAAAAGCTACAGCTTAAACTGTCAAGTCTTCAGAGAAGACTTCTTTGATCCCCAACTCATGGCCCCGAGACGAGACGTCCACTTTTCTTTACAGAATAAACTATTTCCTCTTTAAAGATTGTCTCTGTCGATATGTTATGGGTGTGTACAGTATTCAGTCAGCTGATGGTAGAATAAATGGTTCTCTTATTCAACTCAACAGTCTAGTTTGTTTTTTTTTCTTTTGTATTTTGCCAGTGATGTCAGTGATGTGGAACGTTCTTACCGTCACCATTTTATAGCTGTAATAGATTATGCTACAGCTAGATAATTGCATAAGGGCGTTTTTCTGAAGCTCTGAAGACCTTTGATCACTTCGAAGGAGATACCGTGAAGCATTTCTAAACCTTTGGACTCATAACGAGCCACATATACGCTGCCTTTCACCACACGACAAATACTTCTCCTCAAGTAGGGCCGAGCCTCTAGATCCGTCACACTTGACAGATCATTGCACTTTGATCCTGGTGAATTCAAGCAGGAAGTGAAGGAAGGATTTCTCGTTAATCTGCGAGGAGCAGGTTCTTTCTGCTTGGTAGAAAAATCTGTTTAAAAGAAGGGAAAGATGACACTGGAGCAGAGCTGACACTGATGGGTAATTCATAAATTATGCCAAGGTTGTAATGAAGGGAGGTTAAATGAATCTTGACTGACGGTGGCATTACGTCTTTGTTTAGAAATGGAAATGCTCTTGAAGAAAGTGTGTTTGTGAGGAAGCTCATTTTTCAGCCAACGTGCGATCCAGCAGGTATGTGTTAGTTTGAATTTGTTTTTAGAGTTTGTATCTTTGCTTCAAAATAATCTCAATTGTTCTGCTTTGTGTACAACCAACGGAAGTCTTCAAGTAATTACTGTATCTTTGTTCATTATAACCATGAATGTATAACTAACTAAATATCCCTCTGCTTCTGTTTGCATTTAATTTTCAAAGATATGTAACTGTTTGAATAGCAGCACCTGTAGCCATTAGAAGCTAATGGTAAACTGTGTAATCAAAATCAGCCACACTAATGGCTCCAGCTCATGCCAGACCAAGTGGGACTGAAGCAGTAAAACCTGCTTAGTGTGCAGAACTGAGATATTGCTTGTGATACAACTTTTAACTTTCTATTTTGTCCATCAAAGGTTATATAGTGTCTAAGCTGTCAAATTCTATTACTGTCCCATCCGAGTGGGTCTATGCAGCCATCTGTCCTGGTTTCACATGAAACCGGTGTAGTTTTGGCAACTTGCACCGTGTCACATTAGCAGAATGAGATCTTTTCTTTCAGGTTGGAGTGGCTTCAACAGTTTTCAGCCAAGCTCAAGTTTTAGCTCTTCCAAAAAAAAAAAAAAGAACAAGCGTGAAAATGTTTGGAAACAGTGGACCTTTCTCATATTCCCCGAGGTTAGTAAGTTTGATATCACTTTCAGGTTCCCCAGATGCTGGAAATAAATTGGTTAATCCTTCGAGCACTAATTAGATCCCTTACACACCCTTTCATGATAAAACACTCCCGAGCAGCTGGTGGTTTATCTTCTAATCGCTGTGCTTTTATTAGGGGTTTCTCACCGGAGGACCTCCCTCAGCCGAGAAGAGCTTTCCAACATGATGACCTCAGAGGTGCTCCACTGCAGAGAAACAACATGTCCAGACCCAGTGGGAAATCAATATACAGTACGCTCACACATAAACTCCTCTAATTTATTGTTCTATGATGGTAAAAACATCTTTTAAATAAATTCTTTACATCAGTGCAGAGAAAGGAGTACTCTGAGGCGCTCCACAGGCATCCCGACAACTTTAACATCAGAGTGGAGGTAAATGTTAAATCTGCATCAGCATGGAGACATACTTTATCTGTCTTCACCCCTGACATCTCCTCATTGACTCCACAGCACCTGTTTACCTGTGAGCTGGACGGCCAAGAGGTGAAGACGCTGGACAACTGCTTGGCCAAGCTCAAGAGGCTGGATGCCAAAGGTCGTCTGTGGCCTCAGGAGATGATCATGGAGGTTCAGGGTGGATATCTGCTGCTCAGTGACATCGAGACCAAGGTTGGTCCAGAGAGGCGTCTCACTCCCTTCGTGTTGTGTTTAGTGTGTAGAAGGATGAAAGTGTAAGAAAAATAGTTAGTAAGTACTGCAAAAAGTTTGCATTTTATTTTATTTTTGTGCAAGTAAATACAACATAGGCAGGGTTAGAAGGTGAATGTCCTGGACTTATTTCCATCAGTGTCTACTGGGGTCTTCCATCAGTGTCTACTGGGGTCTTCCTCCAGTCCGATGAGTCAAAATGGAAGAAGCCGTTCAGTGTTTCACTATTAGATTTATTAGAATAAAAACCCAAAGAACTAGAAAACGGAGCATTTTCTGAGGGTCAAAGCTTCACCTTTGTCTGCGTGTAAATGCGGTGTTTATCCACAAATCTGACGTTTTGTCCATTTCGATCTGATTTCTAAAGTCGGAGCTGGAGTCGATGCCTCTGAGCTCCATCCTGCAAACCAAAGCCGTGTTGGACAGCTGCGCCTACAACTCTCTGCTGACTGTTACCGTGCAGGAACGCAACAAGCGCGTCCCCCAGGTCTTCATCTTCCAGTGTGAGGAGACTGGGGTGAGTCACGCCTTACGAGAACCCTCAGAGACATCCTTCACCCTCTCGAAAGCCTCCACAGAAGGGCGTGATAGTCATGTTGAGTGGTGCAGTCTCTGAGATCAGTCTCACAATTTCATGACAATTGTTGTTTTTGCTGATATCCTTAGTTATCCTTGTAAAATCAGTCTCTGCTGCTCTTAAGGAGGCATTGGATGATCATTAGAATAATCATAATTATTATGATTCACAATATCATGAAAATACATTTAAAACTCTTAAACTGGGACTAAAACATCCTGGAATCAATTTACATAACATACAAACACATTTATTATTATTATTATTAGGTTTGATATAAAGCAGGTCTGTTTTGTCAGGCGAATCTCGTCAAGACTGATCTGGATAAGGCAGTCCGAAAAGGAGGCAATGTAGTGGAACCACGGAGAGACCAGTCTGACATCAGGTACAGTGTCACAGGAATACATAAAATCACATTAATGAAAAATTACGCATT
This sequence comes from Chelidonichthys spinosus, assembly GCA_029853015.1. Lineage (NCBI taxonomy): Eukaryota > Metazoa > Chordata > Actinopteri > Perciformes > Triglidae > Chelidonichthys > Chelidonichthys spinosus. Next base: position 14,824,865 of record CM056829.1, read on the forward strand.
AACAGCTGTCACGTATCGCTGTTCTCAGGAGTAATCTTGAGAATATCATCGGGCAACATGTTCCAGGAAGTTTCCGGCAGGTTGTGCCTCGCCCTGTGCAGCAAGAGAGGGCCCCATCCCCACCGGACCACCCGCCCCCCCAATGGAGGAACAGAGAACCAGGTACGGCTTGATCGAATCCACAGAAGAGAATATTTAAAAAATAAATCTGTCACCACGGATGTGTTCTGTGCAGATACGATAGGTTTGGTCATGAACTATCCAGTAAGTTTTATACATACAAACAATTGATCTTGTAGAGAATATGACGCCTCCACCAAGCTACGCCCCACAAGAAGCAACGATGCACCATCCTGAACTTCATAAATCCCAGAGTATCCCAGTGCAAACGGACACAGAGAGGAACACAGTCAGTACTGCCAGTTGGGCTGTTTACACCAGTAATAAATAATAATAATTAGTGGATCATATCAGTGTATTGTGCGTCATGCGGGTGCTCCTCTTTCACAGGACATTTTAAACCACGTCCTAAACGACTTGGAGGTCTTCATGGGCAAAGTGTCTGCTGCAGGAAACCAAGCTTCTTTACCGCAAGAGGACAAGAGCCAGAAGAAGAAAAACATGTTCAAGAAGAAGAAATCGAAGAAAACTGGTAATATCTGAGGTTTTTTCTTCCAGGTGCACACCTACTTAAGGGATTACTGAAGAAGTGGCCTCCTATAGGTGCTGATAGCACAGAGGTTTGTGTCTGATAAGTGTTTTTTTCCCTTCCCTGCAGCAGCTGCTGCTAGTCTGCCACCCTCGGAGGAATATGTCTCCTGTCTTCAGAAAATCAAATATGGATTCAATCTGCTGGTAAGTAATTCATCAAATCCTTAACAGACAGATTATCAACTGATCAGTGGTTTTTGTGTGAATGGTCCATTGTGTGGACTGGAATGTGTGCAACAGAGCGGTGGAGTGTGACTGAAGAGCTCTTTGTATTACAGGGCCGGCTGGACGGGACCCTGACCAGCCCCACCGCTCCAGACTTTGTCCACATCTTCTTCACTAGTTTACGTGTGGTGAGCTTTTGCATGAAGTGAATTCATATTAATCTTCACCTCGACAGGTTCATACTGACTTCTCCCCCCCCCCATAGATTCTGCCCCAGTACCCTGCAGACTTGCCTCCCTCTGTGCTCTCACCCCTGCTGACGGAGGCGGCCCTGCGGCTGCTCAGTCAGGTCGTGGACCAGGAGGAAGACTTCCTGTGGAGGTCCCTGGGGGACTGCTGGAACCTCCCCAGGTAAGCCCACCTTTACAGCCCACACAGACTTTCACCAGTCTTCTCATTGAGCTTGTTACCTTGTCGTGTCACCTGCCCTGACACACCCTAACGTTGGGCGTAGTGCCTGTTACTTGCCATTATGTCGGTCAAAGGTAATGCTGCATTCAGGTTCTAAAATACATGATTGACAGGACTGTTTTTAAACTATAGCTAATTTCTTTCAAAGTTCAAATTTCACCATGGACAGCAACGGAATAATGAGAAACATATTCAATTAATTTTCTAATACTTTATTGATCAATTATAAATCATTCATGCCCTCAGCCCCAATTCTTCATGAAGGGTGCCTTTTTTAGAAAGTGGACCAAAACCCCTATAATTACATGCTGTTTCATGCTGTCTACATTTGTCATGTTTGAATGATCTCAAATCCATCATTCATAGAGGTGTGAAAAAGCTCATTAAAAGTGAAGTTTCATGAAGTCAAGTTAAGAAGTCACTTCAGCATTATACTTAGTTTTTTTGGTTTTTATCTTGACTATTTCCTGTCACCTCGTAGATCTCGATGGCCGGACGATGATATCCCACTTTACATCCCCGAGTTCTACGATGGCTGGCTGCCCCCCGCCCCACTCAGCACACCCGCCCCACTCATAACACCCGGCCCGTCCAGCACACCCGCCCCGCTCCCTTATCACAACGGTCCCCTGCCCAGGAACAACATCCAGCATCTCCCGCCCGGCCCCCGGGAGCCACCTCTGTACATGCGGGTCATTTACGACTTCATGGCCAGGAACAACCGAGAGCTGAGCATTATGAAGGGTGAAGTTGTTCAGGTGAGTTTAATTATATGCTGCACCAAACCTTAAACAAATCCTAGTTATATCAAACTGAACAAACTTGCAGCTCACAGTAAAAAGAAAAATATTTTGGGGGGTTTTCCTGGACAGGAAAGAGATTTGTTACATTCCAAGCAGTAGCATATTTATCCAGCCAACATCAAGGCTTGATAATCAATTTAAAACTTCACATATTGTTTTTCCATACTACTTTGGATACAGCTTTGTTTTATATTTTAACATTTTTGTGAAGCCGTTTGTATATTTATGAGTTGTTTGGACTTTTTACAGGTGGTTCAGAAATCCAAGCAGTGGTGGCTCGTTCGTAATGGCAGCAACGAAGAAGGCAACGTTCCTCAGAATGTTCTGGAGCCAATGAGGAACGCCATGGAAGATCTGCCGGTGAGCTTAATACTCAGCTGAGGAACCACTGAACAATATTCAATAGGTGCCTTTATTCTCTTCGCTCTCCCTTTTAACAGCAGGACCCTCGCAGCTCTGTGACCTTGGACATGACCTCCCCTCCTGCAGAGGTCAAAGCCTGGCTGGAGTACAGAGGTTTCTCCAGAATGTAAGTGAAACAATGTACAGTAGGGAGCTAAAAGATATGTGTTCTGTGAAGTAGACTTTACACCTTTTCCTGTACAGCACTGTGACCAGCCTCGGGGTGCTGACTGGGAAGCTGCTCCTGGGGATGACCAAGGATGAAATCAGGACCGTGTGTCCGGAGGAAGGAGGCAAGGTCTTCTTCCAGCTCCAGGCCGTGAAATCAGCCATCGCAGTGAGTAATGCGCAGCTTGATGTGCATTCTCTTACATCAGCACGTCAGTAACGTTTCATCCTGTTCCCCTCAGCTCGCCAGCGAACCATCAGGCCCGTACAACGGCCGCTACTAACGACCGGCTTCTTCGCTTGGTTTTCATCCACAGATCAACGTCTGGAGTTATTCTCATTCAACCTGTTGTCATTAAGTATTTCAGCATTTCTGTTATTTAAGGGAAAGCACTTTTACAGATTGAATAATTTATCACTAGCTGCAATAATTGAGTCACTAAATTCCTTTTACTGCACATTTTAAAATTATAATGTATTTCCAGTTATTTCTAGTAAATGTTGCATAGTTTTCCTTATTGATTAACCCAGAATGTGTATGTAGACATTCGTTCAACCACATTCTTGTCAATATCCGATGCAGTTAGCAAAGCTACATACTGTAAATAATTAAAGGGTAATTTCAATATTTTTGACCCTGGACCCCATTTTTCCATATTTTGTGTCTATGTGACTAATGGGGACAAGTTGAAAATACAGAGTTACCCTTTAACTTGTACCCTATATCGTATTATTTTAATTGATGCTTAGATGTTATGTATTGAACAGCAATTGAATCCCAAACTGAATGAAATAAAGTCAGTACAATATTCAATTTCTTTAATTTGTCAAAAAATAAAACATTCAAATGTAAAACGTGAATTAAGTGCTTCAACTCAAATTAAAGATTCTAAAAAATATCAATACAAACTTGATTTCTTTTTACTCCATTTTGTTTTAACTGAACAGATTTAGAACTGGAATGTACATTTTTCAGAAAGTAGTATGTGACAACCAGCTAGTAAATGGCTTATAAAAAACGATCTTTTCTTAAGCCCTGAACTTACGAGTAACTGAGTCCGTTGCACTTGTGAACTTTGCTTTTGTCGTTATTTCTGTAAGGGATCGTTGTCCTTTACTCTTTCTTGTATCCCCACTTGGCCATCTTGTTGTTGACAGGAGTCTTCATGAATCGCTCCGACTTCATGTAGGCCTCAATCTTCTCCAGAGCCTATGATGGTGATATCATATCATTAAAAATTAAGATGAAAAAGGATAACTCCACACATCCAAGTTAGAGCATCACAACAAATTTGAGTGCTCTCACCTCAAAACGGTCTAAAAGATCTTTGAGGTTCTTGAAGTCATCCAGGCACGTGGGATGAAACATCCTGTGTTGATCCAACAGCTCGTACATGATGAAGTCTACGAAAGTGATCTGAAGTACAGAAAGGTTCGACATGTTGAAGGCTCAAACACACACTGTGTAGTGGGACTAATACATGGTTTTCTATGAACATGAATGGTCACCACCATTAGCAAACCCTTTCACATTAACACACGTCAGCCAATTCACCTCATTATCATATATCATTATAATTTCAAGCAGAAAAGCTCTAATTTACTAGACACTCCTCACCAAATGACACGTTTGTAAGCATTAAGCAGCTCAAGTTGTATCAAAAACAAGTGTGAAGCAAATGCATGTGATTTCGGATCTATTGGAAAAATGCAGTTAAAAATAAATTTCTATTCCACTGCCTAAGATTTGAGTACGGGCTGCTGGACACACCTTGTCACCGGCGAACCACTTCCTGTCTCCCAGGAAAGTTGAGAAGTCCTTCAGTACGTCGGGCAGCACCTTGAGGTACCCTGGCTTCATCTTGTCCTGATTTCAGAGAGGCGGGGCTGACATTAGTGAAGACTTGCTAAGTGACACATTCAGTGTTATTAATATGTCAACGTGGTACTCACAAAGTCAGTGTAGCACAACCTCACAAAGCCGTTCCTGAAGTCCATGGACTGGTTCTCCATGATGTCCACACGCACCTTCTCGTCCTCCGTCTCTCCACCTGTGGTCGTGTCAGATTCAGCGAGAAAACTTGGGGAATAAAGACCAAGATGCTACGCCTGAAATATGCGTATTACTGTCGAACAAACACACAATACTTACACATATTGTGCTTACGAGCAATGTATCTCATGATAGCGTTGCTCTGCACGATCTTCCGGTCTCCATCCTCCAAGTAGGGCAGCTGTGGCGAGAACGACGGCGTCATTAGTCGACCCTTTAAACTCTGTCATGCTTCGTTTTAATATTCACAAGTGGAACTCACGTTGGGAAAGTCCATTCCAAGCGTGTGTTTTTCATCGAACCAGCAGCTCTTGTCAAAGTTGGGAGCTGAGAGAGAGAGATGAGGGATGATGAAGCAGTTATATGGCATGGACACTTCGAGGTGTTGGTTAGTTGGACTGGTGAGTTACCTTCACCGCAGACGTAGAACTTGTTCTCGTACTTGGTGCCGGTGTACTCCAGCAGCAGGCGGGCGGGCTGGGCAAGCTGCATTATACAACCACAGTGTTAATTGGTGTGTTTATGTCAACAGTCACATGGACTATCAGTCTGTTACCTCCACGGTTGGGACATTTTTTTTATCATAATGCATTAAAAGATATATATTTTCCCCATAACTCAGGTAACAGCAAATCTTACATCGGTCACCCCCCCCCCCCCCCAAATTCGTCCCGAGAACAAAGCACTTGAACGTTACATTCTGGTCATTGGGTGAGGTGAGGAAGTGGGATGTTCCGACTCGCTCTTGAAGGCAGCGTTAGCTATTCAGATTAAACGAACGAGGCTGCTGCTTCACACATAACGTGAGTGTAACAGTTCGAGCACGAGGACACACGGGGTCGCCCCTGGTTACAGACGGTTACATAACGTTTAACTGCGCGAGGCTCCGCTTCTTATAAAAAACAGGGAACAACGTCAGTGTCTGCGGTAACTTAGACACAAGTAGCTTAAAACTCGGTGTTTTTGACCCGGACTCTGGTGGACGTTAACGGCCACTTAGGCTGCAAAGAACCGGGGGGTCTTTACAAACAAAGACAGACAGCTGAACTCACCCCACGGATATCCCAGTAAGCCAGTTTCATTGTCATTGTCAAGCAGTCCGAGTTTGCAGCTGCTGCTGTGGTGGGTCGGAGAGGAGTCGGTGAACTGGTTTAATGGGTTTCTTTCTGCTGTGGCGGTGGGAGGGGCGGGCCGAAGAGGGGGCGGGGCCAACCGGTGGTCACACGGTTCATTATTTGATCAGTCATTGGGTTGCACGACTTGGTAGTCACATTGTTTTTGCAACAGGAGCCAGATAAAGAGTTTCTTTGGAAAGGTGTTTGAAACTCACCTGAGCCTTTCTTCCTTCAGTGACCTAACACAGGAGGACACCTGAGACAGGGGGAAGCAGCTGAGTAGTTTTTTGGTGTGTTTCCCCTTTTTCTAAATACATTATTTTAATTATGACATTTTAGAGCCATGAAATATTTCTTGTAGCCCATGGTATTAAATTAAAGATTTGTTAAGCCTCAGTTACGTCTCCAGGTTCTCCGGCATCCTCCAAATCCAAAGACATGCCGCAGTATAGTATGTGATATAAAACTCATGATATAGTAGGTAATAAAGTCATAGTATATTGTATTGTGTGTCATGAAAGCCATAGTATATGCTGTGATAATATCGTAACAAATAGGCAATAAAAATGTTACAAATGTCCTAGTTGATGTCATGAAAATGTGATAAAAATGATAGTATGTCATAAAAAAGTGTCATAAATTCACAGTATAATTCCACAAAAAAGAAAAGACTCATGATATAGTATGTCGTAAAAAAAAAGTCATAGTATAGGATGCAATAAAATGCAGGGTATATTATGTCATAGAAAAAGGCACTCCGATGTAAACATTTATTTTTCCTCGACACAAATGCAATTAAATAATGTTTCACAAACATACAAACACATAATTCTCTGGAAGGGACACGCAGTGCTTCTGAACAGCAATAAGTAGCCGCAAAGATAACATCAGGACCCAAACTGAAGGCAGGAGTTTGAAAAGGGTTTTCAAGGTACTTTCAGCTCTCTAGAAAATGTCTTTATCTATGGATTTGGCACCAGTTGGACTTGTGCAAGGAGCAGAAACGGAAGCAACAGATCATGCATCATCACTGTACTCTGACTCATAAATGGGTGTGAAGGACAGACAGTATCAGATCACAGTTACTGTTCATGCTGAAACAATGTCCCAAAATAAGAGTTAGTAAAACAAGATGTTACAACGGAGAGGCAATACTGCACACCAGAAACACATATTTATGAGCCATGCAACTCTACTGAATAACCATAAAGACCATAGAAAAACAGAATATGACGCAGAGGAAATACGTTGTTAATAACTTTGCCGGCAGCAGAAACAGGGAAGATGGAGATGTTTCTGCCAGTTACACAGCATGAGGTATTGTCCTGTTGATAGTTACACTAGAAAATGTCAAACACATGACAATGTATTCAGTGTTTCTAGTTTGGCATTATGAATATTGTTAAAAGGTTTTTGCAAAATGATAAAGGCTTCATGATTTGGAGTTCAGTTTCAGCTCTTCCCTCCTTCATTGGATAAGCGGTTGATATTTGATGTGTGGAGTCCATGTAGTCCAGCTCACCCTTTACTCCATTACTCATTCATTATTTATTCAGTTAGCTATTAATTTATATCTAGTTTTATTCAGACGAGCCCATTTGCAAGGACATGCATCAGGTTGAACCAGCTGTTCGTCTGTGCCTCAATAAGAGTGTGAAGTTCATGAATTCCAGGTTTCAAACTCATGGTATGATTTAGTCACTCTCTTATTGTTAAAAAATGTTTTCGAGGCCCAACAACCTTTTAAACTTATAGTTAACCACCATGATTCCAAATCGTCCTGTTGTTTTAATCTGTCGGATCCAGTTATTAGGATTTATTAAAGGGTTGAATCTTAAATGTCAATACTATTCAATGCTTGGTACAGGAAAATACTGTACAGAAATGGACAAAATTGAGGTGAAAACCGTGAAAAACAAATAATTAAAAAAGAAATAATTTCAAAATAAATCACCGCGACCAATTATACACAGAATGACGCAAGAAACAGAAGGAAGTAAACACTTTGGGTACACAGATTGTAGGTCCTCTCTCATGCTACCAGCTCTCATTATCTTCTTGTGACAAAGCTCTTTTCGCAGGTATGATATGTTGATATGTGAATCTGTACAAAGTCCTGTCGTGAGCATCTTGGTTGTGTTGTGCTGCAGCTTCACTTCCCTCCCCGCACAGATCCCATGCACAGACTCCCCTCTTCCTCGATGGTTTCCAGCTCATCCGTGCGGATGGCCTGCGTGATTAAATTCAACTCCTCACACATGGTCTCATAGCGGTACGCCACGCGGATGTCGGGGACGTTGGTGCGTCGGATGTCATTGCTCTCCTGCCCCTCCTTGATGTGGTGTGGGCCGAGCCAGGAGCTCTTCACCTGATCCGGGAGAAAAATCAAACTGTCTGCAGATCAGTAGATCGAGGAGCGAGCGGTTTGGTTGTAGACGGCGAAACTGGATAATGTGCAATGAATAAAAATAGACTGATACCGTTTGAGAGAATCCGCTCATCAGGACGCTGTTTCTGGCCAGCTCACACATATCACAGGAGCTTAGCTTCCACACCTGAGCAGCGATGCTGTACTCCTCCATCAACGGCTCCTACACACAGACACACATGTCAGCATCAAGCAAATACTGCTTGGAGGCCGATTTTTGTATAAGCTGTATACACCCTCAAATTGGTGGTGGTTACTAGTTGTCTTGCACAAATATAATGTGTCTACAATGTGGACTCCACATGTACCACTTTGAATCCACTTTTAACAAACATTTAACAAACTTGTCTGACAAAGATCATGCCGAAACCATGATCAAATGTTGTCTTTGCAATATGTGAAATCTAATAGAAGCAATTAGATACATTAAATAGATTAAAAAAAGGATTAAATTAGATAAAATGAATACAGCAGCATCATTGCATTTGAAGATTCTATGCCAGAAAAACTAAAAAAGTCCTGTTAGTATTTCCGGCCAGTATTTCGCTGGTGTTTTGGGCTCCCATTCATTGTTTTGACCCTGACTTCTAATTCATTATTATCCCACTGTCTCATCAGAGAAACCATGACTCATCAGAGTTGAATCACACGTCTAACTTTGGCAACTGAACCAAACATGGCACTCAACTCGACATTTTTCAACCGTTTAAACAGGTTGGGAAGAAATCAACGTCATGTCATGTCATCCAACCTGCATGTGCTAGCATGTGACGGTGTGGCAGGAAAGCAGGAGTTTTCAATGACTGGAAAACCAACAGCAGAACCCTGCTGCAGGATGCTACAAATGATCGCCTGGCTGTGTGCACTGACCTTGGTGAAGTGAAATTGCAGAGGGTCGTCTGTGGACAGTGAGACCATGAGGCCTCTGGACAGGTACTCTGGCAGAGGGTTACGATGGTAGCTGAGGAACAGGCTGTTATTGCTGAGAGGGGACATGGCGATACCTATCTGGGCCAAATAGTACAGGTATTGCAGCACAGGAGCCTGGAGGAGCAAACGGCAAGATGTGTGATGTGATAAACAATCGATGCTGGAGGAGTACATTAATACCGTAGCCCTGATTTTCTACAAGCATTTAAAGAAGAATTCTAACTGAGGGGCTAATAAACATTGAAGATGAGTTGTGATATCGAGGTCACACCTTCCTCAGCAGCAGCCCATGGGAGATGTTCTCAGACAGCATGAAGCCAGACACCAGGTGATGGATAGGCCCCGCCTCCCCACAATGAGGACGTAAGACAAGCGTGTGAAACCCTCGCTGCCTGGAACGACAAGGACGCAGATGCTAGAAGGCCACTTGAGAGTATAACGGGATAACAAACGGCACCATTGTTTGGGGTGTAAAGTATAAGGAAGTGTAGCTGCTGTTTCTGAATGACTTTAATATAAAACATTAAAGATGGAGGGCAAGAAGATGACTCCATGAGGCTAAGAGTCTACTTTATGGTGCGCGCACACACACACACACACACACACAAACACACACGTGCAAAAATTGTATTTGTTATGAAGGTTCTTGAATTTTGCTCTTAATTAGGTGAAGTTGAGACAATTTACCATCAAATGAGACCTGTTATATAAAAAGAAAAAATTATAAAGGAAGTTGAGTCCTGTATTGTACTTATATCTATACCATTTCAATCTATTGACATGCCAAAACATGATCTTATACCCTAATCATTTTGTAACTTATTGTTTTTTATGTATTGTGAATTGCAGCTTGAAAAATGTGAAGGAAAACAAAGAAAACATTTCAACAACATATGACAAAAACAAAAGTTTGTGCCCCAAAATGTGATGTAAGTGTTTTTCATAATCTATTTTTAAAACCTTTTTGCGCAATTGTGAATTTCTAGCAAACACTTCATACTTTAAGAATCTCAAAATTATTCTATACATCATAGCTGCTTTCAGATTGCAGGAGCCTAAATGCAGCTTTATTATGGTTGACTACGTAGCAATAATCTACAATTCATAGTAACACTTATGTAATAAATTGTTTAATTCCTTGCACTCACGGTGATGATTTAAAATGTATTGAAATTGAATTTATGTAACAATTTATAATAATTTGGCAATAGGTGACATGATCATGGCTGTGCACCTTGAATTTTCTTTGTAATACTCTCGCAGGATGGGATGTTAATGTTGGGTCAATAATCTGAGACTGGAACCTGGGACTGGGATTTGGTTTCATTCAATCACAACCTACACATATAGTGGCAGCGACTTGGACTGAGGTGTAGTCCCGTACCTGCGCAGGTGATTCAGCACCGTCATGTTTGCATACATATAGTAGAGGTAGTAGGAGTAGGGCGGGTTGTCTTCCTCCGTCCAGTTGCCTGGCAGCGGACTGTCCAAGTTGAAGATATGTTGCTCCGGTTTTGACTCATCATCCACACTGTCAAAACCCACCACCTGTGTGAGGAACCAGGGAGAGATCTGTGAAACCCTCTGAGGTCTGGCTACATGTGATGAACATAAATTCATAAATTCATTCGTACGTGCTGAAGGAAGAGGTGCAGCTCTGGATGGCTGCCCGGGTCGACTGTGACCTCGAACAGAGGCATGAAGATGTTCTCCAGCATCTCTTGGAAGTTGCACAGCTGTTTCTTTGTGTGGTAGACGTCGCTTTGAGAGAGAAACGCAAACCAGGAAGTCAGTGATGAAATGTTGCCCGTCTCCTCTATTTTTCATGTGTGCAGTAGATATTTTAAAGATGCTTAGTGATTGATATGGCAGAAATAGAAATATCACTGTAAAAATACTTTTAAAATACATTTTACTGAAGTAAAAGAAAGTATTCATTTGTATAATAAATCCTATGTTTTCTATGTAAAATGGAAATGTGTACGGTAACTAAAATGTTTTGAAGTGGAATAAGAAGTATAAAGTGGCATAAAGTTGAAATGTGAGGCCTATTAAAGTACAATATTTACTACTTAATAAATATTGTGTCATACTTCCCACCACTGGGGTTACTCACAACAGTCTTGGCACTTGCACAAGCCAGCGCACATTGCCGGAGTAGACCCGATGTTCGACAGCCCACTTGGCCAGTTTGTCCCACTCGTCTCTGGAGCGTCCGTAGATCGACAGCCTGAGCTCCACGTTCTGGTACTTGCTCTCCTCCAGGTCTGCCATCACCTCCTGAGAAGCAGTGACACAAACAATCAGCAGGGGGCGGTAGCCTCTAAGGAACTTACACTGCCATCGAGCAGTAAAGGCAGCGTTAAGGTGAGCACCTTGATAATGTGGCCAAAATATTTCCCCTCAATGTGGTTGTCCGTTTTGATGAAGATCTCTCTCAGGATGGACTCGCCGATGGGGTTGTATTTAGCATTGAACTTGTCAAAGCGATGGAAAGTGTTACGGTCCTGCGAGAAGAGTTGTAACACTGTTATTTAAAAGACAAAAATCTCTCATTCACTGATGCTGTTGTCTTTTCAACATCATGTCACTCACTGCGTGCATGTCCAGGGTGTCCACGCTCAGGTCGAAGGCCGTCAGGTTCATGGTCTCAAACACCTCCATGAGCGTCTGACCCTTTCCTCTTTCCACGTGCACGATCTCCTTCGGATACTTCTTCATGGCCCTTTTGATGAAACGCAGCAGGTGCTTCTGGTTCATGCAGGACGAAGCGTGAATGTGTGTGTCCACCTGTAAAACGGACAAACAAGACGAAATAATATGACATGTTCGAGTCTGGTCCTGGATAACAATGAATCATTCTTATTAGGCAGAGTAGAAACAGCTGTCAGGTTCACCTTACGGATATTGTAAAAGTCCCGATGTGGGACTTTCTTCTGCGCCGCCAGCTCTTTCATCTCATTCAGCAGGATGTGCATCTGGAACTTGGAGCTGAGATACTGCAGACGACGGTAGCAGAAGGACTTTCTGTGGCAAACGAAAAACAAGTAAAGGGTCATTTCTGAGGAAATGTGGTTCAGATGGTCACCATAAAATACTCAATATACACACTGATCTGAAAACAAGTCAAACGTACACGGGTCCGTTGATAATGAGGGCCATCATCACGTTCATATCACCGATGTACTCCTGCAGGTCTGGATACGGCAGGTCCAGCTCGGTGCTCCTGTTTGCAACATCACAACTTAAGAAGGAAACTCAGACGTCTTAAAACAGACGAGCGGGAGCGACAACATGAAGCACGCGAGCAATTCATCGTAAGCATCTCACTTTTCCATAAGGTTCCTCGTCGTGTACACATGCATGACACCGTCCACCATCTTGCAGCCGTAACCCATGTCGTGGGGCATGCTGGCGGGGTCCGGGTTCTCATAGGGGTGTGTTTCAGAAACAGGTGGGTGCACTGTGGCATCTGAGAGGACACAGAACGTCTGAACAAGGTGGCAATGCTCATGCAACTAAGGTCTTATTTTAACAGCCTGCACATGGAGACGGCGTGTGTGACAGATGGATTGTGAAATCTGTGGGTGTGCCCAGTTATGTCTTAGCGTGAGAGTACCGCACATGCCACTGAACATTATATCCCACATTAAAGGAGCAGTGTGAAGGATTTACTGGCAGAAATAGAATATATATCTGTTATATTATGTTAAGTGTATAACATATGAATTTAAGAATGATTGCGTTTTTGATGGCTTATAATGAGCTCTTTATATCCACACAGGGAGGGAGATTATCTGAAGGCCACCCGAGTTGTCTGACATACTTGGAAAAGGAGGGAGTGAGTGGAGGCGAATCTTGTTGGTTGTGATCTGCAACCTCACCACTAGATGCCTGTAAATCCTAAACACTGGACCTTTAACATAAGTCATTCATTATCTTTGAGGAACAGGAATAAAGTAATCAGAGCTGCAAATAACCTTTATTTTAGTTGCTAAATAATTATGTTGATTTTTATATCACTTTCCTCGAGGTTTCTTACTTTATTTGTTAAAGGTGTCTGATTTTGGGCGACGCAAATACATTGATAACGTAATTATTTTTCTGTTATAAAAAGTTATTATTTACAAAAAAGGGTCACAGGGTTTTACCATCTTAAAAACCCAAAGTTATTAAATTTACAATAAAGATAAAAGTAGCAAACCCTCAAATAAAAATATTTTAGTATTAACTGATGATCAATTCTATCGACTGTCGGAACAAATCCGGGCCTCCTGTTTCTTCAGTGTGGGTGAATGTTTTGAGGTGAGCAGTACATGAGGATAGGTGTTGATGTGTTGATATACATGCTGTGGCTGCGGTCTCTGGGATCTCCTCCTCGTAGACCTCCAGGTCCAGAGGCCTCTCGCTCAGCTCCTGCAGGTAACGAGCAGTGGTCCTGCAGAAACTCTGCAGTGACAGTCCCATGTACTTGTGTCTGATGAACAAAGCCTTCACCACGCATTTGGCTGCATCCAACAGATCTGTGAAGGGAACCTTGATGGAAGAACAAAAGAAAGAAAAGGAATAAAGATAGAGAGGAGGTGTTATTCAATAGTGTGAAACTAAGATCTCCTTTTGTTTCTAATTCTCGCTGCGTTACTGGGACTCTGACTTACTCCACATTTCTCCTCTCCAGAAATAGCAACTCGCTGGTACTCTCTCTCTGGAACTGGTTCTCTCTCCTGCAGCTCGGGAGCCTGGCTCTGCTCCTTCATGTACCTGATGACAAACACATTCACTTATGTTCGATTCTGATGCTTACAGATACACATTCAGTGGATAAAGAGACCACTGTTTCCTACACTTACTCAAGATCTGTGGCGCTGTCAGTTTTCATGAACTCCTGTTTGGCTCTCAGGAGGATGTCGGGTTCAAACCTGAACACGGAGAGAGATTTAGGATCATCAGAGAAGAATCTGGCCGCAAATACATCAACCTCCTTCCCGCCACTTACTTGACATCCTGGCTGATCTGTCGCTCAAGGCGCTGACGTCGCTCCTCCAGCTGTTCGATTGGGCTATCCTCGGGAAATTCATAGGGGGCGCTGCGCATCTCACTCTCCGCCAGAGTACGAGAGAACAGCTCCTTCGCACACAGATTTAACAACGCTGTGAAAGTCAATCTTGATTTTTCAAGTTATTCATTCACGGAGCACTAACCTCAGCAATCTCCTTGTACTTCCCGTCCATGGATGTACGCAAGTCAACGGATTGTTTCAAGGCCACGGGGATCCCAGGCAAGGAATGCTGGGAAGTGAGGAGGTGGCGGGCACCGCGGAGATCAACTGGAGATAAGAAGAGGAGAAGAGCGGGAAGGAACTCATGAAATGAGTGAGAAAACTCTCCTAGAATAACTTTTTTGTGGCACTTAAGGAATGAAAGAACCGCAAATTAAGGCAGACAAGTAACGCCTCCTTTCAGTCGCTCCAAAGACAAACTCATTTCGGTTCGGAGAGATCATGAATCAGTTTTGCTTGCAGCAGCTGTTTCCTATTAATGCCCTCTTCTTTTAGCCGTCATGGCAATAGTCGACATGAATATGAATCAGCTAAACAGAGACAGAGAAACTCTAGTCTTTATGATGTTTCATTCCATCAACATGTTATTCACACTGACCAAAACAGTCCGTGCACTGCAGAAGACTGTTGCTCTGTCAGCGCTGGACGTCTGAGCTCAGCGACTGCTGCCTCAATACACAATGGACCATTCAGGTGGAGAGCCCATCGGCGTGCACACGCACACACACACACACACACACGCACACACACACCGGCAAATACCCTCCATTGTTGACATCCCAAGACTCAAGTTGTCACGGAAAGGAAAGAAGGGAGAACGAAAGGGGAATGGTCAAAGAAAAAAAAGACTTGGGACAAAGCCGGCCGGCGATTGGATGCACTGAGAGGATGGACGTTAGTAATCGACGATGAGGGAAACAGTGTGGAGAGACAATAAATCCACTGCTGTGTTTCCCCCTCGTCTGCAATGATATTAATCTGTCCCCTGAAATGATGCACCGATCCCTGAAATATTCATCATCCTGATAAATATTTCAACCTGTGTGTACTAGAGTGTCACAGGACCTGTTGTCTGTCAGTAGGATTACCTGCAATGTTGTCTTTGTATTATTGTGCCATTATCCAAGTTAAGAGTCTCATTGATTTAACACGTCTGAGTCTGTCTGCTCTAGAAAAGCAGAAAAGAGAGGCCAATTAACTGGGCCGATTAGACAAAAAGCTGCATTAAAAGGTACAAAAACACTTGAGGAGGCAGACAGAATGGTGGCTCTGACGAGAAAAGAGGTGATGGTGTAATCATTGTTTATCAAGCTCTGCCTCAAGGTTTTGTGTAATAGCCCTCATGCTCAGTGCACAATCAGCGGGGCACATTTTCAAATTCTTGAATAACAAATTGTCCTCCAGTCTCAGTCAGAAAGCCCACAAAGTCTGGCCACAGATGCTGCTCCGATGATTGGAGGGAGGACGTCTGTGCGATGTAACAGCCGGCTAAGCTAGTATCTCTGCTGTCGGTTTGGGTGCACACCAACTCAGCTGTGATCACAGTGGACACTGGCGTGGAGGGCAGGAGGGGACCAGCGGCAAAGACATCACAGTGAAGCCGAGCCGAGACAAACCATCCGGGCCCGGAGCTAATCCCCTAATGGCTGCTATATTTGGATCAGTAGCATCTCTGGTTACATAACAACTCCCCCCTCCCCTCCCTCCAGAAACTAAAGTCAACCATGCTTCACTTGAACATATATCACATGACCTAGTCGGCTGAAGCTTTTATTGATCTAATTGGAACAGTAGGGAAGCAGCATGAGGGTCAAATGCAACATGAGTAAAAACAGACCCGGGGTGTCCGATACTGCGTGATGAGTAACAGACAATTCAACGCGTCATCTTCCACTGACTCCAAATGAGGTCGAACGGTATCAACTAACGGAGGGAATTCCACTGCATGCAGAGAATGGAGAGCCCACTGACTACAGTGTAACTCAAACCCAGTGGTATCAGGTCCTCGGGGTTGAGATCACAAGTGTAAAGTTATCTCAACAGGCCATAGGGGGAGCAGGAGGTCAGGGGTCAAGAGCGAGATCATGAAACCAAAAAAGATCATGTTATTTATCTTACACTGCAGTTTTTTCATGAGAAGTATATTGCAGACACACAGTTCAGCACAACAACAACAATCGGGCTGGATTCCTCTCTCCCCTCCAGCATCTCTGAATGGCTCTGCATCAAAACAGCTGACGTCTCTCCAAGGTGTAATTAAAGTTGGTTTAGTCTGCAGCTGCATGAACTGCACGTCTACAGGCAGAAACTTCTTTCCTGTGTTTATCTTGCTACTCTCAGCCTTCCTCGATTGAACCGTGAAGAAAAGTGATGCCGAAAATATGACAGCACGGTGCCAGCTCGCCTTGAAAACAACCCTCTTCGTCAGACCCCCACAGTCGCAGGTGTAGTCAGCACAATTTATTGATCTGCGCAGCTGTACCTTTATAGCATCTCCGAAAAACACGAGAAAGCTAGTTTGTGGAGCGATCAACACACATTCTCCTCAGCACGCTCAGTACTGCTCAGGGCTGTTACACAAAGCCGTTAAGGGGAGAGTGGCAGCGAGTATGAAAGAGGGAAATGGAAAAGAGGGGGGAGGGTTAGAGGGGGAGAATTTTATTTGTGCTTTTGCACAGGATGAGGTAGTGGAGCGTACCTATCTCCTCGGAGGCTGCATTAACCAGCAGCTAGCAGGGCCAAGGGAGGAGAGACACAGACAGACGAGAGAGAGAGAGAGAGAGAGAGAGAGAGAGAGAGAGAGAGAGAGAGAGAGAGAGAGAGAGAGAGAGGAAGACAGAGAGGGAGGGAGACAGAGCATGGCAAACAGCGAATGGAGCCAGGATGGCGTCTGCTGTCCTTTCAAGACGGGTTAAACATGATGTGAGGGAGGGAGATGGATAATGAGAGAGAAGCACAACAAACGCTCAGACAAATGACAAAACTGGCAAAAACACAGGTACAATCGCACATCAACACAGTCGGTCATCTCCTCTTTTCCCTTAATCTGTCCCTGTCATACATACAAAGAGCTGGTCCAGCAGATCCATGAACTCCCCCTCACATCCCAGTGGGTGACCCCCCTCTGCTCTGTCTGCCTCCTGGTTCAGGCCAGCTGTCGCTGCACTAGCTGCCTCTGGAGCTGATCCTCCTCATTTAAATGCCTCTGACATCCATCTGGAATGTACCACAAGAGGGAGAGGAGGCAGGGAGGGGGGGAGACGACACACATTCACCGGCGGATGTGGGTTCTCCTGCTGTGAGTTTCTCCGACAACACCCCCCTCTGTCCTCAACCTTGTCCTCTGTGCTGTGTTTTGCTGAGGGGACCATGTGTTCAGGATGTTTGTGTCATCGGCGTGTGTGTGGATAAAATGGTGCTTGCTCAGCGGTACGGTTTGAGATGTCATGGTCCCTTTTTCTTGCCAGCTGAAAAGCGGCAGTCTGAGGGAGACGGCTGTTTAATAAAGGAGAACTTGCCTCCATGTCCTCTCACATGAATGAAATTAAAGGGCCAGCACGTTGTCCTCATTATGGTTGCAGCATTCATTTCTAGAACATTCTTTCTCACGTTATAAACACAGAACTGTGTGTGCTAAAAGTGATGAAATAACACATTCATAACTCAGAAACTAATGCAATTTGGTGACACAGAATGATAAACGTTTGTGAAAGCCGTCATCGGGTCTGCAGTGAGCACATTTCTCTGCAGTCATATCTCTTCTCTTGTTCTGCTTCTGCACTGAGAGTAAATTTGCTCTGGATAACCGCAACAGCTGCAAGCTTGAACAGCAAAAAAGGAAATGAAAAATGTTTCAAGATTAAAATGGACTGTACTTTCATTTCTATTAAAAACTGAAGAAAAAAACGTTAATTTCGTCAAATCAAAATTATGGCACATTTATTGGATATTTCGGACTTAATTAAGTCAAGAAAGATTTGGAAGAAATGGCCATCATTGGTTACTAAATTAAAGTCTTAAAGAGAAAAATATGTTGATGAAATCTGTCATCAGCTAAAGACTTAATTAGATTACCGATAAGAAAAAAAGTATCTTGGTTTGTTTAACGAGTTTGCACCTCCTATCTTATCTTCTCTTGCTCAATACTGTCTAGAGTTCAACTCAAGTTGTCTTCAACCCTTTCTGAACCTAACACCTAATTTTATGATTTGTGCTGTTTTTGCTTTTCTTGTGAAGGAAATGGCATACTTTATGTATTTCTTATTGTTGTCACATTGTTGGTCTGTGCTACTAAGCCTATTGGTTAATAATGAAGAGGTAAGTCTTTAAAAGTGGTTCACAAATAGATTCTTTCTTCTTTATGTGGTTTTAATAGTTGTTGGACATCTGGGGATATGAGAAAGACGAAAAAGCTACATCACGCTTTTATTAATTAATTGATAGGTTTGATCTTTTCATGGGATTTGTTAAAGAAAAATACAGAATATTGCCAGCCTTATCCTTTAAACAATAATTACATATTTGCATGACCTGTTATCAAAGCAAAAATAATGCAGTTTTTTATATTTAGGACCCAGAGCAAGCAATCATAATTACCATCGAACTCCCTACAATACATATACAATCAAATGTAAACACAAACCAAGGGTAAAAAGGGTTACTTAATTCATTCCTGACAGTCAGAACATCATAAACTGCAAATAAAACACATTTCCCCCTTAAGCTTATGATGAGAGCTGCTGTTAAACCGGAGCAATCCAGTTTGAAACGGCTGACCAACCTGGACAGAAAAAACTGAGTGCTACAGAGTCAAACACAATCTGAAGACAAGCAAATTATCGCTGTGTCTCTCTGGGTGATATTATTCTTCTGAAGGCACTTAAAAGCCAAAATACCCAATC
This sequence comes from Chelidonichthys spinosus, assembly GCA_029853015.1. Classification (NCBI taxonomy): domain Eukaryota; kingdom Metazoa; phylum Chordata; class Actinopteri; order Perciformes; family Triglidae; genus Chelidonichthys; species Chelidonichthys spinosus. The sequence goes on from CM056829.1 coordinate 14,844,071, forward strand.
AAGCTGATGTGGCATAGAGAGGAGCAACAAACAAGCATTGCATGCATTTATTCAGACAAAGCTCCCTCTGATGGTCAAATCCTGCATTACACAAAAATCCACACAAGCTTGAAGAATGAATGAAGCTGCATTTATCCACCAAACGTAAATTCATAAGTAAAAGCAAAAGTCCTGCATTCCTAATTTAGCAAAAGTAAAAGCATAGCAGCAAAATGAAGGTCACATATAAAAGTACTCACTATGGAGAATGGTCCCTGCAAGAGGTTATTATGTAAATCATTTTGTATTATTGCATATTATTGTGATACATTAGCATGGTTGAGATAGAGCTCAGTTAGAATTAAATGTCTTGTAATACAGGAGTTCCTTATCAATTAACTAGATGATTATTAAATCTATTGATCATTTAGTCTTTTTTGTGGAAAAATGGCGATGAACATTTCTTAGAATACCATTTATAAGAAAATAAATGTCTTTAATCCCCTTGTTTTTGTTGGCCAACAGTACAAACGTGTTAATTGTTGCATATGACAAAGAAAAGAAGGAACATTTTGACATTTGATAAGCTGGAACCAGCTGATATTTGGCATTTTTTTTTAACAATTAGTCAATAATGAAATAGTTGGCGAGTCATTTAATGTTGATGGACTAATTGACTCTAAAATTACATGAAAAGTAGTTACTTACTATGGTTATGATACGTGCAGTGAATTAAAAGGATTTGAGATGCGGTTAAACAGATGTTGAAAGAAGCATCAAATGTCAATACTATAATACAAGTACCTGAAGTACTTAAGAACTGTACTGAAGTAGATGCCTACTGAATAAAAAAAGCCAACAGATAAATACATTTGCTTTAACTCCAGGGTACGTCTTCAGCAGTGTGCACTGTACCTGTCACAGAATGTCTAGCACCGCAGGTCCACGTGTCTCAGACATCAGCTGGCATCAGGGAACTATATCTACTATCACCACACAATGAGGTATGAATGACACAATACACAATACAAGAGGTGGTCCCACCCATGGGGCACGAGTCTACGAGACCTCTGACAGGCCGGATGTTGGTTCTATAGGAGCTGCAGAGACACAGACAGCTAAACGACATCTATAGATGCACACGAGGAGTGACTCACTAAAGGTTATCAGATGAAGGTGTGTTGGGGTGGGAGTCCCGATCACAGATCACAGATTGTACAGATTACATAGTGTGGAGAGGGACGGGGCTTAACATTTAACCCACAGCATCCCTCCACAGTATAATTCCTGTATTTGTTCACAGACCCTGACTAGTGCCGAGCAGCGGTGACGAGGAGCGACACGACCAAAGGAGGCGTGAACGAGACGTGGGCGAAGTGCAACGTGTTCAAAGGTCCATCAGGAAGCTCGTGTCCTGTATGATTCTGATGATTCTTATTTCATGTTTTAAATATTGCACCTCACTACTTTCATCTGACAGACACTTGTTACTTTGCAGATTACAATTTTACATTTATAAAATATGATGGATGCATAAGTTTAACCGAGTAAATTAAACGATGTGTATTGATTCATTATAATTAATAATAAGCATGATAATAATAATGTTATATATGATAACATACAATAGAAAGAGCTCTCCATTTTCATGAGTTGTTTTCCTTTTGATACTTTTCAAAAATATTGTTTTCTGATAGTGTTAGTGTTCTTTTACTTTGGATTTGAAATGCAGATTTTTTGACATTTACTGAAGTAAAGTGGCTTCCCCGGATATGCGAAAACCCGTATTTGACAAATATCAAGTGTCAAAGAAACAACAGAGATGTAATACATATTTTACTGTTCTTTACTGTAATCTACTGTACAGTGTATTTTGTGATCATAACATGTTGATGACTATTATTATATTTTCCAAGAGTACTTTTGCCGAATGATGCTTGTGTCACTTATTGTACAACACTTTCAATAGTAAGATAAAATAGTAAGCAGATACACTGCTACATAACGTTCCTGCTGTCGCTGATTTAAGAGGTTCGACAAGTGAGAAACAGCAGGAGGCCCAGAAAAGGCGAACTGGTGAGTGGGTGGTGTGCTCATTTCAGAACTACCTTTTTCACAGCCAAACAAGTGATTCACACAATGCTTGTGAACAGTTCAGTCCACAAACCCTGCGATAATGTCTAAATATGGAGCACACAACAATGCCTCAGCTCTTACGGCACAACAGAGAAAAGAGCTGGTAGACATGGAACGGGGAGGGCAGCAGATTAGCAGTCGCTTCATCAAGTACTTTAAAGACACCAGAGTGGCAACTATTCAAATAATCCACCTAATACAATCAAATGATTGTGTATCTGCAGCCTGTTTTCACTGCATGTTTTACTATTTACACAGACAAAAACTAGATTAGTGTCCTTTAGAAAAAACAAAAGACGCTGAGTCACCTAAATGTCATCTCTGCATACTCAGATTGCTTCCTGGGTGCTTTAACGTCACAAGTGACTGCTGTCTATGTGATTCTGCAGACTTTCTAAATCAAACGCCAGAAGTCAAAATCTGTGCCCAGTCCTCGAGGTTTAAAAATAAAAAAAACACAGAAGAAGAAAGCTGTCAGTTGAATATAAAAGCCAAGGCTGCCACTTACTCCTCCAGAGCAATTTCTTTAATAAGCCCTGTCAGCCAGGAGCACTTAATGAGGGGAATCGCAGAGGGCATCCTGATTGGAGGGCTTTGTGAATCACTCAGACCTCCAGCTGTTGTAGTTATTGTCAGGGCACCAAATCAATCCCTGTCCACCTTGACAGTCATTGTGAGGTCGCAGCATGTCACTGCCGGTTACATGGCTGCAGCGGTAACGTGACCTGGGTTATTTTTAAAGATACAGCATGTTTTTAAGCTAACGTGTGCAAGCGTTATGTAATTTTTATATTTCAAAAAAGCCCTGCCAGTAGAGGGAGATTATATCATCTGCGTCCAAATACAAAAGAGGTGTTCCTAATGAAATACATGATATATGTTCACTGTCACTCTTTGCAGTTGGTCGCTTGGATGAAAGGCCGACCAGCGTGTGCATACATCAGAGTGGAGGCTAATCCTCTCATTCAGCAGGGGATCAAATCCTGAGGTACCAACCTACATATTCTCTCCAGGCCACAGACTGCCGTCAGGCCAAATGAACAACACCGTCATCACATTTGTCTAAGGAACACATACATAATATTAGAAATAAAAATATATTAAGGTGCATTTTTTTCTCCACCTTGCAACATGTTTTGAAAAGGGTGTCACAGACCAGAAGGGTCAGCCACATATGGGTGCTATGTTCAAGTTTAAGTTCAAAACTGACTAAATGTGTTTTATCCCCACCTCAAAACGAGTTATGCAACATCGTCATGGTTTCACACAGCCTTGGCTGATCCTGAATGCTTTTTGTTTCACTCATAAAAATAATCATAAGACAAAGGAAAGAAAGGGGGAACTGTAAACCAGCACACTGACATGAAACTGCAGGGTGGATCCACAGAGAGCATCCTCTGCTGCACCTCCCTAATCAACAGGTTTGCATTCCCCACAAACTCCTCTCAGACGAAAAGTGTTCCGACAAGTGCTTTCTTGAAATCATTAACAATCACAAATCGAAGTGCAATGGTTCAAAAAGTCAGGATTCACGAAACAACGCACAGTCCAGAGCCACAGCACCTCATCAGGCTCATTACGTGCTCCTTCGGTCAATGAACCGACACTAGCTCCCTCCTCCACTCACCTGTGCTGGCTGCATACTGCAGGCTGCCCCGCTTCCTGAAGGGGGAGAGGGGCTTGTTTTTGGCCCCGGCGGCCGTCCCTGGGGGCAGGTTGGAAGACATGATCCCAGGATGTGCGGGTTCAGCTTGGCAGGAAGAGTAGACGGAGAGCGGAGCAGGACGGAGCGCTGGAGAGAGACGGAGGAGAGACGAGAAGAGATGGAGGACAGATGCTGGGAGCTTGAGGGGATTGGGTTGCAGTCAGCGCGAGTGTGTGCGCGTGTGCGCTACGTGCCTGCGAGCAGGGATTTCCAGACTGGTTTGTCCAGCGTGCGGTTGCGGTGCATCCCTCTGCAGCGAAACAGACCCCGCCCCCCCCTCAGAAAGGCTCCGGTGCCGGCGCTGCAACGCTAATGGAGGCTGAGCGTGCCGTGCATGAACACACGCGTACACGCTGAGGGTACCACACGCACACGCAGCAGGCTGCAGCTTTGCTGTTACCATGACGACCACAGATTATGCGCAAGCCAATGGTAAGAGAAGTTGTGTTTACGGTAGAATTGTGCTACAAAAACTTGTGATACAAATCGTACTCTATGTGGCCTAATCAAACTAATCATAATGAAAATAAAATAAAATATAATAATAATAATAATAATAATAATAATAATAAATAACAGCATTCTTCTGCTATAGACTCTTGGTTTTATTAAGTGATAAAATAAAAAAGTAGGAAGACAGTAACAGCGATAGCTAACACACATTAAAGGGATTTGAGGATTGACTAAATAAGTGGTTCCCAAACTTTTTCTGCAGGGCCGTTGTAGATTTAAAAAAAAAAAAAATCCGTGCTTTTTGTTGGTTCTTTTACATAATTCTATGTTTTAGAATTAAAGATAATTCATTTCCATCAAATCGGCGTCTAATCATGTAGGACCTAGTTGATAAATAAAGAAGAAATTGGAATCAACATTTAAAAAAGTGTGTTGAAGAAACTTGCAGCAAACTGATGAATGAAGATGAAGACTGACACCTCGTTAGAGCGTTGCAGTAAGGTGCACTGTGGAGCTAGCGCCCTCTTGTGTCGTTTATGGGGAAGTAGTGAAAGAGACTGCAGCACAACATCATACTGGGATGTGAAACAGAGTGTGAGATAATCTGCTCAGTGAGCCCATTAACATGGTAAGACATGTTTACATCACCAAACACCAAACACAATCAAAATGACCTTGAAAGGACACATATACCATCAGATTTATGCTTTATTTATCCAGGGATTTATTGTAATGTGTAAGATTAACCATGATGCTCAGCACAAATGATTCCTTAAATAGAAGGGATGATGGTCTGTTTAGGTTCAAACCTAAATAATATCTCACAGAATAAAACTATAATGTTGGAAGCTGAATTTAATGAGCACACATAACACTATTTATAGCTAATCTATCATTATTTATAAACAGTTTACTAGTCTCCCTAAAGAGAAAATACTTGATTGTTTACATGTGAGGTTGTACAATGATTATTGTACAATGATTTAAGTGCCCCTTGTTTCTGGTAAATTCTTCTGGATGGATGGTTTTTAAAATAACTTGAGCTGTGTTTTAGGAAGGATGTTAGTTTTAGTCGAGGTTGGGACAGGAGACTCACTTTTAATGGTAAAATGTTTATCCAGCTAAAAGCATAACTCTAAACAATCACGGTTACTATAATAAACATACTGATGAACAATTTCACTTCCGCCAAACACGCTCAAGGACTCAAGTGTCTTTCCTGAGGATATTATTTTTGTTTCAGAGGGTTGAGAAACCTCACATCCACCTATTACATATATAACCTCTCACATCCACTTCAAAAAGCTATTTCATAATTACAGTATATTCGACATGATCCTCAAGTATGCAAACAAAAAGCAATTCAACCAAAAATAATGGATGTCTGCATCACATTTAAGGAGTTGACCGTTTCATTAGTGAAAGATGTTTGTACAAATACATTCAATATTGTGATTTAATGAAGCATTACAAAAACAAAAACAAAAAGAAATATCGTGAGATCTTACAAAGCTTGCTTCTGTTTTGAAGGTATTCCAGATTCCTCAGGGAGTCTTCTAACATCTGGATGGAAACAACAAGATTTTAACCCATTTCTCTAGTTAATCAGTTTGATATCCAGGAAACCCTAAAATGACATACTGTATCTCCTTGCTCGTTTTAGTCACAAGAAAATAAATGGAAATCAGATTTTGTCTGAAAATAATCTAAATACCAATTGAGATAAATAGTGACAGTTCAATTCTTGCTTGGTTCAAATTAAACAAACTGAGCAGAGAGACATGTCATTTTCAGATACCATCCAATTAAAGAAAAATGTAGGTCCAGATTGTTAACAGAAATACTATAACAACAGTGTGTCGTCTTGATAAATAGTAACAAGCTGCTTTCTGATGTTGGTAAATGAAGATCATGGTCAGGGAGAGTAAATATGTCCACAGTAAACAATGTTGAGGAATCCATACATTATGGCGTTCCTCAGGAGAGTTGAAGCCGACGGCACGATGGTGTTTGATGGTTCTCCCCTGAAGGCGGATTCAGAGCAGATGGAAATGGATGTGTGGGTGAACAGAACGGGAGCTCAGAATTTCTCTGTGACTGACAGCTGCAGACGGGTTAAGACAGTTAAAGTGTTACTGTATCAGACAGTAATAAGAGGAGTGAACGGATGAACGGGGACAAATAGTCTGATATACTGTATCCATGAACAAATCAATCACCTTCACTCTACTCGTGTGCACTCTGACTTCTTTTTCCTCGTTGCCTCTGAAGTTAATCCGCCTGTTAAATCCCTCTTCAGCTGCAGGGAGATACACAGTGACCTCGGATGCACGGTGTCCTCCTCTGGCAAAGACACATTTATACATGCAGCCATCGATGGGAGTAGTCGAAGAGACTTTGGGACGAGGTTCTTTTTGCATCCCAGCATGACGACGGCAGGAAACACTCTGCATACAGGAGGCCAATCAGTATCAGGACATCAACGAAGACACATATGACTGAGACATTTTGGGGTTTTGGAAAGATCAAAGGTGGATGAAAACAGAAAGCGGAAAGAAAGTTGTACAAATAAAATGAGATTCAGCCTCCAAGCAGAGCCATCGTAACTATTTTTCTTTCTGTTCAGCACAAGGCTCAAAATTCTTCGCTCTCCAAATTTAAAATGTTTTACTCAGAAATCACAAACGAAATCTGCAAAATCTATTTAATGACACATAAATCACAGAAAAAAAACTTAAAATGCACAAACCATCCATTTTTTCCCTGTACATTTGCAATTTTTTCTCAACCCCATTCGTATCTTTTACATTTTGTGCCCCCATTTTAGCTCAAAAATCAAATCAAATGTATTTATAAAGTACATTTAAAAGCAACAGCAACCTGGGTGCTGTACAATGAAATATAGGAAAATATAGGAAAAAGACAATAAAAACGTAAAGACCAATTTTTATAGACAAAAGACAAAGAAAGGAAACTCTCATACTGAGCTATAAGCCAAGGAAATAAAAGTGTATTTTAAAACAGGCAGTGTAGGGGTCAGCCTAACATGCAGAGGCCACTCGTTTCGTTCCAGAGTTTGGATGCTTCAACCTGGACCTTGAGACTACCAGAAGCAGCTGGTCAGCTGACCTGAGTGGCAGAGATGGTATGTGTTTCAAAAGGTCGGAGAGGTAGGTTGGAGTTAGGCCATTTAGGCCGACTTGTAGGCAAACAATAACATCTTAAAATTCATCTTAAAACTTACAGGGAGACTTTAAAAGGAGACCATCATGGGAGAAATGTGCTCTCGCTTTAGTTTTCCTGTTAAAATGAAAGCTGCAGCATTTTGGACCAACTGAATACGATGCAGGTTGACATTTAAAAAGAAAGAAAAATAAATTGCCGTCATGTTTTATAACTCTACGTAGAGTTAATGGTAGCTATATGATGGAGTTACAAGATGTTTTGTGTGAGAGGATTATGGGTGAGTATCACAACATCTCACTACAGTACAGCATCTCCAACTTCCCCAATGCGTCAGAGGGAGTACACTTACTTATTTCACAGACTTGTTGAAAAGCTTGGAGGTAAAAGCACATGAGCTCATCAGCGGGTGGGGATCTCCTGTAATGGAGTCGGCAGCGGATTTACAAAGTAACATCACCACACGTCACACCGAGGAAAGTAAAGAGGATTCATCAAACGCACATTCCCTTTATGTCACTTTGGATTTCACCCAAGTATTGAGGTATCATTGATTCAACAGGTATTTGATGATCTTCCAGCTCATTAATCGGCCTTTGCTCGTTCAAAGAGGCTCCAGGATGCAACCTCACTGAAGTCCCAAATTTAAGCCGGAGAAGCTCCTTCTTGTGTGTTCGTGGCTGTGATATGAAGTGTTTGAAGATGCATTAAAGCTTCACTGTGTTCATGAGAGTATTGGTGTTTTGCTCAGCGAGCCTCCAGCTTGACCTACTTCGACAAATAAATGTGAAGAAAAGACACATCCTTATCCATCCTTTCTGCACTGCGAGGCGTAGCGCTACGCTGCTAAAAACACAAATCCTACATGTTCAGCTTCCCTGCACCCACCGCCCAAAATGACAATGTGTTAAGCCCCTGCCTCTCCGGTTGATCTGAGGCTCTCTGGGTAATCTTGTCAACAGATCAGAGACGTAGGGGCTGAGCACAAAGCAGGGCTACGCCATCCACGTCCTAATGGGATTGGCCATCGTCACTAGATGTGCTACTGCGATTAGCCCGCTTGGAAGCGTTCAGGGATTTAGACCTGAAACACCCTGCCCCAGGCAATTAGCACTACATGTTTAGGCAGAGTGACGTGAGTTTGATGCTCGATATCTCAGCACAGAACTCTGACATGGTGCAAGTCAGGCAGTCTGAAATATTTTTTATACATTGATTGAACAATATCTATGCCTATAAAAGTAAAGTTCATGATTGGAGTTTTTACAGTTTGTGGGGATGTTAACATTTGATTACAGATCCAGAGTCAAATGATATACATGCATAGTAAATGCCCGAAAAGTTGAACTTAATAGGAAAAATTCTATTTTATAAGGAAGATCTTGAACTCATCGTTTCCGTTTTCAGATGTCACACTTCTTCTTCAGAGATCCCAGCCCATCAATCCTTTAGCTGCCCGCTGAGCCTATTTGACCCTGACGTCACTGAACTGGCTTTTGGACTGTCTGACCCAAGTTCCCTTAAACCTACACCTTCAATAATAAACATGCAGAGAAAGTTAGAAACGTGGGAACAATATATGCAAGGGTACAAAAAGATTCTGTAAAATACTATAATTCCCATCTAGATTAGGTTGAGCTGTGGCCAGCTTTTTTTTTGTTGATGTTACTTGATAAACTAGATTGCCACCAATCAGCCATGTTGCAGTTTACATCCACCTCTGTTACAAACGTCATCACTTCATCATTTGATCCTATTAGAGATTAGTGTGGAATTGTGATTATTAGCATTTGAATTATTGAGTTATGGCCAAAAATGTGTTTCTGTGAGGTCACAGTGACCTTGAACACCAACATCAGTGGACTGGAATGAGATGCCAAGAGTGCTGATGCACAGAAAATAAACATAAAGAAATTCACACCGGCCTACTAAATAGAATGGATTGGCCCACTTTTGTGTGTGTGTAGGGATATTTCTTTATCCACCAGAGCAACTGATAGCAGTAAATTAGCTACTCCATCCGTAGCTAGCAGCAGCAGCAGCAATCCGGCTACTGACAACGTGAGTGAGGAGTGGAAAGAGGGAGAAGAAGCACAAGCAATGGTCACAGGTGATGCTAGCAGTCCGACAGAAAGGTCCACCACCTCCACCGCAGTTACTGAGCCAACATGTTAGGGGGCTTTTACTATTTCACTCGGCCAAATACCGAGCCAAAAAATACAGTGCACAACTTTTCTATTTACTTTCAGTACCTACTGCAGGCGCACGTCCAAATGACATTCTATTGCATTCAATTGTGACATGCAACTTCGTCTTGACAGTTCAGTTTGAACTTTGACCCTCTGCTCATATATCCGCGGCACAGAGGATTGTGGGTCAGAATAGCCAGAAAAGCATGCTGGCTTGCAAAACGTGACAGATGCATTAAGACATCCTGGTACTTTTAGCATACTGCATTTGACATACTTTGTGTTGGGGAATACTAAATAGTGTTGTATTCTGGGTGAAGGAAAAGCACAGATGGTCTTCACAAGAAGTGGTCGTACATACATACAGACATACATTGTCCCTCATCGCTTACATTGAAGCACTTTAGGAATAGAAGATTACTGTAACCAATAACCCTTTGAATGTCCTGTACCTGCGGGTATGTACGCATTGTTTTAAGATAAACTTGAACAAAAAGTTTCCATAGCTCACTCGCAAGTATGTAGAGCAAAAGATCAATTAAAATGCTTGAATAAAGAGCTGAGCACACTATGGTGTAATTAAACTAAACGCTTTGTAAACACGGCTGGTTCCTGATAGAAAAATATACATTAGCATCCCATCCTGTGACTGAATTAATAACCTCAGATACAGTATCTCAGGGTAAGTCCTCTAACACGCAGGGCGGAAACAACCCTAAAGACCAGGCCCACTGACCTCCACCTATCCATAAAACACGGCCGACCTGCTCACAGATCAGCTGCTCCAATCCTGCAACAACAAGCTTACTGCATGTATCATCCCACTTCCTGTCTGCAACACTTCTCTTCTGGCTAAAAGAAAACAGCGATCATTTTTTAGATAGTTTCAGTTATGCTGAATGTAATTTAGGGAACATATTCAGGAAACTTTATTGCTGAAACCCCACACAACAGCACAGGGCGATGGTAGTTGCTTTATTTAGCAGGCACCACACCACCTGGGATTTAACCGTCTTAACGATAAGAAGTTTATGAGAGAGGTTAATACCTCACTGCTTCATCCATGTGACTGACAGCGAAGTCAAGAGTCCAACAGGCAGGAAGTACACTAGCATGGATCAAAAGACGGCAAATCACACATTTAGTTCAATGGACGACGTCTTGATCCCAGTCAGATATAATATATACACACATATATATTTATATACTGTAATTGTACAGCATGTATTTGTATTGTTTTCCTCATGTATATACCATAGCTGTAGACACAAATTATTTAGTGTCTTTACATACATTCACACACACACACACACACACACACACACACACACACACATCATAGATTCTATAATAGTTTGTATTTATGTATATTGACAAATCAAATCAGTGACTGATGATATCAATGACTCTCACTGAACCTACATTTGTGAAAGAGTTTATTTCCTCCTTCTCTTTTCTTTTTTTTTTTTTTTACATCATTCACTATCGCCCCATTATACTAATAGGATTGGTCGCCCAATCAGGAAGAGGCAACTCCTAAGTCAGGGGTTTAAGCAAAGGGAATTAAAGGGTGGATCTCTGCTGGTCCGAGTTGCTGAATTGATTTGAACTTTGAGAGGGTCCCACTGATCACCAAATCGGAAGACGCTAACGAAGCCAAGAAGGTTCAAGCGCCTCCCTCTCAATCCCCTTCCGCTAGGAAATCGCCTTTCAGCACGATTAGTGTTGCAACAAGATTCTCTCTTCTCCTGCTCAGACAACCGTCAAAATTTCCATCCTTGAGGATCTTGAGTTTCTGGAGGAAGAAAGCATGGGTGCGGGAGCCAGTGCAGAGGACAAAAAGTCCAAGGAGTTGGAAAAACAACTCCAAGAAGATGCTGATAAGGACTCTAAAACAGTCAAGCTATTGCTGCTTGGTAAGTGGACTTGCTAAAAGTCTTGTTGCAAGTTTTCCTTTTTGTCCGAGACTGGAGGTGATGTAACGCGTTCAGACAGATGGCTTTTCACTTGAAATGATTCAGTCCTTTACAAATTCTAACTTTTAACTTTTAACTTTTTTTTTTATCTCTGATGGAACAAAACTTTCTTTGGAGGTCAGGTCTGTAGACTAGAACAGGAGTCTTGCAGTCACTCAACAGGTGTAACTGCTCAATTAGAAAATGCATAGGTAATAAACATGACTAGGTTGTGGGAAAATGTTTTAGTTAACTTTCATTGAAGCCTGAGCAATAAACAATTGGTTTGACGAGAAGAGTTTGTTCCCATTGCAGCTCATTCAGTTCATAACAATGTATTAATAAGCGGAGTTTATTGACTCATTTGCTGCATATTCTTTAAATCTTGGACATGAGCCAACTCATCTGCTCTGACACAGCTTAGGTAGACGTAAGATATGTTCAGAGGATTTATAGGTGGTAGGGTGTGGATGATTAGTTTTTGGATAAAGCTCCACATTAGTTTATTAAAAAAGAGGGCTGGACTGTTTAAGCTTGTGCAGAACTGAGAGCAGGTTTGCAGGAGTAAAGATAAATTGGGTATGTCTGCAGGCTGAGCAGTCAACGCAGGGATTAAACACTTGTAATACCATACAAATACTGCAAGACATGAGACCTTGTTTTAAGCTGTTTTAAGTTGTTATGTTTTTTATATTATGTTTTTTTTAAAGAATTTGCAGAACTTAAAATGTCTTAAAGGCTTCAGCCTTTTTGTTTGGAAACTTTTGACAAATACATTTAATTTAAAAATTGGGTCAAAATGCTTTATTTCCTTTGCTGCATCTTAAAATAAAGAATGACTTTTCACTTCTAATGGAAGGACACTGGTGCTTAAAACAAGCATAGCCTTTGGTCTAAATGAATCACAGGCCGGCTGTGATATGTCAATCCGATTAACTAACTGGTTTAGTGCAGATCCACTTGGTGAGGTCTTTGTTGATCCCTCAACTCACACAGAAAGTATGAAGTGTGTTTTATTACCACAAACGCTACAAGATTCTCAGTGGCAAAATACCAGCGAGCATTCTGATGAAAATCTAGTAGATGATGTTTAACAAAAAAAATATATATATATGAATTTAATTTTGTGACATAAACAAAAATGACAACAAGAAAGTTGGTATCAAATAAAAGCAAGGTTAAAATAATGATATTGTTAATAATCAGTCTTTGCTGATGCATTGGTGATGCATGTGGAAATACATATATATATATATATATATATATATAAGTATATTGTATAAATGATTTTACTATTTATTCTAAAATCTAAAATTCTATGTCTTACAACATTGCATTATTCTTTCAGAGTATAATATGTTGTTCTGAAACACTATTTTGAGTCAGAAGAGTTGCTTCTCCCGCAGTAGTCAGAGATCAGATGATAAAGATACCACGAGTGCCATCTTGTGGGCTCTGATGGGCATTGTGAAAGGATGTCTTAATAAACTTGAATATTTAGGATAAACAAAAACAGACTTCCATCAAGAGGATATAACAAAGTGACCTAAATTTAGGTAGATGGGAACAACCAAAATTGTTGAGCTGCAATTCTGAGCCCGAAATCAAGAACAAGGCAATTGTACAGTTTGTATATTACAACTGAAAAAAACGTTTGTCTGCAAAATCTGCACTTTTTAAAATGTATTCAGTTACGTAAAAAAATATTTTTATGGTATCTATCTGTAAAGCACAGATGTAATGTCACTACAAAGCCTAAAGACACATACATCCCATCACAGAGAGGATAAACGCACTCTTAATTATTACCACATCACAAAGACTTGCCAGTAACTGCTTATGGGGAAACCCAGTAGTTTCTCCCTGAGAGGCTTGGATGAGGCCATACGAGCATCTAAATGCTCAAGCAGAAGTCTGAGGATGGAGTTTAACGTGGCTCCGGTGAGAGCAAGACTTTGGTAACAGCATCCAACTGTGACTTGAATTGGACACAGTCAACAATATGCATTAATGTACGATATAGGAAGGCCTCAGTCCCTTTCAGTGTGATTTGCTAAAGTTTCGAGATGTTTGCCAACACGCTGGAGCTCATTAGCATTTGTTAACAGCATGAGGAGCTCAATGTATAACCTGCTGAGAATCTGACACAAATTGCTTACCGAGTACCAAATTAGAGCACATTATAGCTCAGCAAGACAAAAAAGGTAAGAGCTTTGTTGTTTTGCTGCAAGGAGATTATGTTGTTCCTGTTAGCAGAGTCTTTAGCCAGTTTAGCGTCCTCTTTTAAATCATCACAAGGCTTCACATGTGAAAGTGAGAGTCAAAACACCCCAGACAACTTCACCGTCACCATCATTTCACAGGCCAGCTGAAACGAACAGGAATGTCCTCTCCACTGCCACAGACAACACTGTCTCGTCTTGTTTTTATCACGTTAACGTGCATTTTTCCTGACTGTAGCTGATGTTGTTGCTACATGCAGCACATTTTGCCTGCTTGCTCTGCCTACTGAGCATATAGCGCATCTTTCTGTGCCTGTTTCACAGCATTCGTGTCAATATGGTTCCATTATTTTACAACCATTTACATTTGGCCGGAAAAACAAATAAACATATTTTTTTTAAACTTAAATGTAATGGTTTAATTTAGATTAATGGTCTAATGCTGACACATACCTTTGTTCACAGAGCTAAACGGGGAACTTTCATACAAACTTAATGGATTTTCTTGGATAACATTGCCATGATTTCCATAAAGAGATGTTACCTCTAAATTATTCTTGTATAACTCAAAGAGTTATGCTATAATAATGTCATTGAATTTGCTCCTATGTGATGAAGGCAGATATCAGATAACTTTAAAAAAAAAACACCTCCTGAACCGATCCAAACTGTTATAGACAGCACTGTGAATTAAAGTCACAGTATTTTTGTCTATTTTGACCAGAGTGCTCCTTGATATCGACTGCATTGTCAAACCATGTTAATGGTTTACAGTGTGTTTCCACACAATGGCGTGTCAAAGATAAACTGTTATGTGTGTTGGTAACCTTTTATTTTCTTCCAGGTGCTGGTGAGTCAGGGAAAAGCACCATTGTAAAACAAATGAAGTAAGTGTTAAAATAAGTGACAGAATTTGTTTTGTGTGTGTCATCCGCACCATGTCAGTGGCAAGCAATGACATTGTTTTTAATCTCATTAGTCAGGCATTCAGCCAGCAGGCCAAAGCTCTCGCCTCTCTGACTGTTTCACTTGCAGTGAAGCCTTTTAACAAAAGGTCATCAGGACAAACATCCGCTTATCCTGATTGTCAGCACTTGTTTTGTGTAGCCAGTTACACTCTGGCAATAAGAGCCGAGTCAGGTCAGAAACACACCGCAGGGGGGCGCTGTGATTACTAGCTCCAGTGGATGCCCAGTAGGTGGTTTCTATATTATGTGTGTGGAAGTCAGAACTGCATATAATTGCAAGATCCTAGTAGTTCTATATTATTTTAATGAAGGTTTTCACAAATTCTGCTTTATAAAATGATTTTCTATATAATATGGATGTATAAAATATAAACAAGTTTTTCCTTGGATTCCAATATTTTCTTTTTGCTTGTGTACAGGATTTTGCATCAAGGTGGTTACACAAAAGAGGAACAATTGGAGTTCAGAGCGGTCATCTTTGGCAACATCCTGCAATCCGCTCTGGCTATCATCAGAGGCATGGAGATGCTGAGCATTGATTTTGGCTCGGCTGCTGCACAGGTCTCATATGACACTTAAAAGATCTACATCAGACATGATTAACTTGTAGAGTTAATTTTCAATTACATTCAGTTGTACTATAAATAGTTTGGTTACTGTACCGGTGCTGACGGATCTTTCTTTCGTTCTGTGTGCATTGAAACCACAGGAGAATGCACAGAAGCTGCAGAACTTGTCAGACTCCATTGAAGAAGGCACAATGCCTGCTGAGCTGTCTGATGTCATCATGAAGCTCTGGAAAGACAGCGGTGTGCAGGCCGGCTTTGATAGAGCAGCCGAGTACCAGCTGAACGACTCCGCTGGCTAGTGAGTCCATGTCTACAACTGGGATTAAGACAGTAAAGGGGGTTACATGTAAAACTAAAGAGGCAGCTTGGCTTCCTGTTCATAGATAAAGATGATTTCGGATCTGAAGCCTGATTTCTGTATGGCTTGTTCTATCATCATCAGCTACCTCAATGAAATGGACCGAATCTGCAAGCCAGACTACCTTCCCACTGAGCAGGACGTGCTGCGATCTCGAGTCAAAACAACTGGTATCATTGAGGAACAGTTCTCCTGCAAAGAGTTGCACTTCAGGTGAGTCCCACAGGGGCCCTAAACAAAAGTCTGTGACTGAGTAAACATACCAGCACCATGATAACCCGGACTGACTTTCTGCGTGGTGAACAGGATGTTCGATGTGGGTGGCCAGAGGTCAGAGAGAAAGAAGTGGATCCATTGTTTCGAGGGTGTGACCTGCATCATCTTCTGCGGAGCTCTCAGCGCGTACGACATGGTGCTGGTAGAGGACGATGAAGTGGTGAGTTGAGGTTCCAGCGCCTGACGGTAAAGCACAAGATGACAGAAACGTCGACTAGTAACTCAACCTGCTCCCCTCTGACCCTTCCAGAACCGCATGCACGAGTCTCTCCATCTATTCAACAGTATCTGCAACCACAGATTCTTCGCACTGACCTCCATCGTGCTTTTCCTCAACAAGAAGGATCTCTTCGAAGAAAAGATCAAGAAAGTCCATCTGAGTATCTGCTTCCCAGACTATGATGGTAAGACGGACTTAAGTTGCTTTATTGGTTCATGAGTTATATCTGATGCACACTGTGCTATAACGCGACCAATTTGTTGTCCATATCAGGCTAGATGGATGGGGAAATGGTGAGATTAAATCTGTCAGGCGTGCAGTGAGAGTGGATCACAGTCAGCTGCCATTTGTCAGCTTTGATTAATGAGACTGTAACAGGAGAATGTGTGAAAAACAAACCAATCGGTTAACAGCATTAGAATGCAGACAAACACAACAGATTGACTAAATGATCATGTAAGGAACCTTGAGATTAATAATTGCAGACAATGAATGCTCCTTCAATTAAATTAAAATAAACTTACGTCACGTCACCTGACCAACATAGCGATGCAGATTATTTTTAAAAACAAAATTCAATCCCCTCCCATCTTCATTGCTTTTTAGGCTCCAACTCATACGACGATGCGAGCGCCTACATCAAGACGCAGTTCTTGGACCTGAACATGAAGAAGGGTGTGAAAGAAATCTACAGCCACTTGACCTGTGCCACAGACACAAGGAACGTCGAGATTGTGTTCAACGCCGTGACAGACATCATCATCAAAGAAAACCTTAAGAGTTGCGGTCTCTTCTAAGCAGCTCCCAAGTGAAAAGAGGTGCGCGGTGACCACATCACATCACTCCCAGGGACTTTGTTGATACAGAGTAATAGGGTCTAGATGAGGCAGACCCCAGATGATTCAATTTAACTCTCATACAGTGAATCCTATCAGACAATCATGTGTTGCCAAGCAACAACTTCTGGCCTGTACACGAGGCAACGCAAACCACACAATTTAGACTTTAGGGCCACTGAGGATGAGGAAGATAAAGATAATCTCAAAGCAATCCCTGAAGTGATTTGTGATTAAAATCAGTTGCTCCCAACGCTGCAGAGGAAGTTAACTCTTCATTTCAGAAATCCATTGAACAGTGCATTACGTAGCTATGAATGTATCAAAATGCTTAGCTTTAAAGTCGAGCTGAATTGGAAAAGGCCTTTTTTTAAACCTTTTTCGATCACAATGTGCACATCTTCAACAATATATGCCAAAAAAACCCAATCATTTCTTCATATATTTGAAGATCAAGATCCTATGATTTATTCTTCCTGGAAAACAACATACGACATACGCTTATATCAGCTAGAATAACACATCCATCCATCTGCAACATCTCTGCACAGAGCTAGAGAAGGTCATGAGCTCAATTCCTTCAAATGGAAATACGTCACCATACTGAAGCTAGATACTCTCCAAATATTGTTTCAGCTCGACTTTAAAAATCAGTAGCAACAGATATTTAAATGACTGAAGGAGATTTCAACATGTTTGAGATTTATTTTGTATTATTCTCTTCTTTGCAGAACTTCCTTTCCTACCTTAACCCCTCACGTATTGGCATTAACTGAGACGTGTACTGTTGGAGATCAGCGGATCCTCAGTTTTGTTTGTTCATGCCATCGCTTCCATGCCATGTCCCAGTCCTTGACTGCTCCTAGCACATCACCATCTCCAACAGTACCACCCTGCAACACAACGCACGCCCAGCTGGGTTGAAACAACCATCAAGTCACCATATTGTTGTTCTCTCCAGAAGGTTTTCTTAAGTACAGTATTTGTCTCACACCTGAAGCTGCTGGTTTGAAGGTATGAAACGAAATACTTGCTCATTTGATCCTCGCTGCTTCAATTCGACTATGTTGTAAGTTATATCTACAATTATATATAAAGAAAGCTCTGTAAAAATAAATATGAACAATAAAATTGGGGAAAATATTTATGTTTTGAATAGCAAAATTCCAACTTTGTTTTTTGTTTTTGAGTACAGTAGTGTCTGTGGTCTTGATATTTAAACTGTAAAAAGTTGCTGAGCAAATATTCCCAGTGCATCCAGAAGACAAACCAAATTGTCCATGTATCTAATCTAAATAGTTTTAATGTATTCAATTCATTTAACAATTTAATGTGATGAATAAATTTCAGAAGGTCAAACATGGTAGAGAATCTTTGTACATAAGAGTAGGTAATTCAATATATTTTGAAAGATAAATCTATATGAGAGAGTGAAACACTAGAGGGATGGTGCTTTATAATGAAAAGGGAATGAAAATCTTCTGAGTTTGTCCTTTCTTATGAAATGTAGAGGCATGAAATAAAGATGCATTAACTTCATTCGTGTCTGTTTCTTTGCTGCAGAATCCAAATCAGTCACTCAATGAGCTGTCAACAGTGAAGGAAAGCCTCCGGCCGTGACCGCTGATCTAGCCAGACAGGAAATAGCAATGTATAGTTTAATAACAATAAACCTAACGATAAACAAAACTGTAATTAATCTGAACATTGCACTTTACTCTAAGACTGTGCAGGAAAAGATTCACCAGATTTGCAAGCTTTGACAAAAGTGAGTGTGTAATGAGTGTGTAGCGTTAACATTATTCTATACAGTGAGGAGTTGAGCATAATTTGCTCCCATATTTAATGATTGTATGGTCTCAGTTTTGGTATTTTTTATTTCATTCAAACTCCAGAGCAAAGCAGTGGAAAATCCAGTAGATCTGTCAAGCTTCTCCCCAGTGTGGTTCATTAGTATTTCCATCTGTCCATCCATATTTTTGGAAAAGATGCAGTATTACCCTTACAGCAAGACATGGACACTG
The DNA here is from genome assembly GCA_029853015.1 of Chelidonichthys spinosus. Lineage (NCBI taxonomy): Eukaryota > Metazoa > Chordata > Actinopteri > Perciformes > Triglidae > Chelidonichthys > Chelidonichthys spinosus. Next base: position 14,863,144 of record CM056829.1, read on the forward strand.
CTACTGTAATTTATTTTTATTCAATCCTACATACATTGTCCTGCAGCTATAAATACTCACTAGTACACTAACGTGTATTCATCCTGAGCTGAAAATAATTTCCAAAAAATATACTTTTTAATCCTGAACTACAGTACCTCTCCGTTTAAGGACGTTTCTTAGCATTTTTAAAGAATTAAACAATACATTTGCGACTTGTTTTAAAGATTTACATCTTCAGTAGAGAGTAATGGGCTTGGGGCTGGGTGCCACAGACAGGGAAGGGAGTCACGTGTTGAGAGAAGAACTAACATTGGCTTTGGACTTTGTTGAAAAAAAGAAAAATATGGCAAAGCTTTTGGGCTCAAAAAGCACATGTGCAGTTAAAAAATTTTTCTCTCAATGCTCTCAAGTAGACTTGTAGATTGACTACATTTTGAAAGAATGTTGCAATAAGTCATGTTATTAGTACATTTTCGAGGAGTGTTATACTACAGAGGCAACATCCAAGGTCAATGGACAATGAGGACATATTGGAGAGCTGTGGTGTGTGCAGCAGCTGGAACAAACTGAGCCCTCAGCTAAAGCATACAGATGTGTCCAAAGTCTAAAAATAGTGTTTCCAATTTGCATGACCTCCTTCCTTGCATGGTTTAGGTGAGTCTAGGCATTTATAAATCTTCAGAGTGGATAACATCGGAATGAAGTTAGTTTAGATTGATTTTAAAACAGAAGGAAAGGCAGAAAAAGGAAAGGAAGACAACTTTGTGCCATCATTTAATGACATTAAAAACAACCAATTAAATTGCAGCAATTTACAGAAAGCTAGACTTGAAGCTTCAGGAATGTTTTCTTCCAGGATTTCTCTGTGCAGGAAGTGACTGATCTGACCCAAACTGAGCTCCACTACAGTATTTTGCAACAGCAACAGACTGCCTCAGTATTGTGTGATGGCTGCAGCCAAAGAAAACAAATACAGTATCTGGCCATTTCAAATACCTTGAAAAAAGGATATTCTATACTGACCTCCACTGAGTGAATAATGTTAGTCATATTCAAACTCCTATGAAAAAAAAACAGGGAAGGTCTCCCGTTGCAAATCGGTTTGCAGTGATGTCTCTTATGTATAAAAATATTGTTCAATGCAATGTTGTCTAGTTAATTAACTATGTAGACTGCGGTGTTGCTACTGAGTTCATTACACTCTTGCTAACTAATCCCAGACCTCAAATGTTCCGTTATATACATCAAAAATGCTGAAAATGCTTCTCCATACATAAGTTATTGCATTCACACATCCCAAAGTGAAAATACTATATAACTGCAACTCAAAAATTAAAATAAAATATAACAAATGCAAATATTCAATAAAAGCGATGTGATACAGACTTAAGCTAAGAAAAATGTCAACAGAATTTACATATTAGCTGTGAAACTGTGAAAAGCAATGATGGATTTGATAAACAGGCTCTGTTTTGGTCCTTGTACATATGACAGACAAACTATTAATGTGTCCGAGACATCAGAGGGGCTTTTACCTGCCGGCCCCTCGACTGATGCAAAGGTCTTAAATATGACAGGACTCCACAGTTCTCACAGTGATCATTTTCACAAGCCTCCCCCACGTATTACTGCCTCCCAGTGTGCTCTGCATCATAACATCTATTAAGACAAAAGTAATCGTAGTATCAAGTCCCCAAATTGTGGAATTTAGGTCCTGCATGCAGCGTGGCCACCAGCTCAGTCCTTAAGTAACACCTACTTTCCAATTTTCTGCAGACAAGACATACCAGCCCAGACGTCCCGATTCTGCTCCTGACACCTGCAAAGGACAATAACAATCATTAATATCTACGGCCCCAGGCAACAACAAACTAATAATTCATACAAATAGAATACCCATAAACCTGTCATTTAAGTTTTAGTTCATATGCTACTTGGTAATAATAAACTAATTTTATAGAAATGCTTTATTGGTTTACACACCAGAAAACAAATAGTTTGATTTTATACAGTTTTACAAACGTCAGGCACAACGTTCATCAGTCTGTGTTGTACTTTTCAGCTTCTCTACTTTGAGCTGAGTGCTAATGCCAAGATGCTAAAATGCACATATGCTAACGTTTAGCTGCTAGCATGTTTGCTATTTTAAGGTTAGCGTAGTGTTTGGCATTTTTACGTAAAAACACAATTATCTCCCACTTATCTTACCTCAACTTTGATTTAACTTAAGACCATGGTCCTTTATAGTCAACACACAAAGAGACCAACACAGTTATATTTAAGTTGGTTATTTGCGCTTTTGACACTTTGTATTTATGTAATTAAGTTAGCTTAACTCAGTAATGCCAACACGTCGTCTTTAATTAGTTCATATAGTTCGCTTAACTTACATTACTATTAGCGCTTTCGACACCTTTTTCTTTATGTAAATGAGTTATCTTAACTCAGTAATGCCAACACGTTGTCTTTCATAGTAGTTTATATATTTCGCTAAACTTAGCGTTTTCTTCTGCCATCGTCACTGGTATGCTGACAGTTGGCTCTTGGGTGATACCAACTGTCCATCACAACACGGGGGTGTGTGCTTAACGTAGATATATTGTGCTGTAGTTATCTTAATTAAGGTGTGTCAGGCAATCTATTTTGTCTACTGTTTGTCTGTAAATGTGTGGGTATTTCAATTATGAACAGTCTGACAAATAGCATTGCAAATTTAGACCCCATTTACTCACATTTCCCCCAGAGCATTAACCATATCACACTGCCTTCAACAGCAGATGGAGTTGATAAATTGGTGTGATTGTTTTTGTCTGACTCACGTGTTTCAACAGTTTGCCCAGCCTCGTCAGTTTGTTCACCTCACATCACATTTTTCTGACTGGTTTCATGGGCCCGGTTCATTCAATATGAAGTTTTCTTTGTACTTTTATGGTATGTAGGTAAATAAAACCCACTTTCTAACCAGATGAGTAGCATTTCTGTGTGCATACCTGCTACGAGGCTGATGTTATTCTGTCCATATATTTAAAAAGTTTTTATGGGTGTATCCTTTCATGAATTTGAAACATGTGGCACTGTATGAAAACTCAGCTGATGACCAGAGTTATTGATCATCTGATAAGTGTCAGAGCCAAATTTCATTGCAATTCATCCAATAGTTATGAAGCAATGCATCCAATAGTTATGAAGCAATGCATCCGATAGTTATGAAGCAATGCATCCACTAGTTATGTAGCAATTCAACTCTGTGGTGATGCAACAATCCAAGATGTCCAACACCCTGTTGTCACATCTCTGCAGTGTTCTGAATGCACGGCAGTCCAGGTGAAAGTCAGTGTGCTGACCTGTAGGGCCTGAAGCTTTAGTAGAGCCCGATCTCCCTAAGGTTGATCTTGATGATGACGTCTGTGACGGCGTCAAACACAAACTGTACATTCTTGGTGTCTGTGGCACATGTGAAGTGGGTGTAGATCTCCTTGGTGTCCTTTCGTTTGTTTAAGTCTTCAAACTGGCACTGGATATGAGCTGCAGTCTCGTCGTATGACTGCCCACCTGCAGTAAATACAGTTGGTCATAATTACATGGAACAAAACGTTTGAAATGCTACTAATGATCTTTCAAGGACATTTGTTTCTGCAAGTGGCGGTTAAATTCGGCGTGTGACTCCTGCGTAGAAACACCTCCAGTGATGCCCAAGAAGTTCTAAATGATTGAAGTATTGATTGGAGAATGATAATGTTCTGATACAGCAGGTATATATAAATAGTTCCTCCTATAAAAACACACAAGGAGCACATAATCCAGCAATATCACACTGAAACTTTCAATAACCTGCTATTGCACAGTTTTGTCTCACCGGCGTATTCGGGGTAGCAGATAGTGAGTGGACTCCTGCTGATCTTCTCTTCGAACAAGTCCTTCTTGTTGAGGAAGAGGATGATGGAGGTGAGCGTGAACCACTTGTTGTTGCAGATGGAGTCGAAAAGCTTCATGCTCTCATGCATCCGGTTCTGAGGGAAGAGCCTATGTTTACTTTCACACAATTGGCCTTTTCACAGGGGACATTTTGCAACAGGTGAATAAATAACAGCTACAAGCTTTACAAGCTGGCTCCCTGTCACAGTGTCATTACCTAATAGGACATTTGAATAGAACAGAGCCACCACTGATGTTATTAGTTACACCTGTGCTTTTCCTGTTATGATTCTCCAGTACCACCTATATGTTAAGATACAAAAAGTGAACCTAAACCACAGCGTGTCCTTCACTTACCATCTCCTCATCCTCAGCCAAGACGAGGTCGTAATCACTGAGTGCTACGCAGAAAATGATGGACGTGACCCCCTCAAAACAGTGAATCCACTTCTTTCTCTCCGAACGCTGACCTCCGACATCAAACATCCTGGAGACAAACACACACACAAATACACACACTTAAAATGAATAAATGAATGTACAGTAAATGTGCTCATTTGAACTCTAATGTTATTTTAATTCCAGTGTTATGGGTATGAATGTCCTTGTAAAATCAGGGCAAGAACGCACACGTACACACACACACACACACACAAACACAAGCACACACATGCTGCCTCTACCTCCACCTGAGGCCCTCAAAGGAAAACTAAAGCTGCACCGAGCTGTTTTACTGACACAAATGAAACGAAAGGACGCCGTGTGCTACAACACCATTTCAGTGATTACACATTTCCAGATCCTGAGCTTTTTTTTTATTTGTTTATGGCAGACAAAGGCAGACCAGAGAGGCTATTAGAGTTAATGTTTCACCAATATTTATAAGTACAGGAGCTGGATAATAAAATGATGTCAGGATGTAATCACATTTACTGCAGAGAAGGTGGGTTGTATTAGGCTGAACGCCAGTCTGTGTTACAGCGAGTTATAAAAGAGGCTTGGAAATCAGCACTTCAATATGCAGGTTCTAAGAAATACTACAAAATGATTCATTATGATGGAGGGAGGCATTATGACAGATAAACACAGACAGACTGCTGTAGAATAACCAACGCGATACAGTACAGTAGGAAGAAAGCAGAGATACTGTACATGCAACTGAAATCAATTTTTTGTGATTACAATGATCATCAGATGTTAGATAATGAAAAAGGGAAATATGATTGTGTTAACCCAGCCTCTTTTTAATTGTGACCCCCTTATAACAATTCGAATGTGAGGTAAAACTATGCATTATTTCACAAGAAAAAGCAAATTAACTAGACAAATAAATATAATTTAGTTATTTAGTTTGGTTCTTTTAATGGCACAAGCAGCCTGGCTGAAGCCAGAGCCCCTCACAGCAGACAGATTCCAGTGGCACTAACTTGAAGTAGAGATCTTTGAAGGTGAAGTGAGTTTCCACGATGCCGGTGGTCTTCACACGTGTACGTAGCACATCCTGCTGAGTCGGGACGTAGCTCGGCTCGCAGATCCGGTCCAAGTCATTCAGGTAGCTGAGTGACAGAAAGTGTTTACATGAATTTCATCCCAGATACGCACATATGCACACACAGTTTAAATTGACTGTACAACACAGAACAGCTCCCAATATGTGCTCCTATAGGTTAACAACACCTGGTAAAATGCATTTTTTTAACCTGAAAAAAGACAACACAATGCAAAGCGAGAAAATGTTTTTCGGACACTTATGCCTGGCGGAGTGAAGCGTTTGCGCTGCAGACGGACATCTGAGGACTCCACAGACTGATACTAAATATGGGCTCATATTTTGGTGCATGATAAACACTGGCTCCTCTTGGGTTGAGTAAAAACAGACTAACTCTGATGGTTCCTCTTGTCTCGCAGTGTGGACAAAGTGTGCCATGACAGCTCGGCTGTTTTCAAAACAAAGAAAGCGTCCTTGAGCTACCTTTTCTCAGGAAGAGTATAACACAAACGCCACAGAGACATAAGAACCAGGCTGTATTCATGTGTACGAGACTGGACTATATTTAGCTCAAACCGCATTTTTCACCAAATGTCGTCACACATTTGTGTCCGGCGGCCAACGATCATAATAATCTGAAAGCATTTTGTCAAACAAAGTGCCATATAAAGAAGCTGCAAATCGACAGGAAGACTATCCCGTTGTCAGTTTCTCCTTCGTGTTTCTCCTTTTTCAGGAATGCATTCAGCTGTGCAACAAGCTGACACAAGACCGGGAAGAACAAGACGTGTCTTGCCTCCCTTCTCTGATCCAGTGGAAACGCTGCTTGTCGTGGAGGAGGAAAACTATTCTGAGTCTGACTAGTCCACCTCCGAATGCAAAGGCAAACGCGATTACAAGAAATGTCTCACGCCAGTTTACCAGTAAGAGTGATGCAACTTCAAACTTCCCTATTAATCGTCAAGGCAGTTTCATTTCCATTTGGAATTTTCACAAAGTGTCACTAAGTTGAGTAATATCACACAAAATGACACTTGATTCGTTGGAGGTTAAAAGATTAGTTGCATTATCGATTAATATGCACATTGTTTTCTCTTTTAAATGTTTTACAATGATTACATTGAAAAAGCACTATTATTTCCCAAGGACAAGTCTGTAAAGTCATCAAATGTCTTGTTTTGTCAAAAAAACAACTAAATATATTCAGTTTATTATCTCCTCACATAAAGAAAGGAGCCAATCCTCACAACTGAGAAGTGACTGTGAAGTTGCTGATTGTATTTCGATTGACTGACTGAGCGATCGACTCATTGTTTCTGCTGTAGGAAGTAAAATGATCTCCCTCCACTGACAGTTTGTTTAACTTCTCATCAGATGAATATAAATGAAGACTGAATGTCAGACTCAATGATTTGTTAGGCCATTCTTTTTCTGACTTCTTCCATGAATCACAGCGCGGTCATCTGTAAGTTCATTTAACAAGCTTGGTACGCGGAGGAAGTGAACAGAGTCCTCACTATGCGGCAGAGTCGTTGAGCTGATACTCTCGTGATCGATCGAAGCACGCCTGGCACCCGGCGTCGCTCCACAGCTTCCGGATCACGGCAGTCAGCTCCGGTGACATCACCCCTTCCTCCGCCGAGCTCGCCAGGACAAACAGCTGACGAGCATCGTCCTGGCGACAAAGACAATAATCGCTGTCATGGTGAATTTGCTCCCGTGGGCGATTCATGACATGAATGAGGATGTGGCTCTTTAGTCATTTTTAACGCAGCCTAAATGCAGGTGCACTCACCGCCCGTGCAGCATCCCCAAAGTCTATCTGTAACCGCCCCATCGCCCTGATGATGGCCATTATGGACTGGATGGTGTTGCTGTACACCACCACTCTGTACTGCTTGCACTCGTCTTCTGAGTAGCCGTCTTCATGGATGATTCTGACACAGACACAAAACACAAATAGGTTTTTTTTTAAGCCCAGATTTGAACGGCTATAAACAATGTGGGATGGATGACAGATTTTAACATATTTCAGGCAACGCTGTCATTAGTCCTGGAGTTTGAGCTTCAGTGAGCATGCAGCATGCCTAACGTGGGAACTGGGGAAGTCTATTCAGGTCCTGCCAGGCTACGGCCGGCCTCTGGGGCCATTGTTTAACATATTATGCAAAAGGCTGCGTCCTACGAGGAGCGAAACGAGGGTCCCGCTTTGCTTCCACCGTATTTCCACAAAGATGAACCCTGTTTTCTCATCATCGCGTTATTAACCTCAGACAACATGGCAGCAGCTGAATGTGTGGAGCGAGGGACTGTCTCTCGTTAATGCGACAGGAAAATAACAACAACGTTTCTGACAGGATGTAGGCGTTTGACACAACGCCATGTGCAGTGTTATCAGGAAGCTGCTACTTACTTCATCTGCTTCACTATTGTACTTTTCCCAGATTCCCCGGCACCTGAAAGAAAAACAGGGAAGGTGGTTAGATGAGTGCAGTCAAAATCGCCACTGACGGATTCCGATGCCTCTCACACGGATGACGGATCAAACCGGCTTTTCACGAGGGCTGAACTTAATCTGATCTCATTTAATCACACAATGTGCTGAATATTTGCGTCAAAAACGCCCATGAAAGATGAATTCTAATGGCAGGCATTTATGTGGGGCCCCAGGGAGTGTACAGTATACAGAATATGGTCACATGGAGCACTGATCACCATGCTATGTTTATAGCACAGTCTGGAATTTAAGAAATGATCATGGGAAAAAAAATACTAGGGACTCCTCCTTAGGAAGTGAGAGCTTGTATGATATTGACCATCTGTGAACTGATGAGTTGTACAGTTCTATATCAAGGCCTCCATTATAATAAAGGGCTTTGTAATAATGATGAGTGGGGAAATACTCCACTTGAGGAACCTTAACAGTATTTCTACAATGAACCAAACAGGAAACAGTAGTCATGCTTCTGGCTGATCCAGTGTTTTTCCACTGGAGAGACAGTCCCAGATATCATGCTGTTCTGGGCAACAGAGAGCAGAGGGGGCCATAAAACACCCAAATATGAGTCCGTCTGCAATCTAAAAAAAACAAACACCAACTCTGATCCAATCCAAACTCTACAGTATATTTGATAGTTAACCTCCAATTTGACCTGCCTCATCCCATCGTGCCAGCACAAAACCGTCATCTCTTCGTTGATTAGAAAGACTCTTCTCATTCATCATCTCCCGTTCCCACAATAAAAGTCACTACAACAGCGTGTTTAATGGAATTATACAGTAGATGCCAGGCTGCGAATTAAAATTCTTTTCATTTCAAATCTCTATTATTTTCTATTGTCAATTTCCTAAAGCTCAAAACGTGACTTCTTTAAATTGTTTGTGTTGTTTTGTGTGCTTTCCAAAGAAATGGAAAAGCACACGAAAAAGCCACCAAGTCTCTGTTCCTGGTCCAGGAAACAGTTCAGCACATAACACCCAGTAAAACCACAACATGTTGTTTTTCACTTCTGCTTTTGTACGAATTCAACAAAGCAGATATGGAGCGTTTTCAACCAGCTTTGAATCATTACAATACCCTAAAGAGTCTTAAACTTCCCTCCATATCGTCAGCACCCAAGGTCCTTTTGTCAATTACCCACAACGATCGGATGGAAACAGAAGTGGAGTCGCTGTGTTGCACCACATTTCACAGAGGCCGGCACCGGAGAGGTGCTGCCGGCTGATTGGATTACCGTTGGACAGAGCCAGACTAGCTGTTTCCCCCGTTTCCAGTCTACTTTCATGTTTACTGCTGCAGCGCCGTAGTTGGCCTCTTGGAAAAATAGGCAGATTGATTGGCCCTCCAAATATAGCCCTCCTAACAGCCCGATGGTTAGAGAACACAACCAAGTCGCTGCTAGGACTCCACCCAGGTGTCTGAGGAGGTGATTCAGCGCCTCGCCTCTGTGCCGTCCGTTGACTCACTCCAGATCAGCAAATTCAAGCAGCCAAGGTTTAATTAAAGAGGCATGAAAACATGTATGCACATGAAACATTAGATGTCAAACTCACACAACCAGTGCAAAATTATTTCCGTAAACATCTGGGGTGAGTTTACACAGGCAGCAGAGCCGCCTTTTTGCTTAATATATCACAAGAATGATCAGCAACCGCAGGGTGAAGTATTCAGGCACTGGAATTAGATTAATGGGTGTCTGCTTCTCTTTTAAAGCGGCAAGAAACAAGTCTGACTGCGTGAAATCGTTTGAAAAATCAGGATATACATCGCCTTAATATTGTTGTTCCCCTAAAAGGTGGGACACAAGACACGTTCCCGCTGCCAGTTAGGAATCCTGAGCAGATGAATTTTGTCAGGGAGGCTTTCACTGCAGTAATATGTTCAGATGGCCAGCCAAGAAGAATTAAATCCACAAATTCTTTGGTTAAGCTGTCACCAGCAAAAGAGAATTACACCCGCTCACACAGACAGGGGAGGGGAGGACAAATCATGTTGATCCCTTTCCTCAGTTCTGTCAGTCACCAATTCTCTCATACATGGCATTTTTCTGGCTGATCGTCGGCTGTGGCGTCCGGAACAGTTCACCAACTGACCTCATGCAGACATTTACTGAGTCGTCCAAAACCCCCATGCGGGAGTCAGATTCCAAACCAAGCCTCATTTAACAAGAATCTGAAATGCAGATTTTCGTCTCTTTTTTTTTAATGAATTACTGCTCGTGGTTTAGCAGGAGACCACTTTCATTGGAGGGGTGCGTTGGCTCTGCAGCTCTGTGGTTTTGTACAAAGAGCAGCAGCCGAAGTCCCCTTTTGTTTTTCCCTGGAACTCTCTTGTTCCAACGCAGACGGGGAGTGGAGCACGCTGCCTGGAAAAATAGCTTCCCCCCCGCTCAACTCTGTGCTGAGACCTCGAAAATGACTGCCGGTGTCCTTTCGACAAACCCGACTTCTGTCACTACACTCACACACTCTGGCCGTAGCGCCACACAACAAAACAACACACTCGAACTGTGATCTTTCAAAAAAAAACAGTGGAAACCGCTTTGATAAAAATCACCTCACAGTTGTGGGTAAATGGCAGGAGGCAGATTTACTGGCATGGTTTTGTTCTGCCAAATCTTGTGGATCAAGGTGCAAGAAAAACCGCTGCAAACGTAAAAGGGACAAATGAATAATCAAGGATCACAAACGATGAGATTTGAATGATCATTTTGAATCTCTAAATGTGAAACCTTCATAAGATTTACAACATGGTGCTTTTTTTTCTCTGATCTAAAAAAACGTTACTTCTAAGAATAACCTAACATGTTGTGTGTCCCTCCTCTCTTCAACACTCTTCAACAAATCGATTTGTCCCTTTCACATCCCATGATGACCCTTCTAACGTCAGCTTATAGAAATAAACATCATCCACTGCCAGGAAACAAGTCTATCACAGGAAGATCAATAAAATGCCACAACTTGTCAGGATGCAGCATATGGGCATCATTCTCCATCAGGGCTTCGTGTTGCGATGTCTTCAGGACGTGACGTTGGATGTTAGTGAGGATTTTGAGTTCCTTTGACTAATTTAATAGCTGCATCTGTACTCATCCATTTTAATTAAATACTTACTTAGTTCCTAAAACACCTAATCGAGGATTCACTTAGTGTACTTGAAGGTTCTGGTCAGTCTCCATCTCTTAAACGAGATTTCAGACATTTTTCTTCATCATATGATTCTTTTGATGTAAATTGTCAAGTGTCTTTCCAAACGTCTCAAGCAAAAGGACAAGAGCATTGCATCACTTTTCATTGTTTAGTTTCAGATGGTATATTTTACAACAAACCATTATGCTAAAGTGCTCAAAGAATAGCTTTAGCGACTCTAATCGATATCTTTATAATAATATTGTTATTATTTCCAACCTGGACCCTATTTTCCCATGATTTTGTGTCTGAATGACTAAACAGTCCTCATTACGTCTGACACTGTTATGGAAAGGACCCAACAGATAATGACCCTCAAAGATGTCGCTTATAGTGACGAACCCACAGAGACAGATCACCAAGCTCTGCAGTTCCCCTCAGCTCCACAGGGCGTTTTTGTTTGTTTTAGCCCTGTTTTGGTTTTATGTCCTACAGATTTACTGTTGCCATTGTTTTCAGTCAGCGACTAGTTGGCGACCGCGGTGGAACGTTTTGCATCTTCAGAGCCGGATAGCTCACTGTGGAGAACAAAACTGAGTTCAAAGAGAGCGAACTTTGGATTTGGATTCGTCAGTTTGCATGAAATGAAACTCCAAATGAAGGCAAATGTCCCTCCATATCTGTTGGATGTAAATAGGCAACTGTTTGCTGACACGTTTCCCACAACGACGCAAGGCCCCATAGCCATGCATGTGAGGAGGTCAAAATGGGGTCAAGAGGAGATAGTGTTTTGTTTTAAGGGCTCTAAAACTAAAGTGTAGAGTGCTGCTGGACTGGCTTTGAAGCCCCCTGGCCATCCACACCCACAGTGTCGGCATCCAGCGTCAGCGGTCAACACAGGCGAGAGAACCCAAATCTGGACTCGTCGTTCACCTGAGTTTTAGTTGCTGTGAGAAGTGAACTGTAAAAGCCTAAAACACTATTTCTAAATTAGAGTTGACAAATCCATTTGTCACTCAATAGAAAGGTAATTGGCAGTGATTTTGATGTATCAGTTACTCATTTAAGTCATTTTTCTAGCAAAATGTTTTTTTCCTTGTGCCACTCTTGCTTGAGTAAAGTTTTTTTTAACCCAAGTATCTGTATTTCTACTGTACTTTTTCGACGCCTCTGCTGGGACACTAAAATGATGTGAAACAACCCAATTAAAACTCCAGCTCCAATATCTAGATAAACGCTTTTACTTTTACTTTCCTGGTGCATTTGGGGGGAAATCCTGCAGCTGTAATGTTGAGTTTGTGCTCTGAAGTGAAACAGGCCTGCATGAGTTACAGCCTGCTTTGGGACAAGTGACAACATTCAGTCAACAAACAATGTCCTGCGAGCAAATTTCACCAGTTTAGAGAAAAGCTGCGAGGCAGGCAGCTTCGTTTCCCTTCCAGCCCTAACATCTGGTTTACTTCGCAGATCTGTCAGTGGAGACACGATGATCCACATTAAACAGGAGGAGGAGGACTGTTTGGAGTCAAAAACTAAACATAATTACAAGTAGGCCTACCCAAACATGAGTGAGGATTCAACTGATTTAACTGACAAAGAAATGAGGTCGTACCGAGCAGAAGCAGTTTCACTTCTCTGGAGGATTTCTCTCTGTCCTCCCGCAGGTTTTTGTCAATCATCTTACTCCTCTCCACCGCAGCCTTGTCCTCGGCGCTGATTGTGCAGCCCATGTTCGCTCTCACTCACAACTCCTGGGCTTCTTCAGCAGCGGACCATGAGCCGGAAGGGGGGCGCCGTCAGACGAGCCGGAGGGTCCGAGCGACCTGAAGTTTCCCAGCCGAGGAGGAGCGGAGAGAGTGAGGGGGGGGAGGGGGGAAAGGCGTTGGCACCGGAGGCTCGTCGGTCCGACTGAAGCCACAGTCTGATGCCTGGCTCGCGCTGCTTCTGTCCGCGCGCTCCCGTCTGCAGCACAGGTGATCAAAATGCGCGATTATAAACGAAAGAAAAAAACAACCTCCAAAATACATTATTTTAAAAGAAAATCCCAAATATCCGAAGTTTTATAGGCTACTCACAGAAATACATAACATGAGAAAAGAACAAATCAAAAGGCGTAAAGTAGAAACGTGTATGAAAAGGACTAAAACCCGCCTTTAAAAAGGCAAGAAAAACAGCAATAAAAATAATACTCACCAGATTTTTACCTCAAGACTACAGCCGCGCGTCCATCCAGCTGCGAACCCAGAAAACCACGACTGAAAATGAAAATTGATGCGCCCCACGGGGCTGATGGGAAACGTAGTCTAAAGTCTTCTGACCTACCGGATATGTGAATTCGTCCCGTGTAGCTTAAATGTCGCTCACAGTCGGGTGCAAAGCGCTGCGTTCCTCACAAGTTACTCGTGAACTGTGATGTTGTTTGGTTTAAACAGGCTGGAGACGCAGTTAACGCTCGTGCACAGTCAGCACAGTGTGGCAGCAGGTTTGTGTGGGATGAGAGCGCCCCCGGTGGATCTACAGCAGAACTGCATGTGTAGATTTAATTAATCTAATCTGCATTTAGCTGCTAAATGGAAAACAGACAAAACAACGACACATTTCTCCGGTCAAAAGGTCAGGTTCAGCTTTTAAATCCTCCTTCTACACATACCAGCCATGTTTGTATATTATATTAGTATATTATATAGTCTTCTTTGTGCAGTTGATGCAGTTTTCTGGTTATTGATGCTGCTGCTACCAGTGTAGCTTCCTAAAAATGTGCCCCTTTCACAGGGTTTGTAAGTTCTTATTATTGGCTTTATTAATAGTGAATAAATAATGCAGAAATGCTTCATAGATAATTTAGATGACCACTTATCATCTGGATTTTCAACAACTTAGTAAGCATTTTAATGCATTATATTTCCTAATACATTATCTCAAAATAGATTACAATCTTAAAAAGGGATTTTTCACAAACAATTTGTTCTCTACAGCATTACATTATGTTTTTATTCATAATTAAAGCCATTAGTACAAACCCCTTTATTCGAAGATGGTTCATTATAAAGATAACTAAAGAATGTATTGTTTGAGGCATAGATTTAGACATTTAATTTCAAGAAAGTTACAAAAAAGAATTGCATTGCTAATAGTGACTGTCTCATTAATTTGTGAACCACTTGTGGAACCACCATACAATGTCTTTGTTTATTACTTTACGGTAGCAATAATCTCTATCTTTGCTTCCATCTCTGGCTCCTCCTGACAAACAAACCTATCAGCACCGTCATCATCCCATCTCGGTTACCGAGGCAACATCCCATTTCAGAGAAGTCAGGATTTGGAAGTAAGTGAGAAATTCATGTGGTTATGTCATCTGTGATTATGGGAGACGTTCTCTGCCAGCGCATGCTCTCACAGGTATACAGGTTTCCTCAAACCCGTCTCTGACGTTCCCAGCTCTCTGCTTAGGCGTTTAGTTCCTAAGAAACACACCCAACTCATTCACTGAATGACTGCACCCAGAGGCCCCCCAAGGGTGACATGATGGCGACATCCGTCCTTGAGCCCGACCACTGGGCGTGTTGTCGCCCATCACAAAGGTCAGGCTGTTTGAACTGCTTCCCTGCGCTGTGAGAGGCGCCCTCCACGGCTCAACATGAAAGCTATGAGTCACTGTGTCCGGTGGGGAGCAGCACAGGAGAGGGCATAAATGAGGATCATCAGGAAATAGAGGACGAGCCTCTGAGAGGACAGTGGAATCTGTGCTTGGGAAAAACAACTGAAACTATGTGCCAAAACTGAACATTTATCATCACATAAATACTGAATTACCAAAAGATTAAGGGGATCTTTCTGACATGAATCTGCACAATCCACATCTTATCTTGCATTCCTTCCTATTACCTCAATATCTTTTATTCTGCTTTTTTCATCATCAGATTTAAGTTTCGTGCATTTAGCTTATGGGTTGGGGTGGCATTATGTAGGACCTGACATTGTGCTGTAGGCTAGACTGTGTGTTTTAATGTTCAGTTTTGCTTGTTTTCCAGAATTACTGCTTCGTCCAAAATGCCCCCCCCCCCTCCTGCTGACGAGCTTCAGCATCCTTCCTTCCTCCAAATGTCACTCCTCTTTCATCCTGTTCTTAGTGCTTCATTTCACCTCTGTGACGCTGCACCATGTGACACACACACACACACACACACAAACACATGCAGGCAAGGAAACACACATGCAGGAGACGGCAGGAGAGAAAGAGATGATTGACAGGATTTATTCATGTGATAGATTATTTATTGGAAAACCCCCCATAAGTAACAACAACAACACTCATGTTAATCTTCTTGCTTTGTCTTTAATCATTTCAATTGATGGGTAATCAATACACATGGACATTTTAACAAGGGAAAAACTAAGCCTAATAATGGAGAATACAGTTTTTTCAGCACAGGTACAAAAAAAAGAAGGGAAATTAACATTTCAATTGTGTTGATTTACAGTAAACAGAACTGTAGCTGATGAGTCCATGATTCTTCCAGATGCCGTTCACCTTCGGAGCCGCTTCCTCCTCTTTCCTCGTCATCGACAGATGGTGGCAGGAATAGAGCTTACAACGTTTAATCAGATTGGTCGGGGCAATTTTGCTGCTACGGTAACGGAAATCCTGCTGATTGAATGATGGATTCAATCAACATAAGGGGGCTTTTTTAATGAGCCCAGACTGTGTGAAATATCACTAAATTTATTACAACATTGTTCCAAACAGAGTTACGCTCAATGAGGAAGATTCAACTCATGTTCCTGTACTCACTTTGCTGCATAACATTGTATATTAATAATTCTTATAACAATCTTTTGCAGTTTTAAAATGATTAATAACAGCAAATAAAAAATGAACACATACTGCAGAGCATGAGGATTATGGAAGTGATTTTGTTCAAATTGGGGGCCTCACATTACTCTTCCATCTTTCTTTTCTTTTTTTACACAAAATAAACATTTAAAAAAAAAAACAAGATGACAAGCCGACCCCGTCAGCAGGAACATTATGTCTCCTCCTGACAAAGGGGCCTTTTTTTGTTCTGACTCCCAGCAAAATAGGAGTCTTCCCTGTGCGCCTTGTGTTGTGTGTCTTGTGATCCTGCCAACAGTCCAAAATAGACAAAACGCGGCAAGAAAAAGAGCAAGTATAAAAAGAGACAGGAAAGTGTTCGGTGAGAGATTTATGCCTCGTAATTTTCTTTGGAACATCGGTCACCTCTCGTGTGACTTGTGCAAACTGTTTGTATTCCACCTGAGATCAGAGAAAAGTATCGCCGGCGTCTTCCACTTGTTGCTAAATGAGGCCAAAGGCAAGACTTGCCATGTGTAAGCACCGTCTCACCTGTGTGCCGCCGTGTAGCCACAACAAGCCTGGTTGTTTAGAGCACAAACACGAGCGCACTCGCACTGCTCCCGTGTTTACCTGTAAACAGCACAGACACCGCGGGGAGACGTGGGCCGGTCGCCGTGTCCGAGTCTGTCCACAACCAACCACGCGTCAACAAACCGACAGTTTAACTGCTTAAATCCGTAATACCATAACTGTCATACACATTAATCCAGTCACAATGTTTTTTTTTTCTTTCTGGGGAAAGGGGAGGGGGGGATCACGAGCTTTACCAATGTGAGATGATTTCGGCGAGGAAGTGATAATCACAAGACAGAGAAGCAGATAAACACGATAAAGATGTTCATGGAAAAATGCTTAAAAATACGCTGGTGTGTCAGCCTGTTTATTATAAATACCAGCAGCAGTACCATCCGGTAAATTATCCTGTTCATCACGATGAATATTTCAAGAAGGATTTTTTTTTAAATCCTGAATAATCACACCTTTCTACTGGGAAACATACATGCATTAATTCCTTGGTGTGATGAGGAGATGTGCAAGTGGAATAAAGTGCAATGACAGCTACGATTGCTCACAATCCTTACTTTTACCACCTCTTTTTAGAACGGACCGCTCTACAGACAACACTTTGTTGAAGATGAACTTGTGTCTAAATGGAGCTGCATGAGGGTGTTTTTATGGATAGATCATTAGTTAAATCGACATGAAACATCTGTTTGTTCATAGAGAACCTCCTGTATCACTGAGTCAATTGGGCTGATTGTCACGAGTCTTTAAACACAAAAATGAAAACTATATTTTTTGTAATCGTGGTAATGTGTATGTTTTATTCTGAGAACTTTTAATGAGGGGATGAATGATGAAATGCACTAAAATTAATTTCATTTAGTTTTCCTGAAACTGAACTGCGTTCCTCCTAAAGTTTTGTTCTCTCAGAGGTTCAGCACTTCTTTATGTTAATGTAATGTTTGTCACACCACTGCCCCGTGATTAACACAACAAGGGTTTAGTGTCCATTTGCTAACATCACACAGAAAACCGCCTCAACAGCCTGAGAGCAGCCTGACACCATGACTGTTGGGGATACTCGATGTATTCGGCTTTGTCTTTCTCTAAAAAGTTACACAATTAAATTAATTAAAAGAAGACGCCCTCTTTTTGCAGTTCGCTGGATTCTTAGCTTAAAAAGCACTGTAGTAGCATAAAATACGATCTGTTTTAATTCAACACATTTTAGAAAAAGAATTAGTAAAACTAAATATATTTATTGGATTATAGATGACAAAAGAGACACATGAGAGGCAACTACAGCTCCGGTACAGTTTTGCAGCAGTTCTCTGATAGATGTAGCTCATTGTTCAGCTGTTGCCTCTGTATGAACTCTGAGGTTTCCTCGAGGATTTGCCCCGGGATGTGGAAGTCAGCTGGCGTGTTCTGCAGAACAGCTGATTCCTGAAGGCCCTCGGTCTCTTCCTCCGGGCTAGCTCTGCTGTGAGAGTTGCAGGGCTCCAGATTGCATCCAGTTCCCTGAAGGAACTGCAAAAAGTTCTCCTCGATAGAGGCCTCACGGCTGGGCAGCTGCTCTCCTTCGCTGGGCCCGGCCTGCTTGAAGAGGCAGGCCAGGTGGCGGACAAGCTCCCCCCGAATCTGCCGGTTCAGGCAGCCGTAGAAGAAGGGGTTGGAGGTGAAGCAGAAATAGCCGATCCACGTGACCACATCCTCCAGCTGGGCCAACGAGGCGGGAGAGGTAGACACCACGGCCGAGTAGAGATGGAAGGAGAAATATGGCAGCCAGCAGCAGAGGAACTGGCCTCCCACTGCCACCAGGACCACCGCGGCCTTCCCGCCGTTGAAGGTCCTCTGAGGGGTGGTGCGGGCGCCGGTCCCGCCGAGGCTGGCCGCCATGGTGGAGTGACTGCTGATGGACTCGGACCGCTGTCGCGACGTCTCCATCCAGGTGGGAAGGGCCCCCTGCTGCATGGCTGCCACCCGCGCCACCTTGAACATGTTGCAGTAGACCACCAGGATGATCAGCATGGGGCACAGAAAGTAGATGAACGTAAAGAAGACCATGAAAACCAGCCGCATGGTCCTGCCCCCCGTCCAGTGGAGCGAGCAGCGTCTCGGACCGTGAATGAGGACTGAAGGAGTCCCCAAACCACTGTTCCCCTGGAGCAGCCACCCCAGGAGAGGCAGCGCTGACATGACGACGGCCTTAATCCAGATTCCAACGAGAACCAACACCACCACCCCCACGGTCATCTTCACCTCGTGGCGCAAGGGGTGCACGATGTAGTAGTAGCGCTCCACGTTGATGGCGCAGATGGTGAGGATGGCGGCGCTCACCAGACACACGCTCAGGCAGAGGTAACTCCGACACAGCGCCTCGTCCACCAGGATCCGGTCTGACAGCATCCCCAGGGGCATCAGCACCAGCGCCGCCAGCAGGTCCACCAGGCACAGGTGGAACACGAAGGCAAACTTGCGCAGCTGCGGCGTCTTGGTGATGACGATCATCACGGCCAAGTTGCCCACCACTGCCAGCACGTCGATGATGAGCATGGCGCACAGCGCCAAGGACCGGTTCAGATCCACACCACCGTGGACGCCCACGATCTGCGAGGTAGCGTTAGAAATGTTCGGATGTATTGAGGCGGCGAATGCGGAGAGAGAAGTGTTCCAGGAGGGGCTCGGTGTGTCAGGACGCTCCATGAGAGCATGGGATAAGGAGGAGAGAGTCCGCTGAATTTCACGGGCCCATCACCCATCCTCCCCTGTCATAGGGTGTCACTGAGAAGCTCAGGCGGAGGTGTTTGTCATGGCAGCTGGAGCTGTACAGGCCCTGATCCCCCCGGTAGAGTTTAGCACGGAGCTCTGTAGACAATCAAAGGAGTTTTCAGGCAGTTCTTTGCAACTTTTAGTGTGATGTGACCTTCAGATGGAAAGATCTGAAACAAAAGAGAAAATGTTGTTGAAAAATTAAGCTTTTCTTTCAGTTTTTTTTTACATGTTCATGATGCGTTTGAGTGTTAACCATCAAAATATTGATGTTATAATGGGTAGAATTTAATGGTCTGGAAATATGATAACTTGCTCCGACTAGAAAAACATTAGGCAAACCTAAAAATAGTCAATCTAATCTACAGTAAATGCAAATACTGACAAATATTAATCATCTATTTGGTCTATTTATCCATTAAAAACCCAAATCAAATCAATTTGTCAAGTATAAAACTGTAGAATGTATTTAAATGGAGTCCGTTTTAAATCATGGCATTATTTCTTTTGCTGTGCTCCTGTGAGTCATGTTGCTCTTGTGCTCTCGCCGTCGCGCCGTCGGACTCGAGTCTGCACTCACTTGTAGCCCGGGTCATAATTCACTCCATATTTCACATCTGCATCCTCAGATGTGTGTTTTGAGGGCAGCAGCTGGTGCCTGAGGGAGAAGCTAAAAGCTCAGAGTGGACCATATGTCCCCTTTGACAGAGTCAAGAAGCAAACTGCATGAGTGAATAAACTGCAACATTAAGCATTAAAGAGCTCCCTGCTGTCTGAAGTGATGGGAGGAGAAGATCGATAAACACTTTACTAACACTTTAATCACATTACTGCAATTATGACGTGAAAAATGTAAAATGTTACACTTCCTGTGGTTTTGTCATTTACAAAAAAATACATTTTGAAGATTGAATACTTGTCCGAATAAAACCTACGTGGCTACATTAAATTATATTAATTCATGGAAATAGTGGCGGAGCACCTTCAGGACTGAGTGCAAGTGTTTGTCTGGCCGGTGGAGTCGTCGAGAGGCCCTGCGCTGTGTTTACTGTCATAACCTCACCTGGAAACAACCCCGCACACTGTAAAAGCCGTGGAACGAGCACTAAGGCTTTGGTACATTTCCATATGCTGCACACCTGCATGTGTAAGTTTTCCATTTCACAAGTGTGACAGGCTTCATCCCTGCAAGGGGCCCATTGTTTTTCCTGCCCACGTATGCACATCGAGCATGAAAATCACGTCACAGACGCTCGTCCACGTAGGTGGCCTTTGCTGAATAGGTCAAAGGGTTAGAGTCACCTTCAGCCCAATAAGCAACCAATAAGCAACCAATAAACAACGTCTCAGCTAGGCTGTAGCCACCAGTGTGGAGCAGCTCTCTGGAGATTCTTTGTCTCATCGTCATTGATTGTTTTATAGCTCTCTGCCATCCGGGGTCACTTTCAATCAAAATTGACATTCTCGCTGCAAAGGAAATTATCACCACCGATGCTTTCAAAGAGCCTTTTAATGCATGAAAGTATATATGAAAAAAAATCCCATTGAAAAGCACCTAAATGTGCCAGTTGTCCATTTTAAAGTTGATTTTATCAAGTTGAAACCACACAAACAGAAGTATTTAAATGATAAAATGGAAAATAGGGACTTACATGCAGCACATCCTCCTATCAAATATAATAAAATCAGTCAATCCGTACACTTAAGAGGCAAACTCTGCAGCTCTGAAGCTCCAAACAAATTCATGCGAAGCTCGAATTTTAGGTTACGGGAGGAACTCTGCCGCCTGGAAACCATATGACCCACTAACATGCACATGACACGGTGTTTACTGCAGGGAGAAAGCCCGCCTGTTGTTCCCTTTGGTTACAAAGCTCTTTCAATCCTTGAGTTTAAACCAACACCAAGAATCTCTATCTGGAAATGTCCTTTTACAAGGACACACAAAGATAACGTGATGTGCCATATGATGAGATAAAACCTCTTGAGTCAGATTTGATCAGCATCCTAACGTCCATACATTAACACACACACACACACACATCTCCCCACACACTCCGCTAACGGGGCAGGTGTGTGTGTGTGTGTGGAGATGTGTGTGTGAGACGATAAGCCGGTGACATACCTCAGTCTGGAGAAGGCTACTTCCTCCTGTGCAGGTTCACAGTCTACTGAAGGAGAGGCGACCTGTTTCGTTTACTCCCCCCCCCCCCCCCCCCCCAACACACACACACACACACACACCACACCACATCACAGAGAGAGAGAGAGAGAGAGAGAGAGAGAGAGAGGAGAGGAGAGGGGCGCTCCAGTGTCTCCTCCTCACCTGGCCCTTTGCATCATCACCTCCCACCCAACCAAGCTGACCGCCCCCTTCCCCATCACCCCCTCCCCTCAGCCCTCTTCTAGACAGGTGGGGGAACAGGAGCAGCAGGGAGAGATGGTACCAAAAAAAATGATGTCTGTTCGGCCTGTGATGCACAAATAGTGGACACACATACACACGCACTTTCATACACACATAGTGTCTCCAGCACGCGCCCAGGGCAACTGCAGAGCCGTGCAGAGCAGACAGGCAGGCGGCGAGTGGGCAGGCAGGCAGGCAGGCAGGCAGGCAGGCAGCCTCCCTGCTCTCCACTGGGTCTTAGTGCCTCACCATCTCTGGGCTCCTCACAGAGGGGCAGCTCTCTGCTTTTCAACCCTTCCAACTAATCTCACCGCAGGTCACATCAGGTCCCACCGACAGCGTGCAGAAGTTGCAAACAATTAGGTGAGAAAATCACCTTTATCCTCCGGATCGGCATTTCTCTGATTCGCTGTGTCCTCATGCACAGCTCGCCAAGATCCCCCTCCATGCACAATCCGGCAAAAGCCCTCTCACGAGGCTGGATTATTGATTCGCTGAGAGGAAAAGAATCCCAGTGGTTAATGTTAATGAGCTGAGATTAGCATTTTTGCAAAAGCCCGGCCCACACAACATACATATACTTTGTTTACTACCGTGAGATGTAAGAATGTGTCATTCAGATGTTGAGCTCAAGAACATCTCAACTCCACTCTGGGATTTAATATATATATATATATATATATATATATATATATATATATATATATATATATATATATATATATATATATATATAACACACACACACACACACTCATTCAGGAGTATTCAATTTGTTGTTATTTAACCAGGCACACTCATTGAGATCAAGAGAACAAACACCAGTTTACAGTCGGACAACCAAATGAAAAGCATAAAATAATGACGAAAGAGGTCAATTAGTCAGAATTGACACAAAATTGAGTATCAAATGTTTGTGTTTTATGTTATTTAGCAAATGTGTTTTGGACTGTTGGTTAGACAATACAATATTCAAAGTTAAACTGTAGAAAAGAACCTGGTTCTTGGAAAAATAGATGATATGAAGTTGGGAGCTTTAACAGTAGAACTTGAAAAAGGTCGTGAGATGATTAGAATGGAATCCTTCTGTGTTTTCCCTTTAAATATTGTCATGTTTTTCATCTCATTCATTCCAGTGTCTTATTTTGATACTAAGCTATTGTAAACAGGTTGACCCACTGTCGCTGCCTCTGGCTTGTGTCCTCTATTGTTTCCTTTGTGAGCCTTACTTTCTTTTCATCTTACTGTGTTTTACTGTGAATATCCACTTTGTTCCGACTGCTATGTATGGGCCTTATTTTTTAGTTTTTTCTTGTCTCAATTGATGCTTTGAAAATTGCTTATTCCTCCCTCGGGATTTCCATGAATGGACTGTCCCACACAACCTGAGTGTGTGACATCTCTCTTTCAAGTGGTGTATTTCCTCAGGGATTCATTCATCAGAGGACGTGCGGCTGCACAAACGCTGATTACTTTATGAGTCATTGCTTCTTGTTACTGATAAATCAATTGGTAAATTGAACACGCTTTCAGTTATTGATCCAAATGCAGGGTTTCTGAGCTGTTACTCAACAAAGAACATGCTAACATGAACATCCTGCTGATGATTTTGGGTGGAGGGTTGGACGATCACACTGTGCTGCTGCTGCCGAGAGGTCGCTCATAAAATCTGAAGAGGAAGAAGATGAATTTTCCCCCTGAAATGTGCTTTAGCATTAAACTGTGTTAAGGCGACTGAAGATGAATAAAGCCCTGGGAGTTTTTTTTCCCTGTATAATGATCTTGGATCCGATGGTCGAGATACCACTGAGGCCTTTTGAAGAAGGAAATGGAGCATAGAGGAGTCTTTGTTTGCATTTGATAGTGCTCCACTCTTCAATTTCTATGTATTCTGAGTGTGTGTGTCCTGTGACTGCTCTCGTGTCTGAGGTGTTGAATAATGACAGAAATAGCAGATTCTTGCTCATGCCAGCAGCACCAATTGCAGAGGAGGGAAATACAATGGTATCCATGGCAACCCCACCCCCCCCTTTCGCCCCACACCTGCAACATCTCCACACCTCCAATGCACCAACAGCAGATAAGGAAAAGTGCATCAACATCAGAGCAGCCACATTGCCAGCCAATAAGGGTGTGTTTTTTGACCATGTTGGGTCGGTGATTATTCTCAAATTCCCCTTTTCCCTATTTAACTGAGCACAGGTGGGCTGTTTCATGCTCAGTTACAGCTGCTGATCTAATATTGTTTTTTCCATTGTCATCTCAGATCCTATCAGTAGGGGGAGCTCTCACATTTAATAAGTCACGGCATCACCTGAAATGCCAGAATGTATGCTTCTGAGGAGAACATCAACCTAGACGCTGCCTTACCAGTGTCATCATCGTGGCCATGTTTCACACCGCCTCACTCCAGCACACACACTCATAACGCAGGCTAAAGGTAGAAAAGCAATAAGGGAGGGATGGAAACAGTATTAGCCTCTCAGGTCAGCATTTTGATGAAAGATGAAGATGAAGGCACGCAAACTCACTGTTGCAGCAAGAGGAGATAATATTTGGGCTGACGTCAAACCCCCAGGGATAACTTGATCTACAAACATCATTTTGCATTATTTCAGACAGAATTGCTTTGTTTCACTCACAGCAACATTGGCCCCTTGAACAACAGAAGTATATTCTTTTAAGCATTTATAATCTATTTGATGCACACACCAGTAGACACTAGTAATCAATACATTTATAAAAATGTGTGGGTAGCCATCGAGTTAAAGCAGCTTCGCCCTACTTTCATCCTCCCACGGGACCCCAGATAACAACATCCACCTGCAGGGTCACATCAGACTGATTACGATGACACCCCATCATGCACCTCAGCAGACGGGGGAAGGCACACACACTTATCTGAGCTGACAAAAACCCAGAGCAACATCGTGAATCCCCACATATGTTCCATTTTTGTAGCTGCAAGGACAAGAGCAGTAATCCCAAACAGATTTCTCAGGGTGTTTAGTCTGTTAAGAGAGAGAGAGAGAGAGAGAGAGAGAGAGAGAGAGAGAGAGAGAGAGAGAGAGAGAGAGTCACCAAATGTTGATCTACATGCTCCACTAACTCCTTTGGATTTATTAGAGCATGTAGATCTTAACGTATTTCATCCTGCCTTTTAAACTTTATTCTGCAGCACTGAGGAAACAAGACTTTACCATTTCAGACATGTTAAACACATAACATTTATAGAAATAGGTATTTTAAAGTAAAGAATTGAGTTTTATTGAATACACTGCATGACTGAAATGACTGACTTCAACATTAAAGATCCTAAGTATAATTTGGGAAGTTTGCTGGGAGCCCTGGGACAGCCAGAGAATTCATTAACCAGTGAGGATAACTGGTTTGAGCCGTTTGATTTCCCAAACTAATATACGCTGGAGTCCAAACAGACACAATTAGCTCTCTCTGTTGGCTCCAGGTTGGCGGCGTCATCCTCTGCACACACTGAGTCACGGATGAGTGCCAGCGCTCCGGGGCGCTGTCTGTCTGGGGACGCATAATAACACCGAAACCTCAGTAAAGGAGCCAAGACTGTAAAGAAATAATACCAAAAAATCAAAACAACTCATAATATTGCATCTCGCAGGCATCCGTGTTCTCGCTGCTGATTCTACGATATCGTTCCTTTTCACTGCTTTAATACCATATTTTTTCCTTTTCAGCATAAAGCTCTGAAACACAGAGCTGCAGAGATTCAAGGAAACTTTATTACAAGCCTCGAGCACACAGATGCTCGATGACTCTTTACAGTGTCACACTTTTTTTGTGAGGACATCATGACTCCCCGTTGAGTTACTGTTTTTTATTCACTCACCGACTGTGACTAGTTTCGTGTCATTGGCCTGATTCATTTGTTGGTTTCTGACTTTTAAAACATTCTTTCTTGTGAAACTATATGCCAAATGACTTTCTTTTTTTTTTCCATTTCTTCCTCTTTCCAGAACGGTGATGTCCTGAGATACAATACAGTTGCATTTGCATCAGAGTGGTGCAGTGAGGTGAGATGTCCTTGATTGAGTCACAAACGGCCTTTAGGGACTTTGCTGCTTTACACTGCAGCAAGACACGACCTTCATCTGTTAGAAGGACACACAGCTCACAACCACACAAATGGACCCGATGGACCATAAATACAGGAGGGGACATAGTGACGTCAACACCTGGACAATATAATTCAATCTAACATGTCAGACCGGGCACCTCTTTTGGTTTGTTTTTTAAACCTGTATCAGAGAGGTGGGATTCTTCTCAACGGGGATTTGTGATGCTGTTGTGTGTCGAAACACATTAGGTATGAACTATTTTGTCCATCCTGTAGATGTACAGCACATGGGCTGAATACAATGATTATCCTGCATGAAACGCGACGATTTGTCTTAATTTAAACGCAAGTCTTTATCAGCCTGTTTAGAAATCATGAAGGTTGGCGAGCTTAGCTTAGCATAAAGTCAGGAACAAACAACGTATAAAAACCTCAAGTTGTTCCAGGAGGTTACATGCTGGACGGCACAGTCAATTCAGCATTTATCCCCCATAAAACCACAAATTACAGTTTGTTTTTTTCCACAGATCGAACAAACGAGATAGAACACGTTGGAACTTGTGCTGTTTGGTGGATTTAGTTAGTTAGTTGTTTCTAAGTGTCCCCTCTGCAAGACAGTAAAGGGTATTCTCCAAAATATTGAACAATTTCTTCGATCTGAGTTTAACACTCGCATATGATTGATAAAATAAACAGCGAACTCCAAGCGTGTCCCACAAGGCACAGTGTCATTTTCATAGAAACCAATCAGTGCAGTCAGCCGGTTGATGCTGTATCATCAGGCAGAACTGAGGCCGATGCCTTCACACCCCCTCCCGTCCCCTCGTATATCTCTTCTCTGCTGAGTGCAGCATATTTGCATTTACATCCTGGACCCTCGCTCATGTCGGGAAGCTGAACTCAGCAGTATTAGATGTAACATCGCTATCTGCCATAGATATGAGCACTAAGTGCATTTACTGTAAATGAGCATCTGCACAGTTGCGTCCAGATGTATCCCCCCCTTTGCCAACCTTTCAGTTTTTGGTCCATCCATTTGGATCCTTTTTTATTTTTAATAAGAGGATTATTCTTTTTCTCTTCAGAGAAAATGTTCAGTTACGTAACAAATGAGCTTGTTCTTTAAAAAACAAAATACCTTAAGTCCATTTATTTTCATAAGATTATGTCATCATTTGTACACACTGTAAACAGTTACATGGAAATCCAACTTTTCTAAAGACGGTTCAACAAATCCATTTCAGTCTGCCGGCTCATGAAGAATTCATTATGCGGATGCTGAAAAGCGCTGATGTTTTCATGTGGATGCTGGCCTCATCTCCTCCTGCAGGCAAACGTCAAGGCTCAGCCTGAAGAGACTGGGAGGGACCCACATGGGTCCTGAGCCTGCAGGTCTACAGGTGGATGCAGGGGCGGAGGAGAGATGGGTTATTTTAACAGTCACGCCAGCGGCTCTCTGAGGCTGCACTTAGGCCCAGCTGTGCTGTGAGCTCAAATTGAATTTTATATGTTAATGTATTTTCATGCAAGTCAGTTAAACGACGTCGGTTTTAAAACGACTTAAATGCCACAAAGTGATGAGTTCAATAAAAAGTTATTGTGCGTTAATATCACACTGCCTCACGCGACCTATTCTCTGATGAAAAAACATGACTCACTGTCCAAATGAACATCAGGTGATAGAAATAGTCACGACATTCATATTCATGAGAGCATTAGAAATGCCACAGGTCTGCAAAATGACAACTTGCCTTGTCTTTGTGACGGTTTACGAGCTTTTCACTCGAATGAGGACTGCAGTCAGACCCCAGTGCAGCGCATACAGTCATATTATTACCTCATCTTTCCTCTCCACTGCCATTTTGCTCTTTTGTCCTCATTAGAGCCAGAGAAAGTCCAGCAGGCGGGTTGTTGTGAAAGCCAGACAGATGCTGCACGGTTAATAATGCAAGCCAGCTGTCAGCATTCAGAAGGGTGAGAAACTGGAAACCAGCCAAGCAGCCTTCGAGCCAGTCGGCCACTCAGACACATCGGTTCAACAAACCTAAAACACATTTTGATTTCTGCTGCAGCAGCACATGCACAAGTTTACAAATTTTTTTTTTTGTACCTACCGACAGCAAAATACAAAAACCAAGCAATAAGTAATCTAGTTGAGAAGATTGATACCGCTCGTATCTCTGTCTAATTAACATAAAACTTAGCTTAGCACAAAGGCTGGAAACGGAAACATACCGTGCTTTCAGCGCTGTGGTTTTAGTGTTAATTGTTGTTTTTTCGTACATACGAAAACAAATGAAGTTATAAAAATGAATAGTAGCATAATACAGTATTCAGGGACTGGAACATAAACATTATTCATGCAAGATTTGTGTTTGTTAGACGGCAGATCAGGACAAATATTTGAACTGCAAGATTTCTGTCTCTGGAGTGTGTGTGTGTGTGTGCGTGCGTGTGTGTGTGGTGTGCGTGTGTTTACAGCCGAATCAGATGTAATAAACTCAGAAGCAGAAATCCATTAACATTACAAAAAGGACAGTTAAGTGCTCCAGGGCTTCATATTCTAAGAATTACAAATTTTTTTTTGACTGTGTGTTTGTGTAAGAGGAAGAGATTTGTACTTGTATTTGTCGCCGAGCACACAGCTTTGTAGTAATGACAGCGGGAACAGGATGAAATTGTAATAATGACCCTGCATTAAACAACTGCTTCCCAGAAAACATCCCCTCACCACAGAGAGCCCAGGGCTATGATTAATAGAGGCAACAGCAAGAGAAGTATAGCCTTTTAAATCCCTCAAAGCTCGCCACAGGGCTGTTCTGAAGATTATTACAGACTGACACAGTCACGAAACAAATCTGTTAATTTACAGTGTTCTCTCTCTGCAGTGCGTATGGACGACCCTGGACCCTGGATAGCCTTTATCGTGACACCAAATCACCAGTGTTGCTATAGCTCGCAGCTCTCCATATGAGTCACTCAAAGGCCAACAAAACAATATGAGTTGAAGCTGCTCTGATCGATGTTTGTTAAGTCAATAACCAATGCATGTAATGTGTCGCTTGAGCAGTCCTCTGTATGCAGTTCCCCTTAGCCCTGCGGACACTTGCAGCATGTTTTTAAACGCATTGCTTTGGTTTTTGGTTTTGACAAGAAACAGCTGTAAAGTCACTGTATAGTATACCTGCTCAGCACCCAGCAGGGGTAAGATCAAAATGTCTCCCTCAGAACCAGCAAAACAAAGCTAAACCCAGATTGAAAAGTGGATAGGCGGACACGAGCGCGCCTCCAAAGGAATGATGATATGGCTCTCTAGCTGCAGAAGGTATAAATATATTAGTCTTGGCTAAAATGTTCAGCATATCAACTTAAAAGGTGACGATATGTCGGTTATGTTTACGGCCTGTTTCTGCTGCCCCCAAGTGGCCAAACATTCAGTTACGTAAAATATTCTAGAATTATGTGTATTCATAACTGGATTAATATTAAGTAGTATTACAATGTTGCAGAACAGCAAGAGGGTCCTGGGTTCTATTCCCAGGTCGGCCCCAGGTTCCTTCTGTGTGGAGTTTGCATGTTCTCCCCGTGTAAGCGTGGGTTCTCTCAGGGTTCTCCGGCTTCCTCCCACAGTCCAAAGACATGCAGGATGGGGATAGGTTCATTGGTGACTCTAAATTGCCCGTAGGTGTGAATGTGAGTGTGAATGGTTGTTTGTCTCTACATGTCAGCCCTGTGATAGACTGGCGTCCTGTCCAGGGTGTACCCTGCCTTCGCCCAATGACAGCTGGGATCGGCTCCAGCCCCCCCACGACCCTGAATACAGGATAAGTGGTATATTCTGATCATACAGTATGTTTTGCATGTAAATTCTTAAATTCCTGATGTATACAGCACTTGAATGGAAGCACCTAGATGAGTTACTTACCACACAAAATACATAATACATTAGTCCGCATCAAAGTCCCAACGGCAGACAACAGAAATCACAGTATAAATCACACAACATCACTGTCATGCAGTTTAAATATTTAAATGCAATTCATGTTCTATATGACAATACATTTCCAGGTACATTTTTAACAAAATGATGATTTTTTTCCCCGTCTATAAAAACAACTCATGCTTCTTGAACGCTGCACCACTGGAGGAGTGCTGCACTGCCTCAGCAAGCTACTTCACAGACTGAGCTGGACCTGCTGTGAGTGTCCAGTCTTAGCTGGAAGATGGGCACATGGGAGAGCATCCAAGGGCGAAAACACACATGAATAATAGATTCACCCTCCAGCATCAAAGTAACTGACTCATTCACTTCCTCATCATACGGTGTCATCAGCACCAGCAGTCATTATATAACAACTGCAAAGGCCAGTTCCAGCTTAAGAGGGTCTGCCTTCCTCTCTGTCTGTCTGTCGGTCTGGAGCTGCTGAATTGGCATTTTGGGCTGGATTCCCCCTGGTGCATCATGGGATTGGAAACAAACGGCATGCTGACAGGATAGAGCTACCAATGAAGGTAGATTAGACAGGGGGAAACTTAAAACCTGCTTATAAAATCCTCGCCGCGGTGCGTGACATGTGTGTCTTATGCAATCCTGGATCTGGTTTTGTTTTGGCTGGAACTTTGGAGGCCGGAGTTCACGGGGGGATGAGAGGAAGTATCAGATAATAGTCAAGCGGCTAATGATGGGAATCGAGATGTGCGCCCGCTTTAAGGTTGAGGACTAAATTTAGAAGCAGCAGAGCGCATCGACGTGTCCATTAATCCAAGAGGGGCACACTCAATTACATTAGTAAACACATGCACACACACACACACACACACACACACACACACACACGAGAATTGAATCCCATCAGCCTGCCCTGTCTTCATTTCGACTGAAAAAGAACCCCGTCAGTGTCTGCTCCATTATTCACAGCCCCGAGCCGGATAAATAAAGGCACACGGTAAACACCCGTGACCTCATAGTGCTACAGGACACTTGTGTTGGAGAAGCCAAAGGGCATTCTGTCCAGCTCTTTCACACTCTGCCACCCTCCCGTCCTCTCCCTCCTTCAACCCAGTGTCACCTCCTGCTTCCGCCAGGCCTCGCAAACGTCTCCCTCCGTGCTGCTCACTTGCTTCCTGGAGGACATTTCAGCTCATTTATTAATATGACTTCTGAGGTAGAGCCTTTAAAATACAGCACAGCATAATATAAAGTCTGCATTTCTAGCTGAGGTTTTGGAGGAAATGATCCACCATTTCCTTTATATTGCAGCCGTGTATTCGGAGTTCAACTGTGGAATTTTACGATTGATAATTCTTTAAAATGCCCAAAAAATGCATGTCTCACTGCACCCTGTTTCTTCCTTGCAATGCTTTCCTCTCAGCCTCATTACAGCACTCCACTCCAAAACGCAGATGCAGCTTTCTGCCTGCCCTGCAGCACAATCATTGCCGTTTCACTGGAGAGCTGTAGAGAAGACCTCTTCGCCCAGGCTTGTTGTGTCACGAGTGGCCACGGGCTCAGGCGCTGAGAAGTGAAAAGTGAAGGTGGGGGGGGGGGGACGCCAAGTGCTCAGCAAACAAGTTATGGAGGTCAGCGTTTTAACCTGCCCACTCCGGCTTGATGGGCTGTTAGCAAAGATAACAAGTGGGACTCCGGGTCATCAACAGTCTCAGGGATGGCAAGTCCTCTGTACCAAGTAATGGGCTCTGTGCTGCTGCTGCTGCTCGCCTGCTGCACCCCTCTGACACGCTCCTGAAATAGATCCAGAGCAGGGAGATATAAGAGGCGAGTCTTGAGAGGCCAATTATAAGGGGTGCTGAGTAGAAAAAAATGAAAATGGGGGAAAAGGCATAGAAGAAGCGTGCAGATACAGGATGTAGACTACTGCAGGTGAAAAGCAGCTAAATATATATCATTATCACAAAAAACGAGACATTTTTTAATTCTCGTCTCCGACAGGGAGCCGAACATGTTCGAGGCAGCTTTTTACAGTCTTTCCCTGCGTTCTCTGGGGGCCCGCATCTTATTGGCTGAGCGTTGGGGCACCGCTCCTAACACAAAGACAGAGGATCAATGTCGTTTCCCCACATAGTCAATTAGCAGAGAATCATCTGTCTCCTTTGGGAACAGCTGTGCATCAACATCCTTTATCTTTGCCCCGAGGAAGGGATTAACAGGTATTAGAGATACAGACTGGGAAAAGCCTCATCGTCCAATATCTCTTTGTCTCTCTCTGTTCAGAATACCAACAGATAGAATAAACCCTCCTTTCTCTATACTTGATTGCAGTTGTGATATTTCTCTAGCTTTAAATAGATCCGTAATGGGTCCGGGGCTTGACAGTGTCACCTGACAGAGGTAATTATGCCCAGTTATTACAGCAGAGCTTGTCGCATTAGTGACAGCTTTAATTAGTGAGTGAAAACAATGTGTGCACCGCCTCTTGATTATACCCATTGTTAACGCTCGCAGTGTAGGCCCCGACATCTGCAGCCCTTTTTCTCCATGATTTGGAGTCGTGGTCTCCACCATCGCGCATGGCTAAAGTACAGCCTGTTGCTAAGCAATGGGAGAATAAGATGTGCCAAGATTACAAACAGCTTGGCTTTTATCGAAGCATGTGCCGTCCATGTGGGCTTTTTTTTTCTGATTGTTGAGTGACCTTGTTTCATCCCTGCACTCCTCATCAAACCTAAAACTGAAAGTGTTTCCATGGAAACCGAGAGCTGTCCAGACATATGCTTAACAACAGATTACGGCTACATTTATTTTGTTTCCTCATCCCTCTCAAGACCACTCCTGCATCCGCATGTCTCAGATCTTTTTATAAGCAGGGGGGAGTGATGCTGACCCCTGATGAGCTAAATGCCCCGATGACTTGCATCAGACACACCAAATCAACACATTTAATGAGAAATTCAACCATGAATTCATCTGGAAGCATTTTTTTATGTTCATCATAGTTGCTTACAAAACATTCTGTATTTTACATTTAAATTACTTGAACTGCTTGAAGTAATTATTCTCCTTACATCTATACATTTATTTTACAATAATAATGTAGCAAAGCACAATATGACAACCATGTGACACTGTAGTAACGAACCAACAGAGAATTATCACAGGAAGCTGCAGCTCCCCTCAGATTTACGATAAATACCCACTGAACGCAGCGTGAGGCGAAGCTCACCCTGTTCACTATCTCTGCTGGGTGTAAGCCTGTTGGGAGATCATGTGTGTGTGTGTGTGTTTGTGTGTGTGCATGTATCTGTCTGTCCACGGCTTATCTTGCATGCTACTGGGTCCATCTGCCAAATATTTTTGTGTTAATTTATGAGGACTCTCATTGCTGCAGTGATTCATAATTTTAATGAAAAAAAAAACAATAAATTGTGTTGACTGTTTTATAGCGCCATCGACTGCTGACTCCTTCACATGGCCATGAGCGACTGCAAGTGATCAACCAGAGCATCTACACATAAATTCCATTCAATATATGTTATGATCCACTGAAGCTATAAGAGATGAAAATCTTTGCTGCCGTCTCGACTGTAAGGGAACTGGGAGGGACAATTTTGCTGTTTGTTATGGGTTGCAAGTAATTTGCCCTGCATGGAATTTTTGGATTCCAGGTGACGTGGCAGTTACATGGAAAGAACTTTATTGACAGAAAGTGAAAACACATTACTTTCTGCAAATGAGGGCAAATTTGCCTGGAAACTTAATCGGAATTTGTTGCCTGAAAAAGTAACATTTTAGGACAGAAAGGTTTGTTTTTACTGTCAGTCGAAGAGAATATCATTGTTGTACAACGTCACTCACATTGCTGTCGGTATGTTTTTTACAGGTTTGCAAACAAGCAGGCAACCTAGCTGCTAGCATTCACACGTCCACAGCAACAAGCGAGACGTGTGGCGTGTAATGCGTTTGATTCCAGCGGGTATTGTTCCTAGATTGTATTGTAAAAGATGTTCACAAATGCAATGAGACAATAAGAGTAATATCAACCCTGAACCAAAATAAACCTTTGTAGCCGTTTTGTGCCATGTTGTGGACGCAGCTGCAGGTCTAAATTGCGCTGCCAGCGTGGAGTCTAGTCGCAGCCAGTTGAGTGTGTGTGTGTGTGTGTGTGTGTTGCTGTCAGCTAACAGACAAGAGTGTGTGTTTAGCGTGTCAGCAGTGAAGCCAGGTGGAGCCCAGAATGAGCCCGCTGTAAACATCATTAACATCAGTGTGATCAGGAGATCGTGCTGATACTCCTCAGGTTGATAGCTTTCACTACACACACACACACACACACACACACACACACACACACACACACACACACACACAATCTTGCACCTCCTTACGTTATCATTTGTGAAATATGATCACAGGTGCCAAAGTGCTGCTTACAAGAGCCAAAGGTCACTTAACGTGTCCCAGTTCTGCCTGACTCGTCTTCCTGTCACATTTGAACATTTCTCAATGATAGATTAAGGAATAGGTGTTCATGGAGAGATGTATGGCGTTCTTTTTATTCTTATTTTGCAGTGGTGGAGGCATCTGTGCTAGAAACCCCATCCAAGCAGGTACACAGAGATAAACAGGAGAAGGAAGGCCACCTCAGATTTGCCACGGAGCCAAAACAGTCAATGAAAGGCCGCGGGCAGTTGCCAGGCAACACTATCCCTATCACAGCAGAAAGTGGAGTCGAACATTAATCACTTTCAGCTCCATCGCACGAGAGTTGCAGTGCTACAGCGCTGCGGTCAGACAGAGGTTTCTCATTCGGTTCATACCTGTATTTCCTGGTATATTGCTGGAGGCCCAGTGAGAAAGAGAAGAGATGTCTCCAGCAAGGATGCTCACAGAATTACAGAATATGTTCACGAGGATTAATATCATATCAGTCCATTTACCTTTTAACTCAATGTGAGTCCAATGTGAGGAAGTCTACTGCATTTGTTTTCATAGGAAAACAAGTTAAATCTGTTTCAAATGTGCTTCCAGAACGTAGTTGGAAATGAATTCCATGAAAACAAACCATGAGGGATGTCAGCCTGCAGCTCGGTGTGCTTCAAACCTGTTTTCACCTGCCAAATCACATCTTTTCAAGGCAACTCAAGCTCCAACAGAGTGTCTGATCTACTGCTATGTCTGTGGGGTACAGCCTTGCACCAAGTCAAAAAGATTCCAGGTGACATTCAAAGCACAGTAAGGCACAAAAGCTCACAGTATCCCACGTGGTTTGCTTTTCCTCCCATGGATAACTCTGCTCTTGGTCAAATTAATTTGAAATTGGGGTCAGATCAGCAAAATTAAGATTGAGAATAAATAGATAGATAGATAGATAGATAGATAGATAGATAGATAGATAGATAGATAGATAGATAGATAGATAGATAGATAGATAGAATTTCAGAAGATGGTCACACACATTCACATAGCATCTTATGAGGAGGTAATAATGCATATGACATGAAAA
Source organism: Chelidonichthys spinosus (assembly GCA_029853015.1). Classification (NCBI taxonomy): domain Eukaryota; kingdom Metazoa; phylum Chordata; class Actinopteri; order Perciformes; family Triglidae; genus Chelidonichthys; species Chelidonichthys spinosus. Next base: position 14,898,271 of record CM056829.1, read on the forward strand.
CGGGGCCCCCTCGTGCCCTCTGTTGCTGTAATATTAATCTATTAAAATTATTTCTGCTGGCGTTTTGAGTAGGAGGCTATATTGGTGTAGCAGCTCATTGGCAATGCACAGGTTATCACAGCTTTGCCAGAACCAGGCTCGCCACGGCAGATCTGTGAATTGAGGAAAACCCGAAAACAAAAAAATGTAAAAGGCAGCATGTGGGCGGGTTAAAAAAATGACAAGGTTTTCCCCGCTCAGTCAGCACCCACAAACAGAGCCAATTAAACACATAAACAGAGCCTGTACGTTGAGCAGAAATGGCGGATGTGAGGAAATCATTGTTGGGAAGCTGAACCATGAAATAATGATCTGGTGTAAATAGTAAAACAAGTAACCTGCATCATTTTATTCTGGTGTATATTTCAATTGCATTACAAAATACGGAACACTGACAACAAATCAGATTATAGTGTAAAGATGACTTTATAAACATTACAAGGAGGGGAAAGGTCAAGGGGTCACAGAGATGATTTCCCTCCTGTGAATATAAATCAGGTTGTTGCAATTGAACCAATAACATGGGCTCTGTTCCTTAGCAGAGCTCACTAATGATGATGATGATGATGTGAAACTAATGATCCCCTTTAGCAGCTACACAGCCATAATAATTGCCGGTGAATAATATCCCCATGGCCGGTTTGACGTAAACGTCTCTGCAGCGCATCTTCGCTGCGGCCATTTTGGGTAAACAGCGCCTTCTGGGTTTGAACGCACCACCTCGGAAACACGTCAATCCCTGCAGCAGCAGCAGCAGCAGCAGCAGCAGCAGCTGGTCGGATACAGCAGCAGGCCTACGACGGGAGAAAGACTGCTCACTCTTAATGATCTCCATGGCTGCTGATGAGACCCGACAGGAGCCGATGATCTGCTCGAAATGCGCCAACTAGCCGCAGAAGACGGATGTGCAGCTGAGAGAAGAGACAGCTGACTTCTCGTTTATCGGTGGGTTGTCAGTGGTTAGAGGGACTTGTCTGCTCTTTACGGGTTTTTTTTTTTTTTGGTGTTGGATGCCGCGTGGACCAGGATTATTTTGGCGAGGATATCTGCGCCCTCCTCCCCGCTGTTGTCCTCGGCGGCAGCAGCAGCAGACGCTCATTCAGACGAGGAACGTGTGTCTGCAGCATCACCCCGACTGTAAACAAACGAGGATCCGCGTTTTGATGAAAGCATCCCGGTTGAAGGTGGGTAGCTCTCCGTTTCCTCCTCCGTCTCTCGGGCTCACGTTTCCATGTTTGTTTTTGAGCAGAATGGTGCAATGCAACGGCTCCACAAATAGGACAAGGACTATTTTTTTTAAAGGATACGACATAACGTAAATTTGCAGGATTTCATATTTTTCTATTTATTTGTTTTATTTTTGTCTTCTTTTATGTTTTTTTCCCTCTTTCTTCTTCTGTGTCTTGGAGAGAGAAAGAGAGGGAGATGGGAATGGGAAGAGGAAGCAAAAATCAATGCGTGTCATGTGAATGCACATGGGTCCGTGCGAGTACGTGTGTGTGTGTGTTTGGTTTAAAGGAAGACGCGCATTGTGCAAAGCATCAGGGGAAAGTTTGTAATTGTATAATATATGCGTGAGGAGACCAGAGACGCTCTACTTGTTATACTGCATGTCTACATGGGTGCAGAGGTGGGAAGTAACTAAAGACGTTGAAGCCCAGTACTGCGCAGTGTGCACAATACAGATCATTTACATACGTGTTTGCATTCATTCGAGGCTGAGGCTCCTTTATTTGCAGATTAAGCATTTAAAACAATGAATTCGCGAGTTTTAAACCACTCAACACCTATAGAACAGTTATACCAAGCGCCACAAAATTCAAAATAATGCTTAAAGACACCATTCTTTCCAACAAACACAATTACTTAATGTTATACTTAAGCGCAGGTCTATATTTAGAATAAACCTGAGAAATTAACAGTTGTGTTTGTCTCAAAGGAGCCGTAATTGAACATTTAGGCAGGATTCATGCTTTTGTTTACAGACATTACTGATGTCAACAGCTGTATTAAAAGACGCGTTCAAAATGGGAGTGACAGCCAGTTCATGTGTTCACTGTTTACATTTGTGTCACATGATATTCTGTGTCTGTCTGTCTGTCGATTCAACATATAATGTGTATTTATTTCTAATTATAATATCTGATTATCACCTTTGTTTCTGCTTTTTTTCTCTCTCTCTCCCCCCCAGCTTTTAATTAGCAATGCCTGGGAATCCTTCAGCTGCTCTCCCATGATTTTTTTCTGAGAATGGGATCGTAGTAAACCTTTCTGGGATATAGATCAACTGCTAGCATGTTGCAGCCATCCACCCGAACACGTGGCAGCCCGCTGGAAACATTACCTCGTTGGAGGAAGCGTCCAAGATGGGCCCCGGCCCTCGCGCTCTGCATGGCCGTCCTTCTGCTTCCCGGGGCGGCGGCCTCCACCCTAAACTGCCATAAGACCTGCATCTGCGCCTCGAACATCGTGAGCTGCTCCAAGATGAATCTGACCACCATCCCGACGGGTCTACCGCTCTACACTGCCGTGCTGGATCTCAGCTACAATGAGATAGAGCGCCTGCGATCCGAATGGACCCAGGTGAAGCTCGTGAAGCTCCATAATCTCCTCCTCAGCCACAACGGTCTCCACTTCCTGTCTTCGGAGGCGTTCCGTTACGTGAAGCACCTGCGTTACTTGGACCTGTCCTCCAACAACCTGCAGCTGCTGGATGAGTTCATTTTTGAGCCTTTGGTCAACCTGGAGGTCCTCTTGCTGTACAATAACCAAGTCTCCCAGATCGACCGCTCGGCCTTTCTTGGCATGATCAACCTCCAGAAGCTCTACCTTAGCCAGAACCAGATCTCCCGCTTTCCCTTGGAGCTGGTCAAGGACAAGTCCCGCCTGGAGAAACTCAGTCTGCTGGATGTGTCCTCCAACAAGATCAAGATGTTACCCATGGATGAGCTCCAGGTGCTGCCTGCCTGGATCAAGAACGGCCTCTACTTCCACAATAACCCTCTGCTGTGCCACTGTGACCTTTACACGCTCCTCGCCCACTGGTACATCCGGAAGCTCAACTCCGCCGTGGACTTCAGAGACGACTACACGTGCATTCTGCCCGGCCCGCAAAAAACCCAGGCGCGTGTTTTTGATCTCAGCGGGGACAACATGAACTGCAGCACATTCAAGGAGGCGGCCGAAGAGGCCTTTCTGGAGCAGAGGCTGATCCTCGGCTGCGACACCAAACACAGGGACGTGTTGAAGACCTGGACGATGCCCGGTAACGTGGTCGTGACGCCCGGAAGCAATCAGACGGCCAAAGTCCTGCCAGATGGAAATCTGCAGATCAGTCCGGTGAGGACCGAGGACTCTGGGACATACACGTGCTTCGCCATGAGCGAGTCCTTCAATGAGACGATCTATGTGGTGCTGAAGGTACACAACTTCACCATGCACGGGGGCGGGGACAGCCTGAACACGGCCTACACCACCTTGGTGGGCTGTCTGGCGAGCGTGGTGCTGGTGCTCATGTATCTCTACTTGACGCCGTGTCGCTGCTTCTGTTGCCCCAAGAGCAAGGCTCGAGGGGAGGACAGCATCCACTCGTCTATGCTCAGCGTGACGCCAACCCATGAGGACCCGGCGCTCAAGGCCGAGCTGAACAGGCACGTGGCCTTCATAGACTCCAAGGACTTGCAGGGCCAGAACGGAAAGCTGAACCCCAATGGGGATGATGAGGACGATGAGGAAGATCCGGATGCAGAGGCCGGTTCTCTTATGAAGGGGAAGAGGAAGAAGTCAGTAGCAGAGTCCATCAGCTCCGTCTTCTCAGACACCCCCATGGTGGTCTGAGAGACTGGCATGGAGGAGCAACATGACTGGATGTAAACGGTACAAAGTGAGCCAAGTTTTAGTGACTGACTTTATGGGAAGAAGCAGAGGAAGGTTCATCTGTAGTTGCCGGCAAACGAGGATCTCAGAGGGAGTAAAAAAAAAAAAACTTGTTGCAGACAAAGACAATGAGCAACTCTTTTCCAGCATTTTAATCTGTAGCACTTAATATTCATACTGTGAAGGAATGGCAGTGCACATGAACGGCGATAACTAATGACGTCTTACAGGAGTTAAACTAAGATGATATAATGTTGATATCAGCACTCAGGAAGTGATCCACTCAACCGTTAACATGTGGAAAATACATAGGATACAATGCACAGGTTGAAATTAGATTTGGGGAAAAAAACGTATCTATCGAAACCACGGCCGGCTCATAATTATATTTATTACAAGGACTAGAATAGATTGCATTGTACCTAAATGTTAGAGTATAGATAAATCCACCATCCCCTCTATCAACACACTGTATGAGGTCACAGGCTGATCTGAATAGAATAGTCGGGATAAAGAAAACGGGCATTTGTCAGACTTTAAGTTATTTATATTGAGAAAGCAGTAGCACAAACATCGTATTAAGATGTCATCACCGGTCGTTTCCATCCTATTTCATAGCCGACACTTAGTTGCACTTGGATGTAATTCATCAGACCAAACTTTATACGTATTCATGATCATATGTGTAGCGATATAGGACATATAGGTATGGTATAAAATTCTTTAAATACCAGCTAGATGCACATAATTTCTTATGAATTTCATTGTATATCAAAATAGTTGCCTCTTAGCTATTGCACATCTGCAGTATAACCCAATAGAAGCCTTACACAATTACAAACACGGGACCCCTCTAGCAGATACGCATTAGATGTGGGGAATTATTTTGTCTTGACTGGTTATCAACATATTGTCTCAATTCTGTACACAGACCAGGACCATGTTTTAGGATTTGTTTCTCTCACTCACACACTAGCAGGAAGGTAAATACCAAGCCAAAAGCTGCCTGAGTTTATTTGATTTCTTCCTGTATGTAAAACGTGCATCTTAAGCAAAATTCAGAATATTTCATGTACATTGCATAAAAAAAAAAAAAAAAAAAAAAAAAAAAAAATATATATATATATATATATATATATATATATATATATATATATATATATATATATATATAAACCTTGTTTTAAGTATTTTGCTCAGATGGAGAAATACAAGCTGTTCCCTCCTGCGTCGTATCAGGAGATTTCCATTAGAACCACATAATAAAACCATCATATAACATCACATGACAGGAGAGAGCTGAATCAGAGTCTGGAAACCTCTTGTGAAACAGGAGACTTGTGATCCTTCAGAAGATCATTTGGTTTATACGATTCTAACTCAATCCATCACGAATGATTTCCAGCGTAGACACCTCCGACGCCAGGCATATTTCATTAACACGGTTTAAAAAAAGCCACGAACGTTCCTGTCGTAAAACAACAAGGCGAGCCTGGCATAAATGCTAATTGCATCCTTTGATGGGCTTCAGCTTCCCTCTGCTCCCCGTGTCTTTGTCTCTGGGATCGGCGTGTTATCTCGAGTCGCAGCAACACAAAGCCCATTTTCTCTGGCTCCCTGTACACCGACAGCCTCAATTCACCCCAGATGTGTTTGCTCTGTTCGTGTGCCTCCGTCGTTACAAGCCTGCCCTCTCTCCAGTTCAAAAGCAATCATTCAGCCTGGCGATGAATGTGACACCCTGTAAGTCGTCTCTAATTTGTTTATGAGGGGAAATGCCTGGAGCTCTCATTTATAACACTTGCTCTTCCACTGAGTCACATGATCGGAGAGCATAATACTCGGAAGAACCTGGAAAGAATAATGTTAGAATGTATTGCTCAATGCCCCCTTTCGTTTTCCACTTCGACGCGGCACCGCATGTAAGAATATGAAATGAAATGTCAGAGTCGCTCTTCAACGTTAAGATCCACACAGTGAGTGCAGAAGGTTTTCTTTACGCAAAATTGTATTCACAGTTGCGGTGTGCAACGCAGCATCTTCTGTGTGTGGGTGAGAAAAGGAAGTCACACTTATCAGAGAGGTTGGTGTGTGAATCATTCCACTCTGGCACGCACACACACACACACACACACAGGGGATACCAGGTGGAAAAATATAAGGCCACATTTAGCACTACTGCTGACTGGCTGCGATTGGCCAAGAATCTATCTCCTTTTTAAGGATCCAGCCCTCGGCGTTGCCCTCTATAATTGAAATGTGGATGCTGTTTCCCTGCTTTCTCATCACGGGATAAATCTAAAACCTCATGGATTTCAAGCCCCGGCCACTCAACACAGCATGAGAAGCTATTACAGAATCTGAAACGACCAGTTCGGTACAGAGGCAAACTAAGTGCTATTGGAAAGGTCCCAACATAGAGGAGAAGAGTGTCTTTGTTCTCTCCAAAGCAAATCTGCCTTCCTAGATATATCTATATATACCGTATATATTTATATGTATTAAGACTCACTTTTCTGTGTTCAGTATTGATTGGTTGTGTACTGCTATGTTATACCAGTGTACTGACTGTATTCTCGTATAATCTGATGTCGTTGATCATTTTCGTCTGCCGCTGTGCTACTGTTAGTTTTTTCAATGATTCAAGTCTTGACCATAAATGTTTGTTTTTTAAGTGGGGGTGGGGGGCTTCGTTTTTTATTGACATAGGATGTATTTTACACTTAACTCTGCTGAAGATTATGGTGAAACAGAAAATATATATTCCACATGTATGAAAAAAACTGCATAGGAGGAGAGCCGGTTTTGAAATCTGTGTCCTAATGGGGCAGTGAGTATGTAGCCGCCAGTTATTTTCAGTCAGTATCACAAAGCCATAAGGAGTTCAGGGAGAACGCGAACAGATTTACAACAATTAAAACAACAACTTTGCTGCCTCAAAGAAAAGGCAAAGAATATTTTTATAGATATTTAACAGATGTCCACACCAATGAATTCCTAAAACACAATAGGTTCTGGACAGATTTGAAGGCAAAGAGTAAATCTGGATAAATCAGGACTATGTCAGTTTTAGTTCTAATGTAATACGCTACAGGAACATTTTAACATTTGCAGCATCAATAAAACAAAAACATTTGGTTTTGGATCTGTGTAGTTCACAGGTCCCTTTGCTATTTTCAGTTAGCGATCGCTTCTCACAGATAAGGGAACAGAGCCGACTCTGCCCGACATATATCTATCTACATTCATCTGACTGTGTAGTTGCAATTAGGGGAAGATTCTTGAGTTGGCGAAGCTAAAAGCACTCTGCTTTAACAGGATGCCACTACAAGTGTCCACAGGACAAGGATGGAGCTTTTTTAAAAGCATCGAGTTTTATTGACCACTGCCTCATAATGAGCGGCCTGGTCGCTGCCATAAAATCTGAAAGGTCTCGCAGCTAAAGTGGAATGGCTTTGCATGGTTCGCTTAAGAGCTTCTCTGACTGCAGGATAGGTGCAAGCTATTAGGCATTAATAATAAAGAATACTGGTCATTTGACTTAATAAAAAGATCAAGATTTACACTTTGTTCTGACTCCATTTTTTACTATCATTTCCATAAATCATCTGTGACATGTTCCTGTATTTTGAGGAGAAAAGGCAAAGCTGTGAATGATTTTGCCAACATTGCTATGACTAATGTAGCCATGCGTGTTTATGTGTATAGAGTAGCCATTCGGGGCTACTAGACACTCAACATTCCTTGATTGGTAAGTAATATTTTATCAAAGAGCTGTATGGCAAGTCGAGTCCATCACATATAAACTCCCTGTGATAACTGTTTATGGTGAACAGATTTAAAATTCTATTAATTGTCAATTGCATACAGTGTGTGCTTACATAACTTGCTGGAAATGGTTAAAGGTTCATCACGCTGTTTGTCTGTGGAATATTATTAGTATTTTACTACCATCTAGTGGTAAAATGTGGCAGTGCACTACTGTATGTAAACACTGACATTCACTGGCCATCTGAACCATCAATCATTATTAGGAGTTGAAAAATATAATTTTTTTTTAATTTCCCTGTTTTATACAACTGTACAGAGTTAATAATTAAAAATGGGTAAAGTGAATGTTTTACAAACTGCCTGTATTAAACTACTTTTGATATAGGAAGCTAAATTATAAACATAAGCATAACAGAGTATTTCTAACATTTAGGTAGTATATATACACTTACAATAATATATAATTCATATATATATACATATTTATATTCAATAATGTCTAACTGGTTACAGGAATACAAAAAAAATGGTTTCTGCTTTGACTACTTCTCCACTGATTTTTCCACATACCAAATAGCACCACCTGGTGTTGGAAAATTATCGAAGCAGAAATTAGAGAAAAACTTTAAAATACACACATTAATTGAGTAAACTAAACTGACTAACTTTGCAGTTTTATTGTGCAGAACCACAGTTAAATAACACAAGACACAGGCTATAAGGATTCAAGATTTTTTTTTATTGTTTTGACATGAAATTACTTTTCACTTTAGCAGCATGATGAGTCGGTTGAGGTATTTTTTACATTCTTAGACAAGTAACAAACTGAGACATTTTATCACGTAGAAAAATAGACGGTTTGCAAAAATACACATACAGTAACATGCAGACAAATATTTGTTCCTGATGTCTGTGCATGAAGATATGTGAACACACACACACACACACACACACGCACACACACACACACACACACACACACACACACACACACACACACACACACACACACACACACACACACACACACACACACACACACACAGCCGCTGCAGCCTTCTCCTCCTAGTGACATCTTTATCATATTTGTTGTAAAGATAAGGAGTAAACAACACATACAAATGCTTTCATTATTGTTAAAACATACAATAAAGTTTGCCATTCATGTCATTTTAGGCTCAAAGGTTAAACACATTGATGGTATACCTTCCATCTACAGTATTGCATGACATAACCAGCTAGTCTACTCACTCTTTAGGAACCGGTTCTTTTCTCCAGGCCCAAAGCAGGCGCCTCCCTGATATTCTCTCCACTCTCTCTCCCCTCTGGGAAGAGGTGGACAAGCGTTAACACTTGGTTCTGGATTGTGAGGTGCTGAGGGGCAGAGACTCATTGCTGCCTTTGCGCTTTTGGGCAAGACCTCTGTGGTCGTAGCCCCCCACCTTCTGCTGAATCCCCGGGGACCTCCCTCTGCTGCTGGGGGGGCGGCGGAGAGGAGGGCATGGCTTCTTTCCTTCGTGTGCGTGGGTACCATTTACTGGTCCCTGAGGGGAGGGGCCGTGTGGCTGGCCCTTCTCACTGAGGGGTGGATCCCTGAGGTATTTGGAGGATTTGTCCTCAACATCATGAGCAACTTTCTGTGCCGTGCTTGCACCTTGCATAAGCTCCTCCTCCCTCAGCCGGGCCCTGCTGGTTCGCCCGACAGGTTTGCGTCGTCCCGAGGCCCAAGTCTCGCAGATGTGGTGGATGAAGGCGGTTTGACACTGTGAGAGTTGTGCTGACTGGTTTTGCTTTCCTTTTGTCCCAGTGAGGTAGACCCGAAGCTGAGGGAGCCTGTAGACTTGGAGGGTGTGGCCCCAGTCCTGACGGGTGATCCTACGGTCCGAGGGGTGACATGACAAGACCTGAGACCTGATGATACTTGAGGCATTTTCCTGTAAGTTAAAGAGAGACATAAAGCTGATTACGAGTTTGTTCCTGTAAAACAAAAGAAAGTACAACAGCCAACCAAAAGATCCCAGGCAGCGCAGGTCAGCGCAGCGATTGCTCGGCCATTTGGGGCAATGCAGCCAGGCGTGTGGCGGACGCAGGGTGCTTTCCGTATCTGTGCCCTCTGTCCCCTGAACCTTTTTAGCAAAATGTCACATTAATTAGATGCCAATATAGCTCACTTACCACTAGAACCGGCAAGGAGGTCCCCCTCGCCTTTTCAAATACATGTAATGTGTTAAAATACAACCCCTACATAATTTCCCCTTTCTTTGATAGAGGTCATGGTAGAAATGGAGGGAAGGGAGGGGTACAATATGACTTGCAACAACGGTCACAAGGCTGGAATCGAACCGGGGACTTTGGTTATATGAAGTGCACCACCTAGCTAGCAAGGTGCTCTTCTTAATTGTTACTTATTTTGTGTGCTGTACAATGTCTGGGGCAAATATTTGGTGTTTTACTTGAATAAACATGATTGTTCCTGTTAATATGTACAAAGATGTTTCATATGTTCGAGGACTCTTGGAAGAATTGCACGGTTCAGCTAAAATCCTTAAAAATAAAATAAAATCAAAATCAAAAGCAAGATATTTTCATTTACCATGAGGTGGATCTGGTAGATCAGCTGCCGTCTCATTTGGTTATGAGACAGATTATCCAGTGGTTGATCCTCCCAAATGTAAGCTAACCCTCCTGTGATTGAATCTCCTCAACAGCCTGCTGAAGTTCTGAAGTCTGATTCCATTAATGCACTTAAAGCAGGCAAATGCACTCAAGGTTTTGTCAAGCCCGTCTTCAAGCAACTTGGGCAAAGCAATCAATAATTTCATCCTCTTCAGATGTTTTACTTCTGGGATAATTGTATTAGTATTAGATCACCGTCTGTCCTTTTCTCATCATATCATTAAAAATAATTTAATTGCCAATGCACTATGCTCCATCGATACTGGATTCTGGTGGGGTGTCTCCTGTCTCTCTGAGCGACTCTTTTCTGCTCAGATAGGTGTCATACTCACTTCCACAAGTGGGCGTTGGCATGGTGCTCCAACATGGCACTGAGGGCAAACCGCAGGTGGTGCAAACGCCGGTTGAAGGTGAAGATGCTGCAACCCAATGTGCGGCATCCGAAAGTGCATAGCTACAGAACGGAAATAGTTTTATACACAAAGACACATTCAAATGCTAAGCCCCACCCTTTTGTTTTTAACTGCAACAAGGAAACAAAGTGCAGTGCTCTTCGTTCCCTAAATTCCTACATAACAACTGTTTCAAATTAATGTTCTCTCACTAGAACTACATTTGCATTGAACTACTATTTTTTTGCACTCACCCCAAGAGGTTTGGGGTGCCAGGCTGTAGCAGGCAGGTCGGTGGCTTCCTCACGCTCATCGTCTTCACTCTCGTCACCCGACAACAGGCTCTGGTTGTTGTGATACTGAGGTCGCGGCTCCACTTCCACAGCGTTATCGCCCCCTTCCTCTAGACCGCTTTCTGGTGGGTCCTCGGTGCTGCGTGGAAGGCAAGAGAAAACACAAAGGTAAGAATGATACATTACGCTGGAGAAGAGATTAACACAAGACGAGTCAGATGGAAAAATATTAACATCAAGATGGTACAACATTACCATTCAGAACATGTATTTTTCTATTTGAGTCTTTTGTCTTATCATTGCTTATTTTGTATGTGTATCATGTTTGCCACTTTCACTTAGTGTAGTGTACTCATGATGCAATTTTTTTTAAATAACTGTAATAAAACCGGTAGGAGTAGAGATTGGTGCCCTACAGGTTCTACAACGTGACATGTGTTACTATGTAATTATGTTGTTTAGCTTTCATTGTGGCCTTCTTTATCTCACACAATTTAAAAACACTTCATCTCTACGGTTTGTCATGATTACTCAGGAGGCATTTTGATGAATAAAATTGACCTTATGGAAATATAGGGAAAAAACATATTTCATACCTGAGAATGTGACAGTTGCTGTTAAAGGTTTTAATGCTCTGAGTTGTTGATTTCTCATCAACAGCTTCCAGATGTTGCTCTTTGCCTTTTGATTTAACAGGAAGCTGCTCCATAACCCGACCGGCAGATGTTGTTTTCTCCTCCTCCGCCGACTGATCAAAGGTCTTAGTCCTCCGCAATGCTTTCTGCTGCTGGTGGATGGGATCGGTCTGTACAGAGAGAACAGCATAGAGGAGGGAAAAGAGGTATCACATCACATCCTTATCAAATGATAATCAGATAAAATAATCAAAGTATTGAGTAACAAATGCATCCTCTACGACAAAAGACTCTATCTATGTTAATAGGGAACAGTAATAAAGATTCTGGTGACAATATTAGACAAAAGGCCCTGAGAGTTTACATTGCATATAAGCTCCGAGCTGCCCGGCTTCTTCCTCTCTGGATCCAGAACTCCACACTGTTTGTTCAGATCACATTCTTTCTCTACGGGAGAGTAAGCACACACAGTAGCCGATGAGCAGCAGCAGGAAACACACAGTCAACATGATACAAAGCAGGTGGAGAGATTACAGACCGCCGTATGATCGCTTTCAAAAAGGAAATAATATGAAAGTATTATTATTACACTAAAATGTAAATACTGCTCGATGCAACATACTATACTCGTGATACTGTATGCTTGATGGTCCGTGACAGATAAAAGACATGGTAGGACAGCGGCAGGGGGAGACTCTACAGATGAACAGCAGACTTACTGTTGATGTTTTTGGAAATCCGGCTGTAGGTTCTTGTTCCCCGCAGAGGACTCTGAGACCCGCTGGACTGCCCAGCTGTAGGCTTCTGCACTGAGGGTCTCTCTGACGGAGAGGTGGAGGAGGAACAGGGGCCAGGGGGCAGGGGCCCTGAGTGCCATGGAAGGAGCCTGGGGCGAGCTGTGGAGGAGGAGGAGGAGGAGGAGTGGTGCTGGAGGGGAACCGTCTCCTGAGGGAACTTCTCCGTTGAAGGAAAACTACAAAGAAGTAGTTGGAGACGAGAACTTAAAAATTGACTCATGAGGTTTGACATTTAGAGACAAAAGGTGAAAAGATTCAGGTCCTATGTTAAACATAATTGTATGTGTACAAGGGTTCTTTGAGACTCCACCAGCTGGGTCAGACTTAGTGCATTCAGTGTCACCTCTAGACCTAAACGCTTTTCTTGATAACAAATGACAGACTGCTGTCCTACGCACATCTGTCTTTTTGTCTCCTCCAGTCGGTTTCAACAAAGCAACAATTTGATAAGGGGATGGCAACTGGGCTGCATTCTTCAAGTCAAACATCCTCTAAATCAGAATAATTTGCCTCGAAATAAGCAATCTTAAAGAGTACCTCACTGTCTCCTTCTGAGCTTTGCTAGGCCTGTGCTGGTGTACCGGTGATGCTGAGAGGAGGAGGAGGAGGAGAGGAGGCATTGGCCTCACGACATCTGGCATCCTTCTGCGTCTCTCTAGAGGAATGATTCAAAGGAAGGCGAGCAGGGCGAGGTCGCTGCTGTGACGCCGGAGCAGAAGACTGTCCACACGTCTTAGTGAGAGGACCGTGCCGCCTTTCACAATGCTTCTCAAAGGCCTGAGGCTTCACCACCTGGCCACAGTAGCTGCACACCACCAGGTAGATCTCATCGTGGGCCGGGCAGCGGCCAAATGTGTGCATGTCTGTAGAAGAGAACACACTCGGGAGTTACAGTGGAACACAGGGACCAGAGGCAGATGCTGAATGCACTCAGGGAGTCACCTTCTTTCCTGAGGGTCATGGTCTCACAGGGGCTCCTGTCTTCATCGTTACACGCAGCTGCACGAAAGGCAAAAACAGTCAGTTTGACACACCACGGAGGGGGACATTCCTGCAGCATCTACAGAAGCAGGTCTACTGGTATCTGTGTAGCTTTGCTGCGTAAAACCCGGAACAGGTCGTTCACATCCGTCCGTGTTCCAGATATGAGCGGACTTTATACTCATACGTAAATGTTAGCTAGATAAAAGTCTCTCCTATCACACACCCACTCTCCCTGTAACGTGGCTCGGTCGGCTGGTAAATGTTGCTGTTAGCAAACTGGACAAATCCTACTTAGGTGTTGTTGTTTGGTGTGACAGCAGCAGGCTAACGCTAACGGTGCATGTACCTGTCCACAGGTGAGCACCTCGCGTTGTGTCTACACCTACTGTTTCATCTCTGCGTCACAAAACGCCCAAGAGATAATTATTTTGGATTGGTTGTTTTGTTTGTTGCCAGTTAACGTTCCTCGAAGGAAAAACAACTCACCCTGCACTAGGACCCGGCGGGTCTTTTGTTTGGGTCGCCCTTTATGCCGCTATGTGTGTATGTAACAACAAAATAAATCCCAGGACGTGCTGGGCCCCGTGACATGATGAAGACCGGGTCCGGGACAGGGAGCGCGACTCACCGTCAGATGGGGAAATGTTCGCCCTATCTACCCAACAACTCCAGTTTAATCCGACGAAATCGTCGAGATTAGGATTTCGCCGATCCAGAGCGGCCATTGCTGCTCTTGCGCGTTCACGAGGTGGAAGCGTCAGTTCGCGCGCATCACATACGCTTCACAAAGCACGCGGCCGCGACTCCGTATGGGGGTGGTTTTTTGACTGCAATTAGTTATTATTTACGCTACATTGTTTTACGATGAATTGATTAGTCTTTTAGATTTTAAAGTATTAGTAAAAAATAAATAAAAAAAATACTTATCACAATTAAACAAAGCTTTTATGGATCAGGGCTCTGATGAATCTGATCATAATGATCAGTTGACTGGACAGGTTCATCTGAAAGCTTCTTGTGTTCCAGAGATGCTTTTGGTGTCAGCTGATGATGCTGATAGAAGTAGCATGTCTGCCATCTAGTGAGTGTCAAACTGTAAGGCACGCTACCCAGCTGGCTTTGCTGAATGCCTTCTCAGCAGCACGTGTGTGTGTGTGTGTGTGTGTGTGTGTCCGAAAGGTGATAAAAGATCAGGCATAAAAAAACAGACACATAACAACAAGTCCAGTTCTTCCTTTTAATGATGCTCAGCATTTTGTGTCCATGCAGCATCTTCCCAGACTGTGACAAGAATTGCAGTTTCATCCACGTGACACACTCATCAACACAATCGAAGTTGGAAATCATAACGATGGCAGTAATATGGAAAACAGCTCATATAACAAAGTGGAGGTAGAAGCAAGGCAAATCAAGAAAAACAGTTCATTAGTAACATGTTAGAGATCAGTCCATGTTTACTAAGCACTAGCTAAGGCTATACAAGCTAAAGAACATTGGCTTTGAAATGCTGTAGGACCTTGAGGTTTTTTCAACCAGCGATAAGATTGGAAATTCTGCTTAATAAGAGTAATGTTTTAAATGTGAAATTCTTAGAGTGAACATATACCCACTACATTCAACATAATATTCAGCTGTTAAAATACTGAATGTAGCCTTCTGCAGCAGGATGAGGCACAACATAACACACACACACACACAAAAAGATGCAATAACATTGCTTTCACCCATTCAAAATAATCTCATAATGGCAACTGGATTGATGTTCCAATGAACTGCTATTTATTGGTATTGTGCTGAATTTAGATTTTGTCCTGCGTTAATAATAAATGCACTTTAAATATTTATTAGCCATTTTGTATTTTGTACACTCAACAGTCCTGAGAAAATGTTGGTAGCAGAATTTATTTTGTTACCAAAATACTGCTGGCATACTGTAGGTGTACAAAGTGATGCTTCATTCTGATT
Source organism: Chelidonichthys spinosus (assembly GCA_029853015.1). Classification (NCBI taxonomy): domain Eukaryota; kingdom Metazoa; phylum Chordata; class Actinopteri; order Perciformes; family Triglidae; genus Chelidonichthys; species Chelidonichthys spinosus. The sequence goes on from CM056829.1 coordinate 14,913,699, forward strand.
AATCACCCACAAGGCTGAACAGTCCACATCTGCAGTACCATTTGAAATAAGGGGCTACAATTTCCTGTATTTGTTTGACCACGAAGAACTCAAATTCTAGTTCCTTTCCTAAATGTATGATACAAAAAATATGAAAGTAAGTACCAAAGTAAGTAAGGAAGTACTAAAATGACTCAAGGATGGTGTACAGTTACGATGTCCGGACTACCCCCTCCACATCCGCAGGCGGGTTGTCTGATTTGTGGAAAGGTGTCTCCTTGAAAATGAACCAGCAGTTGCCACTCCACAGGATGAGGTTGAGAAAACCAAAAATCTGGCAAAGAATCAGACATAAGTCAAACATCCCAGGCTGTCATTGTGCACACAAGTTTAAGCATGTCTTGAAAAAAGAAAAAAATTGTGTACAACTTACCACAGAGGCGTTGAGTCGGCCCATGTGAGGCATGGCACCTGGGGTGCACTTGTTGTTTGGCTCCTTGCAAACATCAAGATAGGCTACAATGTTTGTAGGACTGGTGGCCCACTTCACATCGGACAAGCCTTTAGCCCAAGCAGAGGATGATACCAACCACAGGAAGGCCAGGGCCGCAGTCACCAGCAGGTCCTTAGCGGAGAAAAAGGATTTGGAACCATTAAATCAACCACAGTTCACTCAAGCAGCTTTCTTGGACAGAGACTAACTTGTGCACTACTTTTCCTTAGCTGCTTGGCAACCACACCCTTCCCTCCGTTTTCATTTACACAACTCTGTCAAATGCACGTTCTCTGACCTCCAGTTGGATTCCAGGATGAAGTGGACTCACTGAAATCCGGCAGTTGACGTCAGAATGCAAAAATGTGACACACAAAGCAGTATAAATACATCGCCTGCTACATGTGTCTGTTCAGGTCAGTGGCATCACTGCTCAATATATACACAACAGCTCAAAGAAAAGCAATGCTCTCCTACTTCAAATACAAGCTCTTGAAAGCCCAAACTGTGTAATTTCATCTTGCTCCGTTTCTAAGCCATTTATACACGACGAGAAGGACCTGGAATAAGCATTTCACGGAGACAACTGCAAAAATATGGAGCATGCAGACAAACATACCACAGTGGGGCCACGGCTGGTTTCTCTATACAAGTGCTGGTAGCCCAAGTAGAGGACTAGCGTGGCAGTGGTGTAGAGAAAGGCCAGCACTCCAATGCAGACATAGAACTGTGCCGCGGACGTGTGGTCACCGGTCAGGTAGTACTCAGTGGTCGCGGTACTTTGATTGTCTTTGCAGGTGGGAACGTTATAGGGATGCTGCATCAACCTGTGTAAACAGAGATGCATATTGTTAATAATGACAATCCTCAGAGTCTAACACACAAATACATAAAGGACAGCGAGACTGATGGCTCGAGCACACCTGAACGGGTAGTTAAAGTCTGCCTTTATTTCTTGATGGGGACCTCCGTTGCACACGACATTGAGGCTGGTGGTGCCACTGTAACCAGCAGTGGTAGCGAAGGCAAATATGGAGAACACCTGCAACGGCAGACATAGAGATAAGAGGAGACAGGGTGCTGGTTTAATGGTCACTCCCCCTCTCTCTCACACACTCTCTCTCTCTCTCTCTCTCTCTCTCACTTACTCACACACACACTCTTTCTCTGACACACACACACACACACACACACACACACAACACACAGACACACACACTCTATCACTCACTCTCTCACTTCCCCTTTATTTGCTAGCAACCCACTTTTGACAGGAAGTCCTCTTAATCAGCGGATGCCATCACTGTGGATTGTGAGTTCACAGCAAAAACATTAAATCTAATAATAAGTAGCTGAGACTAGTAACGTTAGCCATAGGCTGGGCTGTTTTATAGATATATAGAGATGCAACAGCTACCTGCTAGCAAATGCTTACGTGTTGCGTTGTTATTTGGCTAACATTAAAAAGTTACCGACTAACGTAAGACGTGTTCTACCGTTTACACCGTCGTTGAACATGCTAACAGACATTAGCCGTCGGTTTGTGCCACATAGCCCGTGGTTCGTAGACACTTTGGTGTGTCGTGAACTGGTCTGGAGACAGTCCGACACAGACGCCCATGAACTGGCGTAATTAACGGCTCAAAGGATGAGCGTCACGGTTTCTCAAGGCGCGGAGTGGGTCACAAGACAAACATCGCAATCAATTTGCATGGCATTTCTTTCCGCTGCCAGGGATGGACATGTCACGTATAAAATAACCCCGCCATGAGCGAAAAACTTAAAAAACTTACCCATTCTAGCAAACGGATGAAAGCCAACGGTTCTTTCAAGGGCCCCAAGTCAAGAGTGAACCCCGAAGACAGCACTTTCTGTTTAAAACCAAACATACGGAGTGAGAAAGACGAGGTTACACACACGCACACAAATAGGTGCGTTTGCTTAAAAAAGAAACGAAAGTCCACGCTTCCCGTCCGCGCTGTTACCTGGGCGACGGATTCCATTGCGTGTCGCGAGATAAGGAACCGTCGGTATCGATGTTGCGTCTCCTTTTCCTGAATCTGTAGCAGCTCTGTCGATGGCGCGAGGCTTCTTCGGGCTTGATGTCAAACTTTTCCAACTAAGCGAATCGTTGCAGAGAGCACGTGATCACTGACGTCCAGGCGTCGACAGGGGGCGCTGCTGGGCCAGAGTTGTCACAGTGGTGACGTGCTTGGGATGTCAGGAGACTAATGTTCTGTATACACAATGAAAAAATGTAAACAGTAGGACAATAGTGGAGTGGTGGCGCTTGTGCTGAAAGAAAGTGCTGGGATAAATATAGTTACATCAAATGCTTAACTTTATGCATCAAAAGCAAAAGCTCTTATTATGCAGAATGATCCCTGTCACAGCAAACATTCATGGATACATGGATGAAAGAAAATGACATTTTATGCTCCTTTAAACAGTACATCTACATTTTGAAGACGAAATATATTTTTTTTACTTCACTCCATTTATTTGACAATTTCCTTTGCTGGTTACCTTGCAGATTATTATCACAAAATAAAATTAATAAATATATATAAAAAAATAAATAATATAATGATTTTAATAATGTATGACAGTGGTCAATCTACCAAGCATTATATCAATTCATAAAAAAATCACCCCATCTTTCCTAAATGCAATATTATAGTGATAAACGCATTTATGCATCAATAATTATCATCAGTTTTTACACAGAGGTATTGCTTTACTCATACTCAAATCTGCCACTTCTGATTATTATTACTCATGTGAAAGCACCATTAATGTTGTAGATAGTCAAAGTGGGACATCACTGTGTATAGATACATTATATATGAGTTGGAAATACCACCAGTACAATTCCCAGTTAGGGAGTGGCAAAAAAAGGGATATCATTATATGAATTCTGAAAGGCAAAATGTCAGTGCTTGAAATTATTCAGGCACTAAATAATTTGCGCCTTAATAAACAAACTTGGTGTGATTATTTGTATCTTTAATGATATCCCATTTTATTACAAACCAATGTTTTGTTAATATCCACACAGCAGCAGAGTTCCTGAAGTGTAAACTGTTCAAAATGCCAGGGAGTAGACAGTGAACACACTGTGATGGTGATGGTGTTTTTCACTAGAGGCCGCCCTTTCCAAAGACACTACAAGGACATTGCTAAACTAACGTTTTTCATACAAAGCAAGCCATGTTTTCCCATGACTCCCTTCAGTGTAAGTTGAACTCATTCACACGCAGCATGTCCATGTAATTCCCCTGTTTGAGTCGATGGAAATGCTTGGTAACAGGGAAATGTGTGTACACTTGGTGCCATGCATTAATTTGACTACCTATTTGTCTCTCAGCGAAGTGTGAAACTTAAAAGGAAAACTGGTTCCTTGTAGAAAGACGCGTTTCTCAAACAGAGTACATCTCCAAGGAATAAGAGTGGCATTGTTCGCCACCTTTTAATAGTTGACTGGGCTGCCTTGGGGGAGGGGTTGCAAGTCCATTGCACAGTCCCTTTGTGGAGGAATGCTGCTCTGCAGCTCAGATTGTTTGGCTTTCTGAGTGAATCTGGGAATCAAGAAATACACAAGCAAGACTTGATATACACAAAGGGCATTCCCGATGACCCAAAGCACATTTGAGCCTAACTAAGTTCTGGATTGAACTTCAAGGTCTCAGAATTTTTTCCGGGTCACTGAAACTTGTTCAACAGCTTGTTATTTCTGGCCGTGATGAGATGACACCCTTTTGTTGTAGCAGACTCGCAGGCTTGTCAAACAGGTTAGGCCACACCAAATGCAAAACACGAGCATAATCAAACATGCAGCGTGACCCTCCCATCTTCTACTCAGTTTCAGCGATCCTGCTGGTATGAAAAAACTGCCAAACTGAAACTTACAGATGAGATTTTTTTTCTGCATCAGATGACTGGCAGTCATGGGTTTGATATGACCCCCTGTGCCATCACATGCCCAAGTTTAATCAAGAACACAATAGGACTCATTACAACCAACAAAATTAATAAATATAATTTAAGAATGTGGCAGGCTACAAGGAAACAGCTGCTCTAATTAACTTACAGGAGTGAAGATCATATTATACGAAGGTTCATTCTCCTCTTTGACCATGTTCTTCATGACTATAATGAGCATGATCACAAGCTCAGTTATTTCCAATATGTTCTGATGGAAAACTCAGATAGTAAAGAAATGGACGATGGTAATATCATTGTCATCACACTTAAATAAAGTCTAGTGAAAATACACAATCACAACTTTAAACCATACATAATTTCAAAAGAAATTATAACAATATTATTGGAAGGTGGAGACATTAATATAAGATAAGACATGGGGGAGAGGCCTTTCATCTTCATGAAACAATAAATGGTGAACGCAAATGACGTACAAATAAAAATTAAATGAACATTTAAGGTATTTTTAAGAAATCTATTAGTGTTATTAATTTTCCATTTTCAGCTGTAATTGAGCTCCAGGTGGATGATGGAGTGTGTATGATAGTATTGCTCTACCTACCTTGACAGGCTTTGACAGCTAAAAGCAGCTTCTGTTTGACAACGCCTCTTCAGAAACGAGCCAATCAAAACCAGAGCCTTGGTGGACCGAAGAGAAGCTCAGCCAATCACAGCGGATCCTCTCCGCGTACAGTCCGCAGACACAATTCCATCGTTACAGTCTATCACTTAGACTAAGGAGTTACAGCGCGAATGGCTGGCGCTGAATACTCCGGCTAATTTTATTTTTTTTCATTATTTTTATTTATTTTTGTTTTAGTGCTGCTGCGCGAGGGGAATAGTCGACGCGTTCACGGCGCTCCGTGTTTTCAAAGCCCGAAATAATCGCTGTCAGAAGGACTACTGTGTTGTTGATGTCATCCGCGGCAGCGCTATAGCGACCTTCAATTTCTAGGCAAGACCAGCATAAACAAAAGACTGGTTTTGGGGGGTGTTTTTTTTTCTCTCTTTTTCCTCCCTTGTTTAGTTTTCGTTAGTGTCACCAGGGACGAGGATGGGACTTTCGCTGCGCGGTATCCTGCTGTTATCGCTCTCCACTTTGGCAGCCGGGCTAGATTTTCAGCAGGGACCCGAACCCGGCGGGCTGTCGGTCTTTTCGAGGCATTCAAACACTGGAGGGAAGGCTAGGAACATCGCGAAGAGGTCCCTGCCCGCCTGGCTGGCCGCGCACAAGATAACGCGAAGGAGCACCGAGCAGGGCGACACCTGCAAAGCTCTCCAAGGATACGAAACCAAGTTAGCAGGCAACACCCACCGTGTGAGTTACCAGCCGAGCTCCGGTTACTCTTTGCTCGTCTGACACAATTAAAATGAGACGATGATGATGATGATGATGGTGATGATGATGATGATGCGCAGGTGCACGAGTAGGCCGAAGCCCAGGATAACAGTTGCATACAAGAAATGTAATTTCTATGCTGAAGGCTACAACAAAAGCATCAAATTGACTTGCAAGTTCTGTCTCTTAACACCTTCCCCAGGCTCAGTCATCCATTGAAGCTGCAGCCTTGCCTTTATGTTAGCCATATTGTCATTTTCTTTAACACATGGTGCAGTGAAATACAGTGCATTGACGCCTATTTCCCTCATGTTTTAAGACCTACGTAGTGGAGAACTCAAGTGCTCCATTAACGGCCATGGCCTATATTATCTTATATTCCTCTCAAGGCTGCAGCTGCCTTGTGTGTTTGAGGATGTCTGTTCTCTCGGCTTCACTGAGAGAGAATCTGTTTAGGGGGAAATTGGCCCAGTGGGATCCATGTGACTGACTGTGTGGTAGTTATTTGGTAATAGGCTTAATTAAAAGCTGTGTTTGTGTGGCAGTGGCTCGAATCCTGTGTAGGAGAGAAGATCCAGCCAGATGTGCTGTTATTGAGTTCACTGTAGTTTCAGCAGAGAAGGAAGTGCAAGCATCCACATTTATGTAGCTTGTAAAACATCTACGCAGCTATTCGCTGCTCATTTGCCTAGTTCCCCATTGCCATGGAATCAACTTTGCATTGCAGTGTTTGTATACTCTTCCCTGTTAATCTGAAGTCGACAGAGGCTCAGCAGGTTTCTGTTGCAGGTCCCATCGGTGCTGTGAGCTACTAGAAATGTTCACATGATTAAGAATAATGGGCCACTAAATGGGTTTTCAGGAATCCAGACTTTTAGATTAGGCAGCTGGACTCACTGATAACGAAAGCAAAACATTTTTTGTCAGAGCCACACTGCTGAACTAAATGTCAGAGTGAAAGTCTGATTCTTGATCTTACCTTTCATATTCACTAGCTCAGAGCGATTCGCTCGGACCTTTGTGCTCGCTGAAGTGCCCGCCCTGGTCTCACAAGTGGTGCTTCACTATTTTACACCATCTATGTTTGACCCCATGGCGAGGGGGAAACTCCAGCCAGCCAGAGCATAAATACAGTCTGGAGGCCAAATTCACAAATAGATTTTGACTGCTGTTTATGATCTTGTGGTCTATAATCCTTGTGACTATATATATTATTTTGAATGTATTTTACATCTTTTCCCAGTATACCTTCAATGACCTGAGTGGGTCAGTGTCGCTGGCCTGGGTTGGAGACGGCACAGGGGTGAGTGTTATATTCTCCTCTCTTCACTCTCTCCTGTGGCTGGATTGTTCATATGAACTATATAAAAGTGACCTAAAAGTAGAACCTCGTAGTTTACATAATGAGTTCCCTCACATCGGGGTCTCATGGTGCACATTAATAAGTGATCTGTGCTCCACTTTCCTCGAGCTCAACCTTCTTTTCTCGGCAGGTCATCCTGGCTTTGACGACCTTTCAGGTGCCGTTCTTCATGATAAGACTCGGGCAGTCCAAACTCTATCGAAGGTAAGTGTCATCAACAGCCAATTGGGGGGGGGGACATGGTTTCTATTTTATTTTCATTTTATTTGATTGCAACCATTTATCTACCAGTGAAAACTACGGGAAGTCATTCGAGGACGTGACCAATCTCATCAACAACACCTTCATCAGATCAGAGTTCGGCATTGCTATTGGGCACTCTGGGAAAGTAAGTCCACTTCACTGAATATAGCGCTTCTGTATCGTCTTCCTGCTGTAGAGAACCTTTAAGGTCTTATCATCCTGTGTGGTTTTCGTCAGTCTGATTTTACGACTCTGTTTTGTAGGTGATCCTGACAGGAGAAGTGTCTGGAGGTTATGAGTCTCGAATCTTTGTCTCCAATGACTTTGGAAAGAGTTTCACCCCCAAGGACCTGCCTTTCATCCCCCTGACGCAGATCACTTACAACCCGGCTGATTCCAGTGTTCTGCTGGTCCTCAGCAACAGCGTGAGTATTGAATGTTGCCAGGAAGTTAGGAAGTCTGTATAAACTGGACCGCTCAGATGAGTAATACATAATAGTAAATGATTCGTTTAAGAGGGCAAGGGACCTTCTTTAGACTCCAGTTTGCTGGAATGGAGTACATTTATAAACACGGTCATGTTGCCCTCTGTTTATGGGCAGCAGTGGTCTCATTGGAGTTGAACCACGAGTTCATCATTTAACAGATTTCCTTTCTGTCCTCAGAATGAACTGTGGCTGTCTCAAGATTTTGGCAGCAGCTGGAAAAAGATCCACGACATGGTGTGTCTTGTGAAATGGTAAGAGACGAGGCAAACTCTCACTAGCTGCCTGGTGAACAAACAGTAATGTTATTGATATCCCCTGAATAAGTGACTATGACTCAGGGAACTATAACTATTTAAGGAGATCAGGAAGGTGTGGATCATTCTTATTGGTCTGGCCCATAGCAGAGATATCCAAAAGTGATATGGTATCTGTTCATCCTTTTCTTTAGTTTTAGTTTCTCCAACAAGCTAAGATAGTTATTACAGATAACTGAAGACAGCTTAGTGATGAAAGTAAACCATGTTTAACAGGCTTTCACTCCCTCAAAGTAATGCTCCCTCGCCAAGATTTGTAATAAATGTAACCTGAGAAAAATAGTGTTCAAAGTTTTTCTCCCCAAGACTTTAGTTGTTGCTCCACCTTTGGAAAACAGGCAGTACAACCGCATTGCAGTGCAGTTGGTGACTGTTTAACCAGACCTGTTGTGGTTGAGCCCTCGCCACATTCTTCTTGTTGTTTTAGAGGGCACTTCCTGGTACGAATTTCTGAGTAACCTTGGTCCATGTAATATCTTTCGAGTCACCTTTAAGGCTCTGGTTTCAAGTTTACTGTGTCTGAGAGAACTGTGTGTACAAAATAAGCTTTATTACCGTCCCAAAGATGTTGATCTAAACAAGTTTCAGGAAAATGGGTCATTCTCAACTGGGGCAGGAGCTTTCTGAAGTGAAAGCACATCGCTAAGAAGGCGGTAAATATTTAGGAAGGGCACGGCTGTATGCTGGTTGCAATTGATAAGCTGTGCCAACTCTTATAATGGAGCAAACCATTTTATGGGAGTAGATGGAGAAGGCATAAAGAAATATGAGACCTGATTTTTACCCTCGAGACTCTGTTGTTTTTAAGATGGAAGCTCCCCGAGAGCTGTCACAATCTTATCAACCAAGCAGCCTACATCTCTGTGTTGCTTACATATCCTTGACTCTGTGGACTCAACTGTTTGTCTCTTCCTATCTGACATTCTTGTTACTTTCCACTCTCATTTTAGGGGAAGGAAAAATACCATCTTCTTTACAGCGAACAAAAATGGATCCTGCAGTAAGTGATCCCTTCTTTAAGCAAAGCTTGTGAAAATGTGCAAATGCAATGGATTATTAGTTTATAAGTAGACAAATGATTGATTTTCCTCTTAAATGTGTTGTTTAACTATTAGTTGCACTTGTAAATTTGCATAAACATTGTCATTTCTTCAGGTGAGCGGGGAATCCTGGAACTGAGGAGGTCGACGGACTATGGTAAAACCAGCAAGACCATCGCCAGTAAGATCTTCTCCTTCGGTCAGGGCGGACGCTTCCTCTTTGCCTCCGTAATGACAGGCAAGGTCAGTACACAGTAGGTCCAAATCACCAGCAGAACAGAAACATGAGCAGGCCTCCAGAGGCAAAATATTGATTGTGTTTAGACCTTAGTGTTTGTAAGAAAAAGCTTCAGTCGACTGGAATAAAGTATGCTGTCGTGAGGTGAGATGTGCGCTTTACCGCTTGATCTTTTTCATGAAAGGGAATTTCTAATCCAGGACGAGAAATCATTAGGTATAAATCCCTCATGAGTAAATATAAGGAGTTATGGTATTTTAAAGGAGAAATCCACAGAATTTACACATCAAAGCCTGGTTCCAGGTCTTGGGGATTTCTGCATCTTTTTAAAATTATATCAATTAATATGTATATTATATTAACATTAGTATAATATAAGCAATATATATATGATTATGTATATACTATTATAATGACTTATGGAATATAATGTAAGTATTAATTATATTTATACTTATTTTGTTTTGATCTCTGCTTGAGCTTAGCGGTTGGTGGATACATTAGCTGCTACTTGCATAACACACATCTCAACAGAATCTCCAGCCAACCTGTCTGTGGTCGAGTTGTACTGTGTTTATTGTAGGCTTCTTCAAGGATAAGGAATGCAGAATTTAAAATGCTTGTCTAGTTCTGCTCCATTGATTTTTCTCCTTTTTTTAACTATTCATGGTGAGTCTGAAAAAAAAATCACAGGAGTGCGATGCACATTCTCTGCCTACTTATATGAACGGCCCTGTTTTTTTCATTGCCTAGTTTGATGAACGTTTTTATTTGTATGAGGTCATTACTCTCCAAACCAATCTCTTTCTTTCTTTCCTGCCCTTTTCTCTGCAGGGTAATCTGAGGATGATCCACGTGTCAGTGGACGAGGGTGAGACATGGAACATGGCCCAGCTGCCCGCTGTTGGTCACGAGCAGTTCTACTCCATCCTGGCGGGCAACGATGAAATGGTCTTCATGCATGTCGACGAGCCAGGAGGTCAGTCCATACAAAAACCTCACAGTTTACTTTTCAAATTGTACAGCTATGCAGTGATTAAGAGCAGGCGACATTGTGTCTGCCTGTCTAGAGAATGTAAAGCCCAAAACAATTGAATTGCGCGTACTGTTCATGTAGATATGATGTTTTTTCCCAAAGTATGTGTGAACTAATCTGTGTTTCTTTTCTGCATCCACAGATACAGGATTCGGCACTATTTACGTATCAGATGACCAGGGAACAGTGTACTCCAAGTCACTGGAGCACCACCTTTACACCACCACCGGGGGCGATACAGATTTCACCAACGTCACCTCCCTGCGAGGAGTTTTCATCACCAGTGTCCTGGCAGAAGGTAGCTTCACTCTGATAAAAATAATAATAGATAACATGTAGTCACAACAACACACGCATGTAGTCAAATCCTCCTCAGAAGAACATGCAAGCATGACTTCTCCATTACATACCGGAGGAAGGCGTTAAGTAAATATTTAATTAGCTGTTCAGTGCTAGATGTGCTGTCTATCTGATGTGGCTGGCTGACACGTCACCAGAAATACCACATCACCAGTTGAATTTTAAAAATGTGATGGCCCTGTCTAGAGCTTGTGTTTGGTTTGTCCGTTCTGGGCTACTGTAGAAACATGGCAGTGCAAGATAGGGAAGATGAGCCGCTCCGTACGTAGATGTAGTAGGCTCATTTTAAGGCAACGAAAACGCTGCACTAAAGTATACATTTAAGGAAAACAAGACATCTTAATATTATATTCCATTTCTGCAAATCGTTACCCCTAAAGGCTGCACACCGGCCCTTTAAGCATCTTTTTGCACACATTGTTTTTCGATAGGGGTATCAGCTGAATGCTTAAGAATACCCGTCTTGTTGTTCCAGATAAGTCCGTGCAGTCTGTGGTGTCCTTCGATCAGGGAGGGGAATGGGTTCCCCTGAGGAAACCTGCCAACACCAAGTGTGATGCCACAGCCAAAGACCCAGACAAGGTAAGGAGAGGAAACTGGTGTGTCTGGACAATTCAGTTTTAATTAACCTACTTTTGGTTTGCAATGCCAAAAAGGCCAAACACAGTAGGTTTCTCATGACAGTATTTGTTATTAGTTATTTTTGGACATCCATAGTGTTTTTATACACAGTGAGATACTAAATGTGTTTGTCTACAGTGCAGTCTCCACATCCACGCAGCCTACAGTACTGCTATGAGGTTGAATGTCCCCATGCCGCCTCTGACTGAACCAAACGCCGTGGGTCTCATCTTAGCTCACGGTAATTCTCTATTCAGAGCTTTCATATCAGTCTTTCTGAAGTGTTCTTCAGATAAACAGGAAGTTATTAAATTGCATCAACTAGAGACTTCTGCCACGTCACCATGTCTGTTCCTCATCAGGGAGTGTTGGAGATTCCATCTCGGTGCTGAAGCCCGATGTGTATGTGTCTGATGATGGGGGGTACACCTGGATGAAGGCCCTGGTTGGGCCACATCACTACGCTATTCTGGACTCTGGAGGGCTGCTGGTTGCCGTGGAGCACAGCCCCACTCAGCCTATCAACAAGATCAAGTGAGTTGGTGACATTTATATGTCACCACCATATTATTACTCCCTCTCATATTGCACTACTTTAATGTTTATTTGGTTCATGCTAACGTTTGTACGTTCTTTGATGTCCTGGCAGGTTTTCTACTGATGAAGGACAGTGCTGGGGTGTTTACACCTTCACCAAAGACCCTATCTACTTTACTGGGCTTGCGTCAGAGCCGGGAGCTCGCTCCATGAATGTCAGCATCTGGGGCTACAAAGACTCTCTCCTCAGCCAGTACTGGATCTCCACTACCATCGACTTCAGGGAGCTTCTCACCAGAGACTGTGAGTTTAGTGAGACTTTAACACAAATAACTTAAGATGATTTGTCAAAATTTCTTCATTTGTTTGAGATGGTATGGAAACAGAGTGTAAAATATTGATGTGCGTAGGCACTGACAAGGACTATGTACAATGGTTGGCCCACTCTGATGACATCAGCGACCCCAACGATGGTTGCATGCTGGGCTACAAAGAGAAGTTCCTGCGTCTTAGGAAGGACTCTGTTTGCTGGAATGGACGAGATTACCGGGTCAACACCCAGCCAACCCCGTGCCCGTGCACCCTGGATGACTTCCTGTGGTAAAAACTTCTGCTGGTTCAAAAATCCACTAATGCTATACGATTATTTTGCTACAAACCAATTTTCACAGTTCCCTGTTTTTAGTATGTAAAAGAAACCATATTTTAGTTAAAGGAAGTGATGCAGGCAATCATTTGTAAAATGTCAGATGTCCATCAAACAAGCAAGTTAAACTCCTCCTCCATTGCCTCCGTGCATTGCATTGTGGGAGAATATTATCCAGCAAATAAAAAAAATCTACTAAATTTAGCGTATGTTCTGACTTGTTTGAGTATTCTTTACTTTCACCAAAATATCTCGCTGAGTACTTCTAACTGACATTGAAATTACTGGTGTAAAATTCTACTTCAGGATTAGGTTGGATTCACTTCCAAATCTGACCATACAGAATGGATGCACTTTGAAACATAAGTGCATAAGTACTGAACCAAACAATCATAGTTATAGTGAACTAAAGTTATTTCTTCCCACACCTGTGTCTTCCGACTCTTTGCAGTGACTTTGGATACTACCGCAAAGAGAACGAGTCGGAGTGTGTGGAGCAGCCGGACCTGATGGGCAAAGTGCTTGAGTTCTGTCTGCACGGCAAAGAGGAGCAGCTGCAGACCAGCGGGTAGGTGGATGGGTTGACTTCCTCCTTTGAGCAGCGATGCCACACGATTTTCTTCAACTTATCTGTAATTGTCTGATCTGCTTGATAGTCTATTTACTGTGTAGTGTTTTGAGTCCTACCAAAGCAGTGATAGAAATAAAAGGTATAATTCATTGCATTGGATAATTCAGATTTAGTTGTAGTCCATTTCTTTATTTACAAATATTAGTTTAATTTTAAAACAAATACTGTATAAAACATATATTGAACAAGGCCATCATCACAGCCATGTAGCCAGAGGGAGTGGCAAAGTATTGCTGTCATTTCTCGTCAGAGGAGAAAAGTGATGCGGAAGTTATTGTCATGTAGAGATCAGTCAGGGGAAGTAGATGAGTGTGAGAGTGGTGACTCTTATGTTTTCAATGACGAAGAGTGACTTGACTTAATAGAAAATTAATTGTAGTGTAGGCACTTACAGTTTAATTGAATACAGCTTAATTAATCAGTGTTATGAACACATATACACTTAGCATAATTACTATTCAATGTTTTTGACTGATGTGCATTTTAAAGAGCCAAAACAAGCACAACACTTCTGACAGTTTTCAGTCAGACCATTATTCACTCCTGATGTGTCTTTGGTCCACAGCTATAGGAAAATCCCTGGAGATAAATGTGAGGGAGGGAAGATGCCCGAGCGTAAAGAGATCGACCTCAGTAGGAGGTGTGTGAGTGACCTGGTGGCCCCTGAACTTCAGGTCAGTACTTCTGGGAAATGTAGTGAATATATAGACTCATGTATACTGTATGTAGCTACATTGTATTCCTGTTATAAGACTCTGACCTACTTTGGTTGCCTGCTGTTATTTTTACAGATAGACGGTCGCTCCTCCAAGTCTGTACCCATCGTGATAACAGTCATCGTCATCTTGGTGCTGAGCATCGCAGCCGGAGTCGTCTTTGTCAAGAAATATGTCTGTGGTGGAAGGTGAGTGTCTCCGTCCAGTCCAAGGATAACAACAAGCTTCTTTGTAATTCAGTCAGCACTTTTAGTTTACTGTCCTTCATAGTGGGATTCCCTGGCGACTTTAAGCAACCTGATAACATTTTGAATGTTCCCTACAGGTTTTTGGTCCACAGGTACTCGGTGCTGCAGCAGCATGTGGAGGACAACGCCGTTGAGGGGATAGATGAACCGCTGGAGACCAACCACACTCCGAATGGCAAGATAGAGTTTCACGACGATTCAGATGAGGTACAGTGGAACCTAAAGACCAGTTGTTCTTCTAGGACAGGGCCATTGACATGCAGTGGAACCAATAGTGTATGTGTGTGTATCTCCAAAGCTTGGCTTGATGTCATGTAGTATAGAAACGAACCAAATCAGACCAAAAATAATCTGCAGTCTGATTTGGCGGCATGTACAACAGCCGACGCAAGAACAAAATGTCCCTGGCTGTGTTTCGTTTGTCTGTTCTGGTCTACTGTACAAAACATGGCGGTCGGCTATGAGAACAGGTCCTGCTCCGTATGTAGATACAAAAATAAATAACCTGAACACCAGAGAATAATAGCCCATGTTAAATCCACCCTTAACACTGTGGTTTTGTTGGGTTTGTTTAAAGGACACGGTCATGAGGCTGGTTTATAACCATATTAAACATTAAGGACCCGACAGTGATAAAGCCATAATGTCCCACTGTGCACTGCAACTGTACCACCACCTGCTGTGACAGCTGCACGTATTATCTTCTATAAGCACTGAAGGTGTAGAAGGAGCAACATAATAATAATAATGCTAGTCATCCTCTAAATGTGACCGACGGCTACAGTTTAAAGTTTTTCAGTGCTCTCTGGTGGGCAAACTCTGTAATGACACAGTTTCTAAATTACCTCAAAGCTCTGACGAGCAATTTCCTGTCGGCTGAGTCAGACATATATGCTGATGCCAAAATCTAAATTAGAGTCATGCTTTGCAATGCTGCACTCCACGGTGTGTGGGTGTTTAAATACACCAGTCCAATGTAAGAGGAAGCCAGTCCATCGTAGCTTAAAGCGTGGTTTTACATTATTGACATGAATTCACCGACAACAAATGTGCACGCGTAAACACAATCATAGTGGTTTCTCATTTGCTCACCTGTGATGTGGCTTCATCTCTATGTGATCTTCTTGTCTACACAGGACTTGCTCGAATAGCAGGCACAACCTGTCACACCACTGAGCGACGGGGTTCCAGTTCACGCTGTGGCCGGCCGCCGCTCCTGTCACTCTTTCGTCTCCAGCTACTTCTTCCTTTCACCTTCTAGTATGAACTTTAGCCTCAGCTACCAGACGACGAGTCTGGCGTCTCTCTGCTGTCATCTATGAAGTATAATGAATGTACGGAGGCTTCCTGGGACTAACGCCACGGTGGAGGAGGAAGGTGGCGTTGTCGTGTCGTGCTTCAGTTTTTGATTCTGTTGACTGAGCCTCCAAGTTATTTATTTTAGGGAACGAAGGAACTGGTGCAGTAATCTGAAGTGCTGTCGGAGCCGGAATAATAGGCTTTGAAGCAATGCTAGTTGTATAAATCCACCACGTCATCGCATTACGGGTCCCGCCTCTCCCATCACCCGAGAGTGCTCCTGGAAATACTTCTCACTTCTGTCGAAGATCTGTGTCCTTTTTTTCTCATGCAATTGTACATAAAGCTGTTTTTCTTTGCCATTTTTTAACATGGTATCACTTTGATAGGTGTTGAAAAGGTTGCCGTTGGTCAATAACTCCCCCAAAACCGTCTTAATCCCTACTTTTTAAGTATTTATTGGTCACTGACTTGTGCAATCCCCCATTGTAGTCTGTATTTGGAATACAAGCCAGCACACTTTTAACGCCGTGGCATTCAGAACCACCACTGAAGTAATAAGAAACAAGTGGGAATGCCCCTTTTGCATTAGGTTTCATAGCAATAACAATGACAGTAAATTGTCCATGCACGTTAAATAATCCTATTGGCACACTTGATGACTAGAGGTGTGTGAAACACATTACACATCAATGTGTAGGAGGAGGAGGAGGGGGGGGGGAGTGTAAAGACAGGTGTGTTTTTAAGACAGGATTTGTTGAAAAAAGGCACATCTGCAGTTCTACCTGTCTAAAGCACAAGGTCCTTTGTATGCTTAGAGTTTGTAGTTGGAACATTTTTCCTAAATGTGACCTAATGATTAACATGATAAGACTGTAATAATCACTGTAGTCATGTACAAGTCGTGTTTATAATCATTTGAGCAGTTTTTTTGTACTAATGAACTTTTGAACTTATAACAAATTGTGGTTTGAAAATGTTCATAAATAATTATAGTTTGATAGTAAATATCTACAGATATTTTTACATCAGATTCCATCAATGGTACCCTACATTGATATGATTTGGCGATAGAACCATGGGAGCAATAAGAAAAACAATTCAACTATGTACATTTGTATAGCATAATCAACACTGTAGTAGCCTATTAGCTAACAAACATTGTTGTTGGACTGTTTTTTTAATTGGTATTGGCCTCAACAGGGTTATTGAAAGTTTCTCATTTCACTGTGAACTTTGGGTTTTTTTCTTTTTAAGCATCCTGCTGTCATTTTTATGCTAAACTGGGTTGGTCAATGCCTCTCAACACATCTGTCTGTCTATCACGTCAAGTCTTACAGGGTTGTTTCTTTTGTTGTTCTTTTATGTTCTTATGTTCAAACATTTGTTGCACAATTACTTGTCTGTCTCGTGTTAAGTGTGTGCAGGTTTTATTTATTTGTGACTTGCAGATTCAGAGTGCAGTACATTGGATGTGGTTATACAAGTGCCTGGTGTGAGGATACGATGCAAGGCCAGCATCTATTTACTGACGATTATTTATAATCAACTAATGTGTAATTCCATCCAGTAGGTCAGTGACACCCTGAAGTTGCACTTGTTGCCTAAGATGAATCCTTGAACGTGTGCGTTTCATACGTTCTCTTATTGAACTGCATGTTAACTCTCAATATTTAAATCCACTGAGCTTTATGAAGAATTAAGCCTACAATAACCTGTTTATTCTCTTTCATGTCTTGGCATGATGCATTATTCCGAGGGAAACTTTGAGGAGAGTGTAACTACAATGTATAAAACAGAGTGGATACAGGGTTATTATGTAGCTGCTATACACTGGGAGACACCTGCAAGTTATTTTATGATGGTTTATTGCATTAAGTGAAGGTAACATGTTTTTCTTACAGTTTAAAACTGTTAAATAAATTAATAAGTCATTGTGATGGTTCTGTAAATATACAAGGTCACATCTTTGTATCTGCTATGTTTCTCTCTTCTGTATATTTGATGCAATTTTCTTTGGGTTTGCCAATAAATTCATGAGTTCCTCTGTTTATGTCACGTGATTCTTATTTTACAGCAACAACAAAAATGTTTACAAAGGGATCCGTTTCCAAATAACAGTGGTTGTAGGATGTAGGAAATATGCCTAAAGTACAACTTCCGTTTCAGAGATGAAAGAATGAATGTAGAAAGTCACCAGCCATTACATTTTGTAATGCCAACCTGAACGTTACACCTAATTAGCCAGCACTTCAACACATGAAGTCCTCAGATTCTATACAAAAAGTTGCCCTCTGCATCAAAGAAGTCATTCCCAACTTGCACCACGGGGTAAGGTTTTTCCATTTCCATAAACTCCTCAAGTTCTTCATCTGTCAACAGCCGACCATCCCAGCTCTCCTCATCCTCTTTGTCCGCTGTAGGACTTTTGTTAGAAGCGCTGTTCTCTTCTTTTGATCTCGTCACAGGGACGTCTCTACTGAACTGGGTGGGCAGAAGAGCAATGGGGGCAGGACGTTTAGACAAGGATGCTGAGTCTTCACCCTGATGCATCAATGCATCGCTGACCAGACTGTCATCCACAGGCACCACTGAACCGTCTCTACTTCCTGGTGGGAGTGCTCTACTTCCTGGTGGGAGTGCTCTACTTCCTGGTGGGAGTGCAGTCTGTGTGCTGTTTCCAGGCAGCTTCAGCCTGTCCTGCACTGTCCCAGCACCCGAAGGCAGCGCCTGCTGACCGAGTCCAACCATTACTTTGGCATCCTGCTTGACTTTTCTGTCGGGAGCGGGGACAAACTTGCTCCTGAGGACTCTCAGGATGACATCAGGGGTGACAGAGTAGCCCTCAGCCAGACGC
Organism: Chelidonichthys spinosus; assembly: GCA_029853015.1. Taxonomy (NCBI): domain Eukaryota; kingdom Metazoa; phylum Chordata; class Actinopteri; order Perciformes; family Triglidae; genus Chelidonichthys; species Chelidonichthys spinosus. The sequence continues at coordinate 14,932,131 of CM056829.1, forward strand.
TCTACTGTCCACTCATCTGGCTGCTCTTGCTTCAGATATCTGAAAAATGTAGTAAAATGTTAAGCCTCGTTTATGCAACTACCTTGAAGGCTATTTCTTGGGTGAGCAGTTAGATAGCAAAGCTCGTCACCTGATCTGCTCTATAGCATCCCAGGTGAGCTTCCTCCCTGGAGCTCCTGGTGGAGTCATCTGCCTTCTCAGTATTTGATATTTGACAGTTTTCCTCCTCTTTCTCCCCTCACTGAAAAAAAAACATGGGAGGGGTAGTTTAATTTTAAGATTGCAAGTACAGCAAACTATATAATTACTAGAATAACATCGACTCTTACTCGACCAAGGCCTGGAGCTTTCCTTCTACTTCATCTCCATCCTCCAGTCCAAGTTCATCCTCGGACATGTCGTCACCGTGTCTCGGGCTTCTATGGCTCTGCACCATCCGCGCCGCGCCGCCTCCTCCTCTGCTCGCAAACCGGCAGCCGTTCACAGACACGGGGGGCACCGCTGATAGACCAACGAGCCTGGAGAGGAAGGTGAGGACCCGGAGAGGTCGGGCCATGCTCGCAGGCGGTGTATCCTCTCTTTTTAAGACAATATATGGACTATGATGTGGCAAAGAGGAGACTCAGAGAGCCAGACACGTTCAATTATATTAACGCACGTCTACAGTCAAACCACCTTCGTCAAAACTGGACACCTCCGAAACTTCCGCCAATAAAACACGACCCTCACAACATACAAACGACACGGTGCTGCCCTCTAGAGGCATGGAGTTGCACTTATTAGCTAAGTGTAACTAAACAAAGAGCTTCCCTTGTAACACGAAGCTAAATTACATAATCCGTTGTGCGATTTAACAGCCATTCGTGTATTTTCGATTCCAAACAATGCGATAAATAGACCCACGGAATAAATAATACATCCCAATGGGAGCTGTCAAATACAACAGAAAAAAAACACACAAAAATGGCGACATCTGGCGGGCACCTCGGCCTCTGCAGCCTACACTGTCCCCGTATTCATGTGTCACGCAGCTGCGCACCTCCTCCCGAGCGCCCTTGTTTCATTTGCGCCATTTTGTCCGCTCACTTTGTTGATTGGGCTTTAGCGAGCTGTACTAGAGCCAATCAGAGGGAAACCGGACAGCGAAGACACGGTAAGGGAGACCCGATTGAAGGCATTGGTAGTTGTCAGCACGGATTGGTTTGCCACGAACCAACCAAATTACTAACCGAGCTATATGCAAAAAAATCGAATGGCAGTTTGATTTCGACCGCTTCGTCCCAGGCCGGTTAGGCTACGAATAACTTCTTGTTCTTAAATGTCGGCTCCTGTGTGGAAACATGATCTGTGGTTGTCGACGAGCGTTAGCTAACGTTAGCTAAAATACGGAATTTCAAACAAAGGGGTGGTTGATAACGCCGACATCTTCAACACCAGTAAACGCTTATTATCACCAACTAACGTTATAATAGACGACCCACCCGAAGACTGATATAAGCTATTTAGCTGTTAACTACATCCCCTTCCACGTTTTCTACCTTTTTAACGACACCACGCTTTTTTAAGCAGCTAACGTTTGCTGGCAGCTAGCCTTGTTAGCTTGAATGGTAATGTCCTATTAGCAAAACATCCCGTTAAAGGAAGCCAGCTAACGCTATTTAACCCAGTGCGTGTTCCCTATGTCACAGCGAAATATCGGACATAATATTTTCCATACGTTAGCGTGATGAGTGGAAATGAAAAGGGCCGTGATGTGTCCTTATTTGAATAACGTGAATGCCTAACGTGAGTTGGCAGCTGTTACGATAACCTAGATACCGGTTGGTGATACCTTTTGATTTTTCTGGATGATCAAGAAGGTCGCGGCGTGGCTTATAATCGTGCATTTAACGTTAACTAATACTGTATTTGTCTGACTTTTGTTTCCAGGGAGGGTTGTGACAATAACAAGCAATGGAGCAGTATACCACTGCCACCACCACTACTGGGGAGCAGATCGTTGTGCAGACATCCAATGGACAGATCCAACAGCAGGTAAACTCAGGATTTACCCTGATCCATTTTAATTGGGGGAGAGGGGTAAAAAATAGTCTGCCACAACACCAACAACTAAACACTCTGCTGTAAGATCACACAGGCACTCAGAATTAAAGCAGTGGATTCCAGACCCGATCTACCTTCCTTATTATTTTTCTCATACTGTATTATCCTGCCTTGCCTGCAGACTCAGGGCACAGTGACGGCTGTGCAGCTGCAAACAGAGGCGCCAGGGGTGACGGCCTCAGGCCAGCAGGTGCAGACACTCCAGGTAGTGGTGTCACCGCCGCCACCCTGTGTCAGAGTCATGACAACATTACAGCCCATGAGTTTGCATGCTACAACGAGGGCTGTTTTTCATGACCAGTCTCTGTGCTGTTTGGTTCATTCTCCCTCCTCAGCATGCCTTACAGCTGCCTGAACTGCATGTTCCTCAGCACAACGTGTTGTGTGTCAGCCTCGTGTTTCACTTGTGCTCTCATCATGACTGTTTGCCTGAGTTGTTTGTCTCTTGCGCGTTATGCAAGCCAAACATTTGAAACATGAGTCATATGAATGTGTTTTGCAGTTTGCGGAAGACCCAACACCGATCAGCATGGAACCAAAGTCATTCGTCACTCGTCATTTCGCTATGTTTTTGTCTTTGTCCAGATAAAGAAAAGGGCAATGGATTCCTTCACTCTGGCATTTTTCTCAATGGCACAATTGCTGCCAGAGGCTTTCAGTTGTCCATTTCAGCCATTTATTTAATTAATGGATGCCGATTCAACCATTTGTACATTTTCAAGTTGCATATTGAAAGCTGGTTTGTTTGATGGCAGCATTGTGTCTAATCATGTGCTTTTAAGCAGATCAAGTTGAGATGAACTTCATGTAACCTTTGGTTTGACAGGGATTCCAGTAAAACCAGTGAATACAGAGGTTTTGTATTTTGCAATTGTAACAACTTCATGACTGTAAAAAGGGTCATCAGGTACTTTTGTCCATGATGTGTTATCCTGGATGTTACTGATTTGATATAATTCCCCTGCTGTCTGTGAGTCTCACATAAGTTATTCTTAGGTAACACAACAGGCAGTGGTGCTGTAACTGCTTCCTGTATCACTCTAGGTCCAGGGACAGCCTCTGATGGTTCAAGTGAGCGGTGGGCAGCTCATCACATCATCAGGGCAACCCATAATGGTGCAGGCCATGTCTGGGGGTCAGGGTCAAACCATAATGCAGGTCCCTGTATCTGGAGCCCAGGGATTGCAGCAGGTAAGGGATGAGTCTCAGTTACCATCTGGATTCATATTGAACCAAATTATCTTGTAAAGGATATTATGTTTTCTGTTCAATGCTATTGGCAGACATGAAAAGTCTTGTTAAATATTCCAATATGAGAAGCATATCAGTCAGAGACCACTAAAGTCGCCGAAAATTGAATGTTCCTCGTAGTAACTTTAAAGTGCCAGATAATAAGTGTTCCTTGCACTCTATTTGTGTCTATTGTTTGATGTCAATGCAGTTAAATGGACATTAGATATGGCTGGGATGTTCCTGAATCTGTGGGTGGTGCTCTTTCCATGTGTAGATCCAGCTGGTGCAGCCAGGTCAGATACAGCTGCCAGGCGGCCAGACTCTCCAGCTCCAGGGCCAGCAGGGTCAGCCCCAGCAGATCATCATCCAGCAGCCCCAGACAGCCATCACCGCTGGACAGAACCAGGTGTTACATTCTGACCAGTTGAATTGCAAGTCCCTTTTAATTAAATTATTATTAACATGGTTACTAAATGTCTTCTCTTCTTACCTGTGGTCCCACAGGGGCAGCAGATCAGTGTGCAGGGCCAGCAGGTGGCACAGACAGCTGACGGACAGACCATCGTCTACCAGCCTGTCAATGCAGATGGCACAGTCCTGCAACAGGGTAAGCTCACCTTTCTCCTACTTTCTCTGTTTGCCTTCTGTTTTGTAGACTTCATAAACAGCAGCACTGTTGAATTGTCTTTTTGCATGAGAACTGTGATGATGATCTGTTTGCAGGAATGATCACAATTCCAGCTGCCAGCTTGGCAGGCGCTCAGATAGTACAGGCAGGCGGTGCCAACACCAACACTACCAACAGCGGCCAAGGCACTGTGACCGTCACCCTGCCCGTCTCCGGTAACATGGTCAATGCAGGTGGAATGGTCATGGTAAGACCCTGTGCAGAGGTATCCAGCATTTTATTACTTTTTTTTTTTAAATATAGACTCAGACGTTGCGGTCGAGGTCCCTTTTTTCAATTTTTTTTAATAACTGCTTTCTTTACCCATTGTGAAACTCTATAAATGTGTTGTAACATTGTGTTTATATTAGTTTAGTGGAACAATATTGTGATGAAAAGATGAATTTGTTTTTGGCGATACTTAATTCTGTTGTTTAAATTGGTAAATTTGATTGAAAAGCTTTGAAAATTAACATGCAAAATATTTAATCAGTTTGTTGAACCATGCTGTTAAATGCTTATATACCAAAGCAGTTAACACTGTGTCTTTGTTTGTGTCTCTCCCTCTATCAGATGGTGCCTGGAGGTGGTACCGTTCCCACAATGCAGCGTATCCCCCTGCCAGGAGCTGAGATGCTCGAGGAGGAACCTCTGTACGTCAACGCCAAACAGTACCACCGCATCTTGAAGCGAAGACAGGCTCGAGCAAAGCTTGAGGCTGAAGGCAAGATCCCCAAGGAAAGAAGGGTAATAAACATAATTGATCATCTTGCACCAAACTAACATGCACATGGATGCGTCTTCTTCCTCACCACTTACTTAATGCAAGTTGTCATGTTTTAAGCCCCTCTCTACACACATTTTATATTGGGGTTTTGTTGGTACTAATGCAGAGGTGACACAATGTATTTACAATATTAAAGTGTTCACAATCCAGTACATACACTTTTTTTCTAGCAGAAATATCTACACGAGTCTCGCCACCGTCACGCTATGCAGCGCAAGAGAGGAGATGGAGGACGTTTCTTTTCACCTAAGGACAAGGAGGAAATGGCTTTGGCCCTGGCACAGGTAAGAAGCAGAAAAACAGCACCAGCACTTCATATATCAAAAACAAATACTGACTTAAGTCTGGAAATATGTTATAAATTGTCAACTATGCACATAAAACTTGATTTGAAAGATGTTTGTAAATATATATATGGAATTAGGTGTCACTTTGTTTGAATAGGCAATATCTAATTTTCTAGTGAAACTCTGCATCATTTATCCTGGCGATGTCACTAACCCCGTTTCCTCCTCCAGCAACAGCAGGAGGTAGCCCAGGCAGCAGCAGATGAGACTGTGGCTCAGATGATCCGAGTCTCATAGCACCGTGTCCAACATCATCACTTCCGTTTGTGAACTCTGCCCTGCCTGAGACTCTTCATCCCAGCTCACATGATCTGCTACACCTTCTCCTCCCCTCCCATCATCATCATACACCAAACCACAGCACCACCACTGGGTTTCTTCAGTTATCTCCTACTCCTACACTGGTCTTCCAGGGAGCCTATGGACTGTTAAAGTCTTCTTTGAAATGGAGGATGGTTCCACCCTCAGCTTATCTGGTCGAGTGTTTCCGACCAACTTTTTTTATTTTCATAAGGATTTGTTTAGACAATTACGAAGCATGAAGTTTTGGGTCACCAGGATGAGTCCACTCGGAGCGAAGGACAGCTGTTGTTAGACCTGGTCCGTTAAAAATATGAGAATTTGTCACCAGTGGATGCTTTAAATATTTTTGTAAATGGTACATTTTGTTTCAGAGACACTCATTAAGTGTTAGTGTATTGTATCTTATATGTGATGCCCTGTATTTTGACATTTCATTTTTTTCAACCAAGTACTGTTGGGGGATGGTCTCAGCATCATAAGTTCAACCTGCATCCACTGAGCAAAAACTGAAATGTGAACATATTGTACAGACATTTTTTTCATCCCCAGTGTGTGTCAATGTACTTATTAATTTTCCCAATTCTGTGGATGCATTTTATTGGATTTTGTGGTTAGATATAGTGTTTGTAGGAAGACAATGACTCTGTGTTTGATCACATTACACCCTCTATCCATGTAGTTACATCTTCATTGGTCAGTCCACCTAACTGTGTGTTTGCATTGTAGATAATAGTTGTTTTTTTTTTACCCATCAGGTGTAGCGATGTTTTTTTTTTTTAAATAATGGAAAAAGGTTGGACTTGATGAAACATGTCAATTAAATTTTTTTGTAAGAGACTTTGTTTGCGTTTAATTCAAACGTTTTCATTAGTTTAGTTAGTCTTCTTTTCATCATTTATTTCAGATATTCAACATTCATGAGAACTATTGCTGTTGAATATTATATATGCTTTTGGGCATTTGATAACTATAGCTGTAAAATGCATACCGGTAAGTAAAATATTTATATATTATATATATATATATTTATATAAATTATATATAAACACTGTCCCGAGCAGTTCTGCCAATCACACGCTGTAGGTTACAGACTTGGTACCACGATCAGCCAATCATAGGGAAGGGGCGGGACTTGTACCCAGTCTCCTGTGATGCTATTGGAGACACGGCAGCTATTGAAACAGAGCATCTAGGTTACACTTGCGTCGACTCTCAAGTAGTAACGACTAAACGTAATGTAATTAACCAAAGTTGTCGCTACTTTTGATGTGAGAAACCAGCGTCAGCCGTTACTTCTCCTTCCGTACTCATCCGCACCGGCGCGGACCGGATGACAACCGCCCCCTCCACACACGGGCTGCTTGTTCAGGTGACAGCTTCAACAAACCGCCCCCTCCCCGCAGAGATGTTGCCGTCTGTGGATGACAGCGGACCAGAGGACCGACACAAGTGAAGGGTAGAGAGCAGCTTAATCTCTCCTAAAGTAGGCTACTTATTGCTCCGCGCTGTGGTCCTGTAGAAGAGCTCCAGCCGCTGCTCGCTCATTTTAAGCCACGAAGCTTAACGACGAGAGGAAGAAGGCGACGGACGAAGCTAACGCTAGGTCTGAATCACATTCCTTTCTTCCGCAACGGTCCCGACGCCTCCTGGATGCGATGACCGACTCGGTCGTGGACGGCAAGGCGGAGGTGAAACAAGCCACCAAATATGTCAAAGAGACCGAAAACGTCGCGGAGAAATATTCGGCGATGACCGTCAGCAAGAACAGCAGCGATGTGAACATGAACGTCGGGGAAATGCCTTCCGCGGCGTTCACCGCAGTCCCCACGCTGAAATCCGTCAAGAAGGTAAGAAACGTGATGCTCGCCATCACTCCGCCGCCGCTGGGCAAGGAGACTGCGCTGTGGGCAGGCACGTGTGAGGAGGAGTACACCTTGTACTGCAGAGGAGTACCACTGCACAAGGCCATTAAATGTACTGTGTGGGTATTCATCATGTATTCATCGTGTGTTCATCATGTATTCATAAGGCACCAGAGGGACAGCGGAGAGGTCAATGAAGCGTTGTTGCATGTGATGCTGCAGTGACACTGAGGAATCCCTCCATCCCAGCCAAACCAAGCTGCAAAGTGAAAAATAATATTCACCTTTTTTTAATCAGTCAGATTTGACTGAAGAATCTAGGAAGTTAGGCCACAAAAAAAGCTTCCACACGTGGTGTTCATTTAGTCATTGCAGGTTATAGCATATAATTTAAAATGGGCTTTCATCAAGATTGGATTATCTTTCAAAGCTGCCATCGTGGAGCCTTCCTGTTCATTTAAATCACAATGTCTACATCATGCCAACATCCTGCAGGCAGGAAACGACTAAAAGCCAAGTTAAGCTGTTAAACCTCCGATTCAAGGCCTCTGCAATAATACATGGCCTAACATACCTTAGCTTAGACGGGTGTTTGCACACTACATACAAGGTATTTAATGAGGCGGTGGCTTTCCTTTCTGAAGAATTTCAATCCACCATGAATTATCATCACAGAGCTTTGAATTCAGGTGTAGTGTCGGTGGGATTTATTTGTAAAATTTATTCTATGTAGTGAACTCATCGTGGTGTTAATGATGACAGTCTTGAATTTGATTGTGTGTGTGGTTTATTACTAATAATCATCATTATTGGTAATAAGAACAACATGATGCTGTATGAGCAGCACAAGGTCCCGTGAGAAAGTGCCTTGGATTTCTTGGCTGTTACAGAACAATCATGAGAACGAAAGCCTCCCTTGAGGAGGCTGCTCATTACAGATCCACCATGCTGTGTAAAAGCTGGCAACAGACAGCAGATAAACACGGAGCAGACAGTGGATTAGAGCCTTCTTTTCTCAGAGCCTTTTCATACCGTGCTATTGTCAAGTTTGCCAACTCACTTGAGGAGCATTTTTCTAAACCCTCAAGGTGACCTTTAAATTGTGACTGATGTGCTTTGTTTGTGTTTGACACACCTGCAGTGTGTCAATATTGTAGTGTAGCCTGAGGAGTCTTTGCTGCATCTTAGCTGTTCCTTGGACTGCACTCTTCTGGACTTAGATGTTGTTCCTGGAATCTACTGGAGCCTCTGTCCCAGTTTGGGGGTTAAAGCCCTGCTTTTCTACCTCCTCTTTCAGTCTATGGTATTTTCCAAGCGTCATGTTCCTTCTTCCTTCTGCTTGGGATATCTATCACTACTGCTCTCCTCTGTTGTTTGTCCAGCACCATGATGTCTGGTTGGTCAGCCATCACCAGTTTATCAGTCTGGATCTGGAAGTCCAACAGGATCGTAGCCTGGTCATTCTCAACCACCTTTGGAGGTGACTTCCATTTTGACCTTGGGTCTAACAGCCCATACTCACAGATGCCACTTGGTTATGGTGCTCCATGTACGCTTTATCTGCATGCATCTTACACCCTGTTGTTATGTGCTGGACTGTCTCAGGGGCATCTTTGCACTCCCTGCACCTGGTGTGGTAGACCCCGGCCTCTATTGACCTTGTGCTCAGTGCCCACACTTATCCAGCCCAAATGACATCCCAATGTCATTGCTGTAGATCCTGGTGATGATAGCAGTTTTTTTCAGACATTGTAACACTGCACTAGTATTTGTTTCTTAGTAAGCTTTGATGTTGTGTTTCGAAGCGACCATGGAACCCACATCCTCTACAGATACCACATATTGGTTGCGGTTATAGTAGCATTCCAACAGTTCCTCATTCTCTTCCCTCGTCCATGTATGTCTTGTTTCAGTAGCCCATTATATCATCCATCCATCCATCCATCCATCCATCCATCCATCCATCCATCCATCCATCCATCCATCCATCAGAAGTCATGATGACATGTAACCAGCAAAGGAAAACAGTGGCAGTGGCAGACTGTTTAATTAAATTCCAGGTCTGGAATTAGCTTGCCTCCTATATGCATTATTGCTTGTTCTGTGCAACAGTTTTCTGGTAAGATCCCTGTTAAATAAACAAACAAATAAACACAGTCTTAGAAATCACTATAGATTTGAATGAACCTCTAACAGTCTCAAAAACTACAAATCGTGAGTTTAACCAAACTGGGGTTTACTGATATTTTATAATAATGTAAGATGCACCATTAATTGTTACAAGTGAGTATTGTTCATTCCAAATGATGTGTTTTATATAACTGCTTTGTAATTTGATTGCATCATAGTTGAAGTAGGCCTATGTCCGAGAGGTGGACAACATAATCATCATAATAATAAAAATATCTATTTTCCCAGCAGCAGGGCATACAGGCTTCAGAATATTAGCTCAGACCCCCTGTCTGACAAGGCAATAATGTGTGGACCGCGAGTCGCCTCAGGGAGCCTGATTGAAAACATATTGGATGGTAGGAATGTGCACTGCGCTTATGAAAACAAAGCTGCATGTTATGAGTAAAAGTGAGAACCTGGTGTCAAACGGAGCCACCTGTTTGCATGGAAACAATGATTAAATAAAGCAAATAATTCAAATGATTGGGGGGGGAAATAGGATGAATTAAAAATCCTGATTTATCTCTTAAAATATCACAAATGACAAAGAAGTGTTGGATGTCTGTTGTAGTTAGGAGGCTGGTGGCATGTCACATAATCTACTGAGAAAGTCCAAAAACCGAAAAAACCAACGCTACAAAATGAAATGAGTGTATGTATGCGTGGGCGATTCAAAGTACGCCACTACTCTGCCTCCTCTCTCTCTCTCTCTCTCTGAAGCCATCCAGCGGTTACACAACGCGCCCCCCGGGAACTGGACTCACTCACTTGTTCATGCATCATCATGATTTTTAACTGATCCCTGTGGGCTGTTTAACATAGATACTCAAAAATCTTTGTACCATATTTTTAGTACCTCATCTTGTTTGTCTACCAACATCACGGCAGAGTTTTGTGAAGGTCAAATATGCATTTTCTTTTCCCTCAGCAGGTTTAAATAAAGGTGTGGAAATTTCAATTATCCCAAAAGAAATCTACTCTCCTCAGCCTCCGTCCTTATAGTCTGACAAAGTCAGGGTCAACAGAGGAATTGACACCACGGGGCTTCCGTCTAGCTATTCAGTTTCTTCTTTCTAGTGTTTTTTTCAAACTCGGTCTGCCAAGTCTGACAAGTAAAGTACTGTGTGACCCATATTAACATTGAGGGAAAAGTCACCATAAGATGAGAAATATAACACATGCATACGGACTAGTTTCATCACTTCCCGACTGTGTTCTCAGTTGTGCCTTTTGGTATTTTAAAACTGGTGTATATGTTGCATTTTCTGACGTCTGTTCATGAAATGTGGTTGTGGGTTGTCTTGATTTACATATTCATTGAAGATTTCAAATTATGGCAATAAGTAGAATTTATTGTTTTTGCTAATAGAAAACCTCTGGAGGAGGGATTAGCAGGCTGCATGTTTTTTTCCAAAACATTGTGTGTGTCTTTGACTTGGTGAAAGGTGACCACTGTGAGTAGTCGGTATACAAAGATCTATGTGGATTAGACTGTATGTCTTCTCAGTTAGATGGCGCCGTAGAGCCTTCTGGCTAAGTAGTTAATGTCACCTTATGCCAGGCCCTTATTGAACCCTATACACTGCCAGCTGATAGTCACACCACAGCTTAAGTCTGTGACCTGGCCTGCTATCTAAGAGAGACGGGGTATTTTTAGCTTCTAGGATGGGACTGGACAGGCTGCTTATTGATGCAGCTCAATGCTAATGGAAATAGTGTTTAATTCATCATGTCAATCCCCTCTCATTTAGCCCAAATCAGAAGTACAGCCTGAAAGTAAAAGCTGCAGCAGATGGGTTTTTTTTTTTTTTTGATTGTGCATCTGTGTTTTTTTTCTGTTTGTATATCTTGTTTGTGTGTATCTACATATTAATCTCTCAGAACTAAAAAAGAATATATACAAAAAATGCAACCTGACTTTAGCAGCTCGTTGTCAAGGGCAGAGAGAGAGAGAGAGAGAGAGGAGAGAGAGAGAGAGAGAGAGAGAGAGAGAGAGAGAGAGAGAGAGAGAGAGAGAGAGAGAGAGAGAGAGAGAGAGAGAGAGAGAGAGAGAGAGAGAGAGGCTCAGTGGGAATCAACCTCCCCTTTCTCTTTAGGCCTCTCTCTCTCCTGTCTCTCCCTCTCCAGGTTGGCCATTTAGAAATCACTATAATAGGTGGGAACCTCCCCCCAGCTCTGCCTGGGAGTGTTCTGGGATAATAGCATCAGGGACACCTAGTACCATCACGCAGAGGACACATAGGCGCAGGAAAGCAGGCTGGAAAACTTGAGAGTGACCGGCAGCCATGGCACACAAACATGGGCACGGGAGAGAAAGGGTGAGTCGCTACTAATGCATCACCGGGAACTCATCCAGCACACTTATTGTAAAAGATACTGCACATCCCACACACAGATGTGCCGAAGTTACTTTTATCGTTTTAAGTTTTGTCCAATTTGCAGTAACGTGGAACAATTCCTTAACCTAAGACCACACAGAAGTTTTCTCTTTTACTTGCAACAAAATTTGTTCAACTGAAATGCAGGTGGCGGTACAAGCTTCTCCTCAAAAAGCCAAAGGTATTCATGGAGCTCACATCTGGGAAGGTTAACTGTGTATTTGTACAAGAAACAGAATGCTGTGTAAATTAACACTTTACGCCATTAGTCACATTAACCTTGTTTTCTTCAATGATTTCACCACAAGAGAAGGAGTCTTCATGAATAGGAGGGGAGAACAATACAGAAAGTCAAGAGACTGTGCAAGAACCGTTGCAAAGTAAACATAAAAGAAGTATTTTGCAAGTGCATGAGACAGAGGCCTCTCTCAATTGTGAAAACAGAGACATGCAGAGATCTCCTCGCTTCAAACTGTCTCACAAGGGTCTTGAGTTTCGCTATGCTGACACAGTTGATGGTATGATTGCTCATAGGGAATGAAAAAGAGGGATTGTGAGATATAAACACTGTGAATAAAGTAACTTCGGTTTTAGCCATGTATGCTACAGTTAGAAATAGAAACCAGGACAAGTTTTAGGTCAAAACTACCTGTTTTGTCGCCTATAAGGCTTAACTAGTATGGTTGTGTGGGATCACAAGTGATGTTGGTTTTATGAAACTCATTCAATCAGCCTGGGCTTCTACTAACGTTTGTGTAGTGACTACCAGGTAACAGAGTCATGCATGCTAGATTTCAGCTTGAGTTTACACTCAGTATTATATTTGACTGTGGAAATAATTTCTGTACACTAAGGTATTCCTTTACTCTTTAATAGAATGATTAACACTGAGCTTCACCATGGTTGTGGGCTGATGTCCTTATGGCCAGTGCACATCCTACTCAAATGTTACCCAACTCACTGTTGTTAATCTGGCATTTATGTGTTGCCGGATTTATCGCGTGTGTGTTGTGTCAACTGTGCTGTCTGGCACCTTAGTTTTTAGTCCAAACACATTCTATGGACATTTAAAATAGGAGAACAAGGAAACCGCACGGCATTGTCATGATGAAAGAGATATGAATGGATTTATCCCTGAGGCAAAAGCAAGTGTTTAACGAGGAGAACAAACCTTTTGTAGACATTTAAAGAACGCACACAATTGAGAATAACCTTGCACTCGAGCGCTGCCATTAATGAAAACACTTTAAATGAAATGATCAGCAATTAGGAAGTAAGCAACAACACCTTTAATTGGTTTCAGGAATAGAATATCCTCCATCCTGCAAACATGTATTCTGACAACAAAACATTTTCACTCAACAGCCACATAAAGGAAAGAATGGAGGAATATTGGATGAAATTCAAGGCAGAAATGTGTGAACGTGCACGTTGAAAGTCACTGCATGACATTATGCAATGTTGTGACAGTATACAGTGTTGTGTTTGAGCTTGGCATTGATCCAACACACTTAAGCCACCAGGATATATGTGTGATTTCTTGTGAACGCAGAGACAGATAGCAGGTCTCTGTGCAACGCCTCATCAGGCTTTTAGCAATTTCTTTGCAATGTCAAGGTAACATTGGTTTCTTTTATGCAGGATAATGTTGCTTATCCCGCAGTAATGGGTTTGTTACCGGCAAATCCGGAAGAAAACCATTGTGTGTCAGTGTTTGCAGATGTGATACCGAGTCTTGGAACAGATCAATGAAAGTTAAAGCCATAGGGTCCAAAAGGAAAGGACATTCAAGGTTCAGACGCACCTGCAGACTTCCTGTTTAATTAAAATGCTGAGTAAGTTATTGACCTGTGAATGACCCTGTCTCTCTATTACAGACTGATTTATTTACAGTGCCAGGTGTAAGTAAAGTAGACCCTAACACCACCTGGGCTTATGTGAAAATAAAATATTCCTGCATTTATTTTGGGATTGTTTCTGACTTCTCTGCTTTTGTAATTATTATCAGGAACAGTTTAGTTAAAGAGTTCTGTTGGACTTTAACTCCTTAAGTGACCCAGTTTACTGAAAGAGATCTCCCTACTGTTTCAGTGTCAGGGAGATGCTGTTTTTTATTAAACCGCTCAACGATAAGACTTTTTAAAATGGCATCAACTTGTGTGGTTTGGTGCAGGAACTGTAAACACTGGACAGGTGAGCCTTCTGTTTTATTTTTAAAGACTAGTCCAGTTCAGCCAAGCTAGCTGAGTGCTGATCCATTTTATGTGTTTCCAGGTCTTTGATCTCGGGCCCTTTGAAGGGTTAGGTTGACACGATGAACCACACCAACAACCGAAGCCTGGGTTCTTTTAACAAAGCATACATCACAGAGCAGGAGGAGAGCATCTAAAAATAGGCAACAGCTCCCTTCTTCCCCAATCCACTCGTGATTTACTGTAACAGACTTGGGTGATTTACTTTTAAAGGACAGTTTTAGTGGTTGAAGCTGTAAAATGAGTCCCAAATATAAACTAGTGTGAACAAATTACCCAAAAGCATATAAGTGAGTCTGTCAATGTGATGATGATGATGATGATGGTGGTACTTTGTGTTTCTCGCTCTTCCATTCTTCCCTGATTTCATTGTTGACACTTTATCAGTGCATACAGACAGAATAAAAGTCCTAATGCTTAGTCAGCATGATAACTGGATTATGTTTGCCTTTCATGTTTACGTTGTGCACCATTTTGTTCTGGTTCTTTCCAGATCCAATTTGCGAACACTGAGGACAAACAAGAGTTCAGCAAGTACCCCACCAAGGCCGGCCGCCGCTCCCTCTCTCGGTCCATCTCTCAGTCCTCCACAGACAGCTACAGCTCAGGTGATGCACACACACACACACACACACACACACACACACATATATTAATATATAAACACAATGCATTGTGTGTATAAAGTATATATTTCATAATTGACTTGTGAGATTTCCGTTTGATAGCTGCGTCCTACACCGACAGCTCCGATGATGAAACCTCCCCCCGGGACAAAGCCCAGGTCAACACTCATGGCAGCAGTGACTTCTGTGTGAAGAACATCAAGCAGGCCGAATTTGGCCGCCGTGAAATTGAAATTGCAGAACAAGGTATATCTGACCTAACAGGCACACCAGTGTTTCAAAGATGATGGGTTTTTTCACCCATTTCTAAATGTTAGGCTGAGCATTACTGTAGAGTTTGGTCTCTTATGAAATCCCCTTTATCAGGGTTAGGGTTACATGCTGTATCAATCGTTGATACATTACCATTCATACAAAGAGGGCTTTGTGCTACCTGTTGTGACTTTGTTCCTGGATACGTATCACATGACATCTGTTTTGCTGCTTAGACACTAATTGATAAAAGTCCTATGACCCTAGACTGAGGCATTTCTTCTCTACTTACTACTTACTTTTACCTCTTCTCAGGTGGGTTTTTTTTTTTTTTTTGTATTCTCACAGGCTCTGACTGTTTAAAGTGCCAGTGTGAGTGATAGGTAGACTAAGTGTGAGTGATAGGTAGACTAACCGAGGCTCAAATGTTGATGACATCGTCGTTTACTGCACATCTTTGAGAAGGGCTTGTTTTTGGATTCAAAATGTCACATCTTTCTTCTCTCTCCCAAAACAAAACCTGACCTTCACGTTGTTTCAGCTTCCACTAACTTGTGTTCAATCTGTTCCTCTCCAGACATGTCTGCCCTGATCTCCTTGAGGAAGAGAGCCCAGGGGGAGAAGCCGCTGGCTGGGGCGAAGATAGTGGGCTGTACTCATATCACCGCTCAGACGGCAGTACGTCCTCTTGTTCTGTTCACCTTCTCTCCGCTAACTCTGCTACCTCCTCATGTATCCGTACCTGTTCTCTCTTAGGTCCTGATCGAGACTCTGGTGGCCCTCGGGGCCCAGTGTCGCTGGACTGCCTGCAACATCTACTCCACTCAGAACGAGGTGGCTGCTGCTCTCGCTGAAACAGGTAAGAGTCTCTCCTCCCTGGTGTCTAATGTGAACTGTCTTCTTGGTGTGCAGCTGAATCTCAGTCTGCCTTTAAATGACACTAAGAAGACACCACAACAAACATACATATTGTGTGTGTGTATATATATACTGTACTAGGGATGGGACGATATAGGACTTTATCGTGTATTGGGATAAATTATTTGTGATACTTGATCGTGGTAAATTTGGGATAATCGTAAATATCAGCACCATTGACTTGAAAAAGATGTCTAGCTCACTATCATCGTAGAGCCTTATTAAAAAAAAACGATACAAAAATAGATTTTTAAATGTATTTATCCTTTATTTATATTTACGATTATTTCATTGTTCACTAAAAAGGATGTTCAGTAAAAGAAATGATGTGTCTTATCTGTGACACAATACACATTTTTGTTTCTTAACAAAATGTTAAGTGGTTCTAGTGTTTTAGGATTTTTAAGCATAGTTTTAAGCTATTTTCATATTGTCCCATGCCTAGTCTGTACATTGACTATAATAGCTGTCTACAATGCATTAAAAAGATGTTTTTTAATTCCGTTGAAAGATCTTGTGTTCTTCTAATGCTTGCAAAGCAACCCATCTGTGTATGTGCGTCCACCGTGTAATGTTCCCCTAATGGACCTGTTGCTCATGCGGCTGGCCAGTCCTCCTTCACTCTGCTGTCTGTCTTTGCCTTTAGGTGTGTGTGTTTTGTTTCCTGCAGGGGTACCTGTGTTTGCATGGAAGGGTGAGTCAGAGGACGACTTCTGGTGGTGCATCGATCGCTGTGTCAACACAGAAGGCTGGCAGGCTAATATGGTATCAACCTGGCGATCACATGATGAATTTAATCTGGGTTCTACTGTGCTAGGTTAGATTGTGTTGGTCGTCATTCATGCTGTGTTTTTCTCTCAGATCTTGGATGATGGTGGAGACTTAACCCACTGGGTGTACAAGAAGTATCCCAGTGTCTTCAAGAAGGTCCGGGGTATCGTGGAGGAGAGTGTCACTGGAGTGCACAGGTGAGATGGGGCTTCGTTTTGTTGCCTTTTAAAGAAAGGACCTAATGAAACATGTAAACAAGTAAAATGTGAAAGATGGCCAAAGCTATGACTTTTATCCACCAAGGTGTCACAGCTTACAACAATGTTATTAGTATTCACCCAGGAGTAATTTTGTGTCCCTTTACTGAAATAAAACCTGAAATAAGCAGTTAGACTAACACTTCATGAATAAGGATTTCAGCATTGCAAACAAAGGTGACCATGTGACAGCTGTTCCTCTTCAGTGCAGTTTGTGTTTGTGTATATTTTCATGAATTTAAACGCTCCACTCATGTAAAGTCATTTAGCAGCTTTTTAACTTATACACTTCACTTTGGGCAAAGATGATTTAGCCTTGTTAGCCTTGCCTTGTTCCACAGTTTAGTTGAGTTGAAGCTGCTTCTGGAGGGTCTTATTTTGTCCTCTAGATGGAGCTGAGCGGGAAGCAAACCAAGTGATGAATGATGCATACTGTGTCAGCACAAAGTATCAAAAGCAGTTCTATAAGTCATAGTAGTATTAATACACACTGACACTGTAGATTGAAAAGGTCACTGGTCTAATTTGACTGGAGCCTATTT